>PVKZ01000712.1:0-642789 GCA_004027375.1 Macroglossus sobrinus | reverse complement strand
ACTTTTGGTTTCAGATGTTTTTATTAACTTATATCCTCTGGGAAAATTAAATGCAATATGTAGGTAATAGTCTGATTAATTGAATGTAGAAAAAGTAGTTTCTCTCTCTTTATCTCTTTCTTTCTGGCCAAAATAATTCTACTGCTTTTTGTTGGAATTTTCCTCACAATTGCTCTCCTTCATTTCATTCGATCAAGGAGGCCTGACCACTGGGATTTATTATATTACCCACCTATGCTAGGTGAAATAAATTGATGTTTCTTGGTCAAAGTTCTTCTGATTGAGAATGTGACTCATTCAAATTAGCTCTAGAAGAAAAAAGAAAGAAATTGATTGTAAGTATAAAGAAAGGGTAATAAATAAACTCAGCCTTTGAAAAGACTTGACTTGGGACCTAGAAAACAGTCCCAAAACAGGAAACAAAGCTATCTCTCTTCCACTTTTAAGACTGTATATCAAGCACTTCTGTCTCTATACGAGCCTTTCATTAATTCTTTTCTTCTGCTTCTGTGTGTAAGTGGCTAAATATGATTGCTTCACAATTTGTCAGTTTGCTTCACAATTTGTCAGTATATCTTCTCAATTTGATTATTAACAGAAATTAACTACATATCTTCCTAATTGACATAATTTAGTAATAAAAAATCAAAAGGACTTCTTCACTTCTTCATTTTAACATACATACATTTTTAACATACATCTATCTCCAGACGTGGACTTTGTTGTTATTTATTTATTTTTTTAACTAACATTTATTGATCTCTGGCAATAACCTAAACACTGCTCTATGAATTTTACTTGTAATCAACACACTTAATTCTTATAAAAATCTGGGTTATGTATAATTTTACACCATTTTATAGATGAAAAACAAAGGCACAGAAAGCTAAGTAATTTATGCAAATCATACAGCTAGTAAAAGGGGAGGGGAAGGCAGAATTCAAACAGGTTTTGGAGCCCAAAGTAGCACCACTGCCTATTTCTGCATCTACTTTTATTAGTGACCTTCAACTTCTCAGCACCTTGGACATTACCTGTGCTCATCTAATAAGTAAAATGTGTATGATAGAATTCCCTCTAATTGATCTTCTTTGACCAGTTTACTAAATTAAATATGCTTTCCATATCTTAGCAAAACAGAGTGACTAATGTATTTGTATTTCTCTTCTCACTACTTGATATATTCTTCTTTCTGTCTGTTTCAACTCCCAATTTAATTATATAATTTTGTTAAGGAGGGTATAGACTGATTAAATAGAGTCATGAAAAAAATTATTTCTATGAAAAGCAAGCTAAGTGTTTTGTAAGAACTTAAGAAAAAGTAGCTATTATACTAATAGTCTTGTTAAATATGCTTAGAAAGATAACATAAAAAAGGGAGGAAAAACATTAATTTCATAGAATAGTGGGCTAAAAATAATTAACAAAATTCTTTAAAATCTTGCTCTACTTTAAAGATTTATAACTGGAATGTGCATATGGTGTATTATTGATATGATTATGCAAAATATGTTAATTTTAAATAATAGAGAAATATTTAGAGCCCACATAAAAAACTGTCAAATAAATACAGATTTATATGTTATAGGCTAAAATAAAACATTTGAAGCAAACGTATGTATGTTTTTAAATTCATGTTTTATGAAAAACCATTTATTTAACACTATTTGCCATATATGTTATAACTTTTTAAATCTATTTTTGAAGGATATAACTATCAATAGTGAATATTAATTGTCAGTAGTCACCACTATTTAGGTCCAGAACATTTTTAAAACTTCTAAAAGAAATTCTATACTCATGAGCAATCCCTTTCTTTATCTGATATATTCTTTGGTAACTATGAATCTACTATCTTTTTATATTATTCTATTTTGGACATATCATATAAATTAAATCATACAATATGTTGATTTTTGTGTCTGACTTCATCAACTTACAATATTTTCAAAGTGCATCCATGTTGTTACATGTTGTCAGTACTTTATTGCTTTATATAGTCATCGAATACATATACAACATTTAGTTATCCATTCATCAATTGATGGACATTGAAGTTGTTTCCACTTATTTTGCTACTAAGAATGAGGCTGCTATGAACATTTTTGTGTGAGTTTGTGTGTAAATATACGTTTAACTTATGTTGAGTGTATACATGGGAGAGGAATTACTGGGTCATATGATGTAATGGTTAATTTATGTGTCAACTTGGCTAGACTATAGTACCAATTACTCTAATATTAATATAGGCATTGCTGTGGAGTTATTTAGTTAAAAATGATTACTATTTACAAATAATTGGCTTAAAGTAAACAAGATCATCCTTGATAATATTAGTGACTTTATTCATTCAATCAGGCCTTAAGAGAAAAACTAAGGTTATGAGAAAAAGTTTTGCCTCAAGACAAAAGTAACAACAACCCTTGCCTGAGAGTTTACAGCTTGCCAGATTGGCCTACAGGTTTTGACAGCCTCCACACAATTATGAAGCCAGTTTCTTGAAGTAAATACACCCATATATCCAAACAGTTGTGTTTTTCTGGAGAAGACTTGTTCAGAGTTTGGTACTGAGAGCTGTTTTGAGGAATAGAATCTTTAGAATGAGATTTCTGTATTGGTTTTTATTTTTGTTTTGTTTTGTTTTGTGTTGGAGGGTTGAGGTGGGGGAGATTGATTCTCTAATCTAATTATATTTTAAGTCACTAATGAATATTTCCAGTGGACTGATAGTCTATGTGGCTATTAGCAAAAAAAAAAAAAATCATCATGTGATACTCCTAATCAAACATTTATAAAAGATATTTCTGAGTTAATTAATATTTGATACATTAGAGCATTTTTATCAAACTAATGCACATAATGAGGTTGACTGGTTGCTCTTAACTTCTGGATAAAGTGGGGGACATAAAGGATGAGCTGGGACTTCAAATTTCCAGCTTCAGCTTTGCATAAATGACTGAAAAATTCTATGTCTCTCCTGAAAAAAATTTTTATATCCTACAGCTGCAAGGCTAATATTTCTGAAAACCAATCCAGGCTCTCTTCTTATTAGTGGCTGAATCAAATCAAAAATTGAATTTCTAATCTTTCAGATTCTATTAAAGTGAGGGCATTGATTGAGACCTTGAAAATTTGAATAGAAACACATGGGAAGATCCTAGTGAAGATGGGGACACCAAACCCCTAAATTCTGTAGAGTCTTCTTTGACAGTAGTCCGGCACTCCTTTCTGAAGATTTCAACCCCTCTCTGAGGATTTTAACCCAACTTTTCCTAAAGAAAATATAATGACTTCTCCTGAAGTAATTGCCTTGCAAAAGATCTTCCCCACTCATATCTCTTTTTTTTAAGACCTTTAACTAGACTCATGTTCTAGTAGGCCTAAAATGGTAAGGTCAATGTGTTACCTACAGAGATATGGACTACACATTAAAAGAAATGTAAGATTTTTTTAATGTACATATATAGAAATCTGGGAACTATATATGGGAATTAATATTAAGGATATGGGTAATAGTAAAAACAAAAACAAAAACAAAAAACTTAGATCATGCCAAATTAATTTGTATGGGATTACTAAGGAGAAAATCTGGATTCAGTGTTGCAGTTCAAGGGGTTAGAGGAGGCTCTAGCTATTTAATTGGTTGTTTAAGTGAAGCACAAATCAGAAGGTGGCCTATATTAAATGAAGCTGAAATGACATACTGCAGGGGCGCGTATCCAAAGACTTGGGAGAGTGGAGTAGTAGAGTGAATTTATCATGTAAGACCTGCTCACCCTGGAAGGATTCAGAGGACATACCTTTCATCCTGACCATGAGAAATAAATGAGGAGTCACCCAGCTTCCTTGAAGATCTCTGTTGTTGCACTTCCCTGTAGGTCAGCAATTATAATGGAAACTATTGCCACTTAACTGAGATTGTTCAATGCACTGGTAGATAGTTGGATGCTAAGGTAGCATGAGACAGTGGCAGCACTTAAGTGTCAAAGGTAAGGCAGTCATGGTTGCCTTAACAGACAGAAAGTCAGAGCAATAATCGAAATAGTTTGATTCATAGAGACCTAAGACTTGGTCATGGAATATAATCTCACTTGGTCACAATATATCATTTTTCTTAACATTTTGGATTTTGCTTGCTAATATTTTGTGGAAGTATTTTTCATGAGAGTTATTGGTTTATAATCTATTTGTTGGTGGGCATGAAACTGACTCTTTACATTTGGTATCAGGGTAACAATAGTCTTATAAAATTAGTTATAATGGGCAATGTTCCATTATTTTTTGTTTTCTGAAGGAGATTGTGTAAAACTTGATTACTTCTTTAAATGTTTAGTAGAATTCTCTGATAAAATCATATGTCTTGGGAGCTTTTAAATTATAAACTATTTTTTGATAGTTATAGAGCCCTTCTGATTGTCTATTTAAATGTTTAAATTTTTTTGTGTTTTTTGAGGAATTGATCCATCTCTTCTAAGCTGTTAAATTTTTGAATGTAAAATTTTCTCAAAATATTCCTGTTTTTTTTTAATACCTGCAGAATCTCTGGTGATATTCTTTATTTTATTTTTGATGATGCCAATTTTTTTCTTTTTTCTTTTTATATTTGTCAACCTTGTTAGAGATTTATCAATTTTGTTGGTTTATTACAAAAGACTGGCTTTTCATTTCATTTATTTTCTCTGTTTTACTATTTTGAATTTCTTTGACTTTTGATCTTTATTAGTAATTCCTTCCTCTGCTTGTTTTGGGTTTATTTTTCTTTTTCTAGTGTCTCCTTATAGGATATTAGGTTATTTATTTGATCATTATTTTATTTCAAATGTAAGCGCTTATTTTTATAAATTTCTTATAACCACTTTAGAAACATTCCTCATATTTTGCTATGCTTCTTTTTTCCCATTGTTTTTGTAGTTCAAAACCTCCTTTGAGACCCATATATTTTTAAAAATGTGAATTTTTTAATTTTCATTTTTATTGATATTTTTTATTCTCATTTTATTATTATTTTTGGCTGGATTCTATTATGGCCAAAGAACATAGTATGTAAGATTTAAATTATTTTAAATGTGTTGAAGCTTATTTGTGACTCGGGATATGGTCTGGTTGGTGAATGTTCCATAGGTACCTGAAAATATATGTATTCTGCTGTTGTTGGTTGGTGTGTTTTTACATGTCAATTAGATTTTGTTGGTTGACTATGTTGTTCAGATCTTCTATATTTCTCCTAATTTTCTGTCCAGTAGTTTTATCAGTTGCTGAGAAGGGAATGTTGATGTTCTCAACTATAATCATATCTATTTTTCAGTATAGCATTTTCAGTTGTTGCTTCGTGTATTTTGAGTCTTTGTTTTTGGGTGCTTACACATTTAGAATTGATTGGTACATTTTCTTGGTGGTATTAATTTATTTATCATTACATAATGTACCTTTTTGTCTCTAGTAATGTTCTGGAAACTACTTTTTTCTGATACTGGTATGGCTCCTCCTGCCTTATTATTATTATTATTATTAATGATTGCATGTGTATCCTTTTCCATTCTTTAACATTCGATACATCATAGTTTGCTCTCCAACTCTGAATATCTATATCTTTTCACTGGTGTTATTTAAAACATTTGCTTGCAAGATGATAATTTATAATTGATTGTTCCAAAATTTTTATGGCTATTTAACATTTCTTGTCAGATAATTTCAATATTTGGTTCACCTTGATGTTATATCATTGTATTTTCTTATTCGAGATGTGATTTTCTTGGTTCTCATAACAGGTGATTTTCAATTAATCTCTGACATTTTGTTTATTATGTTAGGGGTCGCTAAATCTCACACATATATATATTTTAATTTAGCAGTAGTAGTCTTTTTAAGTTTAACACATGGATGTTTGTCTTCTTTGTGGGTTGTGGTACCAGTGACTGTTTAATTTTCAGAACCTTTACTGTGGTATTTGGCTCTGCTTGGTTAATTTGATACCCTATGGCTACCATTAGTCCTTGTTGGTGTTGCTCAAATGGGCAGAAGTTTCCCAGGATTGGCAGTGGGATGGCTCTCAGTGAAGGAGTGAGTGTGGCAGAACAGCACCCTCTGACCACCCCCCCCCCCACACACACACATATACACACACACACTGCTCTCATGTTTCTGGGAGTGGGAAGAGAATCTTTGATCTCTGAGAGCTTCCCCATCCAGGCCACTTGCTCTAACTGGTTCCCCCTTGTAGATGCCATCAGACTCTCCTAAACCTCAGTATCTCTTAGAAGAAAAGGAGAAATCTCAAGACAAGCAAGGAGCAGAACATCCACTGGTAGCTTACTTCTGGCAGGGGTCCTGAATGATTTCCCTTTATAGTGGTGTTGCCCAGCTTATGTGAGGTCGTCAGAAGAACTTCCCTCTATTTGGGGGAAAAATTAGCTGCTTTTGTTGCTAGCTCAGGCATCAGGACATGCTGGATTTAGGTGGCCTTTCTCTGTTGGATGGGAGGGAATGCAAGATATCTTGCCATTGTGCTGTTTCTCTCATCCTCAAACCTCATATTGGATCATAATATTCCTACCACCTCTGAGAGTTCTTCTTTAGTTGTCTCTTGGGTCAATTCCAGGGTTTCTAGTTGTGCTTAACAAAGAGGAACAGGAAAAACAGGTCCACACCATTTTATCCCTATAAGAAGTCTCTGGATATAATTTTAATACATTAAAGAAATGAAGAAAAACCTCATATTCAGTGTAAGTGCACAGAATGTAAAGAAGTCTATAATGTCAAGGTGCTAGAAAAAATTATATGTTACATGTGATAGAATATTATTTCTGTGATACATTTATTAAATATTCTACTTTTTGAAAGCCCCCTGTGTTTTAAAAATAACTTTGATTTCCAGGTTTATAGATATGATAATAATGTGGGCTCCCATGTTTAGATTTTCTCCCTATGCTTTTCTGGATTGTTTCTAAACTTAACAACAATAAAAATGTCAAACACACCGAGAAGAGAAATCTCTATGGTTACTCTGCCAAAGGAAGGTTGTCATCTCTATGCTAGAACTTAAGAAATTTCAGTGATATAGAAGAGTGATAAAATTGAAATAAAAGAAGAATGATAGGTGTCTATGGCCATGCCATCCTGAAGAAGCCTGATCCTGTCTGATCTCGGAAGCTAAGCAGGGTCAGGCCTGGTTAGTACTTGAATGGAAGACCACCTAGGAAGACCAGGTGCTGTAGGCATAAAAAAAAAAAAATAGGGGATTATAAACTGACAAGGTCCTTGTAATCTGTGAGGTCAACCAAGTGTTGCCTCACTTAAAAAAAAAATGTTAGGTGACTTCTAGTTAAGAATTGCAAATCTGGTAAGGTAGTGGAGAAGGAAGACAAAGCCACACCAACACCTCTAAGTTTGAGGATGAGAGCAAGCCAAAGTACACGCAGACAGAAAAAAGAAATGTGATAAGGGAGGGGGACACTGGATATAGAGTTTCTGGTCACAGGCTTTGGGTCAGAGTAGTAAGTTCCAGTTCTTTATGTGGTTAATTTTCACTTGGGTGAGAATTGAAAAGTATCTCCAAAATTGTGAGCATAGTAAGGGACACACCTAATCGCCACAATAAACAAGCTCCTTTGGATGGAGCTAACTTGAGAAAAATGACTCTGTGTTGGTGAGAAACCACCTAAGTCAAAAGAAAGTTCCAACTCTAAAAACTCAGAAAATTTCTTTATCTAAAATAATTTGTAGTATCAAGAAAACAATTAAGCTATTTCTGATTTGCACACGTATTTACATACACAACTAGATTATATAGTCATGAAGAAGTAATAATATGAGATTTCTATTCTAGATATAAGTTTTTTATTCTATTCCTACTATTTGATCCAGAAGTTAGAAATCAGTGCAAGGAGAGAATAAGAGGAGTTGGTATAATTATAAGAAAATGAGTAATTTTTTTCAGTATATTAAAAATTGTGCATCTATTTACAAAATTAAATGGAATGATAAATTTCCAATAAAAAGTAATTAAGAGAACCATATAGATTTTTGCTAAAAAAGTGGTTTTAGTAACATGTTTACACACCTTTTGCTTTAACTTAGCTGATTTTAAACGATAACATCAAATGAGTTGTGTTGAAATCAAGATATTTATTTTATAACACCTTCTAAAAATTCTACATGTACTAATTTTGGCAAATGTAGCTCCAAACATCCCAATAAGAACATCGTGCTAATCTACAGGAACATTTCCAAACACAGTCCAACAGCATTTTTGAAAACGGTGAAACATGATTCCATAGTCACAATGAGGGCAATGTGTTGTCAAAGTGGATAAAAGCAAATGATGTTCAGGTGGCTTTAACACAGACAACCATGTGCTTACATCTGGGAAGTATTCCAAAGGACAGGTACTAAAAAGACACACAGCACTGGCAATGGGCCAGGTAAATAATCAAGCAAGTTCTGTGATCTACATTACTTACAATTTAGAACAACTCAAGAGAGAAAACTCCAACAAGAAAGCCATTGTAATAATTGAGTCATAATCATTAGCATTTTAAAGAGAATATTAAAAAGAAACTCAATGTGCTGTATCTGTTCTCTTTAAAATTGAGACTATAGGAAGAAAGAACTCAGTAAAAAGTCATCACAATTATAATGAAAGTAATACTGAAAATCTGGGGGTCAGGTGAGGTGTGTAAAGTCATCTCAGTTCAATATTTCAATATGATTTAGAAGATATGGCTATTTCTTGCCTAGAAATTCACAGCATTCAGAAAGAGTGAGTCATAATTAGATTTCTTTGAATACATTTTGTATTAGTCTGCTCAGGCTGCCATAACAAAATATCATAGAATGGGTGGCTTAAACAACAAACTTTATTTATTTCTCACAGTTCTGGAGGCTGGAACTTCAAGATCAAGGTGCCAGTCAATTCAGTTTCTGGTGAAAGCTTTCTTCTTGGCTTGCCAATGGCCATCTTTTCCCTGTGTCCTCATGTATCAGAGAGGAGGGAGTAGATGATATACATATAAATAGATAGATAGATAGATAGATAGATAGATAGATAGATATAGATATAGATATATAGATATAGATGTATATATAGAGAAAGAGATCTCTTCTTCTAATGTCACCAATCCTATCAGATTAGGAGCTCACTCTTATGAATTTATTTAAACTTAATTAGCTCACATTGGATATTAGAGCTTCAATATACAAATTTAGGGGGCAGACACAATTCAACTCATGGCATATCTGAATGGTTTATTTGAGTCAAAGACCTTAGCATTATCTATAGAGCTCAGCATGCATGGCCTAGGATCTGGACTGTATCTTTAACAAATCTGTCCATGCTATTTAAGTACCCTCACCACTTCTGTTTATTAACATGTTAAATATGTTCTCCTCTTGGAAACTTTATACACAGTGTTTTCTCTGTCTGCTTACACATTACTTTCTGTGCTTTGTTCATACTCTTTGATCACATCTCTGCTCAAATGTTACCTCATTATTTCTTTTTTTAGATATTTATTGTTTTTTTTTTTCATTAGTAGACTGTAAGTTGATTGAGGACACACACTGTTTTTTTCATTGTTTATTGCACAGCGAGTATTAAGTAAGTAAATGAATAAATGAATAAATAAATCTCAAATTAAGTCAATAATAAAGGAGTTTGGAAACAAATTCTAATTTACTTGCATGCCAAGGAGGATAGCTTTTTTCTCATTTGTTTCTGAGTAAATGTCTCATAGACCTAAGAGCAAGCTCATGTGAGAGAATGTTCTTTCTCTCTCTCTAAACTTTCCAGTCCAGTACACATTTATAAATACTCCTATCTAACTTTTAAATATCTAGTGTACTTAATAACTCATGGGAGCACATGTGACTCCCCATTCACATCACCAGTTTGGGTATGCTTTTCTAAAAGCATTATGGAATGCCATTATAAGGGAATCTCTCAAAGGGGGCCTCAACAATCACAGTCTCATCTCAGGTAATAAAAAATTCATGATATCAAACAATTAAAAAAAAAAGTCTAAGTGATCTTGTTTGTAAAAAGCATAAATTGACTGTGGCTAGTGTAAGTAAGAAATGGTTTATTGGAAACCGGGTAGTAAAACTGAATTCACGGATGGTCCATCCTAACCCTTTTGGATGGTATCAGCAATCTTGGTGAAAGCAAAGAGTAGTAAGAACAATCAAGTTAGCAGGTTAATATATTTATAGAAACCTGCTACTGGGCTATAGAAATGACTCTATCTTCTCCTAATCCTAGTATTTCTTTATGTTGCAATGGCTACTAGGTAGAACTCAAAGACAATTAGAGTTGACACTATCTTATTTAAGAATCAGAATGTAGTAACCATTGCTAATTCTCAAACTCAGCATACTTCTTTTTTTTATAATCCAATGCTCATTCTCTTGAGATTTTTTTCTTACCCACTCCTTCAAGAAAACACCTTTCACTATTTCCTAGAGCTCCCTTTAAATGTGAAATATGGGCGACCCAACACAAATATATTGTTTATTTCTGTTGTTCATGCCATTTCTTATTAGAATGTATTTGGCATGAGAAAGCAGTTATAAAAATGCACACATGGAACATCATTTTTCTATTTGGCCAAGTTTATACCCCATTTGAACAACACTGAGCCATCTTATTTCTCTCACATCTGTCAGTCAACTATATAAATTCATTTTTGTTTTACTAGCCAAAGTAATTCTAACACAGCATTTAAAATCATCCAAGTACTTATGCCCATATAATCACCTTGTACAATGTTGCTAACTTTTTAACAAATAAAATTAATTTTTTAACTTATAAGATGATAAATGTTTTACTAAACTTCACCATAAATTTTTATATAATACATTTTATTACTCATTTTATCTAATTTTGTGAAGAACTTTGCAGAATGCATGGGAGGCAAAGAGAACAGATTTCAAAATCTACAATGTCCCAGAAGGTTATAAAAAGAAGAAACAATCAGCACTTTAGTGACCTCAATATTAACTCCCACCATATTTATCAGTGGAACTTGTTTTCATTCTCAAAAGTTTCTCAGTTTGAATATTAAATGATATTATCACTACTGTAATGAGACATTAAGCTGTTGATCTATTTATGAACTAGTCCAATTCCACAAGAGAAGAGGCTTACATGTGGGTAGAAAGTGCAGGTAACAGTTATAAGATGATTCATAATATCTAACTGACTTGTTAAAATAAGTGTGAGTATAACCTATGAATCTTCTCCTATTCTTTCTGCTGCCTTTTCTTTTGAAGAAAAATAGACAGAAGATAGGAACCCTTGAAAATTAACATTGGAATTTTACCTGAGACTCTTTGGGGAGAAATTTATGCCCAAGTACATTTTCTAGAGTATGAGTGATAGAATGTGTGAACAAAGAAAGTTTTAAAACCATAACAAACTAAGTAGAAACTCTAATGCAGGGAATTGCATGAAGCCTGAAAATGTCTCAGAAAATTGAATAAATAAGAAGAGATTTACAAATGGTCTCTCTAGTGATCAAAACCTGACTTGAGGAGATTTCTTTTTCATTTATATGCACATGAATTCTTTCTATTGATAAAGTGATCCCTAATGTTATACTAAACCAAGGAAGTATATTCTGTGATGTTCCCACACAAATACAAGGAGAAGAGATAGAAGGCTGGAGGGCTGCTGCTCCTCCTCACTTCAGCATGAGAACTGCTGCTTCAAATCTGAGCCATGAGACTTCCATTATGATTTTTAGTACTATTGCTATTGAGAAATGATCATTTTAGTTCTGCAGATTGTTGAGAAAGAAATGTCTATGTGTATTGCATAGGTTCACTGTGAACAGCTCTCTTGCCCAGAGTGAGATGAAACTGAAACAAATTAGTTTGACAACAGAAAAATATGTACAATGAAGGATAATTCTCTTTTTCTCTTTCTAATATTCCAATATTTAGAATTGTTATTTTTTATGTTAAATTTGAGATTTTTCTACCAAAAATCTCTTGTTTTTCTAACAAGAGATTGTTCTGCAGATAAAATAGAAAAAAAATGGTTAGAATTAGAGCTTATTCAAAACATTGGAAATAATGTTTTGAATAAGCAGATTTCACTTTAATAAATTACATGTAAGCCATTCTTCTAACAATTTATTTGAAATACTCTGTGAAATTGCCTTGATACTCAAAAACAAAAACGTATATATTCAATGTTTGTTCTTATTGAAGCATGAAATAATACAAATATGTGAATTATGGCAGGTTATTGGGTGAAAGGTTTTTTTAAGGATGTCGTTCTATAATCATGTGAGTTTAGGGGTGGGAAGAATGAAACTGATATACTATAAAGGCAGCAAAAAACTTCAGAACAATTAGTCCAGAAGAAAGTGAGGAAAAAGGGTAAAAAGAGACATAGGGAGAAAGAGAGATAGACAGAGACAAAGAAAGAGACAGAGACAGAGGGAGGGAAAGAACAAACAAATTAAGCATTTCAGTCAAGGATTTGGAAAGTAATAGTAGAAGTATAAGGAAAGAGAAACGATAGAATGAATAAAGAAATAAAAAAAAACTTTTGAAAATGTAGCAAAAAAATGTACCTATAATATGTAAATCTAAATGTGATTTATTTCAAAAACAAAAAATCTAATTCAATCAGAAAAAGATAAGGAAGAAAGAATAAACACAAAAGATTAGTGAGGGAATGAAAAAGAACAGAAGAAATTAAATAAAATAAGCAATTCATTACTTTTTTAAATCAATTTGAAAGCTGAATATAATAAATGAAGTTCTCTGAAAACGCAAATTGCTAAAATTAACACATTAAGTGACAGGTAACATAAGCAGACAAATTACATGAGAGAAACTGGGCATTCTCAAAAACAAACCAGCATTTTCCTCACCATTGCATCTCTAATACCCTGAAAAAGCCAAGAACCAGAGGTTATTACAGGTGAATTTTATCAATATTTCAAAGAATTGATCATGTTGATGCTATTTAAACTAGCCCAGAACACTGAGAGCAAAGGAAAAGTTCAAAACTATTTTTAATAATCAAACATATCCTGATATCAGACACATCAGTACAAAGAAAGAAAACTCATTTATAATATTGATTTAAAAGTCTCAAATAAAATAGACTACAGCAGAAAAACTAAATTAGAAAATACCGTAGAAAACTGAAGTTTTTTCTAGAATAAAGACTGACAATATTAAAAAATATATGTGTAAAATATATACCAGTATAAAATCATTCAACATAATTAGAAACTGGTATAAAACATATGCAGCATAGTATACAATTAAAACAAAAACATACACATATAACTAGTATAAAAACTAATGCCAAAACTAGATTGATGACCAGAAGTTATGTGATAAAATTTTAAATATATATTTTTATTAAAATCATTTAACTTTCAATTAAGTAGTAATTAATTGATACTTTCAGCATAATGTTTAACAGTAGAACACAGAAACATTTGTCATTATATTCAGAAAACTTAAAGGATATATATTATTACCATCACTATTATTTAACATTATTCCAGAAGTATTAGAAAGTATAAATACAAAACAAAAGTATACATATGCATAAAACATTTTTGTTAAGGAAGAAGCAAAATTATCCTTGTATAGAGATCTGGTTAGTTCAAGTATTTACCTTTAAATCTATTAGAAACTGTAAATAAATTTATTAGCACAGGCACAAAACTAATATATACAACTTTCACATTTATAAACAACAACCTCTTGGAAATAGAACTTTCATTTACAATAGTAAAAGCAAATAAATTGCAGAATAAAATTAATGAGAATGTTCCAGGACCTAGAGGAAGAAACTTTAAATATCTATGACTTGTTCATTACTATGTAATTAACTACCTTAAAACTTAATGGCTTAAAACAACACAGGGCAGTTTGTTGGCAGTTTAGACTGCGCACAGCTAGACAACTCATCTCTGCTCCATGTGGTGATACTGGCCTTTACTGCATCTCCATGTAGTCCCTCAGCCTCTAGAATTCACGAAGTGGAGCAGCATTCCAAGAGGGAGAAAGCATAAACCACAGGATTATTTTAGTCCTAACCTTAGAACTTGTAAGGACCCATTTGGAACCTGGTATAAAGTTTATTTTAAGCTAAAGACCCCTGAGATTCAATAGATGCAGAAAGAAGTATTCTCAGAGATTTTTATCTGAATAAAAGCAAAAACTTTTGAGAAATGAGAATTGCCATAAGTTCCCTCCTGGGAAGGCTTCTCCTCCCAAGAGAGAAGGCTAAATTAAACCTACTCAAAATTTTCTCTCCAGAGACTTTTATGGTCCTAAAGAAGACCACTTGTACCTATACAGAAAAATATTACTACAAGCATTCTTATCTACATTTTTTCTCCTAAGAAAAGTTTTCTTTTCTAAAGAAATCTATTTGTTTTTCCATAGAAGGCATTTCTTTCACATCCATTTTCTGTACTAAGTTGAAATATAAGCCTTTAACTTGAACCATTTAACAAACTAGCTGCTTCTTTTGTTGACTCCTATGTTCAGGTTCCAGGTACAAAATATAAGTGTGTAGTGGTAAAAGTGTTTTCCCCCGAAAGACTAAAGTCACAAGGCAGGCCAGAATTCAAGGGTTTGGAAAATTAAATTTCACATCTTGATTGGAGGAGCTATGAAGAATTTGTGACCATTTTTGATTTACTATATTTACAAAAGGAGATAAAATAGGCTACCTAAATATTTAATACTTACTCAATAAGAATAAATAGCATAAACATTTCAACTCTTTTATAATTAATATGTAAAATTAATGAAATTAACAAATTACTGGCTTATTACTTTGATACTTAACAAGTTAATGCTAAATCTTATATGTAATAACATGTAAAATAGGCATAAATAATAATTATAAAATTAATGATAATAAATCATGATAAAATAGATAATTTTAATTAATAGTAATTATTTTATAGATATTAAAACATTACAAAACACTATAATAGAAACTTTTGATGTTAGCACAGAAGTAAGCAAAGAGATAAGTAAAATAGAATGGACAGCTCATAAAATATATAAAACATAATAATTTTATTATTTAAAAACAATTTAAAAAGAAATAAATTCATCAGTAAATAGTAATTGAAAAACTGGTAAACAAAATAAAAAATAAATCAATACTAGATTTCCTCAAGAAATAAAACTAGACGATAATATAGAGGAATTTCTTCTATTATCTTGAAGGAGAAAATGTTTTTCTAAATAAAAAAAATCCAGAATTCATAAGATAAATTTTATAAATTTAATTATATAAAGTTAAAAATGTATGCATGGAAAAAAGAATACCAGAGTCAAAATATTAAAGGTAAACTTAGAAATACATAATAAGTAATTAAGAATCAACAAGAAAGATACCACAAATTCAATAGGAAATAGACTAGGCAAAGGATATGAATAGGGTGTGCGATGGATAATTTTATGTGTCAATTCGACTAGCTTAAGTGAGACTCAGGTAGCTGATAAAACATTATTTCTGGGTGTGTCTGTGAGGTTGTTCTTATAAGAGAATAGAATTTGATTTGGTAGACTAAATAAAGATATCCTCCCTTATCAATGTGGGTGACTATTATCTAATCCTCCAATCCACTGGGGACATAATGAAGCAAAAGGTAAATTTTCTCTCTTCTTGAGATGGGGCATTTATTTTCTCCTACCCCTAAATATCAGAGCTCCTGGTTCTCAGACCTTCAGAATAGGTTTAAATCATACCATTGGCTTTCCTGGATTTCTAACTTGCAAAAGGCTGACTGTGGGACTTCTCAGCCTCCAGTACAATGTGAGCAGATTCTAATAATAAATATTCCCTTCTCTCCCTCTGTCTCTGTGTCCTCTCTCTCCTCTCTCTCACACACTCTCTCTATATATAATATCTCTCATTTTTTCTGTTTCTCTGGAGAACTGTGACTAATATCGGGAGTTAGAAAACCTTAAGTTTACACGTGGTATAAATATATGAAACCATTTGTTCATAATTCGAATAAACTGACTCAAATAAAATAAAGGAAATTATGAGCTCATATACATTCTAACAGCAAAAATAAACCAAAACCAATGATTATTGCTGAGCCTATGAGAAATAAGCTAACATTTATTAACTGTTGGTAGAGGGCAAATTAATGAACGCAACTTGGAAAACAATTTTGCAATTTCTACCATGAAATATAAATATTCTTTGATCCAGTTTGGATCAAAGATTTTGAACTCCAAAATCTTCTGGATGAACTGTCTATCCTATTTTACTTATTAGCTCAGGTTCTGAAAATGTCCTAGAGAAAGGGGAGCTAAACCCAGGGCCCAAATGATACAATTAGAATAAAACTGCTCTTTGTTTCTCAGCTCTATGTTTCTATTTGATCCTTCAGACAAATTTTCTACATGGGGTCAAATCCATTTAAACACAGTATTGCCCAGGGACATTTTCACAGGTAAGAAAAATCATATGTGAGAGGATATTTATTGTAACATTGTGTTATAAACAGTAAAATCTAAATATGTATGTATTCCCATTAATAAAGGCTGGGTTAAACAAAATGTGGACAATGCATATAATAAATAATTTAAAAGGAATAAATCATTTAAAAGGAAAAAAAAAAGGTGATCTACCTATGCAAAATATAAAGATTCACCAAGGTGGTTTTTTATAAAACAAGGTTTTAGTATCATGTATACAGTTGGTTTCTATTTGTTATTATTTTAAATAGAAAGTAGATATATTTATATGAAGAAATCTTCTGCAAAGATAGGCAACTCCTAAAAGTAATTTCTTGAGGTGTACTTTTTACTGGCTGATAGTTGTACAATTAGTTACACTGAATTGTAAGATCTTTGTGTTTGAAATATTTTAGTGCATATACTCTTTTTATAAAAAAATACTAGGGTGATTTTATTAGAAGACACTGACTTCTCTCACAGATAACTCTGTAGTTTACTATTAGAGGAGCCAGATAGTTGAATGTTCTTATAGGGGAGCTAGGGATGTTTTTAATTATATATATATATATATATATATATATATATATATATATATATATATATATGGCTTTTGAGCTCTGCTTTGAGAGATAAATTAGTTTTGAGGCTGGAGAATTAGAAGAAAATAGCATTAAATTCATTACATTAAAGTGAGTTATTTAATCTAGAATTGAAAAAACATGTTTTTATTGTGTATTTAGATAAATTTAGAGGATTTGCAGAAAGTAATTAAAGAGAAACATTCTTCTTTATATAATTTTAAAGAATATAATTTTTATATGATTATAATCATCCAGAAATTTTTTAGATATCCTACTTAAACAGAATTAAGTGAAAAGAGAGACTGATTAACTCATATTCAGAAAATGGCCTGGAGATAGTCTAGGTAAACCCAGGGCCCAAAAGATACAATAAAGATAAAAGAGACCTTTGTTTCCCAGATTTTTTTTTTTAATCTTATTCTCAGATGGACTTTCTTCATATGGTAGAATCCAAAAATTACATATTTATATGTTGATATTTCAGGCTTCTCTGAGATACAAGTTAAACCTGATGAGTTTGTTTGGTTTACTGCAAAGGAGACTGGTCTACTGAATTCATCACAGCATAAGTTCTGGAACAAGCACTCACATCTTATTGAACAGAAGACAATACGGGAGGGAGGAGAGAGTAGCATTGGAGTTGTGTTTGCAGCCTAGCTCTGTTCCATATTGCTCTGTGACTCAGGATAAGTCTTTTAAATCCATGTTTCTTCCATTCGTATATAATGAATATAAGGATGTGTATCACCAGGGTTATTGCAAAAGGTGAATGAGGTTTAAATAGTCATGTGCCTCATAATGACATTTAGTTCAATGATGGACTTTATACAAGAGGTGGTTCTCTAAGATTATAATGGAGCTAAAACATTCTTATTACCTGGTGACATGGTAGCTGTCGAAATGCCATAGCACAAAGCTTGAAAAAATCAACAAGGCTGTAGCTGAGTTGGCAAACTAACCTGCGTGTGGATGAAGAGGATATTGAGGAGCTCCCAGAAATGGTTCACGAGGAACTGACTAATGAGGAGTTATTGGAACTGGAACAGGAACAGAAGCTGAAAAAGAGGTGAGAGAAAAGAAAACTACAGGAGAAGAAAAAAAAAGGGGGACCTCCTCCCTCACCAAGAAAATTTACAGTGAAGGTTTAGCAGAAAGTTTCACAGATCTCAACAAGCTCTTTAAAAAGTTTGAAAATGTGAACCCCGACACATATGATTTTCATTAATAGAGAAGAATGTTCATGGTTTATTATCTGCTTATAAGCAAACCTATAATGAAAAAAGTAAACCATCACTGGCATATTTCTGAAAAGAGTGACACTTCCTCAAGAAGAACCTCAGATAGGTCCTCCAGAAGATGTTCCAGAAAAAGAAATTGTTATAGGAGATGGCAGCTCCATGCATATTATTGCCCCTGGAGACTTTCCAGTGGGACGGATGTGGAAATGCAAGACAATGATACTGATGATCCATTCCCTGTAAGCTTAGGTTAATGGGTATGTTTGTGACTTCGTTTTTAACAACAAAGTGTCAAAAGAAAAAAATAGTAAAAGCTTATTAAATAAGAACTTTAAAAAATATTTTTGTACAGCTGTATAATATATTTGTATTTTAAACTGTTATAGACATGTCTAAAGTTAAAAAAAAATTAAAGAAATTTAAATTAAAAATATTATAGTAAGCCAAGGTTAATTTATTATTAAATTATTAAAATAAATTTAGTGTATCATAAGTGTACAGTGTTTATGAAGGCTACAGTGGTACACAGTATGTCCTAGGCCTTACTCACCACTTAATCATTGATTCACTCAGAACAACTTCTAGTCCTGTAAGCTCTATTTATGGTAAAAGCTTTATACAGGTGTACCATTTTTTATCTTTCATACTATATTTTTACGGTAACTTTTCTATGTTCAGATACACAAATACTTACCTTTATGTTATAATTTTCTACAGTACTCAGTACATTAACATGCTGTACAGGTTTGAAGCCTAGTAACAATAGGCTATAGCATAGAGCCCATGAATATAATAGGCTGTGCCATCTGAGTTTGTGTCAATACATTCTATGATATTGACACAAGAATAAAATCTCTTAAGGATGTATTTCTCAGAAAGTTTCTCTGTCCTTAAGTGATAAATCATAAAAGACTCATCATATTTGTGGAACCATAGCTTTTGCTTAATATGGTGCTTCACTTTTCCCCTTCCCTTGCAGATGCCTTCTTCTGTGCTCTTTACTGCCCCTGCTATTCTAACCTTTCTCTCAGCTTGAGTGCTTGCTGACATGCTCAGTTTCCATTTTCTAACCCAGCAGTTGCCTTTATTTGAAGTACTTCTGAATTCTCATTTCCCGGAAGAAAAGTTCATGCCACACCAGGCAACTTCACAGTGGGTGGCCTCTGCACTCTGTACAAAGGATCATGAACAAAAAATCCTGGAGGTCAGACCCATAAATGCCTGAGGGAGGGAACTCCTGCAGAGATTAATGGCAGTGTTAGGGCAGAACTGACTGTCACCCATGTTGAATGGGCGGACAGTTATTGGGATTTAAACTGTACTTTGTAAATGACCTAGGAAAACCATGATGCTGAAAGCCATAGGGAAGAAATCTGGTGAATGTCCTGCTAGTAAGTGGAGGTAAAAGATCCCTAATTCAAAGTTATATAGTTAGAGAAGTCCAGGGGTCAGGAAAAGAGGGGCTAGCCGAAACAGGGGGATCTTTATAGGAAAGGAGCTGAGATTCACCACAAAACACCTCAGAATCCACAAATGATGAATACAACAAAACAAAATTTATGAATGTGTTCTAATTTATGCTGAGAATGAAAACCAACATACTTTTTGTTCTTGGGCTACAACATTCTAGGAGGGAAAGTATTTTCCTGCTTGTGTATTAAATAACACTGTGGCCTACAAAAATAGTTTAGCTGCTTGTTCCGGGAACTATATCATTCTGTAAACTAACTAAATAGCTTTATTTATGAAGATTAACAATTTTTCTATTGAGATTTATTTCAAGACCCTCACTTCACTTTACTGTTTTACTGGGCCCTTTAACCCCAAATTATTAGGTCATATATTTTCCTTGTCTCATCTCAAACTGGTTCCCACATTGTAAGACTTAAAATCATCCATCCCAGGCTAAAACCAAAAAGACCGAATCCCAATTTTCCCTTCTTGACACATTGTTATGAGCTGGTCAGGATTTGCTCTTCCTAACCGTTCAGCTTTGCTTAAAGTGGATATTACTTGAGATCTTTTGGGGAGTTTAAAATTGACTATATCAATAAAGACATTTTGGAATATAAGTCAAAAGGCACCACATGTGAAAATTAAGTGTTCTGAGGTTGATAGTTAACCTGCTTTTTAATCAAGTTGTCAGATATTTCTTGACCTAAGTAAGGCAAGTGTGGGAAATGGTGGGTTCTAGGCCAGTGGCTCACAACCCTATCTACACCCTTGAATCATCTGGAAAACAATTTTTAAAACTCTCATGCCTACCTATACCCTAGATTAAGTAAATTAAAATCTTTTAGGGAAAGACACAAGTATATATGTGTTTATGTTTTCCCAAATCATGCTAATGTGCCCCTAGGACTGAGACCTAGTGTGTCAAACCAGAGATTTTCATTTATGTGCATACAAATCTTAGTAAAATGAAAATTATAATACAACACATCTTGGGGGAGGTTTCAAAATTCTGCATTTCTAATAACTTTCCAAGGGAGGCTGGGCTGATTCTGCTGTTCAGCAGACCATACACTGAGTAACAATGATTCTCTGATTTCCAGACTTGCAGCATCAGCCTCACCTGGGAACCTGTAACAATACAAACTTGGGCCCCTCCCTAGACTTAACACAATTAGAAACCTTGGGGACTCAGGGAGCTTCCTTTTATCATTCACCACCATACCTTCACAACAGCAGAGTCACTGTCATTTATTTTACACACTCAGCTACCATTAATGATTTTGCTTAAGACAATCTAAGAGCAATATTTAATAAATAAAAAATCAGTATGTCGTTAGTGAAAAGCTGCATATTTACAATTTCCTGTAAATACCAATTTAAAATTGCAGCTCAATTTCTTCTTACTGATGTGAGCTTGAGTGAATCATGTAGTCCTGAGCCTCAGATTTCTTAACTGAAAAAATGTTGAAATTAATACTAATATCTTCCTTGTTTACTGGTTAGCTGTGAGGAACCAAATTATTTTTATAGATCATGGAAATATATACTTGGTAATGATAGGGAGAATAGGTAAACAAATACAAAACAAACTTGGTTTCAGCTTCACAGACTTTCAATTTATTTATAAATAAAAGTCAAATAACAAACACTAAGTGAAGCAAAAAGTTGCAAAAGAAACAAAAGAAAGGATAGTGACATTTACCATTTACTCAAGCCCCATTTAGTGCTTTCCATATGGCATTTCACTTTTCCAACATTCTTATAAATTACTAGTGAGGAATTTAGGATTGCAAATAAATTAAGTGAATTGCCTTTGGGGCTACATTAATGTTTTTTTTTGTCAGAAGACCTAAATTAGAGTAATTCTCTATCAATAGCTATGTAACCATTGATTAAAATTCTCTGCCTCAGTGTGTCTTCAATTAAATGGAGATAATATCTGTCCCACTGAATACTTAGTAACCATACATTCAAATAAAGTGGTAGAATCACTAATAAAAATTTCAAGGAATTTTAATAATAAAAGTAATTGTTATGCAAAATAGCATGCAAGAAGTCTTATGATAAAAAGCAGTAATTTTAATATTTTGCTGAATTTACTTCAACTTCTCTGACATACATATAGCAAAGGCAATGGTGGGTTATAGACTATACGCATCTTCAATCTTCATTTTCAAACATTTTAATTTCATTAGTTATTTTTTAATGAATATTATTTATTCACTAACCATTCGGAGGCCTCTACATATAATCCCATTGAAGTTTTTTTGTCTGATTACTGCGTCATTTTTATTTATCTTGAGGAAATTTATCTATTACTGCTCATTTTACTGGTTAACTTCTACATTTCTATTGCACATTATAGATTTAGAGTTCTGTTTTGCTAATGTTTAGAAGAAGGTCTTTCTATCATCCTTTGTGGTTTTGCAATAGGTTCCACACCACACGCTTCCCAGGGCTCCCCATTGAGAACTGGACCTCCTGTGTGTGGCTCAGTTTCTACTCCATGGTGACTTCAGATATTACTGATCCAGTGACTGAGCCAGCAGGGATGTCTCTATCCTGCTGTTTGGGAAGAAAGTCAAGGTGTAGGAGCCATGTTGCCAGGCAGTGGTTGACAGAAACACTTTTCAGCTTTTTTACTTTTACAAGCAAAAGTCCTTTATTTTGCCCTGCTTTTGCACAGTGATCCTGACTCCATTTCCTCACCTCTTGTGGGGAATGTTTATTCCTTATATCTCTCCATGAGTCAAATTCTTAGCTGCTTCTGCCTACTTCTAAAAGAGCTTAAGAATATAGAAACTTTGAATGTTAGCATAACCAGAATGATCTGAATGTTAGAGATATTAGAATCAGAAAAATGAAGAAGGTGTCATAAAAAAGGGTCTGCAGCACCCACTTAAGGTAAAATCAGATTACTACACTAATCTCTGAGTTTCCTCTGCAGGCATTGAAACAATGCCTGCCCAGCTTCAGTGATGTGGAGGCTGAGCCAATCCTTTGTTCCTTTTACTGTTTGCCACTTCATTGCTTTTTCTCATCTGCTGGCCCCCAGGGAAGTGAGCTAGTTTGGTCTTTACAGCACCTTTAAATTGACCATTTTCAGTTGAATTTCCCCTTAGCTGGCTGTGACTAAATTAGATCAACCTTTTGCAACTTGATGGATTATTCTATACTCTATCAGCAAGAAGCCTGAAAAAGAGTGATGACAGGAAAGTTGTCAATTTGTAGGCTTCTCCTCAGGACATATTAAGTTGCTTCATGGCCTGCTTATAAAACTTACCTGTCTAGCACTATGTTATAAAATACTTGAAAAATCATCAACTAAGAGCCCTAAGTAGAGTTTTTGTCATCTTTTCAGTCAAATGAGTTATATTAATTTTTGAACAATAATTGGGTAAAATTGTATTATTATATTACCTCCTGGTTTTGTCTCAGTAGAGATACATTATTAGGAACTTATCCTAAATAATATCCCAAAGTGTCTATAATATGAAAAAATATAACTAAAAAAAAGTAAGTGGTGTGTTCTCAGTATCACTACTGAGCTTCTAGATTTATTTTTATAAGAATAGAAAATATGGGTAGACTTAGAGATTTTTACTGTATTAAAATGATTTGGAAACATAGAAATCATGGCTATCTAGTTTACCTAAATATAAATAGAATATTTAGACAAAATAAATATAATAATTATACTTTTTCATTAGGGTGCACTTTTTCTATTTAATTGACAACATGGAAAAATAATGATCTATCAATTATGTAAGTTATAGATTAATGACTGTATAGATTAACAGTGATTAAAATAGTAATAGTGTGTATGATGTTAAAAAAAAGAAACAGAATGTTAAATTTAAGTTTTTTCTTAAAAGAAGTTAAGAGTATTATCAGAGGCCAGACCATTAAACAATTTTTGGAACTCTTATTTCATTTGGCTCCTGGATAGATTTCAGCAGTGAGAAATTCCTTGGAGAGTGCAATATGAGACGTGCTTCCAGGGAGGATAGGTTTGAACTGGTTCACTTCCAGATCATTGAATTTGAGCTTCAATGTATGAATGAAGGAACTTGTATATAGCTCACTCCTAAAATAGCCTGATTACAGAACAGAAGAAATGAGCCAGAGAGGGACAAAACTGTTCTACTATCAAGAAAAGAGCTAATACCTTGTTTCTTATAGTTCAGGCAGTGATTCTATGAAAGAATTTCATCTTGGAAGATTTAGCACTTGAGATGATTTTTTGGAGGAGTGAGGTGTCCAAAAGAGAGTACTCTGAGCTTATGACTTAAGGGCTATTATAATCAGTCATGTCAGACAACTACAGGTAATAACTACCTGGTAACATGTAGAGGTCTTTGAAGAACACTCAAACATGTCCCATGAGAGACAGCAGTTGAGCAACTTGGGTTCCTAAATGTACAAATACCACATTACAACTCTCCTAATAAAAGCATTTCTTAATTTCTTTTTCCTCCCTGTCTCCTATTTCATTCTGGAGAAATCAAATGTAGTATAATGATGAGAGGGTCAGAAAGAGTGCACATAGATAGGAAGAGATAGAAGGACTGAAAGATACTTAATATTTACATGGCACTTGGATGTTAAATATTTATTATATTCTAAATATGCATGATGCATAGCAGATACTACATATATAGAAGTATTCATTAAGTATACTATAAGGATAAATGAGACATATGAAGTGCTTCATATTTATGTAGCCACCCATTAGTGACACCCATTTTTGACCTATATATTCTCTTCTCAAGCACAAAAATAAAACCCATACTGTTCATCAGTTTGATTGGCAAATTACAGTTGGTGTGACCAAAAATACTTATTCCTGTGTCTCTCTGATAGAACAAGATTGTTATTGGCCCTGGCCACCTTCTGTGTGGACTTCTTTGCTTGAACCTCAATTCTGGTTCTCATAAAAATGTCATCAGTGAGAAAAGTGATGTGGTAGATTGACAGAACATAGAAAAACAGGTAGTGTGGGTAGTATGGCCCATCTGACTCCTTGTACCCTATATTAAATGTATTAACTTAATCTATCTTTTTTCCACTGCTTATTCCTGTGTGCTTTAAATTTATTTTATTACTCCATGTGATTCAAGTATTTTAATTTGGTCTGAGATCATTTTTATTCTTTGTCCTCTGAGATTACTTGCATAATAATGTGTTTATAGGCTAGCATTTCCCCAAGGTAAATCCCTAATATGATAACTTCTCATGCTATAACCTAGCTTTCATTAAAGGCTTGTAACAAAATAACTGTTAGTGTGTTAGTGTATTTGTATGTTATCTTTCTTCCTTGATATATTGTAAACACCATGAAGCCAAGAAATACTTCTTTAGTGACTCTGAAAATGCTCAGGATATACCAGACAATCAATTAATATTTGTTGACTACATTGATGAATATTAGCAGATAATCAGGGACTTATTTTTGTTTTGAAATGTTTTAATTTAAAGAAGAGTTGTAGAAATAGTACAGAGAGTTCCTAAATACCCTTCAGCCAGCTTCCTATAATGTTAAGATCTTACAGAGTGCAATTATCAAAACCAAGTAATTAGTATTTATACACTATTAACTAAACCACAGACTTTATTCATTTTCACCAGATTTTTACTCATGTTCTTTTTCTATTTCAAGATTCAATACCAGAAGCCAAATTGCATCATTATGTGTCTTAGTCAATTAAGAAATGGTGGTGGTTCCTTTCATAACCTTGATCCACTGAAGAATACTTTCCAGGTATTTCATAGACTCTCTTGATTTGTATATGTCCTGATGTTTTCTCATTATTCAACTGAGGTTATATATTTTTGGTTATGTAATATCATTTATAGTATGTACTATCAGATGATACATACTGTTACTCTTTAACATATTGATTATAGTTACTTTGAATCACTAATCAGATAGTTTTTATGTCTATACAATATATAAATCAAATTCTGATGATCACTTAATCTCTCAGGAATGCATTATTTTTTCTTGCTTTTTGTATGCCTTTGTTTGTTTGTTTTCTTCTTCTTTTTTAAAGCCAGCTGTCTTGTGTAGCAGAATTAAGACCAAAGTAAACAGATTCTACAACCTAGAGATGAGAACACTTTTCCTTTTACCAGGTTTTTGGGACAGGGGTTTGAGCTCATCTAATTAGAAATCAGACTAGATTTGATGTCTGTTATTGCTTTGTTTATTGTTTGTTGTGGTAGTGGTTACCCTGATTGCCACGGGTGTTAAATTATCTGTGGGATACTTTGGATTTAGTGTGGGGCTGGTTTTTAAAAGAATTTTTTTCCAGTTTCTTTTTAATTCTCAAATTTAGGGCTTTCCATTAGGCTGCACCTCAGCAAGTATCTGTATTTTGCAAATTATACTTTAGGATATATTTGTTAGCTTGAGGGGGCCCAGTCACTGTGGGACATTTTCTACTATTCTCATTCTCAAAAAAAAATCATGTCCCTGTACCTCAGGATATTACTTTTTCAGTGCTCTCTTCTCTTCCCTTAATTCTGACTCCAGAAACTATTCTTAATCCTTCCTCGGACTGAAAAGAATTTTTTCTCAACTTTCTCGGTTGCAATGGATTTTCACTGGTACATCCAGCTCAACAGTGTTCATTGCCTTCCCTCAACAGATTAAGGCTTCTGATCCATACAGCAGACACAAGTTGAGGGTCCCATCTTAATTTCCCACTTCTCCTGAAGCAGGTCCACTCCCCTAGCAATTCTACTTTCCCAGTTCTAGTTTGAAATATGAGAGATACTCTCTAATGATTTTCCTAATCTTATCTGGGAAACTTTTATGGAGATCAGAGGTCTATATTTCACCTCTACTCACAGTCCCCAGGGATATCACCTTCTCCAGCCAGGGCTTATAAACTGGCCTCCCTCTAAGTCACCAATGCCCTAGATGGACTCTTTTCACTTGTATATGGATGTATCTTTCCCAGGTAAGCCAATGCTGCCATCTCCTTTGCCCCTAAAATTGCCTGTCTTCTTATTTTGGATATGTTGGTTGCCCTGCAGCCATAGTACTCTCAGAGATTCAAGAAAATTTGTGAACCTGCTGTCCACCTGGTTATTTTTATAAGTGTTAAATTAGGGCCCTTTTCAGTTCTCTGTATGGCCCAATAGAAACCCAAAGACCAAGAATTCTCCTAATCCTGCTACTCCAGACATGTTTACAAGTTTGTAGTATAGTAATAAGGACACAAAACCAAAAGTTCTAAGTTCAAGTTTCTTGCCCATCACTCTCACTTTTGGAATTTTGGACGAGTTAGGCTCCAGTGCCCTCATTTGTAAAATTCTGACCTGTATAGAAAACTCACACTGTAGCTTTCCACTAATGATAATCAGGAAATTTTGTGGGGAGAAAGTAAATAACTTGAAGGTGGGAGATAGAAAGGGAAGCATCTCCTCCCACCTTCAACTGAAAAACTTGTGGTTTGATTTGCTATGTGGATAAGATGGACCAGGAGCTTTAATTTGAAGTGAAGATGACTAACAAAGTGAAAATCAGAAATGTATAAATGTAAAATATAAAGAACAGAATAACATTTTCTGTTTTGGATTTTCAGTTCAAGAATATTTATGATCATGAGGTCATAACAGGGAAAAGCAACCTGAGAATTTGAGGTTATAGTAACGAAGATCTCAAAAGCACTGTAAGATTGTAAAGGATGTAAAAAGGATGTAAAGAAACAGGACTAAAAGCAAAGACAGGGTGGTGCTAAAGCTAAATGTATAGAGGGTCTGTGGTATTTCTAAAGAGGGTAGAATTTGGAGTCAGGATGAGTTTGAGAGATAGCTCAGTCACTTATGTACTGAGTGGCCTTTGGTGAATCATTTCATCTTTTGGGGGATTAGGGTTCTCAGTGGAGATTAGCCAATGTAGTCAAACCCTTTTTTTTTTTTTATCTATTCCCTTAGAGTCTGTGCTAGGTCCATGCTTTACTATTCATTGTTTCATTGTACAAAGAAGGCTCCCCAGAGTCTCCTGCCTTTGTGCTTAATGCTTTGTCTTCCCAAAGTGCTCCTAAAGGGTCTTGGAGTTCCAGAAGAGCAGGGACTAGATCTTCTTCCTTTGTATCTCCAAAATTTAGTACAGTCACATGTAGACTAGCATTAGCTCCCAAGGTCTTTTTGTTTGTTTGTTTCAATGCACAAAAGGGAAAAGAAAGCAAGAAGAAAGGAATGAAAAAAGAAATGCCTTAATACTGATTCATTCATATCCAATGACCTTTTTATCTCTATAGTTCAGATCATGATGTACAAGCAAATTCCACAGATAAAGTCAGGTCTGTAGATAAGGAGCAGAGTAATGAATTGGGTTGCTGCAAGGCAATAATAATATAAAGTGAGGATGTGCCTCATTAATACATTTTCAATTCAGTGAGCTAATAACTTGCAGCCTAAGAGTGGAGATGGTGGAGAGAGAGAGAGAGAGATTGAGAGAGAGAGAGAGAGAGAGAGAAAGAGAGAGAGAGAAGAAAAGAAAAGAATGTGATTTTAAAGATGAGAACCCTGGTTATGCCTTTCAAAGTAGGCAATATTCACTACCAGTCATTCTATAGTGACTTTTTATGTAATTTCTACGGTGATAAAGGTGAAAAAGATGAACAGGCTAAATAGCAGTATAACTCAAGCATCAGGTAAATAAGTGCTTTCTTATTTTTGCTGAAATAGCATTCAGCTAGGCAGTTTACTGTTAGGACATTTGACCTGCCATATGCGTAACAAATTCCCCTCAGACACCAACTCAGAGCAAAGCCAAAGTGCTGGACATACTCTAAGGAATATTTCCTTTCACCATCACTTATCAAGGCTAAGACCTTGCACCTATACAAAAACGTTCATGTGATTGAACCCTGCATTAACGACCTACACCAAGTCTTAACAAACTTTCTGATCTTTAATTTCACCACTCTTCTAACTTCTATCAGACTATTTCTAATTGTTATTAACCCTATACAAACTGTTTCTTCTGAAATCCATCAGTTCTTACTTAAATCAGTGGCAAAGGAACAGCTCATGGATATAATTTTTAATGTAGAATTAAATGTTGAACTTCAATGTGATAGAATAGTTCTGGAAGGAAGAGCTGAGAATGAATACATTTGAATCTTATTTCAATGCTGTTTTTCATGCTAGTTGTGCAATAACCCATCGGAGAAAAAAAAAATAGTGGTCAAAAAATTAAGTTCTAATTTTAACATGAAAAAGCTATGTAAACTTTATCCACTCAGCTCACCTATTTCATATAATTTTTCTAATATACAAAACAAAGGGGTTACAATGAGGAGATTTCTAAGGTTTTCCCAGTCATAACATTATATAGAGTGAAATAATCTATTATATTGGTAATTTCAAACTTGATACTTTAAAAATGGTTTTCTGCATCAAAAATTTAGGGGGGAAATGTCAACAAAAATGGTTGTCAAGAAGCATGGGTTCATGCGGCTTAATATTGTACACAGAGGCTGTGTTATTCATTTAGGTCTTTGATTAGTTAGTGACTTGATGTATGAGAAAAAAAATACCTGTAAGAAATAAATACCTGTGAAAGCCACATTTTAAAATAAAAAGTTCAGTTAGATTCCCATATGTGTGTTATTTCTTTTCTTTATTTAACACCATTTAAACCAAATATTTTATTGTTATGCCCCAGACTACTCTGCTGTCTCAAATAAATATTGGATTCCCTAGATATAAAACAATTTTCACCTTTCAAAGGGACTTTGCAAGATTTCAGTGACCTGCTCCTTAAGCAAACAAAATGTCTTTTTCCGCACATAATTTTGAGTTGAGAGAAGGTAAATTGAAATGACATTTTAAAATTTAAAATTAGTTTTGGTAAATCCAATATTGACAGTGTACTACTTGGGGGCACCTGACACTAGAAAAATCAAAGATCAATCTTTCCTTGAAGAAATTCTTCTTTTCTGTGTTAAGAAAAATATTTATTTATTTTAGAACCTTTCAATGTAAAACTGAGCGTCAGAAATAACAAGTTCTTCCCTTCCTTCCTTCCTTCCTTCCTTCCTTCCTTCCTTCCTTCCTTCCTTCCTTCCTTCCTTCCTTCCTTCCTCCCTCCTTCTCTTTCTTCCTTTCTTCCTTCTTTTTTTTTCCTTCCATTTTTCCTTCCTTTCATCTGTCCTTTTCTCTCTTTATTTCTTTTTACTTCTATGGCCAGTCCTGAATTCTAACTTCTTAGAAGCAAGGTTGCCAAAATATTTTCTCAGCTTGCAAACAGAGTGTAAGGATTAGACAATGTCTAAAGGAGGAAAATTACCTACAAATTTTAGGCTCACTTCTTTTTGGTTCCCTGTCTCTCTTGCTTTAACTCCTTAAGTTTTTGTCACCCTAGGAGCTCTGAACTCCAGACTCTCTCTCCTCCCATTTGACTGCCCAAATCGTCAGTCTTTTATTTCTCTATAATATAATTGGCAAAATTTTGATGCAAAATCAGAAGTAAATGGTGGCTCAGCTGGTGTACTTCCCTTCTCTGTCTGCCTTGTTTGTTTTCCTGTCTTCAAATATCCTTGGTTCTCATTTAGGTTCTAACAATAGAAGTTCTAACAATGTCCCTCTTTACAGTTGTTACTGCTTTTCTAGAAATGATAAATCCTGAATATTTTCTGCAACTGTTCATGAGGTTTTCTTTCATGTAAAATGTTTATAAGCTATTTGATGCTTTCAAACAGTTAGAATTTCAATTTTTCACAAAATACAAAATGAGAGAGATTGACTCTCTTCCTTGTGTGTCACACTCTGTCATAAAAACTCTAGTCATGATACTTGGTCTTGAATGCGACAAAGTTTAATGAAAAAGATTCTGTCCACTCAGTGGATATTACTGTCATAACACCTGGGTTAGAAAATGAATACTATTGACAAAAAGTGACATACTCATCATTTTACTTCCCTTCTGATGCATAAGCCATCATTAGCTATAAAACTTAGAAAAGTCCTCTCAAATTGAATAGTGCTATTTCAAAACTTACTATTTGAGTAGCTCACCAATCCTGAAGAAAGTTCAGAAATATCTGAATTTCTTAAAATATAGTTGGAACATGTGCTACAGAAATTATAATTGATTTCATCTACAGATTAGAGCTGACTAGAAAACAACTGTACAAAGTAAGTAAAATAATGTGCTTATCACAGATCTATATAAATAATTGCTCATCAGTAATTGTAGAATCAGGTATTCATGGATGGTATAGCCATTTTCCTTGTAACTAGACATTAAAAATCTTAATTTTCCAATAATTAATTTATTTAAAGATGGCATTATATTTTATAGATTTATTATTTTTGAATTATCATAGTAATTCTATTTTTCTAGTTATAAACTATAAAGAATTTGGTGAAAACGGAACTCTCTCTTTTAATAAAAGCTTTCTTTCTGATTCTTAGTATGGAAATTGATTAAATTATACTAAAGGGAACTTTTACAACAATAAGATAAGCAAAAACTATTTTACACTTTCCTTGAAGCATGAATGTTCAAAGATTACTATTTCATAGGTTTGCTAATTTTTCAGAAAGAGTGATTCAGATAATTGCTATGATTTATTTTCTTACATGTTATCATTAGAAGTATACCATTTTTCTGTTCTAGAATAAAAGGTTAAAACAAAAAAGCCTTTGGTAATTTCCCAAAATGAGGCTGCTCATATTGCTTAAGAATTAAAAAGAAATAAGGATTTAATGAAATGCATTTTATTCAAAAATGAAAATACTTGAGAAAAGAGAGTGAGTGGGGATGGAAAGAAATTCAATTATAGTTAAGTTTTTTAGCAACAAATGCTGAATTTGGGTTGCATAAATATAGTTACCTTGTGCGCAACAGATGTACACATGAGTTTGTATTCCAGTGCTGCTTTAAATTGAATTGTTACATAAATTAAAATCTATATCTCTAAATTTTCCTTTGTTTTTAGGCAAAGACAAACACTTCTGCTTGAAAAGCCTGAAATTTTATGGAGTAATAGCCTCTAAATACCAAATTAAATTATTCAATTTACCACATCTGTAATGGAAGCTGATTGAAAAGAGATTGTTTCATATGCATAGCAAAAAATTTAATGTTTAACAAGATAAACATTAGATATCACTTTCTTTTAAACAAAACCAGTTTATCTAACATTGTATCCCAACAGGTCATCATTACTCATAAAGTCTAACATTTTTAGAAGAAAATGATATCAACAACCATGGCAATTATTAGTTTATTGCGGATTTGGATTTGGATTATGTCACTTTGAGAAATATTGTCATGTTTCCAAAAATGAAGGCAAGTATTTTTTAAAATATAGAAAACATTTATTTAAATAGTTGAGGACCAGATTGTGGCAAAAGTTAATTTGACCCTAATTTCAGATATAACCCAATTTAATAATGTGAAAATAACCATTATCTAACCAATAACTATTTTTAAGTACATGAAAATGTTTTTTTATATATTTTGTTTATAGTCTAGTAGCTTCTCTTTTGACTGCACAAAATTTTTGCTTTATTGTGAAATAACTGCCATGCTTATCAATGGTTAGCTATTAGAGTACGGTTGCAACCCTGACTTCTGGGCTTCTGTTTCTGTATGTCATCTGGTCTTTCAGATTTGTTTCTATTAATTTAGACTCCATGGCTCAATTTCTTGCTAACATTTTCTCAATATTTTTGCATTTAATTTTAATCATGATAATATATTCTATGCTTGAATATTCTCACTAGAGGCTTATTAGCTCTCTATGTTTTCAATATTATTTGAGAAATATTATTTCCTCATAGTTCACCAAGTTAGTGGCTTAAGGCTAAAAATAAAGTCTTGTTTTTGTTCTTTATGTCAAATTGGAAATTTTTCAAAATCATTCTCTAAGACAATGTGTATTATTACTTCACCTACATCATAAAACTAGTTAGTGTCTTCTATGATCTTCTCATCTCTCCTTGTTACCAAGTGAGAGAATTTTGTATTTTTATTGATTATAATCACCAGCATAAAAGTAATCAATGAAGAGATCATAAAAGTTATTAGTCTTTTTTGACCCTTTAGCTGATACTTCTTCCATAATAGAAAATTCTATGTATATTTATTCCACATATTCAGGTTTTATAGCATTTAAAATCAATGTCAATTATCTCATGGTAAGATTCCTCTTGCTACTTAAAGTTCTGAATTCCTGGATATACATGAGTTTATCAAGATTATGTTAATTCAGATGTTGTGGTCAATGTGTAATAATATGGGTGGTCCAATTGTACAAGTATCAGAATAGAATATTCTTTTAAGTTTGTTCAGAAAGATCTTGGCTATACTGTGGGTTTGGTTCCAGATCGCCAAATAAAGTGAGTCTCCTGATTTTTTGCAATAAAGTGAATCACCTGAATTTTTTTATTTTTCAGTGCATATAAAAGTTACATTTACACTATAATGTAGTCTATTAAGTATTCAATAGCATTATGCAAAAAATAAATGCACAAAACCAAACAAAAAACAATGTACATGCCTTAATTAAAAATGCTTGACCACTACAAAAGCCAGCTATTGAGACATCAGCAAGTCATAATCTTTTTGCATGTGGACAGTCTTGCCCCGATGTTGATGGCTGCTGACTGATATGGGTGGTGGTTGCTGAAGGTTGGGATGGCTGTGGCAATTATTTAAAATAAGACAATAATAAAATTTGTTACATTGATTGACTCTTCTTTTCATGAATAATTTCTCTGTGATATGAATTACTATTAGATAGCATTTTACCCACAGTAGAAATCCCTTCGAAATTGGAGTCAATCCTCTCAAACTCTCACTGCTTTATAAACTGTTTATGTAATAATCAAAGTTCTCTGTTTTCATCTTAACAATCTTCACAGTATCTTCACAAGGGACAGATTTTATCTCAAGAAACAACTTTCATTGCTCATCCATAAAAAACAACTCCTCATCTATTAAAGTTTTATCATAAGATTGTAACAATTCGATCACATCTTCAGACTACAGTTCTGTTTCTAGTTCTCTTGCAGTTTCTACCAAAACTGTAGTTACTTCCTTCAACGAACTCGTAAAGTCCTAAAAACCACTTATGAGGGTTGAAATAAACTTCTTATAAACTTCTGTGAATTTTGATATATTGACCTCTTTCCATGAATGTTCTTAATAGTGAATAGTAAATTTTAGAATAGCGAATTCTTTTTAGAATATTTTCAATTTACTTCACTCAGATCCATTGAATAAATCACTATCTATGGTAGCTATAGTCTTACAAAATGTATTTCTTAAATAATAAAATTTGAAAGTCGAAATTGCTTCTTGATCCATAGGCTGCAGAATGAATATGACATTACTAGGCAGGAAAACAACATTAATCTCATTGAACAGCTCCATATCAGAGCTCTTGAGGCACCAGGTACACTGTCAATGAGTATTAATACTTTGAAAGGTAACATTTTTCTGAGAAGTATTTCTCAACAGTAGAATTAAAATATTCATTAAATCATGTTGTAAAATTGTGCCAACAGACTTGCTCAATGCAGAATTGCCATAACCTTAAATTTGTAGAAAAAAAAAATCAATATCTGTGAAGCACAATGATGTGAAGTATGTCTGTGTTGCTTAATACCTACAAGAAAATATTCATTCATTTACTTTTTCTTTATCTACTTTGCTCCTTGCCTCCTTTTCTTTCTCCCACAATTATTTCTCAAAGATTTATTATGGACTTGGGGCAGAAAGTCTAAGGCTCAAACTTTCGGAAGTTTAGAAGTTAGTGGAGGAATCAACCTCTGAATAAAATCTGTATACAATAAAATGCATCTCTCTGATAGAGTGTTTTAGAAAGGGCTATGTTACTTAATTTACATTATTGGAGAGGAATGCATTTAAAAGATGACACTTATAACAGCTTTTAAAAGAGAAAGTAGAGAAATAGAGAAAGTAAGACATATCTTCTAGGTAAGGACAGAGAAATTACACAGCACAATGACATGAAGAATACAAAATGTTTAGGAAGAGTAAGTCTCAGTGGACTCACATGCAGTTGTGCTTTCTTTGCTTTTTAATCACAGAGAGGGAGTGTTTGTGGGAGATGACATAGAGGTAGCTGTCTGCATGGGACAAATTAGTAAATGTTACTGTTGCAACTGTAATCTGAAACTAGTTGGTTGATAATATTTTTCCTGCATATTGTTCTAGGTTTATATATTAAAAAAAACATTCAAATTACCAAGCAAATAATTTTTAGAACAAGAATAGCACAACCACAAACTATACTTCTAGGAGTGACATGCCATTCTTCATGTTAAAAGCAATTATTTGAAATCAATTGCTTATAAAATCACTTTTTAAAAAGTTAGAATATAGATTCATGTGGTCCTTTAACTAAAAACAGTGGTTCTCTACTCAATTGACCCATCGAGCAGAATCAGTTAATCGAATGTATGTTGTCCTGGTTAACATATTTTTTCTTTTTAAATTGCTGTATTTTCTCTTAATTACATGTGTTTCTTTTACTGTCAGTGGCTGTTCCTAGTCGAGATATATTGTTACAAACTGTCTTTGGCAATCTAGCCCCTTAGAATACTGAAGAACATATGGATATTATCTACCCATTAGAATTAAAGGCTGTGTCAATGCATTGCATGAAGAAGTGTACTTTCTATTTTTTTTTTTCACTCCTAGCAGTAAAATATAATTAGAGAACATTCTTTGAACTTTAGGAAGAGCTACATGATGGTGCTCACTGCGATAAGGGTGTCGTGGTGCTGAAATTTCTGTTGCGACAGTGAATAATATACAATTTGAAGTGTCATAGTGAGCATATGCACGTGTGCTTTTCTAACTTCGGGAAGACTTAGATTAATGTTTCTCACATTTAAGTAGTACACTATATCTTCAAAAGAGATAAATATATCTCTGTGTATATAAGTGCATATGAACATATTTATCAAATAATCACCTGAGAATAAATATGTAAAACTATGTTGAGAAACAGTAAAAAGAAAATGTTGAGTTCCATTTATGGCCTCTGTAGATAACAGACACTGGATTTATCATCCTCAAACATCTAAAAACTAGACTGTATCCATAAAACAATGCTTTTGTACATTGAACACTGGACAATGCGGACAAAGATACTTGACACAAAAGAGAAAAATGAGATAACCCCGATTGTTTCAGCTTATTATCTAGAGAGTTTTCAAGCTGAAGCTTAGATACTAGGAAACCAGCTAGAGGCCAGAGATATTCCTGATTTAAAGTAACGAAGTTAAGTGTCTAGAGGGACAAGGAAGGTAGAATTCACAAAAATATAATGGACAAGAGATCTGCAGAGATTCACCCCCTGATTCTTCAACTGAGCACTTATCATGTAAAAAAATTACCAAAGTTGGGAAGAAAACCTTGATCCTCTCTAAAAACAGTAGAGGGGATGATTCTCAATAATAATAATAATAATAAAAATTATGAAAGTCACAATGAACTATTTTAGAGACAAAAAATTCAGTGTCATTTAGTACATCCACAATGTTGAATAATCACCACATCTATCGAGTTCTGAAATATTTCTATCACCCTCAAAAGAAATTCTGTACCCATTAAGCAGTTGCCTCTGTCCTTCCTTACCCCCAGTCCCAGCAATACACCTTTTATTCTTATATTTTACTTTTTTAGGGGCTGGCAAACTATTTTCTACAGTAAATAAACTCTAATGTTCCTATCAGCAATGTGATAGGGTTTCTATTCTCCATATTCTCACTAGCACTTGCTACTTTAAAAAAAATAATCATCATAGTGTATGTGAGGTTTTGAGATTTTGATTTGTATTTTCTTAATGATTAATAATGTTGAGCATCTTTTTCTGTTCTTGTTACCTGTTTGTATACGTTAAATTAAAATGTTTCTTTAAAACCTGCTTGTTTTTAATTTAGTTAAATTCTTTGTTTTTGAGTTGTAAGAGTTCTTTGTATATATAGCTTCTAGACTTTTATTTTATTTATAAATAGCAAATATTTCCTTTTACTCTGTATGTTATCTTTTCATTTAATATACAGAAGTTTTAAATTTTAAAGTGTAGTTCATTTATTTTTTTGTTGTTGTTGTAACTCAGACTTTTGGTGTTATATCTAAAAATCCACTGCCAAATCTAAGATCATGAATATTAACCCTTATGTTTTCTTCTAAGAGTTTTACAATTTTTAGCTCTTATATTTATATCTTCAGTTTATTTTGAATTAATTTTTGTAGCGGAAATAACTTTTAAAGCTCACAACGGCCAAGAACTAGTCTATTTCCAGTGACCAAAGAGGTAAACCTCATAGTTCATGAAGTATAAAATAGATTACTTTAAATTATATTCAATTGGGGTAAAATTAGCCCTAGGAAAAAAAAAAGGCTTCTACTCAACGAAAGTGAGAAGCCTTGAAAAAATTAATCTGTTTTCAAGTAATTAACCCACATTCTTGAAAAACACACAAGTATAGTTAAAGAAACTGTGTGTGTGTGTGTTCCAACAGTATAATTCTTAAAGTCAAGTATGCAAAACATTAGGGAAATCAAATCCATAATTAAGAACGAAATCTAACAACATATTAGTAGTAGAAGTAGCAGTAGTAGTATTGAATTACTAGACAAATGCATTAAAAAAGTTTTATTTTTATAATTGCATTTTATATGTTCAAGTAGTAGAATAATGAAGATTATAAATACATAAAAATTACAAATAAAGGTTAATATAAAACTTTTGGAATTTAAAAACTTCAGTATCTGAGATGACAAAGCACTGGATGGAAATGATATTCAGATTAGTCAAGGTAGAAGCAAAGATTAGTGAATTTGATATAACAACTGAAACTACTAAAAATCAAACAAAGTGAAAAAAATAAACCCTCAGGAAAAAGAACAAACGTTTTTCTTCATGATTTTTTTATTATTCAGTTTTGAGAATTGGTTATTTATTTTGGATACAAGTTTTATATTAAATAATTTATTTTAAAATATGTTTTTCTAGTTTATGGCTTTTCTTTTCACTCTGTAACAGTTACTCTTGAAATGTAGTAGTTCTTAATTATGATGAAATTTTTCTTCTTTCTGTGGATCATATATTTTCTGATATATACTTAAGATGTCTTTACTTAATACAAGATAACAATTTTCTACTGCGCTGAGTTCTGGTGTTACAATTTTAGTTTTTACATGTAGATCTATGGTTCATTTTGAGTTAAATTTTATATATAATGTGAAGTATAAACAAGTATTATTTTGCTTTGTTGCCTAGAACATTATTTGTTAAAATATAATTTTTTCCTTTAACGTATTAATAATATTTTTTAGCCAGATATGTTTTGGCCTATTTCTAGACTATTCTGTTACATTGATCTCTTTGCAATTTTGATATAAAGCTACACATACAGACATGTGTCTTCAGGCAATTTAGGTCTTCCATATTTATTTATTTATTTATTAAAACTTTAGCTACTCTAATTTCTTTGTTACTCCATTTAAATTTTAAAACTGGCTTGTTGATTACACAAAAACCTTGCTATATTATTATTAAAATTACATTGAATTTATAGCTCAATTTGGAGTAATTTTTTTTTTTATTTAATGACATTGACTATTCTAAACTGTGAACATAATGTATACCTCATCAATTATGTAGATATTTTAAAACTTCTTTCATCAGTATTTTGTAGCTTCACTTTATAGATTTTGCACAGGTGTTTTAGAATTTATACCCAAGTACTTCATGATTTTGGTGAAATAATAAATGAATCTTTTCAAATTATAACTTCTAGTTTTTATTACTAATGTATAGAAATACACTTGATTTGTGCATCTTGACTTTGTATCCTGTGATCTCACTAAAATCATTTATTAGTTCCTGTAATTTTGGTAGATTCTTGAGATTTTCTAGGTAGATGATTATGTTGTTTGCAAATAAAAATAATATTAATGTGACTTCTTCTTTTCCAATCTTGATAATTTTTATTTATTTTTCCTGCTTGATTCTCCTATCTAGATTTTTTTGAACAATTATGCATAGATGTGGTGAAAGAAAATAACCCTAGCTTGATACTCATCATAGGGAAAAATTAGTCTTTTATCTTTAAATATTAAGTTAGCTATAGCTTTTTTTTTGTTTGTAAATACCTTATATTTAGGTGAGAAAATTTCTTTTTTATTTTGGAAGTTTTTGTCATGAATAAATGTTGAATTTTGTAAAAGGCTTTTTCTACATCTTTTGAGATTATCATAATATTTGTCTTTAGCTTGTTAATATGATAGGTTGCAATGACTAATTTTGACTGTTGACCTAATCTTGATTCCTGGCACAAACTTGATATTATTATTGTTAGATTATCTTGAACAGATTAATAAATTATACAATTCATAACTATAAAAATTACATCTATACAACTCTATTTTAGAAACTATACCTTAGATACTATAATTTTTACCTATATATTTAACTGGTGTTAACAAAGTACGGCTTTCAGTTTTAAAATTAGACTTAAGGAGATCTTTGTTCCAGGAATCACTGGAAAATTAAAATAATATAGGTCAACAATTATTCATAAATGTGAAATTAGAATTAAGTTCAATGGTAACAATGGCAACAATGTAATTGCATTAGAATCGGAGGACTAACGAATATTATTGATAGATATGATTAGTGGCTAAGGGATGCATGACTGATACAACACAGCAGAAAGTGTATAGTGGAGGAGTGGAGTAGGCTTTCTTTGATAAGAAAAATTATAATAATATCAAGATGGCCTGTTTGGATTGGTGAAAATTCTGGATTTTCTCAAGTAGAACCAAGTAAAATATATTAAATTGTACTACATGTCAAATAGTTTTTAACATCTGTTAATATTAAGATATTTAAAGGTTAAAGGTTTTGAACATTACACAGCTCATAGGTGTTATGGCTAGAATCCAAACCCAATATTTCATACTTCCATAGCCCATGATAATTTATTACTATGCTAGAACTTGATCATTGAGAAATAAGAACGTGATCATTCAGAAATAAAATTGGTTAAGATTATACTGAAAAACTAGTAAAACTTAAGTAATAGCTAACTATGCAAGTTTGAGGTCGATGATATATGTATGAAACAATGAGAAAAAATAGCAGAGTTTATGGGAATGTCATAGAAACACATAAACAGAGTTTCCAAAAGAAAGAATATATTTCAAATGAGGCAATACATTGGGATATTTAGTCTCAAGTTAATTTCTACTCACCTTCTCTCGGAGCTATCATATATTTATTACCTTGGGTTGTTCCTAAAATAAAATTAGAAAATAGCCTTAATTAAAATGAGAAAATAGCCTAAAACAAATTTACATGAATATATAAAAAATGACTTTCTAATATAGATGAGTAAGGATAAATTTGTTTGCCTATATCAGTGGTTTCCAAATTTAAGAGTGCTTCAGAATCACCTGGAGGCTTGTTTAAACAGATCACTGGGTCTCATCTACAGAGTTTCTGATTCAGTAGGTCCTTTATGGTGCCTACAAATGTGCATTTCTAACAAGGTATGGCTTTCAAGCTTAACAGCTACTGGTCAACCCTAGATCATTTCAATTTCAATCTCTCAAGAACTAGAAATCAGGACACCTAATTTCTAGGCACAATTCTCCAACTACCTATTAGAGGCCATTGGAGAGTTGCTTAATCTCCTTAGATCTTATTTTCTTCATATCTAAAATGTGGGTATACAGTAAGATAACTTTAACATTCATTCCAGGTATATAGTTGTTTTTTTCATTTTATAAATATTTTCTACTTTCTAATAATTTTTTCATTTTAATTTTTAATTTTTAAATGGCATTTAAAAAAATTTTTCTGAGTCTATATCTTTTCTGTGACTCCTTGCTATTACCTGATTTGACAATATTCATTTACTCATTAATGAATAAAATATTTACTGAGGGCTACTTCATGCTGGGCATTGGGTTGTAAGACGAAGAAATTATCCCTGCTGTCTAGAAACTGTATCTATGTTATAGATCTCCAACTTTACTAAATATCAGAATCACTTTTTTAGAATTAAACACAACCAGGTCTTTCTTCAGGTGATTCTTTTTCATTAGGTGCAGGCAGAGCTCTGGCATCTATAATTTTAATTAGTTTCACAAATGGTAACTCTAATCAGTCAGTATTAGGAATCAGTAGTTAATTGGAGAAGAGCTGATCATAGTGCACCTGGATAAGACGAGGTAATCAAAAGAAACAACTTTATTAGCTTCCTTCCTTCCTTCCATCCTCCCTCCCTTCCTCTCTTCCTTCCTTCCTTCCTGCCTTCCTTCCTTCCTTCCTTCCTTCCTTCCTTCCTTCCTTCCTTCCTTCCTTCCTTTCTTCCTTCCTTCCTTCCTTGTGTAATGCTTGCTTGCTTTTTCTCTTTTCCTTCCTTCCTTCCTTCCTTCCTTCCTTCCTTCCTTCCTTCCTTCCTTCCTTCCTTCCTTTCTTCCTTCCTTCCTTCCTTGTGTTATGCTTGCTTGCTTTTTCTCTTTTCCTTCCTTCCTTACTTCCTTCCTTTCTTTCTTCCTTCCTTCCTTCCTTCCTTCCTTCCTTCCTTCCTTCCTTCCTTCCTTTTTTCTTATTTTCTTTCTCTTTCTTCTTTCTTTTCTTTCTTTTATTTTGTGGGTCAATTACCCTTTGCTGACTGTAGATCTTGAAGAATCTTATATTCTCAGTTAGATGTTAGTAATAACAGGAAACACACACAAAACAGTGTAAACTAGAAATCAAGTACCTGGTTGGGGCCACTATTCTGCCACTATTTTCCCTATATCTTGGGCAAATTGTTCTACTTCTTGCAGTTCAGTTTCCATCTGTGAAATGAGGGCCTTGGGATTAGTACCATCTAAGATGTTTTTCAGTTTTCACAGCCTGGAGTTTTAGAAGATAGGGCCAGGAGATTTCTAAAAGTCAGCTTTTTAGACAAGTTTTGAAGTTGGCTTATTTCCAACAATTTTCTTATTTTTTAAAAATAGATTCAGAAGAGGACAAGGGGTGCAATCTAATGGTTTACTGTTCTTGTTTCTTCAAAACCACTTATCAGTGCTTTCATTATCAGAGAAGATGATTGTGTAATGTCTCTTCTTTGTAATTCAATACCATGTAATTTTATAATGTAGAATTTTCTTTATAGCAATCTAAATAATCAAATAATCACTTTGGCAGAGTATCTTCTTCATTGCTAAGTAAATTTAAAAACAAGAGAATCCACTTAAAGAGCCACTTTTTTGTGAGAAAACTGAAACTCAAAAGGATAATGTCAAATGAGATGCAAATGCTTCAGCTTAAGCAGGAGAAATAACTACTCTCATTTACTCTAAAAAAAAAAAAACGAAATTCAGTCTACTCTAAGAGAGTTCTCTGAAATATGCTTTTCTCACAGTGATTAATGTGTCTGACAGACCATTCTGTGGGCAGTATGCAAAGAGAGTAATGCAATTCTGTTCAGTGTGATTTTTCTCTTATAAAAAAAAAGAAGTGAATGTTATGCCATTCTGTTAAGTCTTTGCAAAACAAAGTGGTAGATTTTAATTTCATCTTCGTCTTTACAAAACAGGCCAATATGCCTAACTTGTAAAACATGAAGGATGATGATTGCCAACGTGGTTAGAGCTGGCATTGTTTAAGAAAAATAGGAAAGTGAAAAAGAAAGCACAATTTACTATCTTGTTGATATTTCCAATGGAATTTACTTTGCTATATCAAGAAGAATATAGGTGAACTACTGTATGGTTAAAAACAATTAGTATTTATAGTTATTATTATTATCATCATTGCAAATTATGCCATACAAGTGCATATTACTTTACAGAGCACTATAATGTGTTTATGTTTTTAAATTTAATCACCAAGCAACCATGAAAAATAAAAATTATCGCACTTATTTTAAAGACAAAGAGAATAAAACTGAAATAATTCATGTTCTTCATTCACGGTCATGAAGGTCATAAGTGGGATTCAAATTTAATTCCTTCATGCAAACATTTTAGTCTATCTTTTCCTCTGCCCATTTCTTGAAAAGTTCTCATGCTAGCAATAGAGCAGGGAAAAGTTTAACGTGGGTAGATCAGATATGCATTTTATAGTGCTGGACAGTAAATTACAACTGTAGCTTACATGTGCTACTTACAAATTAGAACAGGACTTCTTCTATTCATACAGAAGCCAATGTTCATCGTGACTGTATGGTACACATGCATTAGCAGGAGAATTGCCAGGGCAATGATGACAAACAAAAAGTTTGCTGGTGGGTTTTCTAAGTCCCGCCATGAGAGTGTGGTGAGTTGAGACTTATATGAAGAGCAAACTCATACCCAGAACCCCACAAAGGCAAATTGTCTAAGTTGTAAATGTAAAATATTTTCAAATGTATTGTCAAAGTTGAGTATCATCTTACCAGTAAAATGTTTTCAGATATGGTCTTTCTGTTGGTAAACATCACCTGTAATCACCTCTGAACAGAAAATTTATAAAAGCTTGAAACAGTTCAGATAAATCCTCTTGGTTTTTCTGATGCCCTCTTGCACATGGAATATATGCAGGTTCTGTAGATTTGGGCAAAACTTTCTTGGTGCACCTGCAATCCTTTCTTGTTGTCTTGTTTCACCTCTCTATGCATTCTTTCAAAGCTAAGCTACCACTTGCATGCTGTGTTAATATATGTGAGAGCATGCTGATTTTTATGAGCATATATATTAAAAGCAACACATTTACTGTTGCACTTCTGTTCTACTTTTGTGCCAGGCTAATAGAGAATTCTCTCTAGTACCACCATAATAGCTGTTTATATGCCCTCTTTTTTTGCTCACTGCTAGGGTCCATGGTGAGCTTAATCAGATAAATTAATCTTCCTTACTCTTAGTCAACATGATTCTTCACCCTGTTTTAATAGGTTTCCTGAAGAGCCTAAAAAGATGGCATTAACACAACCCTATTTCATACATGCAAAGGTAGTATTCCAGAGGTACCCACTTGCCTTTTAGAACTATTCAAGTGATATAATAGGTCATGTCATCTCAACTTTCCCTTGAAAAACCTCCAGTGGGTCCCCATCTCTAAGTAAAAATCATCATTCTACCATTAACCTATAAGCCCTACATGAATCTTATTAGCTTCATCACCTTATACTCTTCTGTTTTCTCAGCTGCTCACTTTGCTTCCAGCCATTCAGCCCCCTTGAAGCTCTTCAAAAGCTTTATGAGGATATTTGCTCTTGCTTCTCTGTATCTAGAATGTTTTATTCCTATATATCTCCATGGGTTGATTCTCTTCTCTCCTTTAAGTCTGCTTATATGACATTTGCACAGTGAGGAATTGCTTAATATCCCTATTTAACCTGTAACACACACATAGAGACTATACTTTTTTTACTATATTTTTTAATGTGCCATTAAATTAATTTTTTTCTGTCTGCTCTAATTTGTTTGTTTTTTTTTTCTGTCTGCTCTAATTTTTTTCTGTCTGCTCTAATATGTTGCTGTGTTCATGTTTTTGTTTACTGCAGAGTTCCCAGGGTCTGAATCAAGTGTCTGGCACATGATTTTCTCAACAAATATTTGTTTTATAAATGAACATGACTAGGTAGTTTCTCTCGATAGACTTGAACTAACCATTTTTTCTTTGTCAGGAATGAAGAACAAGAAAATACAGAACAGGAGTCTCCAATGACCTGGATTAGAAAATTGATTTTCAATGAAAATTTTGTTGACTCTCTCATCGTAGACTGTAGATTCTATTAATTGAGAAAGTGCATGATAAAAATAAAGCTGTTTTTAATTTAGTAATTTAACTCAATTTTCACTTCATTAATCTCAAAACATAACATATAATTTATTCATAATTTACAAGTATTGTTTAGAGATTCTTCAGAGACTTTCTGAATCAAATGTACAGCTCTGAGGTCAAAAATTCTTCTTATCTTGGACATAGATGGTTTCTTGGGCAAACATGACTGAATTTTAGTTCCAACACCATTTATAGTTTCAGCAAATAAACTTAGCAATTTTAAATGTCCATGTAAAGAAGATAAAGGTCAAAAGAAAGATGACATCTGATATATGAGGTTAGAGATAATGTTAGAAATATTCTTTGCTGCATCTGAGGTAATTAGCAGTGTGTATTTATCACAGGAAAAGCAAGTACTCTTACTTACTCCTTAAGGGTATTAAAAAGTCCTAGAATTTTCCTAGAATCTTTTCTATTCCAGATAATGGTTTCATTTCCAGCAACACACAGTTTAAAGATAGTTTATATCAATGAGACAAATTGATAGAGATAAAAACTTAAATATAAATTTAAATGGGGTTGGTGGTGATAAATACTATTCTAAATATTTTATTAAAGGATATTATATCCTGGCTGCCTAGAACAAAGATTAGTGTTTACAAAAATACTTTGGCTTATAATATATGCCTTTCCACTGTTCTAGAAAAAAACGAATGTCTTTTACTCAATGGACTAAATTTTTCACAGATTCTGTTTTTTTCATCTCTTTGGTACTCAGGTACTCAATACTCATAACAATTTTTTTATTATAAAATTCAAATTGTGCCAAAAGATATATAATTTTAGATAAATAAAACTTATTATTTGAACATGATATAAAACTACTCAACATCTGGTAATTTGATATTAATTTAATAAATAAAAATAACTACTGCAAAGAAACCTTTTAAAAATAAATGATGACCAAATAGTTTTATATAACATTTATATCTAAATAGAACTATGTTCTCCTGTAATTGCATCATAGATCAGATGAACATGAAATTTATATTTCCAATACCCCTGTAATTTATAATTTGATGATGAGTGATGGAAAAAGGTTGGTTGTCATATAAAGTAACTTTATATATTTTGACAAGCTGTTCTATTTGTTTATATATTTGTGATTGTAGCAGACTCAGACAGCCATTATTTTAGGCAGAATGTACTTGAGAATAAAGTATATTGGATTGATTATATTAGGCTTTTGCCTTCCAAAACTCTGAACTAGTATAAATGAGCAGTGTCTCAGAGTATCAGCTGAAGGGTAGGGGAAGCAGGTAACTTGTTCTGAAATCTTCCTAGTGTTTTTGTCCCTGAGTATACCAGAAAAAGACCCCGTAAACTCCTCTGTTATATATATTTAAAAAGTCTAAACATATTAAGGTAGGATCACTTTTTAAGGATAACCTTATACCCCTTCTCATTGCTCTTTACACAGTAGGCACTAAAAAATATAATTGACTGACAATGATTAAAAATCTTCCTCATTATTCTTATTTATCTAATGTCTGTTCTGGCCCTAGAATCTACAGTTTGAATTAGTCTCCCTACCATTTTTCAGGAGCCTCCATTTAACACTATTCAGTTTTCTTGGATCAAGACCAAAATAAAATGAATAATTTTTCTTTCAGAGATCAGATGAATGAGAACATGGAGTGAGAACTCCTTAGGACAGATTGTAGCTGGCTAAAAAACAAAATGATATAGATTTCTGTCATCAAAGAGGATTCTTGGCAGGTGGACACCTGTCTAGTACAAGGTATTCATCTTTTATCTTTTCACTCCTAGTTCTGAAGCCACGTTTCTAAACCCTTTTGTCAGAATACTATGCTTAATATAAGAATACTGTGTTCTTTATTTTGTTTTCTTCAAGTCTTTTTAAATCTTTATTTCCATTTGCTCTTTATTTTTTTCTGGCTAAATTATATTTTGAGAAAAAAGGCCAATTAATATTTAATACAACATTTCAATTCCTGATTAATTTTAAAGAGTCTATTCTTCTAGGTTTTTTTATGTAAGGTCAATTATTTTCAGTAGCTATTAGCAAGCAGTAATTAGCAAGAAAGTAGTACACTTAGTATAAATATATTGTGTTAAGTTTCTGATTCTCTTAAAATATGAATATATAAGCATTCAAGAAAGCATGAGTTGGAATGTGAGACACATAGACACACTACTAACAGGACAAATGGAGAAGAGAGAATGACAAAGTACTGCACAGTAAACATGTGATACTGAGCATTACTTAGAAGTTTTAGATGGTGACATATGGTAAAAAATAGAAAGGATGAACACAGCTGTGGTTGGTGTGATGAACATGATAAGCATGCAAAATAACACTAGAGTCTTAAAAGATAAATATTTTTTCTCCAAAAACAACAAGATACCATGAAAGAATAGATTTGCTTAATATTTCTTACAACAGAAGCTCTTAATTTAAGATCGATAGATAACCTGGAATCATTCAAAGCTCTGTAAGTTATTTCCACCACTTCGAAAACCCTAACAAATCATACATTTAGCTATAACAAGTTTGTATACATTAACCAAAGTCCTACATATTTTTGCTTTCTTTGGAATTACCTTAGTATAGCATGGTAATGCATCTTATATTTTACTAATCAGAATATTATTTTAGCAGATTGGTGATGATAGAAGTATTGCAAAAGGTAGTATATAGATTATGTTTTTCAAAAATATTTCTCTTCCTCTCCACTGTCACATTCATGGAAAACTTATACTTCCCATCTGTTTGATTTTAGATTTATCTTATGACCAGCTTAGAACAAAGATATCAGAAGATGGACACAGGGACTGGACAATGTATTCAGACAATTTGATATTCTCTCTTGCACCTCCATCCTTATCATGAGCATAATTTGATCTTAGTAACTTGCTGTTGAAAAAAGATACTTTTAAAGTAGAATTGTCCCTAAACAGCCAATGAAAGCCCCATAACTATGCTCACCATAGATCAAACATCATCAGTCAAACCATGAACACTTGAGGGAAAATAATCCTTACTGTTATATGTCAATGAAATTTCATTTATTTTTTATTATGTACTAAATGACAAATACAGCTAACAAATGTTTAGAGATCTGGCCAGAAAATAGAGAAAGGAGATTATTTTCTGGAGAAATCAGTTTGGAGTTAATTTACAAATAACAAATATTTTTGAAGATGTTTAGGAAGAGTGACTTAGAATCTCTGTTCAGATAGGTCATTTAGTTGAATTAGTAGAGAATAAATTTTAAATCTGGGTGGTCATAAAAGTTTAAAGAATGAAAATAAAGAAAAAGTTATTAATACAAATTCAAAAGATACTTAATATTTATTTGACAGTTATTTGCAGTTATGAATATTGCCTCATAGCTCCAAATGCATCCTTTGCTACCTACTCTATAATAATGAAGTTGTATCCTATAAACAATTTCTTTTTATAGCTGATGTTATTTTAAGCATTGACAGTAAAAAACATAGGAACCAAACCAAAAAAGGAGGATATGTTTCTTCCCGGTTTGCTTCTCTTGGCTTTTTCTTTCTCTTGCCATACGGCTACAAACTCAGAATTTGCAGTCCATAGATAAGTTTGAAGCCCTAGTTCTGACCTGGTCAATATCTCACCATGGATTTCCCAGTGGGGACACTGTGCTCTCTAGGCCTCATACTACCCATTCAGGGAGCAGGCTCCAGAAACCTCGACTCTCTCTATGCATCTATCTATGTGCCTGGGTCAACCTGAGATATGTCAAAAAAAAACCTAACACAGATACCATATACCTCAGGCCTCACACAACCCAGTCATTTAGCAGCTCTAAAGCCCTGTCCCCCATTGTGGACCTTTCAGCTAGGCTTGGTCACTGGTATCTTAGAGGTTGTTTTCTGTTTGAAAATCCAAGACATAATTTTTACCCACTTATACTCTGGATAGACATTCTTTGTTTGGAAACTATAAACCAGCTTTGGCCCAGTTCAACCTAGAGAATTTGTTAACCACCTGGTGAGCTGCCACCATACTTGTTCCAACAAGGTCTCAAACTCAATCTTGGAAAGAAACTCCTTCCTAATTTGTTTTTCCTTAGATACTCTTCTTTACCCCTAGGGTATTTTTAGAGTTAATTTTACCTTTTTCCCCCCTGGTATAGCTTATAATTCTTCACATCATTTTTCCATTTCAAATTACTTTATGGTTTCTGACTCCTGATTGGATTTAAACTGAAAATGAATATTGTTGAGTTAATTGTGAGAGTGAAGAATAGTCAAGAGTGATTCTAAGATGTGGACTAATCAATACTGGAACTCATGATTGATACATGAAGTAAGGGCAAGTAGGGGAAGAAAATCAATTTCATTTGAATCTGGACAATGTGAAATACTTGTTGAGCATTCAGAGGCAATTCACTGGCCATCAGGCAGTGAGAAAACATAACTAAGCTTGGTGGAAAGAGGGCAGATAGGAGATATGAATTCATGAGTCATGAGCATTCAAGAGCAAGTTGAAATTTTGAGAGTGGAAGCAATCACCTAAACTACTAAAAATATGATGAATGATGAAAGCAGAAGTTCAAGAACAGAAATCCATGAAAGACTAATATGTAATAATTCCCAAGAAAAAAAACTTAGAAGTAGTTTTGAAAGAAAAGTAGACATATCTCAAATATGGAGTGATTAGTGATGCCAAATAAAACAAAAGATTATATTAACATATGGTCAGAAAAATCTTTATTAAATTCGGCAATTCAGTTTTATTAAAAAATTTTCAGTTTTTTGTGAAAATAGAAAATAATCTATCACAAGTTGAGAAGTAAATGTCAGGTGAGATAAAGAAGGTAGTTATGTGTATGTGAGTGTATGTGTATGTATAGTTTAAGAGAATAGAGTAAGTTTAAGAGAATAGGTGAGATAAAGAAGGTAGTTATGTGTATGTGAGTGTATGTGTATATACAGTTTAAGAGAATAGAGTAAAAGATAAAACAGTATTTTGCAGAACACATGGCATAAAAATTTTTTTTAAAGTTTTGGTTTTTAGGGTGAAAGAGCTTTATGCATGATTAACAGAGGAAAAGTGGTCAAAAGGAGAAGTTAAAAGAGATATAGTAATAATTAATAGAACTCAATCTCTGGGAGATGGAAGGTACTGGTATTGAGAACACATGTAGTAAAATTGGCTTTGAAATGAAGATAGTACTTGATCTTTTGTGACTGGAAGATGTTTTTGAATGTATAAAGTATGTTTATATAGGGCAGAATAAGTCAAAGAATTTCATGCTTGATAACAAATCTCAATGAAGTGGAATAACCTACTGAGATTGATTAAGTGGAGGCAAATGTAAGTCTTTTTGGAGGAATTAGATTTAGTATATGTTGAGAAGCTTAGATTAGGAATTTGTGATCCATAAATATTTAATAATAACAATCAGCAGTGGAGTGTATAGATATTATTTATGTTTTTATGTGTGTGTGTATGTATCCAAAATGTGCTTATTTATTAATGTACATACATACTATAATTTTATCTTACTAAAATTATTTTAATAAATATTTTCCCTAATTAGCTTTTTAACTGACAGTATATGAAACAGACTATCTCATTGCATAAGTTACATTTAAGTAAATCTCTATTTTGGAGAGCTTTAGACCAAACATGGTCTGTAGTATAAAGAGCATAGTCTTAGTATGAGAAAGATCTTGTTGACCTTAAAATAAAAGTCAGTTGTGTTTACCAGCGAAAACTGTTTTTTCTAGAGTTAACAGAGAATTGCAATTTTAGACAAGTATAGTATAGTAAAAACTATAGGCAAGTTTGGCAAACAAAGGAGTGGAACATTACTTTATAGAGAAAAAGAAGAAGTTGGAAAAAGAGTGCTTTCAAGGAAAGTCCATTGGAAGAAAGAAAGAGTTTGGAGTGGCTTCTCATTGACTGAGTTGTGATGAATCCATTGGCGGGTTTATTGCTGAGCAAGGAGAAAATTTTTTCTCCTACTGGGATAGTAAAGTAGAGACACTTCTTATTGGGAATGCAAGGTATGTCTCTTAATGTGTGAGTCTGTATCTGATGTTTCTTTCTGTTGAAATGTATATTGACATCAAGTGGTAGTGCATGAGAGCTCCTCTTCCTGATTTCATTTTAAGTAAGGAGCTATTTATTCAGTTTCACAATCTGGATTATACTACTGACTTTTTCACTTTTCAAACTGGGAAAATTGTTTTCTTCTGATCTTGGCGCAATCAGATACATAATAAATGTTAGTGTTATTCTGAAATGTATAACTTGCATTTCTAAGAAGGCTCTCTAAAAGTTGTTTTTATCCTATTGAGTCTCAGTTTTCACATGTCTAAAATCAGAATGATTCTTATTCTATAAAGTTATTGTGAAGATTAACTGAACTAATTAATGTATATGGCTCATTAAATTTACAAAGATTTAAATTAGTAATTAAAAGTTAACAAAAATGCATATATTTTTCTATTTTCTCACCAACTTCTCTTTTTTTAGTCCAAACATCCAAAAGCAATTCCTATACACATTAACTGAATTAATCACCTGTTTTCTTTGATAATGATTTTTACTCCTTAAAACCACTATTAACTATCATGTAAGACATAAACCTTTTAATCAGCAATTAATTAGTCATTATGGCAAAAATCACCTAAAAGCAAATAGAAATCATCAAGAAGACATTAATTGAAAAAATGAGTATAATATCTTTAAATTTGCAAATATAGGTGAAGACTGCTACTTTTAGAAATATAATATATTGAACATTCTGGTAAAAAACCTCCTTCCATAAAAAATAACTAGAAACCCTGTATAGAATACAACAAATATCCTCATAAATGCATAAATGAGATAGCAAGAAAGACCAAAAGTTACAGAGGAGCTGAAACCAGCAAATTAAATAAGAAATGAGATAAAGGTTTTCTTACATGTATTTGCTTATACCATAATTTATTGCTTTGGGTTTTAAGGCCTCTTTGGGAGACAGAGACAAGATATTGAGTTTACACCAGGAGAAAAGTCAAATGAGACCTACTCACAAAGTTAAAGACCTCATCAGCAATAAAGTATGTGCTAAAAAAATTACTTTCACATAGTGCTTGAATTTTGAATTTCAAAGACCTGTGTAGTTTTGAAAAATTCAAGTATAGAATTTTATTTAATATGTTCTCAAGCTAGTTTTATGAAAAATATCTGATACCGAAAGTATGATCCACACACACAACAGCAGTATCTGTACCCCCTGGGACTTTGTTAGAAATACAGAAACCTTTACTTCTTCATAGGCTTACTATCAGATTCTATTTTTAATAAGATCTTAAGGTGATTTGCATGGACATTTTCTTAGTTTCCTATTGCTTCTATAATAAATTTAGTGGAACAAAAACAAATGGTTGTAATCACAAACTTAGTGGAAAATGAACAAGTTTATTATCTTATTGGAGATCAAAAAACCTAATATCAAGATGCTGGAGACCATGTTCCTTCTGGAAGCTCGAGGGGAGATTCTGTCATCTTGTATTTTCAGGTACCTAGAGGCTGCTTGCATATTTAGTTATGTAGCCCCATCTCCATCTTCAAAGACAGCAATGTAACATTTCAAACTTCTTCCTCTCACTCTACTCTATTTCCATAATCTTACTTCCTTCCCATACTATGACCCTCCTTTCTATCTCTTATAAGAACCAAAGTAATTACACTGGGCCCTCTTGCCTAATCCAATGTCATTAACTTAACTCCATCCATAAAGCTCTTATAGCATAAAAGGTAACATATATGTATGTTCTGGAAATTAAGACATGAATATCTTTGGGAAGCTTTTATTCTGTCTACCACATGCATTAACAACTGAGAAGAACTACTTTAGAAAGCCTTAAAGAAGTAAACATAAATATTTCTAAGGAAACTCAAGCTCAACCTAGATACTTAGGGATTTCCCCTGAATAAGATCAACTGAATAGGAATGCTCAAACAGAAATTGCAAATCAATTGAAACAAATAGCATATGAGAGAGTCAGCAAAAAGAGCAAACAACAGAAAGAACAAAATGCAGAATTAGAAATGAAGATGCTACAAATATGTATTTAAGAAAGTAATATTTTGAATAAAAAACATGAATTTGATTTTCAAAAATATATTGGTATATTTGAAAAACAACCAATAAGTTACAAAGCAAATTAAGAGCACATTAAAAGAGATATTTAGTTTACTGGTAAATACATATGTATAAATGATCCAGAATGCAATATACAGAAACAAAAAGAAGTTATTAAAGAAAGTTTATACACTTTGAGAATATAATAAAACCCAAAATATATCTAATTGGAATCCTAAAAACATATAATAGTGAGAAGTGGTGAGAGAATATATTTAAAAAAGGTATCAAAGAATTTTTTAGTTGATGAAACGCAGTAATATTCAGAATTGTAATTAATTCCAAGAAGGATAAATAACAAGAAATATTTAGATATATCTAAGAGAAACAATAATGCCAAGGTAGACAGAGGAGGGAAAATGACAGATAATGTAGAAAGGATGATTGCTAACTACTTAATCATGATAACGGAAGCCAGATACAGTAAAATATCTATGTGCGACTGCAAGAAATAATTTAAAATCTGGAATTGTATAATAGCTAAGAATTAAGGTTAAGTAAATCTTTTTCAATGTAATATGTTATATTGCACAAGTATGTGTGTGTGTGTGTGTGTGTGTGTCAATATGAAAAAAACTTTTAAATTATTACTGTAGTACAGTTGGTCATTAAGATGAATGAAATGTGCCAAATTAGGTTTAGAGGGACACACATCTCACCTAAAAAGGAGTACTTACAACTAATTGTCACCATGCAATAGTTATAACATGTCCCAGAATATTGCCAAAGCTTTATTTTTTTCAAAAAAAAGGCCAGAAATTTAAACTTTATTTTTTTTAACAGTGTATGAAAGGCAGAAAATGGTTGATCTTGCAATTTCTATGAGTTTATGATCACTATGGTTTCTTTCCACACTTATTTCCATTTATGAAAGTTCTAACATATTTCAAAACAAGTTAAAGTGTTTTATATGGATTATTCAAATCCACAAAAGATTCTCATGTATTATTATGTCTACTCATCTTCTTTAGATGCTTAGGTTTAGAACACATTTTTTTTTTCAGGGCCACTTAACTCAAGAATAGTTAACTTTGAATTGGAGCCCATTTTCAAAGCCAGAAGGTGCATTACAAATTTTAGCTACCCATATGCAGTCTGGTTTACAGAGTACTGTTATGAATTCATTCTAAATAAAATATGAATTTTCATGTTTTAATGTATTTTACTGGTAGAGAGCAATAATTCTACTTTTTTGAGGTACAGTTGGACAAAATTTGTTGGAGTTAATGATAAAAATGTATTAAAATAAATTTCGAGGCCCAAGATGGAGCCACTTTTGCTGGGGATAACATTTCAGCAAACTGAACTTTCGTAGTCCTGTAAATACTCTGTTTGACCAAAATTGCAATATATTTAGTCAGCAAATCCCTCAACACTGAACGTATTCTGGACTCTATACTCCCTTGTTCCTTGATTTTCCTAAATAATGTAAGATTTGCAACCCAAGCCAATTTTGCCCTGTCTCTGGATTGCTGCTTTTAATGCTCTATAAAACTCACTCTTGCCCAAAATCCTGCAAGAAGAGTGCTCTACTGCTTGTGAGGCCCTGTATTTCCCCAATCTATGGATTATTTTTTGTTGAATAAAAAATATCAGTCTAATTACCAATTGTTTTATATTTGTCATTTGAAAGACTGATGCTTTGTTTAACTAAAGTTTATCAAGTTTATTAAAAAATAAATAAGTGATCTCATCTTTGGTAGAGTAATCCAACCAATTAAAATAAGCAGCATAAGCCAGAGTAATTTCAAAAAGGGTGAACAGACAAATTACTCTTTTCCACATCCCTTTAGTCTAACATGACCATTTGAATGTATCTAAATCTAAAAATATGTTATAAATATGAGTTATGTTTATTGCTCCACACCCAATGTCACCTGAGGTTTTTTTAATATATTTTATACAAATTAAGTCAAATTCAGAAAAACAATAGAATATATAGGATGTCAAGTGTCATCTGTGGATTAGTACTAGTCAATGAATTGTTTGTTAGGGTCATGACAAAATGACACAAAAATTGAAAATGTTTTACAAACTTTTATAGTAATTTAACATTGCTGTGACACTCAAAGCACATGATTACAGAGTTGTGTTATTTAACAAGAAACAGGTCCATTTGAGTGTTGACCATCTTGTGCCATAAACAGTACCTGATATAAAATAATTCTACTCATCTGATGTTTTAAGGCAAATCTGTTCAATGAAACCTAAAAGTATAAAAAATATGAGAAAGCTTAAGGGTTTAGATATCTGTATAACTTGTTTTTATAAACATCTTTTTTATTGTCTTTAAAATTTATAGTTTTATAAGATTAACTAAATTAGGAAAATATGATTTGTATTATTTATTCTTACTAATTTTTCTATGGTAAAATGAGTTCATGTTACTTTTTGTTAATAATTAGTATTGATTCTTTTGTATGTAGCTGTAGTAATAAGCCTAACATTATGACTATGCAAGTAATTTTAAACAAATGAAAACCAAAATAATTTTACTCAAAAGTATCATTCTTCAAATACTGAGTTTAGCTTTATAGACATTATTTATAATAGGGTGCAAGAATAACTTCAATTTAAGTAGCATTTACATGTAAATTGAAAGAAACATTTACACATAGAGAAATTTTGAAATAAATAATATTGAATTAAAAACAAAGGAAACTTATGTTCAATAATTTAAATATTAACTTTGGTTGTTCAAGAGCTTCTTATAAAATAGCACATCAGATTGAAGAGTAAAGGATCATTTAAAATTGCTGAGATATTAATGAAAGACTGTATCAAAGATACGTGCCTGTAAATGTTGGGTATATCTGTGGCAAAAGAAAAAGTACATCAAGTATCAGTTAACTATTATAATATTGTCTGATATATTTAGAAAATGGTTAATGATATGGAATACCAACTCTTAGAACACATAAAGCCATCAAAGTATATTTTATTTCATCTTACAATGCTCAGATATTATTAAAACAATACTTTTTTGGGTATGGTGATGATCAGAAAGAATTACTTTCTTTAGCTTCATTGCTAACAAAAACAACTAGCTCTGAAGGACATGACATTGTAGTATTACATTGTTTTGAACTTCATTTCTGATGACCCAGATGCAAAGATAGGAAAGTGTCTTGGTTTAGTTACCCAATGTATCAGTTATCTATTGCTGTGTAACAAATCACCCAAAACTTAACATCTTAAACAAACCAAATGTTTATTTTCTTACTTTTCCCATGGGTCAAGAATGTGCAACAGTGGGTAGTTCTGGCTCAGGATAGTTCATGAGGTTCTAGTCAAGCTGTTGACCAGAGCTGCAATTATCCGAAGATTCAAATGGGCCTGAAAAATTAGCTTCCAACAACTTACATGATTGTTGATAGGCCTCAATTATCAACCTTACTCTGGTGACCTCTTCATAGCACTGTTTGTAAAATTACTTTTCTCAGGGTGAGTGATCCAAGGGAGAATGAGAAAGAGTACCCTGTAGACAGAAGCAGCAGTCTTTAAATTTGAAAGTTACATATTTTTGTATCTGCCACATGCTATTGGAAACATAGGTCAACCTTAGCATAGTAAGGAATGAAATACACATTCAGGAGATTTGTTTTCTTGGAGTCCATCTTGGAATCTGGCTACCACATGCAGATAAAGAAGTTTATATTAAATGTAAATCAATGTACTGCTTTCCTCATTGAAGATATATTACTACAAAAACCAAAACAGAGCATCGAACAAAAAACAAAACCTCAGATATACTAGAGAATGTAAGTGATTTAGTAAAAACTGTGTCACCTAAAGAATGTATATTGTAATTAAGATTATTCTGTTTATTATGCAATGATACCAAAACATCACAACAAACATTGAATACTGAGGTACAAAAGCTAGTCAGAAGAAAAGTTCTGTCAATAATGTTTAACTATAGGCAAACACTTTTTTGAAAGTGTTATTGCAAGGTAGGAGATCAATTTTGTCCTGATATAAACATATACTTTGAATAGCCACACAATAGCTAATCGATTATTTGCTTATATTTATTATTTTTGATGATTTTAACATTTCCATGCAAAGATGGATGTTTTTTCATAAGTATATAAGATAAAAAAAGAGTTTAGAAAACTGCAAAAATAGAGGTTTAAAAATTGTTATGACATTCCACAATGTAAAAATAATTATCAATCAATTAGGTTAATTATGATAATGCATATCTATAAAAAGTTATTACTAAACACCTTTAAAATTTGGTATAACAGTGTGAATTTTATTTCCATGAAGATGGTATTTATACACAGAAAGTTTATAATCAAAGTCTATTTTAATAGTCCAAAGAAAACTTAATCTTAATTTTACAAAATAAATTGAGACTAGCTGCTGATGAAAATATGTTTGTTCTGATTATATTAAAATATAACATGTTTGTTGACTCTGAGAGATGAAAACACTTTGAACTTGTATATTGTAAATCTTTATTTTTTATTTAATTTTTCTAGTAACTCATTTTAATTATAATTTTTAATTGTAAGGAATTGGAATTTTTATTTATTTCATCCAAAATTATTTAATAAATGCTGATTTGCTACTGGATTTTAGCAACTTAATTATACATTTTTAAAAAATACTTCAACTTGGGCCCAACAGAAAAGCAGTAATAGATTCAAAGTTCAATATAGAAAGATATGTGAAGGTGTTTCAGGAGAAGGCATGTAAGAAAATAGATATTCAGATTATGGAGATGAAGTATAAAGAAACTTTATTTTTAAATCGAGTTTATTTGGGTAACTTTGGTTAAACAATTATATAATGTTCAGGTGTACATTACAATTTGACATTTGTATATTCTATTGTGTGTTTACCACCCGAAGTCCACTTTCCTTCAGCTACCATATATTTGATCCCCCTTACTCACTTCACCCTCCCCTTACTCCCATATATTTGACCTCATTACCCTGTCTACCACACTCCTCCTTCCACAGCCCCTACCCTCTGGTAACCACTAGTCTATAGTCCATGTCCATGAGTCTCTATTTGTTTTTCCTGTTCATTGGGTGCTTTTAGGTTTATATCTCTTATATAAGTGATATCATGTGCTTTTCAACTTTTTCTGTCTGGCTTATTTCACTTAGCATGTTTATTTCAATGTCTATCCATCTTGTCACAAATGGCAGTATTTCATCTCTTCTTATGGCTGAGTAATATTCCATTGTATATATTTATCACTGCTTCTTTAGCCAATCATCTATGGTAGGACACTCTGGTTGTTTTCATGTCCTGGCCACTGTGAATAATGCTGCTATGAACATCGGTGTGTAAATATCTTTTCTGATATGGGTTTTCAAGTCTTTGGGGTAAATACCCAGTAGAGGGATTTCTGGATCATATGGTAGATCATTTTTAGTTTTTTGAGGAACCTCCATACTGTATTCTGTAGTGGCTGTACCAACTGGCAGTCCCACCAGCAGTGTATGAGGGTTCCTTTTCCTCCAAATCCTTTCCAGCATTTGTTATTACATGTCCTGTTGATTATAGCTATTCTAACAGATGTGAGATTGTATCTCATTGTGGTTTTGATTTGCATTTCCCTAATAGCTAGCAATGTTGAGCATCTTTTCATATATTTGTTGGCCAATTTGTATGTCCTCTGGGAGAAGTGTCTGTTGAGGTCCTCTGCACATTTTTGATTGGATCATTTGATTTTTTTGTTGTTATTGAGTTGTATGAGTTATTTCTATGTTTTGGATATTAGGCCCTTATCGGAGGTGTTGCTTGCAAATATATTTTCTCATTTGGATGGTTGTCTCTTTATCTTGACAATTTCCTTTACTGAGCAGAAGCTTTTTAGTTTGATATAGCCCCATTTATTTATTTTAGCTTTTACTTCCCTTGCCTTTGAGGTCAGATTCATAAAATTCTCCATGAGTTCAAGTTCCTTGAGTTTTGTTTCTATGTTTTCTTCTATAAATTGTATTGTTTCAGGTCTTATATTCAGGTCCTTAATGCATTTTGAGTTAATTTTGGTGCGCAGTGATAGACAACAGTTTAGTTTCATTCTATTGTAGGTGGCTTTTCATTTTTCCCAGCACCATTGATTGAAGAGGTTTTCCTTTCTCCACGGTATGTTTTAGGCATTTTTGTCAAAAGTTACTTGCCCATCTTAATATTGGTTAACTTCGGTACTCTCGATTGTTTCACTGGTCCATGTGTCTGTTTTGTTGCCAATATAATGACGTTTTGATTACTGTCACTTTGTAGCATAATTTGAAGTCAGGCAGAATGATGCCTCTAGCCTCGTTTTTTTTTTTTTTTTTTTTCCCTCAGATTGACTTTGGCAATTTGGGGTATTTTGCACTTCCATACAAATCTGATGATTTTTTTTTTGCTTTATTTCTTTGAAAAATGCTGATGAAATTTTGATGGAGATTGCATTAAATCTGTATAATGCTTTAGGTAATGAGGTAATTTTAACTACATTGATTCTTTCAATCCAAGAACACGGAATATCTTTCCAATTCTTTGTATCTGCTTTGATTTTTTTAAATAGGGTCTTGTAGTTTTCATTATATAGTACTTTCACACTTTTCATTAAATTTATTCCTAGATATTTTACTCTTTTTGTTGCAATTGCAAAAGGAATTATTTTTCCACTTCTTTTTCTGACACTTCATTATTAGAGTATAGAAAACCTATGGATTTTTGAACATTGATTTTGTATCCAGAGACATTACTGTATTTGCTTATTGTGTCTAATAGTGTTCTTGTGGAGTCTTTAGGGTTTTCTAAATAGAGGATCATGTCATCAGCAAATAGTGACAGTTTGACTTCTTTGTTTCCTATTTGGATGCCTTTTGTATCTTTCTCCTGCCTGATTGCACTGGCTAAGACCTCCAATGTTATATTGAATAAGAGTGGTGATAGTGGACAGCCTCGCCTTGTTCCTAATCTTAAAGAAAAGGTTTTCAGATTTTCACCATTAAGCATAATGTTGGCTGAGGGTTTGTCATAGATAGCATTTACTATCTATTCACTAGCATACTTTCCTTTTACTGATTTTGTTAAGTGTTTTGATCATAAATGGATGCTGTATTTTCTTGAAGGCTCTTTCTGCACTTATTGATATGATCACATGATTCTTATTTTTTAATTTGTTTATGTAGTATATCACATTAATTGATTTGCGCATTTTGAGCCATCCCTGTGCCCCTGGAATAAAGCCCACTTTATTGTGGTGTATAATCTTTTTAATATGTTGCTATATTCAGTTTGCTAGTATCTTATTTATAATTTTTGCATCTGTGTTCATGAGAGATATTGGTCTGTAGTTTCCTTATGTTGTGTTACCCTACCAGGTTAAGGAATCAGAGTAAAATTGGCTTCATAAAATGTATTGGGAAATAGTGCCTCCTCTTCAATTTTTTGGAAGAGTTTGAGGAGAATTGGTATTAAATCTTCTTTGAATGTTTGGCAGAATTTACTGGTGAGGCTATCTGGTCCTGAACTTGTACTTTTTGGTAAGTTTTTGATGATTGTTTCAATTTCCATACTACTGATCAGTCTATTTAGATTTTCCAGTTCTTGATTTAGTCTAGGAGTATGGTATTTTTCTAAGTACTGATCCATTTCTTCAAGGTTATTAAATTTGGTGTTATGTACTTTTTCATAGTATTCTTGTATAATCCTTTGTATTTCTGCAATATTTGTCATCATTTCCCTTCATTCACCCCTGATTTTGATTATTTATGTCCTTTCTCTCTCTCTCTCTCTCTCTCTCTCTCTCTCTCTCTCTCTGTCTCTCTCTCTCTCTCTCTTTCTCTCTCATTCTCTCTCTCTTTTTTTTTAGTGAGTCTAGCCAGGGGTTTGTCAATTTTATTAACTTTCTCAAAGAACCAGCTTTTTGTTGCATTTATTTATTTCTTTTTTTTCCAATTTTATTTATTTATGCTCTAATTTTGATTATTTCTTTCCTTCTGCTGACTTTAAGCCTCATTTGTTCTTCCTTTTCTAGTTTTTTAAGCTGAAATGTTAGATTGTTTATTTGGGTTCATTCTTGTTTTTAGAGATATATCTATAATGATATGAACTTTTCTCTTACCAATTTTGCCGTGTTCTAAAAATTTTGATTGTTATACCATCTTTGTCATTTATTTCTATGTATCTCTTGATCTCTTTTTTTTATTTCTTCTCTGTCCCAGTTATTCTTCAGTAGCATGTTGTTTAATCTCCATGTATTGGTGGTTCTTCCTGATTTCTTTTTGCAGGTGATCTCTAGTTTCAAGCATTATGATCAGCGAATATGGTAGGTATGATTTCAACCCTCTTATAAATGTTGAGGCTATGTTTGTGTTCCAGTATGTGCTCAATCCTTGAGAATACTCCATGTACACTAAAGAAGAAAGTATAAGCAGCTGTTTTGGAATGGAAGGCTCAATAAATGTCAATTATATCCAGTTGTTCTAATGTGTCATTTAAGGATGTTATGTCCTTATTGCTTTTCTGTTTAGATTATCTGTCTATATCCAATAGTGGGGTATTTAGGTCCCTTACTATGATAGTGTTTTGGTCTGTTTCTCCCTTTAGTTCTGTTAGTAATTGCTTTACATATTTTGGGGATCCCTGATTGGGAGCATAGATATTCGTAAGTGCTATGTCTTCTTGGTGCATAATTCCCTTTATCATTATGAAGTGTCCCTCAGTATTTTTCTTTACCTTTTTTTATTTTGAATCATCTGACATTAGTACTGATACTCCCACTTTTCTCTGAATGCCATTTGCTCGAAATATTGTTTTCCACCCTTTCACTTTGAGTTTATATTTGTCTTTGGAGCTGAGATGTGTCTCCTGGAGGCAGCATAGGGTTGGGTTTTGTTTTCTGATCCATTCTTCAACTCTGTGTCTTTTTATTGGTGAGTTCAGTCTATTTACATTTAGGGTAACTATTAAAGTATGAGGTCTTTTTATAGCCATTTTACCTTTTGCTTTCTGATAGCTCAGTGTTTCCGTTGCTTCCTTTTCCTTGTTTCTTTATTTCTTTATTTCCTTGTGTTTTCTTTATTTTGATTGGCTTTTGTGGGTTTTCCCTGTGGTTCTTCTTGTTTTATGTTATATACTTCAGTTCTAAATTTTTGGTGTGTTGTTACCATTATGAATAGATATAAAGGATAGTTAATATAAATATATCTGTGTGTGTGTATATATGTGTGTGTGTGTGTGTGTGTGTGTGTGTGTGTGTGTGTGTAGAGAGACATACATACATACAGTTGTCCCTTTTCTTCTGTGCATGCCTCATTACCATTCTCCTTTGCAAATGTGGATCTTTGAATCCTCCCCTTTTCAGTCATTGTTATCTCAATTTGTCCTTATGTATGCTGAACATTCATTACTACTTTGCTATAGCAATTCTCTTATTATTTAAGCTTATAATGCTCTGTTCTTAGTAAGATAGCACTCTCCTGCTTCTATTTGCCTATTAGTCACTTTACTCTTAACTATGACTCTTTCTGTCATTTTGTATTAGGTGAGCTGATCCCTTTCAGTCTGTAAAGGTCTTCATTTCTCCTTCATATTTATAGAATAACTTAGCTGGATACATTATTCTAGGTTGATAATGCCTTTCACTTCATAGTTTAAATATTTTATTCCATTCTTTTCTGGCTTCTAAAGTCTGTGCTGAGAAGTCTGAGGATAATTTATTGGGTTTTCTTTTATAAGTTACTGATTTTTTTCTTCCTGGATGCCCTGAGAATTCTGTCTTTGTCATTGATTTTCATAATTGTAATACATTGTGTTATGAAAAAGGCCTTTTTCATGAGATAATTGGGTGTTCTTTTCACTTCTTGAATTCCAAGCTTCAGCTCATCCCTTAGATTTGTGAAATTCTCATCCACTATTTGTCTGAAAATGCCTTTCTAGTCTCTGCTCCTCCTCTTCAAGAATTTTCATTATTCTTATGTTTCATCTCCTGTTTGTATCAGCTAGTTCTTGTATTTCTCGTTCATTCTTTTTTATTCTTCAGTTTCTCTCTTCTTTGTCTAATTTATTTGTAGATTTCTTTCTTCTATATCACTGATCCTTTCCTCCATATGGTCAACTCAAATCTTAATCTTGTTATTTCATTTTTCAACTCTTAGAGTGCTTTGTTTTTTTTTTAATCTCCAGAAGTTCTATTTGGTTCTTTTTAAGGGTTTAGATCTCCTTACTCTACTCATCTAGTTGTTTTTTCAATTCCTAAAATTGTTTATTTGAGTTGTTTTGAATCTCGTTGAGTTTTTTCAGAAGTACTATTCCGAATTCTCCGTCCTTTAAGTTGTATATTTCAATGTCTGTAAGCATATTATCTGGATATTTTTCTCTTTCTGAGATGTCTTGTCACCTTGGTTCTTCATGGTGTTTAATAGACTATTTCTCTACCTGGACATTAATGGAAATGTATTCTGCTGTTTTTCCAGAAAGAAGATTTGTTATATAAAGGCCTCTCGTTAGCCTGCAAAGAAGGTGTTTTTCTTTGGTTTCCAGTAGGTGGTGTCTAAGCCTCTTGGATCCCTGTTTTATATAAAGCCTTAATAATGCCTATATATAATGCCTTTATTTTCTTGTAGATATTTAATTATGCTCACTACCCTCAATCTCAGTACCTGTCAATGTTAGCAACAGTTTTGGCAGCATTTGCTCAGATTCCCTAGGGCTCCATGGTGTTTGTTCTTGGAGGATATGGTGGAGGGGCCCTCTGGGTTGGATGTTGGAGGCTGCAGTTCAGCTTCAGTTTTGCAACTGCGGCTGATAAAAATCAACTCTTGTTTCTCTGCCATCTGCTTCTCTGCTTTCTGCCCTGATGACTAGGTCCTGCCACAGGCTGTGTGGAAGTCACAACTCTCCCAGGCAGGGCTGTTCAGGGAACTTGGTGCAGAAACTCGCAGCACCTTCTCCTCTCCCCCTCCCCCTCACCCTATAGGGAGCTCCATTGGCTGCAAGATGTTCTTTTCTTTCTTCCAGTTCACTGCTGGACACCTAGGGTTCTGACCTCTGGTAGCTCTTATGTGTAGACCCCACGCTCAGACATGCTGGTTTGCAGTATAAGTGTGTTTTTGTTTGTTTGTTTTTTTGAGTTTTCAGCTTATTTTTGTTTTGAGGGGAGAGATCTGGGGATGTCTCTCACTCCACCATGTTTCCTCAGTATCCTCTTTTTTATTTTATTTTATTTTATTAATTTAATTTAATTTTATTATTTATTTTATTTTTGATAATTAAAAAAAGAAAGAGGAATAGGACTTAAAAGAGCAGCTTTGATTTTCTCTCATTTTTTTATAATGGCTTTGACAATAATATTGGTAAAGAACTTTGGTTCTTTTAGAAGAAAAGACAGATTTTTATCTAATTGCCTTGAAATAGTTTTCCTTCACTTGGAATTATTCAGGGCTGATATGTAAAAATTGATTCTTTTATGTAATACAAAAATATGTAATACTGATATGTTTTTTAATTTTAATTTCACATAAAGGATAAAAAGACTAAAATTATCTATGATAATGTTCATCAAGCTTTAATTTTGATATTAATTTTATATGTTTTCTCATATAAAAAGTTGCACTGAATCAGAAATCAGAAATCCATGTGATAGGTATTACAATATTTGAAAGCCTATTATATATTAGGTATTTTATATTTGTTAACTATTATATATGTAGATATTTTGTATGTATTTTCTCTATGTTATACAAGGTCTCTGCAAAATATATTGCAGATGAAAAAATTGAGGCACAGGAAAGTTAAATAATAGCCCCAAAGCAAAAGCCACCCAGACAGCCTGTATTGATGCTGAAAATTAAACCCAACTAATTCTGATTCTCTTTCTACTGTATTATGTTGTCTCAACATTTATTTCCTGTCATTATTTTATAAGTACTTTTACATAAAAAGGGATTATGCAGAATGAAAATAAAAATATTAGGTAAAAATTACTAAATGAAAAAACTCTCTATTTTAAACTTAATTATTTGAATGTTTTGTGGTTTTGTTTCATTGAAGTTGTTATAAGTCTTTTTTCTTAATGAAATTTGCTATATAAAACTAGATCAATATAAACTACTGCTTAAACAATTTATATTTGTCTGCAATCCTGAAACAGGATGGCCATTACAAAATTCTCCAAAGGGATACAATTTCTAAAAGTAGTAATTTGTGTGAATGAAAATGATCTTTGGATAAAACTTATATAGGTATATAATTATTCTGTGATTAAACAATTAGAAAATCATTTTCCAAACTACTATATTTTGTATAAAAATTATATTTTTCATATGTCTTCTATTTATGCGAGTAACTTTTCCAACCCACTTGAGGTGGCTACTTGTAGAATATCTACTATATCTTTTCTTGTCTCAAGTACCATGTGATATTGTGCAACTGACCTTTTTTTATTTTTATAATATTTATTGTAAGTCAACAAAGAAGAGTGTTGATTCTGCCTTTCCACTCATCTGTGATCTCCTTTAAGTCATCAAGACCTGCCATCTTTCCTACATCACTTTTTCTTCATTCTGGCTATAGCTTATCTGCTTGGCTGTAATCTTTTTTATCTAGGAATATGACAGCAAACTTTTAGTTCTGAATATTGAACAAAAATAGCCAGTAGCCATATGTGACTATTGAGCACTTTAAATCTGGCTAATCTACATAGTTACTAGCTGAAAGCATAAAATACAAACTAGAGTTGAAGATGGTATTTTTTAAAAAATGCAGATGATTTCATTAAGAATTTTATAATGATTTTGTGTTGAAATGACAATATTTTAAATATATTGTGTTAGACAAAAATGTATTTTTTAATTAATTTTACTTTTTGCATTTCACTTTTCTAATGTGGTTACTAGAAAAAAACGTAAAATGACCTGTGTTGTTCTACTATATTTCTATTTTATGGTGCTGCTCTAGTTGGTCTTTCTGGCTTCTGACTTGCCCTCTTAAATTTATTCGAATATTCATCTGCCAAAGTGGCTTATCTAAAATAGTTCTAACCACTGAGCAGACATTTCAAGATGGTATGTAGAGCAACCTGATAGAGAAATTATAACCAGATTGAAATAGCAATCTTGACCTTAGAGACAGTTAATTGAATAACATGAAGGTCTTAAAAGGAGTCAAATAAAGATAATTGCATGTGCATGCATTACACAGCATACTGGTGCCCTGAAATCAGCACACTGTAATAGGAGCTGAAAAAGTGGAATGTCTTTTTACAAAATGTCATCTTCTCTTTTGATGTATACTCATATATATGCCCCCAAAGCTACCCAGTGTTTACAGATAAAAAATTTTAGTTGCAATTAAAAAGAACATCAACTAAGACCAAGTTATTTTAAAGAGACAGTTAATTATTTTTGTCTATATTAGTATAGTTTACCATTCCTTATTTCTTTACCTTTCTTCTCTACAAAATAAAATTATTTACTTTCTCAATTACAAATTTAAATGTACTAATATTATGCATCAACATTTTAAAGGCAACTTTACCTTGCAAAAAAAAGCATCTTTTTCCAATGCAATTTGAGAAAAAATGAAATCATTATTTTGACTTATGTTTATATTATTAATAGAATGTGTACATGTAAATAGATATAGTTTTAACAACTTTTCCTTTATAAAAAGCAAATCAGTATAATGTCTTTTTCCTATTATTATTATTATTATTATTATTATTTTATTTCAGTAAGAAAAATATAATATGACATTTCTTTGGAAAGCAGTTGGTTGGGGATAGTGATGTGGACTGATGCAGCATTGAACTAAGTTTAGCAGGTCTATATAAAGAATGGATGGGTAATTCGATTTTATTATTAGGCCAGTGATTAAAGTTATAAGGCTAATTGGCCACAAAAATGACAATAATTAGAATGACTTGTCAGTTTTATGTGGATATTTGAACTGTTCTAATAAGATTCAGTTATTTATTTTTATTTTAAAAATATGTCACAAATTTCTTTCAGTAGTTCACATGAAAATAGGAGCTTAAATCTTCAATATAAAGAAAATCTCGAAAGGCTAGAAATAAAACCAATTAATTCTAAAAGGTTTGAGTAACATATTTCAAAGGCCAAATTTTACAGAGCAAGTGTCAGAGTAGTTTTTCTGTAACTAGGAAATAAGTAGTATTTGAAACATCATTTTCAACATTCTCTCCCTACTGCATAATATAGCTCTACATAAAGTTAGTTAACCTGGAATTTTTGAAACTAAGAAAGCAAACATTTTCTGACTGTGATTGAGATTTTTTTCTATTGAAATATGCATGGTGTAACTTTATAAAAATTGATTTATCTATGTATTATATAGATGTGTATTTTTTATTGCTAGTAAAACTATATTCTGATATGAAATTGAATTTAGCTAAATAGATTTAAAATTATTCTTTTAAATAATCTAGATAAAATTTTATTGTTTAGTTATACTGGTTTTATATACCTTATCTGTAATTTATACAATATAGTTGCAGAGGTATGAGATCATCATCATATAGGTGAGATAACTTGAGGCAGAGAAAAGTAACAATTTACCAAAAATCACATTAGTTGATTCTGATGGTGCTGAAAATTGCACCCAACTTTCTAATTCAAAAGATTTTTATCTTTCCACTGTATTATTCTTATCTCAATATGAATGTTATTTTTCTATAAAAAGTATATTTTCATGAGTAAAATATACAGAAATTGGATAAACTCCATTATATAAAATTTTGCTAAGTTAAGCAACATCTCTACTTCAACTCTCAAACATTTCATATTTTGCTCATATGTTACATTGCCATTAAGAGATCAGACTGACTTTGGGAAATTTCAAACATAAAACAAAATTGATTCAATATGCTCTATTAATTTAGAGATTTATATTTTGATCTGCTAGACAAAGTGGCAGTTAATAAAGCTTCATACGAGAACACACTTTCAAAAAGCTATAACTCACATGACTAAAATATGATGTCTGGGTAGAGGTTACAGGAAGATGTAGTTCTGGATGACATAACAACTTTCAAAACTTCTAGAAAAGTGTTTCTGCCTCCCCTATATGTTTTATCAATATTAATGTTATTTATTTAGTTTAATAAATAAATTTATAAATGCATTTAAAACATACTTTAATATATTTAATGTAGTATATTTTTATTTGCTTCGAGTCATAATATTCTTCTATTTTCCATTTCTTATTCAATAACATTTATTCTAATATTCTAATATTAACCTTTCAAGGTGAAATACAAGTTGACTGATAGTACTCCCCATTATTCTCCAGTGGTCACTCCATCACCTAACTGATAAAAATTCTTAATTTATATCAATAGACCTCTTATAATATGATGTTTGCTTACTTTTCTGACCTGATTTCTCACAGTCTCTTCCTTCACATTTTATGCTCCAACAACATCATAGTCAGGATGTTTCTGGCTTTTGGCCATTTGCTTCGTTACTCATTTTAGTTCATTCGTTAAACACATGTGTTAGAAACCTACCCTGAGCAAGACACTGAAAATTTTCACTATAATGCAATGAGCAGCTTCTTAGCACTAAAAAAATAAATAAAACAAAACAAAAACAAACAAATAAACAAACAGAAAACATATTACACTTCTCTTCTTCAATATCTCAACTCTACTTGCTTTTTTCCATCTCTAGGTCAAGAAATCAGGTAACTATCCATTTTTAAGCATCTGCTATGCCATGAACCCCATTAGAAGAAAATAGAAGCACAAAATACATAGAAGATAAAGTTATTTCTTTTAATAATTATACATTATATCTGAAGAAACATAAATTAAACTAAAGATTGATTTAATTAGGAGTCAGCAAACTTTTACTATAAAGCGCTAGATAGTATTTTCAGCTTTCTGTGTCATACATTTTTTAATGTACCTGCTCAGCACTATTGTTGTTAGGAAAAGCAGCTGTATACACAAATAAACATGTCTGTGCCCCCCTCAAATTTATTTACAAAATAGGTGGCAGGCCAGATTTCTCCCAGTGGCTACAACTTGACCAGGGGCTGCAGCTGATTTAATGGTTGTGAAATCAAATGTATGATATAAAATATTAATCATATAAACATTCAGTGAAAGAAAATACATTCTAAACTAGGCCTAGTCAGGATAGAATATCTGACTGAAGTAATTACTAAATAAGTACTTTTAAGAAAATGACCCAAAGAAACATTCTGGACAGAGTGGAATAACAAGTAGAATAATAAAATTAAAGCCTTATAGAAAGTTACTCAACCAGCATGGTGGACCTTAAAGAAAAACTCAAACAATTACCAGAATTAAATTGTAGAGTGTTGCCAGTCAAGTTTCTACAGGGAACAGATCTAATAGGATATCTGTGAGATATATGATACATAGATATGTAGATAGAAATCAAGAGATTTATTACAAAGAATTGGTTCATGTGATTATGGAGGCTAACAATTCCCAAGTCTTGTTGTTGGTAAGGTGGAGCCCCGGAAGAGCCTATGGAGTCATTCTGATTCAAATCTGTCGGTCTGTGAATCAAAATAATTAAAGGTATGGTTTTAGTACAAAGGCAGGAAAGCTCAAGTTCATAAAGAGCTGAAGTTTCAGTTTGCTTGAAGATAGGAACAAATCAATGCCCCAGCTCAAAGGCAGTTAGGCAGGAAGAATTCTCTATTATTCAGGTGAGAGTCAGCCTTTTTGTTCTATCAGGCCTTCAACTGATTGAAAGAAGCCTACTCACATTAGGGAAGGCATCCTGCTTTACTCAGTCTATCAGTTTAAATGTTAAACTCAACCCAAACATCCTAACAGACACAGAATAGTATTTGACCAAATATCTGTACACCACATGTCCCAATCAAGTGACACACCACCACATAGAGCAGACTGGCATTTCAAAGCCAATTCACATAACAGGAAACTTGAAAGTCTAAATGCTTTTTATGAAGTACCCTTTGCCCTGTCACTCATGTCTATATACCTCTTTCCCAATTTACTTAATGATTAAAAAAAGAAAAAAATATTTTATGTTAAAAGTAAAAGTAATTTAATACAACTTTTTAACAAAGCTTCATGATAGTTATAGTAATTATTTTTTTCTGGTTTATTATATTTGCTATTCCTTGTTCATACACATACATACACACACAGGAACACACACACTCTGCATACACAATCTACTTGCAAAAATCACATATCCGTGTTATAACATATCATACTATCTCTTTTCTATAGTACAGAGAGTACACTGTCTTCTTGTATCTGGCTCTATCTAAAGTGATGTATGGAGAGATGATATATATTATTTTAATTTGTGTATTTTAATATTTTATTAATGGATTGTGTTACTAGAAGCTGCCATTGAAGGCAGTAGGTATATACTTATTTTTTCCTTATTTAAAATTTATAAGTAACATATCATTATCATGATCTATTTTCCTTTAATTCTCTTTATTACAGAAAAATTTAAAAAGTCATTTTATTTATATCATATACTCAAATGTCATGTTAATATTTCATTACTTAAGTAAATATTGATGCTCGTTAGGAATCACTACCTGGCATTGTCAAACACTCCTTTATTTAACATCTTTACATCTCTGTCCTCTGCCTCAACCACTATATTGCAGTGAGGAAGCAAACAGGGTGCTTATTAGTATAAGGAACTGGTTTGGAACCATCACTTTGGTTTAGAGTTCTTTTAGATTAGCAAAGATCTCTGAGACTGAATTTCTCTTGACATAACTCTTGAAATCTGTTTAATTTTCAATGACCTGAAAATTCCTTTGAGTCTAGATTTGCAGATTTGTGTTTATAAAAGTGACTGACATCTATCTTCTGCAAATCTTTTTCTGACAAAGAAGCTATATTTGGGGTTTCACAAAGCAGCATTTCTTTATAGATTTTTGATAAAAAAATAATTTTATAGATTGAAGTATATATGAAATTATCAATATCTGATCCAGTTATAAATATATCACATGGCATTCTTCTAAGTGAATAATGAATATACTTTTTTTTTCCTTTTTCTCTTTTCTCCTTCAAAACTTTTGAAGCTGTCCTGAGAGCAAAGTGAAGTTTACAAGGGAAAATATGATTTGTAATTGAGTTGTTCTGTTAACATTTAATATTGGTTGTGTTCAATGTGTTCATTATTCTTTTGAAAGTAGCAGAAAATTAGAGTGTTAGTGACATTTCAGAAAACCCATGTTAGATGACAACTTACACTCTATATTGAGTTAGAAATACTGGCTTTCTTTCAAACCCCATGTGTGTCTCTCATGTGGAAACCAAGTACACAGTGAAATCATCATTCAGTTTAATTTGTAACATGTATTACCTTTGCTGGATATGTTTATGTTAGTAATATTCACAACAAATGACTTCAGTTTTGTTTTTCTTTTACTTACAATTTATGCATTTTGTGTATTTTTTTCTCTGTTAATGTTGTTATACAGAAAAACGTATATGTAAATTGGAATTAAGATAGCACATTTGAATTTAGAATATTATCCTGTCTGAATAGAAATCATGTACAGTATTGTTCTGAATTCATCTACACTATAAATTTAGTAGAAAAAAAGTGTTTCCTCTAATTTATTATAATCAAATCTTAACTTTCCTATTTCATTCCTTTTGTTCAAACCTGCTTTATGTCTTTCTTTTTGTATTTTCATGTCTTTTTATTGCCTCTTCTGTTTTTTTATCAATATTTAATCATATCAATGTCAGAAATAATATAGTTTTTGTTCTTTCCAATAATTTAGTGTCCTGTTAAGAAATCTAAGTTGATTGTTTAGTGTTAAGAGAAGAGATGAATATAAAATTTCAGCTTGTCCAAGACATAAGCTGAATAGAAACTATTTCGGTGACCAATGGTAAGACATGAGAGGTGTCACTGGCAGATTGGGCTCACTTGAACATTTGTTTTGGATTATTTCACTGAGAACATACATGCAGAACAATCTTTTGGCTTTTGTAATGTAATGATGCTCTACTAATCAATCTATCCAGCTTTCTTTTTTCTCACATGTTAGTTTTCTTGAGCTACAATTACAAATTTCAACAAAATGAGTGGCTTAAAACAACAGAAATATATTCTCACATAATTTTGGAAGTTATAAGTCTTAAACTAAAGTGTTGACAGGGTTGGTTTCTTTTAAAGGCTCTGGGAGAAGATTGATTTTATGCATCTCTCCTAGTTTCTGGTGGCTATTGGCAACCTTTGGCATTTCTAGGACTATAGTTACATAACATCATTATCTCCTTTCATTTACACGTGGCCTTCTCTGTGTTTTTGTATTTATGCTATTTTATAAAGCCCTTTTAAAAAAAATTAGGTCCCAACTTAAATACAATATAATTTCATCTTGAGATTCTCAATTCAATTACCTTTACAAGAATCCCTTTTCCAAATAAGGTAGTATTCTCAGATTTCAGGTAGGAATGAATATCTTTTGGGTCAACGACTCAACCAATTGTGATTTGCCCTCTGGCCTTTAGAAATTTATATCTGTTCCTATACAAAATACATTTCATTATTCTTTAAAGCCTCAACCTATTATAAGGTAAATGTTGTCCAAAATTTTATCTAAATATTAAGTCTAAAACTCTCAAATGTCATTATCTTAGTCATAAAAACCAGGTATAGGTGAGACTCTGTGTTTTGTCTATTGTTGGGCAAAATTATTCTCTGTCTGCAGACCTGTACAACTAGAAAACAGGTTATCTATTTATAAAATACAATAGAGGAACAGGCATAGAATACACTTTTCCATTCCAAAGCAGAGCAAATGGAAAGAACCAAGGGGTCATTGGTCACAAGCACATTACGTGATTTTCTAAATAACTCATGGAAAGGGTTTGATAGGGTTATTATGACCACTTTACAGATGATAAACTGAGGCTTTGGAGGATTATCCTTTTTCCTAAGCTGCTAACAACATAGTATTCTTAATTGATCTTTAGTCAGGTTCAACCATCAGCATATGTTTTTGTTGGAGTTGTATCACCCAATTTGGGCAAAAATCATGTTAAGTTAATTTAGAAAGGAGCCTTCCACTCTCAATATCTGATCTCCCAACATCCCATAGGTGGTATTTGATCAACCTGACCTGCCTTCAACAAGAATCTTGTCAAGTCAATTTAGCCAGAAATTCCTCATTACCCATGATCCTACCTTTTAGTATTTTTCCCTCCACTATCTTCTAACTGGCTCCTTGACTATAAATTCCGACTTACCCATGCTGTATTTTGAATTGAGCACAGTTCTATACTTAGGTCTCCTGTTCCCTGTTACAACTACTGTCCAGTTCCAGTTTTTCTTTGACACTACTAAACTACTGTTGGTACAACAGGACTTCTAAGACTCTTCTATTTTAATTTCAAAATGAGTAATCTTTCTGTCACACATAAGAACAGCATCAAAAAGAATAGCATACTCTTCTTCTAGGCTGCAGCCAATTTTATCATAGTTTTTTTATAACAGAATACTGCAGTTACTTTATTAAATAATTTTCTTCTAAGTTTGTAATAGAATTTATAATAAAGTTGTGAGGGAGTTAGACAGGGTTAGTTTTTGTTAACAAGCAAAGAAATAAATGTACTTTAAGTATCACCCAGGAGTATATTCATTCATTCTTTCAAACAATATTTATTGAGCACTTTTACCTCAGGCAATTTTTTACACAAGTAAACATGTATCTGGTCTTCAAGAAAATTGAAGTATACCAGAGAAAACATATACTAATCAAATAATAATATAGTTAAGTGAAAAAATGCACAATTATTATACATAATAATACTAATAAGAAGAGGTAAATTATATTACATTTAGAGCAAATAGTAAAACAATTTAACCTTGTCAAAAAGGTCAGAAAAGGTTTCTTTCAGAAGGGGAAGCAAAGTCACAAATTACCTTCTAGGCAGAGGCCACAGCATGAGAAACTGAGTTCTAATATGAGCCATAGGTGAGCCCTGGAAACTATGAATAGGCTGATGTGACTGGGGTACAGCCTGTCAAAGGTACAAAATGAGATGAGAGAGTCAGGAGATGGTGGGACTTTCTCAGGTTTTCTATTTTACGTCATAGTCAACCTTGTTAGGGAGCTTTGTCCTATCCATAAAGAAAAGAGAAGAGAATGAGTAGTGTTAGGCCAAGAGCAATAGAAGGTAAGTGGTGCAAAGATCACTGACTGCCCTAGAGAAGTCAGATTAGAAGAAGCAAGTATTGATCTTGGAAAGCAGATCAGAAGAAAGACAATTATAGCTTGAACTAGTGGAGGCAAAGACGTGAGAGCTATCTAATAGTAAATTATAAAAAAACAGTGAAAGATTATTTACAATAATCTGAATGAAATAAATGGAAGGATTAAGGATGAGGCTACAGTTTCTGGCCTACTAAATTAAAGATTGGTGGTGACATTAACTGGTCTCACGGGAATAGAAGCATATTTCAGGCGAAGATAAGAAAGTTAATTTGCTATATTGAATAAAAGTATTGTTGACCTTAAATAAAGAGACAACTAGATACTTCTCCAGAAAAAAAGGGGTTTATTGGGGAACAACAAAGAATTACAAGACATGTGGTCTAATGGTGAACCAGATATTAGGGTAGTTTATAAAACTGTTGAACACTATGACTTTCAGAAGGACTGGTACCACTGTACCACTGAAATATCAGTAGAAAAGAGAGAGAGAGAGAGAGAGAGAGAGAGAGAGAGAGAGAGAGAGAGAGAGAGAATTAACCAAGAGCTAATGTTTTTCTTCTTTTGTCATAAATGTAGTTTCAAATTCTCTGGAGAGAGTATGATTGGTCCAGTCTGATCACATGTTCATCCTGTAGCAAGGATCAGAGGAGTAGGTCAACTTGATTAAAAGTCTAATTAGGAAAAGATAAGGAAGGGTTCTTTAATAAAAGAAAGGAATACCTTATTACCAAAAAAATAGGGAAGGAATGTTGAGTTAATTAAAAAAATAAATGGCCATTTGTGACAGACACAAAGATGTGCAGCCCAAGCAATTTCAAGGATAGGCTCATTGCCCAGCTCTGAGGAATGTGATTGGAAACCAGTGTCCAGCAACTATCACCTCTAAGTCCACCTTACCTTTTGAGTTGTAGTCATTCAGAAACAGTCATGACTGATAGGAATGAGGAAAAATCTTTCCAAAGGGAAGAACTTTATATGCTATACCTGGGCAACTACTTTATGTATAAGAAGAATTGATTAAAATTATACAGGATTAGAATACATACAAACTCATGAAAAGTTGCAGATGATCTGGTCAGCTGGTCAGGGGTCTTGAATAGAAATAGTGGCAGATCAGAAATAGAGAGGTCTAAGGTAGAAACATTAGCATGGGTGTAGGCACAAAGTATGAAGATATTTGTTTCATTATTAGTACTAAGCCGAAAGCATCTACCAGAGAGAAAGTACTAAGTACATAAAATTACTTATTATGATGTGTCATTAGGTAGCTGTTTCTGATTTATCTTACTTCACAGCAAAGGAGGAGCAGAGGTAGGCTCTTGAGCTTGGGATCCACTGGTTATCTCATATGCACCAATCAGAAGCAGTTACCTGGTGGAGCATCATATGGCCTGTTGAAAGTGAAATTTAAATATCAGTTGGGAGGCAATACTTTACGAGCTCAGGAATTAAAAGCCTCTCTATGACATTGTGTTTCAGGTAAAAAGATTATTTAGGGTCTAAGAAGCAAAGTGGCCTCAATTACTATCATATCTAATTTCAATGACACACAAGGAAACTCTGTGCTTCTCATTTTCTCAGTCTTTGGTTCTGCATGATTAGAGATCCTGATTCACAAGGAGTACACTCTTGCCAATAGACACAATAAACAATACACTGAACTAAAAGCTATGACTACTACCTGGCATTTTGAACTCCTGTTTCTAGGGACCAGGGATCAGGTGATAACTGAGGAGAATGGGGATTTGAAAAGATGGAGGAGGAAAGATGGATGAGTACCAGTTGTGGGATGGGGATAGGGAAGGGGGATGTGATTCAAGCCACTACCTTTCTTTTCTAAATTTTCTCTCCATTAAGTACTGTCCTCCAAATGAATACAGAGAAGTAAATCCACAAGGTAAAAGGATGGATTGTGGCAGACATAAAGGGATCTAACTACAAATTCTCCTTCAAGGAAAGACTTATTGTCCAACTGTGACTTTTTATTGTTTCTTTAATAGCTTTCTTCATCATTTTTTTTCTATTCTATCTTTCTGGAACACCTATATTTCCTCAATTAGTCCTCTTTATTTTTAATCTCTTCCTTAATTTTTGAATCATCTTTTTTGCTCTATCCTCCAGGACACTTTATTTCAGCTTTCAGTCTCATCTATTGTTTGTTTTATTTGGGCAGTGATAATTTTAATATCTAGTTCTGTGATTTTTCTGTTGCATAAGATCCTGTCATTGTCTATATATAAAGTTTATACATTTCCCCAAAGCTACTTTTTAAACACTTTTTTTCATTCTATTTAATTATGAGCTCCTCTTATAAGATTTCTTCAAATGTTTATAGATCCTTCATTTTGGATTTATGTAAATGTGTGTGTGTGTGTGTGTGTGTGTGTGTGTGTGTGTGTGTGTGTGTAGCAATAGAGAAAGGCCAGAATGCCTGCTCTCCATGAACAGGCAGGCTCTGGGTGAAGCTAGAAGCTGTTCTGGGAGAGTCTTTAATATCGGGTTAAAGAGAGCACTCTTCAGGGGGATCCTTGTTCTCTCCAGATATTAAATTCATATTTCCATGGAAGAACATTTTGTCTAAAAATAGATACCAGACTACAGGTATGTCCTATGTGCTCACATGGAATGAACTACTCCCACCTACTCATGATCTTTGGGCCCATGATTTAAACCTGAACACTCATTCTTCTCCACATTGTAGCTTGATTTCTAATTGAAAAGTGTGTCTGAAGCTCTGCAAAAAAGTAAGCATCCTCTCTGGCTATAGCTCTGTGGTCAAGATTAAGGCTACATCTTACAGTGCTCCATCAGTTCATTTCCATTTACTTATAATTGTTAATTTTTTAAAATTTATTTTCACTCTTTTCCCATTCTGTTTGTTATGGCTTATACCATTTTATAAATGTTTTAAATTATCTTTTCATGGAATGCTGAGAGAGAGAAGAGAGTGTATGATGTTGTTTTCATCTGCCTCCTTTATGTCTAAATATTTATAACTTCACCCATTACTATTATTACTGCTATTTATTCTAGTTTTTCTTACTATTAGCATGTACTTGGATCTAATATTTGTGTAAGGTAATTTGTCACAAGAACTTTATTAGATTTGTATATTTCATCTTTTTATTTAATTATTTCCTCATTTTTACAGGTGTTGTTATTTCCATTAAACATAGGAGAAAATGGAGTTTCAGAAAGATATGTTTCAGAGCTTAGATTTGAAATTCAGCCTGTCTGACTACAAAGGTCATAGTCATTTTATTATGTTAGGTTATAGCTATTCTGTGCCTCCAAGTGAGTTTGTTTGTTCATTTGCAAATTCGTGGCATAGTAAATGCCATGCTTTGAAAAATAACAAAAGGCATATTTTTATCCAGGTTTTTTTGTTAATGTTATTATAGTTTTCTAGGTATAATAGCATTGTCTTTTTATATTCTACTTGACTACATATATATCAAATACAAACAAACTGAAAATATATTCTTGATGAGAATCATGTACATCTGAATGTAAGATAAAATGCAAGATGAAATTGACAGGATTGGTAGATAGGTAGATATAATAAGCTGGAGGGGGAGAGACAATGAAGGGTTAAGAAGGCCCAGAGACAAGCTCAGCAGAAGAAAATATACAATCAGGGTCTGGCAGGCTTTTCGAGCCTCTCACAGTCTCCTAGGGTCAGAAACCAGAGAGGCAGGCAAGAGGCCTCTCAGTGCCTAGTGCCTTCCTCACCCCTTTTTCCCTCAGCCCCCCATCTCTCCTCCCTGCCCCCATTTAGTTAACTTCAAATGACCATTATATGACCTTACTTTGGGATCACTCAACTGGTATGGGCAAAATAAGTTAACTTAGCATACACCTACCCTTGAAGTTCCTGTGGTGCAGGTATAAGACTTCTCATCTACAGGCACACACCGCTGCAGGCACAAGCTTGGAGTAGAACGGTGTAAAAGAGGATAAGGAAATTCACCTAATTCTAGATGGGAGGGACAGAAGGAAAACAATGAAACCCTCTGGCCCATGTAAACCCTGACCCTCAACTTCTCAGGGCTCTCAACCCTCTATTGAGATGCCCACTTGGGCTCTCTTCCAAGTGTACTTTACTAAGTCTATCTTATTTATTAAAATTACTTCTATTTGCTACTTTTTGTCCTCTCTTTTTCCCCCAAATATATCTCCATGTAAATCTTTCATGGAGGATCCAAGGACCAAATCCTGACTCACACAACGTAGACACCTGATTGCCCATGACACTAACCTGAAAGTTTCAATATTGTAAACAGAACTCTGTAAATTTTTAGACACAAAGTACTAAGGCAACTATATGTTTTTTTCTCATGCTGCATATTTTATCAGAATACTCACTGATATATACTTAGGCAAATTTATTTTTAAAGTATTTTGTAAATTTATTTCCTAAAAACATTGGCTTATATAATATCTAAATAGCCAATTGTAGTAATTTACTAGTTTTAATTGGGTTTTCTTGCCCTGACCCACATTGGAGTGTTGTGTCTACATATCTAGTTGTACTTGTAAGTATTGCACTGCAAAGCAAGAACGCTATTTTGATCCTTCTTTTTATGGTCTGGATTCATGAAAAAGAAAAAGAAAAAGAAAGAGAAGCCTAACAAGAACTAGGACTATGTAAAATAATTTTTCAACTGTGAAAATTAAATTAATTTCTTCCTAATTTTCTTTTCAAATCCTTAGTGATAACCTTGTGAAATTCCTTAAAATTTATAAATTTTATCTTTAAAATGAAAGAATTAGGATAGATTCATAGGTAAACATTTTTTCCCAAAACTCTTTTTATTAGAAACAATATAATACTGAAGTCCAACATTTACAAAAAAATCAAATGAAAACCAAGCTCCTCTGGTGTAAGGCGTGTGATGTGAGTCAGATAAGATGAGCCTAGGCTCTCAACCTAACATCACTCCAAATGGCAGCTTCAGGGTGCCTCGTCTACAACTTTGGGTGCTAGGGAAAAATGCGCACACAGGTAATGTCTACATAGGCTTCAGTATCAAAACTTATGACACAGAGTGATTAGGTGTTTTTGTTTGTTTGTTTTTTGTTGTTTAAGAGAATGAGAAAACCACCAATGGAAATGAAAGTGATTGCTCATCTGTAACCATACACGAACTTCATTTTCTTTCTTTAATATAGATTTTTCTGATTCAAGTTGGTTTTGCTCATATAATGGCATTGTAACTTATGTGCTTTTTTCATCCTCCCTCCCTGTATGCCTACTCCTTTAATCATTAAGCCTTAAGGGGTCCTCCAAGCAGTGTATGGTTTTGGTACTGAAATCATAGACAAGATGAAGTTCATCTCTGCACTTATTTAACACTAGACTTTTCCACTTTTCCAAACTACAGGAAAACTTTCACTTCTAATTTCCTTCTGTTAGGTAGTTAGACAGACATGAGCAATAGGAGAACAAAGGAACAAAGACTCAGTGCAGGGACTGCCCAAAGATCTCCCTGAAACACCCATTTTATAGTTATAAATCACCCCTGCATCTTGAGAAACAAAGGAATGGGGAAAGTTTCGGTGGTGAGATGTCCAGTTGAAAGAATGCATAAAGTGTTAACATGAGAATGAAACAGCAGGCACCAACTTTATTGGGGGTAGCACGTGCTTCCATGCTAGGGGACCACATGGGCTTTTTATATGTCAGAACAATAGTGACATTCTGCCACACATGTGTAATACAATAAGCTGAATCATACTAACTTAAGTTAGGTGCAGGTGCCCTACTATATTAATGTAACATTCTAAATTTGGAGTCCTATCCCTAGCCAAGAACCTAGATCACAGCCTGAACTGGGACCAACAAGGTCATAAACCTATAGCTAGTTTAATCTGGCCACTGATGCTTGCACAGTAAAGATTACTCTGACTCTCTTTCACCTCAGCCTCATTATACCATCATTATAATATCATGCCTATGCCCAGAAGTTCATTACTCTGTAATAGACTGAATTCTAGGTCAGCACATACGCAGTAGGCAGAGAGTTATATAGCAGCAGCCAAATGTCAATCAAAATGACCTCATGTGCCAATCATCTAGGAGCGTCTTTGTAACTCCCCACCCCCGCCAATCATGGCTCTAATATAATACAGACCTCCCCACTTCCTCAGGATTAAACTTTTTCACTGGTAACCCACTTTTTCCTTGAAGCATACTCTATATTTTGTCATCTCAGCTCCCAAATTCCATGGGGCTGCCGTGTCCTTAGCATGGTCTGTCTTCTAAAATGTGCTTTCAATAAATCTTACTTTTTCTAAATCTTACTGTGTCAGTGGGGAAGAACCAGGAACCCCCTTCATGCCACTTGGGCAACACCAGAGTTCAGATCACCTCAACTGTAACTTTTGCAAGTATTGAGTTGTTCAGGGGAAACTTTAACACATATTGCCTTATAAGGCAAGATATTTCTTTAAACTTGATGACAGAAGTTTAAACTTTTTTATGTCTTGCTTCCTCTTTCTTATTTGGATTCTATTTGGTATTTAGAGTTATGCCACACACATAAAATGAGCTCAATCGATATTCCAATAAATCGATATTTATTGGAAGGAAAGTTGAGAGAATATCATGATTGCAGAGTTGCTTCCATATGGGATTTCTAACTTCTTGGCTTCTACCTAGATTTTGAACTCAGCAGTTTAATCTGGATTGTGAAAAACATACTGGGTAAATGAATCCTAGAAGTTTGATAAAGACATAATTATTGATAAAATATAGTGACTAAGAATGTACTATAACAATTAAAAGTTGAACCCATATATTTTCTGTAGTGATATAGCCTGAGCTATGATTACAGGTTAGATTAGAAACAGTAAATTATAAACACTGTAAAAATTATAAAGCAATAAAATTATTTAAAATGTAGAAATAATATTAAATAATATATAAAGTTCTCTTGTATGAAAATATTTTAAACTTCACATGAGACATTTTGCAAAACAATGTGCAGTGTTTAAAAGTTGCTTTTCATTGAGCATGAAAATACACATGTTTCAGTTTGATATGGTAGTGTGCTGGGTTGAGTCTTTCGGGATCAAAGATCAAAGGAGGCACAACTCTGTTAAATGAAAAATGCAATAAAGCCTCAGTATAAATCTGAATATATCTTGATACACTTCATAAGTTCTGAGTGTTTGGGGTATGTAAAAATTTTTCCAGTCTCTCAAAAATTCATGTTGCAGAAGGTAATTTTATCCAAATCATAAATCCCTACATCAACGTTTTAGAGTTCCCAATTATCCAAATATTCATTCCTCCAGAGATAATAATGTGCAGTTGGTAAATGTTCAAAAGAATCCAATTTTAAAATTGGATTTTACATCCTAGAGGTGACAAAATACTAGGTAGAACATCTAATATCAATCATATCTTGATGCCAAAACAATGATGATTCAGAGCATTATGCACACTCAAGGATGAGCATCTCAAATCATACACTATAAAATGTATCATTAAGGTTTGTATTTTTCATGAGAATGTCAGTCATTTTCTAGGCCTATATTGTCATAATGAGTTTTCCAGGGAAAGATAAGATTTTCTATAATTGTATTTTCTTATAAATTGAACAGTGAAAATAAGAGGTTATTCTTTTTCTTAGTCCCTAGGGTGTTGTCTGAAAAATGCAAATAAAATGTCAAGGTTTCTGCTCTCATCTAGTATTTTACATCACTATTTTCTACTAAAAGAGAGGGATTCCTGTTACTAGTGCTCTTACTGTTTTCAGTTCCACATATAGGATGTTACAATGATCATAAAAAATTTAATCTGGGTTTCTCTTAAGAGAGAGCAACACAAGAGAAATGTCAGCCTCATCCTTCCTGGCAACACCCCATATCCCTGAGTTGGAGGGAAGGCCGATGTTCTCTTAGTAACACATCCTCTCCATTTTACTGTCAGTTTCAAGAATTCCTGGAAAATCATAAGTGCTTTCTGGAAAAATACCGAGGAGCCTGCCATAGTTTTTAAAAAATCATAAAAAACTGTGTTAACAATTTATGCCCTTAGGACATTTATATCAATTTAGTCTATAGTTATTGGTTATCTATTATCCACTGCAATTTTTTTGTCCTCAGTTTTTTAACTGGAGTCACTATTTTTTGTTCTGACGCTAACTTGATTTGACCTCTCTCTCTATCTTCCTTTATTAAGTAATTTAAGGATTCAGAAAAAGAAAAGATTGCTTCCAGAGGGAAAAAATTGTCATCTTTTTAAAAGCAGGTACTAAATCTCCTACTGTATGCTGCTCTTCTAGACAGTGAGGATACAAATAAGAACAAAACACAACTTTTCTTCCATGAGTGCTCAGTCTAGTGAGAATCAAGGAAGATTTAAGTATGAGAGAGCATTTTAGCTGAATCTAGAAAAATGGAGTTTTAGCTTCCTAGGGCTGTTGTAACAGAGTATCACAAACTGGAAAGTTAAAATCAACAGATATTTATCCTCTTACAGTTCAGACTAAAAGTCTTGAGAAAATAAAAGTGTTGGCAAGGTGAGTTAGGGGCTCAAAAGAAGAATCTGTCTCATGCATCTCTCCTAGCTTCTCATGGTTGCTGGCATTCCTTGGAATTCCTTGGATTTTAACAGCATAACTCCAATTCTGTCTCTACTTGCATCTGTTTCTGAGTCTCTTCTCTTCCTATAAGGATACCAGTCATGTCGAATAAGAGACTATCTTATTCCAATATGACTCCGTCTTAACTAATTACATCTGCAATGACCCTATTTTCAAATATGGTCACATTGTGAGGTTCTGGGTAAGACACGCATCCTGGAGGGAAACTATTAAGCCCAATACTGACGGGTAGAATTTATGTAACAGGAAATGTAAGAGTTTATTTATTTTATTTTTTAACAAGTTTTTATGTACCTTAGTCCTGGTACCCTGAAAAAGCATGAAAGAGAGAATAGATATGGTCACTATAGTCCATGAAGAGGGATATATTTCCCCTAAATCTCTGTGGGGAACATATGCTTTTCCAGCAATGTTCTGTCAGCACCTGGGGTAAGGCCTTCACCTCACAGATTGAGGTTGAATGTAGAAGAAATTCTCAACCTCAGGCTTGCTCTCATCTGGATTTTAGCTTCTGTGACACACAGCAATGGGATAAAATGTGTGTGTGTGTGTGTGTGTGTGTGTGTGTGTGTGTGTGTGTGTGTGTGTTCTTCCCCTCTTAGAAAGACACTGTAGCCCTTTACTGGGAGCTAGGGGAGACGGATCAGTCCTCTTGGCCACATCTAACCAGGGTGGAGCTTCTATTAAGCTCAGTTGGGGATGAGATGAAGAGAAAGAACAGATTATGACTCAGGTTCCACAGACTCTCAGTTCTTACTGAGATTTAGCAGATTTTAATGTCTCCTAATCTCTGGTATGCCTTTCAAACATTTTTCAAAGACTGTAAACTTTTTGTGTATGTTTCTTTAAATAATATTTGCTAGTTATGGTTATTTTAGTGGTGAGAATGTCTGCACAGCTTTTTATGTTATCATTGCCAAAGTGAACTTTCCAGATAATCTTATAAACCTCTGCAATCTTCATTCCTATCTTACTTGGGAGTGATTGCATTAACAAGACAGCATAATGACAATGCCAACTTAGTAACATGATAAGTGAGATGCACAGAACTCTTAGAGTATCTAAGAAAGTACCCCCTGAAAATTACTAAAAATGTGATTTTCTAAACTGGGGTTTTATTTTTATATTATGTATCTCTCTGTTATCTAATTTATTTAGTACTTTTTTTGTATTTGTTTATTTCCAACATAATATAAGCTTGTTGAGTGTTGGCATTCTTGCTTTCACACCAGCAAGCAGTACTGTTCCTGACACATTATAGAAACATGAAAATTATTGACTCATCGAGTAGTGTGGTTGAAATTAAGGGGTGGAAAGAAGTGAGCAGAATTGAGATATATTTAAAGCATAAATTTGAAAAACTCTTGCTGATATATGTTATATGCAGAGTTAGAAAGAGAATTGTCAAGGAAATAGGTCAGGTGGCTCTATTTGCAGAAATGGAGAGCACAGGCAGTCCCCTTGAACAATAGCATGGAAGATGGGGGATCTGAGTTCAATATTTAGATCTGAGTCTTCACTCTGAGTTTTTATGCCTCATTTACCACATCTGAAGGTATAGTGACAGGAGACATAATATTTAATATTCTTTCAAATGCTAAGAGTTTGTTACTGGGTTAATGTTGACTTATTTAAAAGACAATAGATAATTTCATCATTAGCTTTCTTGGATTAAAATATTTTTACAATAGAGATATGAATGCTTAGTTTAAGGCCACACATATGTTTAGTTTAATAGTGAGAAAAACAAAGATTTATAGCCTCAGAGTACTAAATATCCTTCTTAGGATAGTCTTTTTTAGGGGAAAGGGCCAAAAAAATCAAGGCTATATAACAGAAATTTTTTACTAGATAGGTTCTTTAGAAAATCTCAAGACCTTCTTCATAATCCTTGTTTCTGTGAAATTTATATATATATATATATATATATATATATATATATATATATATATAATTTTATATATATATAATTATATCTTTATTAATTTCCTCTTACCATCCTGTTCTTCTACCAAGTATACTTAGTTAAATTATTTTTGTTGTTTTACAAATTACTATACCATTTAAATATATCATTTAAATAATGAAATATCTTTTTCATGTTTTTCATGTTTAACTAAATTCTCTTGTTTTTATAACATAAAGGTATAAACCATTCTATAGACACTATTAAGGTTTATGACATTTGCTTACACTACAATAATTCAGTCATCCATGTTTGTGATTATTTTTTTCAAAAGGACAACCAATAAATAGCATCTTTGTTGTTTAAATATTTTATTTACTTAGATAAGATGTACCTGTGAAGGACAGTATTTTAGGTTCAAAGATGAAATGAATAAATTACTTTGAATGCCATATATTCTAAGGCATGGGTCTTATTTAAGTTTTTTTTGAGAGTTTTATTTTCATATTTAGATCATAGTTTTCTTATAACTCTTATTTATAACTTTTCTGAACTCTAAAAATTGCCTTGTATCCTTTGTGGAAAGGCAAATAAGCACTTTATTATATCATTAAGAATTTCCAGTTTCTCAGTCGTACAATTTGTATTCTAGAATTCACTTTCTTCATTTTGAGTTGATAACTCAATTCTCACCCTTGGGTTTTTAACATTGAACTCATGGCTTAGTTATCCTTATTTATTTGATCTCATGCCTTTATATTTCTTAGATGCCTTTCTCTTTATTAGTATATCCCCTCAAATAATATATTTATATGATTTTATTTTAAATTCAGGATTCTGAGAGCATTCATATTGTACAATATTTCCTTTTTTATTACATTTGATTAATACTTTATAAGGGTATATACTTATAGATTTAGTAATATTTTCTTAAACTTTAAACATATTTTACTGCTTTCTAACATACAGTGGTGAAGATGAAATGCTTAATACAGACATAATTCATATCTTATTATAGGAAACTAAAAACAAAGAAAAAAGATACATAACAAGAACAAAATAAAAAAAACAAGAATTTCTGAAAGAATCATTGATCATTAATGTTTTTAATTTTATAAAAATGTGTCTAGATGTGGTTGTTTTATCATTCATCTTATTTACCCTGTCATTGTGAATATTTACAGCTTGCATTAGCATCTAAAATTTTTGAAAATAATTAATTACTTTATTTAGTTTGTTAATTTACTCACTTATTCTTTTTTTTCTTCCTTTTCTCTCTGTGGAACTACTGTTGGATGAATGTTAGAACATCTAGATTAATCAGTTTTGCTCCTAAATAATTCTCATTCATTCTCTCTCTCTCTCTCTCTCTCTCTCTCTCTCTCTCTCTCTCTCTCTCTCTCACACACACAGACACACACACACACCCCAGAGTTATTTACAGAAGTGCCCAAATTTATCTTCCATTCTTTGTGTCTTTCATATCTACCTGCCTGTATAATTTTAACAATGTTTTTATTAAAAAGATTTTATTCTCTAAGTGTTCATTTTGCATAACACTTGAAGTTTGTTATATATATATATATAACAACTAATCTTGCTGAAGAAAATAATTAGAATTTTAAAAGTACTTTTGTTTTCTGATACTTTTATTCTTTTTCAAGAATCTTTAGTTTTCCTCACCAAACAACTCAAGTTTTATACCACTTAGGCATTTAGTAGGACTACTTCATTTGATTTCATATCAGTATGCTTGAGATACATATTTCCCCTTCTGTCTGTGAGTGGGGCAATACAATTAGCATTAATTTGTTTAATTTGAGTACAAGCAATGTGTGTCACTTCTAGGTTGAACATTTACTTGTTAGTGAATTGACTGTCTTTCCTTCTGCCACAAAAACAAGATATATTTAAAATAACAGTATTGTTATCTGAGATTTTGGCATTATTTGTTATTACAGTATAATCTACCCTATTTGAAATGATACAGCAAGGCATTTATTTGTTAATCTTATCCTTTCTTTTTGTGCAATTGATTTTCATTCTTCTTTTAAACGATAGATCAGGTTGGTCATTATTAGAGCTTGTACAAGTTTACTTTCTTGCTGTGTAAGCCTCTTTTTACAACAGCCCTCTCTTTTTCTAGAATCAAAGAGTAAATTGTGAGCTCTATCTAAATGGGCAAGACATGTCACAAGCAAGACTGATTCTTGTTTTGATTGATGATAAGCAATTAGGCATGAAAATTTAACTTCTTAATATTTAAATAAAGAATGTCATGCTCAGAGTTTCCCAAATCCATTTTTTTTGTCATTTGATATCTCTGAGCAAATAAGGCAACTTCTATAAGTAGTACTTTTCCAGAATTGTTCTATTGCTAAATGCCACTATTTGTTGTCACTCCATATTTTTAAAGTATAATGAGGTGGAGGAAGTTTGGAGGGATTAACCGTCACGGATTCTCTAAATAACATATTACTTTTATTATCATCTGCCAGACAGCTCATGTTTTCTATCTTTGAACTCTAAATTTCTGAAGCTTTGTTGGTTGGGGAGGGTTAGCCTGTCCCAGTGCATCTGCAATATTTTCAGTTTATGTTTTTAACTATACTATTTTCTTCTGGGGTTTCCATCAATATGAACCCAGATGATTTCTATTTTCAGAACTTTGTCAATATTATCAGCCAGCTGCCTCTTAATGTCCCCCAAACTCCTTTTCTAAACATTATCATTATCATTACTTTTCTTATTTCTTTGCTATCACTTTAATAGAATTTTGAGAGAAAAATAAGGTGATTGTTCTGTCATCTTGAGCCAGAGGCCCATGCATACTTATAATTGCTTCAACTTGCAACCAATTTGAGAAAATATGTAAGTGTGTTGCACTTGTGACAAAGAACCATAAATTACCATATATTCTTGTCAAGCAGTCTTGCTTTAAGATTTTAAAACAGCTTCATGTGATTTTTATATGCTGAAAATTGCAAATGGTAATTTATTTTCAAATGGCCATCAGTAATATTTTTCATTAGCTAGCAGTAATGGGTACTGAAAATATAAAAGACTAGACAGCATAATGAACCTAAGGAGATATCAGGACTAAAAAGTAACAGTTATATGTTGTAGTTGCACTCAATTATTGACTGTGTGACATTAGGTAATTCATTTCTAAGTTTTCTTATCTATAAATGCAATTGGACTAGATGATTTCAGACTTTTTTCTTCAGATCTGATGTTTTATGGTTTTATGGTTCTACAGTGCTAATAAATTCTAGTCGATGTTATTCCCACAAGAAAGAAGATTCCAATTCAACAAATATTCACAATGGCTCACATTTTCACATGATTTTAAATGTTGAAACAAAATCCTGCAGCTCTCACAGAAAGGGAGTGTTAGCACCTTCTGTTTTCAAACTAGTTGTTATCTAACTCTTTTAAAATAGATGTCTTTTGCACATTTTGTTAAATTTCAATAACCATGTAAATACAGAATAAAATATACAGAAGTCACTGAAATGGATCTCATAAGTTAAATCCAGTCTTAAATTCTGTGTCTCGTGTCATTATTAACAAAATACAAGTGCCTTAATATTAAATATAGAATTCTTTCCAGTTACTTACAGTAATTTTTATCTTTATTTATATCCGCCTTGTTCATCTCACTCTGTCCATACTGAAGCCTCACTTGAAATGCTGGAATTTCTCCAAATGTGCTGCACTCTCAAATATGTGACTTAGTACATACTGCTCACTTTTAGAAATGTCTTTCCCCAAATTCTTAATCAGATCATTTCTTACTCAATTTTCAAGATATTTCTTTCAGGAACTTTTCTTACTCTGGCTCAACTCCACCATTAGCTGGACAGATATTTTTCTTTTGTGTTTAGTATAGTGCATTACCTCCATAAAACAGTTCCATAAGAGCATGAACTATATCTGCTCATCTTGTATCCCCAATATCTAGTACAAAGACTGATACATTATTACTAAATTATTAATGTAAGTTTGTTACATGTATGAAAGTTAAGATTTCTAGCTACCCTCTCTACTCTTTCTCTCTCTTCCTCAAAGAGTATGAAAAAAATGTCCAAATAACCAGGTGTTCAAAAAAAGGTAAATAGCATTTTTTCTCTTTTCTCTCCCATTTTCAGGTTCTCATACTACTACTACTAGTATTACTATTACTATTACTAATGGTAATCACATAATCATAGCAACATATTAATGGAATCTTTATATTTATTAGACTTGGTCCTTGTACTGCATCATCACCTTCTAACTCTAAGAAATGGTTTCCTTTAACTTGTTCATATCAATCTAGTTGAGAATCTGTGTTTCTCCTTCAAAATAGTCTCCCATCCTTCATATAAAAAATATACTTTATTTTTAACAGCATAATTAAGGTATAGGTGAAATGCAATAAATTGTACATATTTAAATTTCATAGTTCGATTGTTTTTATGTGAAACCACCAGCTCAATCAGGATAATGAATATATTCATCACCACCAAAAGTTAAAATATATGTATATGGAATATGCTAGTGATGGATATTTTGTTCATAATAAAATATTATTAAAGAGAATCAGGTTAGTTCCTCTATTCAGACATTAACTATGAAAGGTCTCATGACAGACTGCTTAGTGACGCACTATCAGTATGACTTAAGCAAATGACTTAATCTCTAAGAATTTATTTTCTCAACTGTAAAATCTATATAATAAAATAGTACTTAATTCAAATTTATAATGAGGATTAATGGCATGTTGTATGTAAAGTTTTCACCACTATGAAAAGCATTTAGCACCATACAAGGCATTTAATAATTACTCCCCAAAGATGCTGAATAATGGAAAGAAGAAAAGGCTATGGGTCATTTTGACAGAAAACAAAGATCACCCTGACACTAAAGGCTACTCCTTGAAATCCTATCTGATTCCAGTCAGCGATGTGGTTAAAAGTGTTTTTTTTTTTTTTAACAACTTTTATTTCTGTTAATTGAGATAAAATTCTAATGGAGATGTTATTGTACTTTCTTTTATTCTATTTATTCTAGTCATTGCTGGCACATATTGAACCTACTTTGCCTAAAATTAAAACTTGTGAAGGTTTCAATACTCTCTAATTTCTTTATTGAGATAATTATAAATAATATAGTTTTTTTTTAAATCTATTTGCTTCAAAATTAAGTCCTTGAGTAAAATTTTGTCGTCACTAACATAATACAATAGAGTGCATTATTTTCTATGGAATTCTTTATAGAAAACATTCTCTCTTTCTTGATGTCTGTTATCCCTAGAGAGCTGTCTGAAACTTTGATGTCTATATACAAGACAGCTAAGTGGTTTCCCCAAACTGTTTGTACCATTTTATTCTTTGAACATATTTGTGGACCATTTTCAATAGATGGCATTTAATGGTGCATTAAGCTTTGGGGAGGAGAAAAGAGGGGGAGAAAAGAGGAGGAGAAAGTAGTTTGGTAAATAAAAAGCAATTGATGCCGTCCATTCTCAACCTACTATTCATTGCAGATGTGGTCAAAAGAATTGTAAAATGACCTAAAAATATTGATTTGTGATGGCAGGTGAGAGCAGATGTGATGACAAGGAAAAGAGAGAATTATATTTAAAAGCCTGGAGATTCAGGTGGGGACTTTGAGAATAAGTGGAATCTGGGGAAAGATATGAATTAAATGTTGCTTGCAGTGGTTTCATATATTAAATATGATAGATGAATAGGTGTCAAATTATTAAACAGAAACATACTTAAGTGATATAACTATTTTTTTCTTCCTTGGAAATTTTTATATTTTTACATTCTTTTCTAAAATAAGTGTGTATTACCTATAACATGAGAAAAAAATAAAAATCATAGATAAACTTTTTTGCTTAAAAGACCTTAGAGTCAATTACTTACCCCATTTAATGTTAAAGTAAAATTAGTCTTAATTTTACAAGAAAAAAATATTTAAATAACATGGAGTTCAGAAAAGAGGTCCTTTTCTATTTAGTTAACTACAAGGACTTATTAGAATACATTATCATATAATTTCTAGTCTAGAAAGGACATTAAGAGGTTATCTGCTTCATTTCCTTATCATCACACAAGATGCCTCTTAAATTATCCAAGAAAGATTAGAGTCCATCCTATTTTAGACCTTTTGAGGAGTTGCCATGTCTTCCTTTGTTGGTGCTTTTTAGCACTTAATAATGTTTTACTGATAGAATATTTTAAATTCTATATTTAATGGTAGCATAATGAGAAGTTATGAAAGAATGACTACTTTATAAAAGCAGAGAGTTTTTATCCTTCTTCAAAATCAAGTGAAATTACTAAAAGCATTAAATCATTTCTGTCTCCTTAAAAACAGTATGTCTTCCATGGCTGAAGTTCCCTTTCCACTAGGAACACTTGCTTCCATTGGATTAACATCCTCATTGGGAGGCTAGGGGTAGGAACAGTTTCCATGCACCAAACACATGCCAGGCTGAGCCCTTGTCTCTTTGGGCATGATCTTCTTTAGCTCTCAAATTATTTTCTAATATACATATGATTTTTATTCCATGCTACAAACTAAATACTCAAAGTATCAATGTGATCTTAAGCTTCTTTTATATGAAATGCTTCAAAAGTCACAGGAAATAAGGTGTTAATTCAACATCCTGATGTGAAAGGTACTTTCTCAGACTTATCTCAGTGCTCAAAGTACTTCTCACATATTGGGATAGTCCCAGTTGCTAATTCTACTCCCAGTATTCTTCCTTACCTGAAACCGGCAGAAGCTATGATTCTTTCAACGGTTTGTTAAATATTATCTCTTCTATGGAGCCTTCACTGAATGCTTCTGCTACCCTGATACTTTCTCCATTGGGTCCACCTCCTCAACATATAATTCTATTTTATAGTTTGTAACATTAAACCTCAACTCTTTGTTGAGAGCTGAGGCTATCAAAAATATATTTATAACTTTAGGGTCATATACATATTAGATGCTTATTAGAGGTTTATTGAATAAATGACATAAAACAAGAGAAAAGAAGCTCCTGAGATCGTCAGCATCCTGGCACTCACAGCTAGTCCTTATCATTTTTTATTGGACATAATTACGCATAGCATCAACATTAGACTTGGTGAGTGATGAATTAAGACAAAATTATGACAGTGCCTAAAGCACAAAAATGGCCTAATATCCCTCTCTCGGCAAATATCAATATTTATCATTGATATTTCTTTTCCAATCACAGCTTTAACCTCCCTTTGTTTTTCTTGATTTCTAGGTAAGAATTAAGATACTAAACATAGAATTACTCCACTTTCTGACAGCATTCCACAGAGAGACGAGCCCTACTTTGAATCCTACTCAAAATCACCTAACACAAGCCCAATTCCTATTTTAAATCATCTCTAAGACCCGATGAAATGCCCCATAATTCCTTATCGTTAAATTTCCTGAAAATTTTTCTCAATCTTTGATTGCAGACTTCAAGAGAATGAATGAATGAATAAGTGAATGGATACATGATAACTCTTATTTATATTAGACTATATGTTCTGTGTATTCAGGGATAGCATTTTCCCCTCCCTCTCAAATGTCTAGATTTATTCACAAAATAAATGTGAGATGAATAAAATAGCTTTGACTCACTTGCAGCCTTTGTTACTATCCTTTCTCCCAGGGTCACTCTGGGGAAGATGCACCCTCTGCCTTTGTCATTATTAACTTACCCTCACCCAGTACTGAGTATCTAGACCAGCAATTTCTATTTTATTTTATCTCAAAGCCTACCCAAACCTAAGTTATAAAACCGTATTTGGCCTTAGAGAGTCCATTGATCTAGGTACACCTGTTTAGATGTAGCTTTAAGAATCTCAGTTCTTATTTTTAATGGGCACTGGGATAAAGAGTCTCTCTCTCACCAGCTGCCTCACTCAAGTACTATATATTCTTCACAATAGTAAAAAATCCTGAAAATATGGTGTCCCTAGCAAAGAAAATGGCTACCAAAGTAACACCCTTGAATGCATTCATGTCTTTCCACAATGTCAGATTTATGGAGTGGGACCTTCTCAGATAAACCAAACAGGTATTCACACAGATTAACGCACATAGAGAGGGGAAAGACAGAGGCTTATGCCACAGAGTGACGAATGAAAGTCCTAGCATCTCCAAAGCAAACTCTGCTGATTGGCAGTGTGAATGGTTCCCATCCTTCCCAAGCCAGCAACTATAACTGGCAGGTCAAAGTCCTCGGCTCTTAGTATACCCATTCGTGATGCTCTACCGTCAGGCTTAAGCATTGTCTGCCTGAGGTGTTCAGCTTTTACGGTGCTTATCAGCTTTTGCAGTTGGAGCTTAAAGAAGGCAGTCCTGGCTGACTTTTCTGTGGTTTTGGACAGTCTGGTCAGACTCTAAGGGTGTCCCCATTAGGTGCCAGTTGACATTACCATCATGGCTCCCATGGAATTCATTTTGTAAAGTCCAAAACATCCTTATATCTTTATGCTCTATACATATGAGTAAAGACTAAGTACCTGTTATGTTCCAAGTCCTTTAGCTAGTAATTCTTATTGGAACAAATTAGTTGAGAAAAGTATTTATTTCAAGCATATATAAAATTCTCAGTAGCTTCTTATACTAATATGTTCTCAGGACATAAAAAGCCCTTTTTGAATTAGTCCCTTGTACTAGAAACATAGTTATGAGTAATACAATTAACAAAATAAAATTGAATGATTAAGTTCAGTTACCATTCTGCGGGGGAGGGGAGTGAAGATAAATTTAAGTCACAAAAAAAAACTGGCTTAAAAAAAAGAAACAGTATTGCCCCAAAGTACAAGTACAATGCAACATATACCCACCCATTTATCAACTATTGATCCCTATCTACACAGATATATATATTCATTTTTGATCATTTGGATCTCTGCATATAATGTCCTTTACATATGCTTTGGGGTGGTGGGAGGGGGAGTGGGAAACTAAGATATCAAATCACTCCTTAAATGATGATGGAGGGATAACACCAAGAAGTTGATATAGGCTTAAGAACATAAAATTGTGGGTATTCAACTATTTCTGACTTACAAAATTAGTCTACAAATTCTGTATGAATCAACCTAACGTGAACCTAATTTACCATTGTGTAGGCAGAAATAAGAGCTCCCAGGCAGGCACGGGCAAAAACCTGAATGACAGAAGGGAAGATGCACTTTTTGTTTTGTATCGTCTGTGAGTCTAGGCATTTGTGTTTGACATAGAGACAAGTTGTAGATTCCTGTTTCTCCCACTGACCGAATTGCAGGCCAGAGTAAATAAATCACTAACAGTATTGCCTTACATCTTCTACTTATTAGTGAGAACAAATAATTTATTATCCAACCTGGGGAACTTTTGAGAGTAAAGGGAGTACAATTAATAACTACCCCAGGAAAATATTTCCAAATCTGGACTGTTTGAGACAAATTCTCTAGAGTCACCCACTTTTCATGGGTATCACTGCAATGACCGATGATGAGACTTTCACTTGAGAGCCTGAGGTCTACTCCTTGTCTATCTTAGTGAATTTAATTGGAATGTACAGAGCATAACAGCATATTACTATAATTTCATAATTTTCACCTTATCAGATACAAATTTTCCTTCACAATAAATATTTTAATATTCCTTTATGATAGTCATAAAATCTATAACCATCCCATACATGTTATTTCAAAAATCAATGTAAAGTGCTTACTGAACTATGAAAGAAAAATAATTTATAATAAATAAGATGTAATTCAATATGTAAATTCTTGTACTACCTACACCACAAGGTAAAGTGAAAGAGCCAGATATTTGCAACAATTTAGAAAAACTTTTAGATTTAAGAAATGTAAGATAATATTTAAATGAATATTACCATCTTATTTGACATTTTAAAATAAATGCCAAGTAAATGTATTAGTTTTATAGATAGAATCACACAAATGCAACAGCTACAAATGCATATTATCATAGATCCATTGTTCATCAATCAAATGTCATGACTGATGTTCCAATCAACAACATGATTTTTCAAACTGATAAACAAAATCTTGATAATCTTAAAAATAAAGAACAACCTTACCTTAACATTTATGACTTGTTGTAGTTCTGGAAATTTTAATATGTATTAAGTCCATGAAAAGTATTTTCTATTTGAACAACAGAGTTAGGAACTTGGCTCTGATATTTATTTATGTATTTTTTCTACAGAAATATCTGGTGGAACATTCACATTGGTGTGTAGTGTAGCATATCTTTATATATGAGGGCCCTGCACATTACAGAGCATCCAGAATCCCTGGCACTTGCCCAAGGATGCCACATGTGTACCCCAATCTTGATGGCAATCAAAACTGGCCCCACAAATTTTTAAAATATCTCCTATGAGTCATACAATATACAAAATGCTTTAACTATAAACTTTTTTTGTTCCTTCTGATTACCAAGGAAGAGTGTGATCAATGATATGTGATAAAAAGGGCACTAATCCCTGTAGTCTTCTTCACCAAATCCAATAGCCCCAGCCTGATTATGAATGGAAAAAAAGAAGGTCAGACAAAGTAAATAGAGATACAGATCAGTACTCCCCAAACTGTCCAGCTCATGAAAAGCATGGAGGCACTGAGAAACTAGCACAGAGTAGAGGAGACTAAAGAATACATAACAGCTAAATGGAATGTAGTTCTCTGGGTTGAATCCTGAAACAAGTACACAATAACAACAAAAACACTGTTTTTTCAGTTATTTAAGCCAAATTAATTAAGCCTAGGGTTTAGTTAATATTATTGCTTGAATGTTTGTTTTTAACTTTTCTAAATGTACAATGGCAATGTAAGATGTTATCATGAAGGGAAACTAAAATTTGTTATGAAATATATGGAAACTCACTGTTCTATCTTTGCAACTATTCTGTAAACTTAAAAAAAAATTTCTAAAATAAAAGTTTATCTAAAAAATAAATGAATATTAAACTTGATATAGTCACAGCTCATGCTGCAAATTTAAAAAAATATAAAGTTCAAAGAAGTCCTCAGAAGAGAATCATAAAAAATATTTTATAAAATTTTTTATAAATGTATAAAGTAGGTAACTACAACATACAGAAATTAGCATTTATGTGGCATCATATTAGCTTAGAGGTGTAATCAGTTTAGTGAAAAATATCAGAAAGACTAATTTGTTTAAAATTCCTTGAAAGTAAAAAAAAGCTGTTTAAATAACTAACATTATAATTTCTACTGTAATTATGAACTGATTATTGTGTAAAAACTACATCTTTAGTTTATTATTTAATTATTTTTACCATGCTAAGGCCATACTTCAATAAATATATTATAAGTATTATATCGTAGTTCCAGGATGAAGCCAACTTTTAACAGTGAAATTGTAGAATCAAAAAAGATGTCCACATTTTATAAAAACTTAGTGTTAATGCTGACAAACTGATCAACAAATATGTTGCACCAATTTATAGTTCAAATTTGAAGACTACTTTTGTTAACTTAAATCTAAATGTGTATGAAATATATCAAGCCAGTCTAGCTTATTTACATTTATTTCACTTATTATTTCACACATTTAAATATGTTTAATGCAAAACTACTAATTTCAATATATATTTTAATTCAGTATAGGAATTTTTCTTTTAATATACTTAAAATGACATATTGGGTATCAACAAAATCAAAGAAAAATATTCTCAGAAATTCTTTTTCTTAACGTATAAATTTTTCTGCCTGCACATTCTTTGGTTCTGCAAAACTCTCATTCCTTTCCCTTGAAAACTATCATTCTACAATAACCTTAAACAATAATCCCTATTGGTAATCATCTTTAATTTAAAATCACATAGTTCTGTCTTGAGATCCATTAATAAAACAATATTATCTCTTTGGTTCAGATTTTCAGATGGACCTTTGGTTCCCTAGGTGAGGTTAGCTACGGCTATCTCAGTTTGCTTTTATGTGAAATTAAGAGCAGTGATTACCACAAACTCAGTTTTATTAACTGACATTTGAAAAATGCAAGGAGCATGTCACACTAGGAAAACAGATACTTGACTGACAAAAATATTATTACTATTAATTATTATTATTATTATTATTATTATTATTATTATCATTATTTTAGTTCCAAAAAATCTGTTTATTGTTCACTGAAAAATAGTCTACTGCATTAAGTATTTAATGCAAGATCTGATATTGCAAGTATATGTGGCATTACAATATAACATATAAAATGATACATAGAGACGGTCCTTACCTTCCTAAACACTAAAACTTCCTAAACACTAAAACTTAATAAAACAAAATAAAAAGCCATTTTTAAAGTGAGAAATGTAAACATTGAAATCATTAACAAAGCACTATAAAATTGTTTTGTTATGACTCTGACTACCTGGAATTAGGAATGGTGGGGCCCAGGAAAAACTTAGCTAGCAGAAAAATCTAGCTAGTAGCACTCTTGAGAAGTTCTGGAAAGTTCTATCAATTTTATGGATAAGACATTTAGCATTTTTGATTGAATTTGCCACTCTTAGCAAACAGTGAAATGTGCCTGAGAATGTAAATATTAATCTTAGGAACAAAAGTCATTTTCTAATCATTCTGCAGATATCATTTATTCTTTTCAGCCATGTTTTCATTAAGATGAACTAAAAGAGTGTATATTGCTAGTCAGTTAGACCAAGAGTGAAGTAACAAAACTTTTCCAGTTACAACTACTAATTCAAATGAATTAAAAATAAATATAAATTTATTAGAGAGCAACAAAATTAATTTCTATTATTCACATGGCAACATATTTAAATGTTGCAACAATATTCACATTTCAAGGTCAACTGAGAAAGCTCTTTGTGGGGGAGAGCATACAACATCATCATGATCCCCTCCTCTGCAAATACTATCAGGGATCAGAAAGCTCATTATAAATAACAACAACAACATTAAAAATTACATCTCAATATATACACAGCAACAGAGGAAGAATCTACTCTTCCTCAGGGCTTCTTTGGCATCAGGCAAGACAAAGTTAAAAGGCTATTTGAACAACAGTGCCTAAACTAACCACAGCAATGCTCACACTCTAAGAGAAATCAGGATTACAAAGTTTCTTTATTCATACATAATCATGGATTATTAAATATTTTCCTGGACTAAGACAATAATCTCACCAATAAAAAAATTTTGTTCTAGCCTGAGTTTTTATAAAGAAGATTTTTCAATATTCCAGCTCCTTTATTTAATATTAAACTATGAATGCACACTATTAATACACAGAGGTCATCCTTGAAGCTCAAGTATAGTAATATTACTATTCTCAGACTTTTCTACACTTTACAAATCAGCAAATACTTTATCAGACTATCCATTTAAAATATTTGTAAGTCAATAGTGATGACCAATTGTGTATTTTTCTTACTCTGTTCAGTAGGTACCTAATTTCCCTCAACTCTGGACAGTAAATTTTACTGTTTAGTCTCTATGCCCTTGGCTTTTCTTATGACTCTTCTAGTCCAACAAAAATTTTATATAAAGGTGAAAAACGACAAACTCTGGAGGAAGTATTGGTATTAGTACTGAACTAGACTAAGGAGAATAACTATAACTGCTTAAGAGACTGTATACAAACTTGATAGAAACCCTACTGCTCTTGAATCTCTAGAATCTAAGAAATTCTATTAATTTAAACATGGAAGAAAATTTCATGGAGAAAGGTCTAGTTTACATGTAAGGTTATGGTCCTTGAAACAGTGATGAGTGACTAACCCAAAATACTGTCTACATCTCCATTTTGAACAAGTTCATGAGTATTTCCCGCTACAATATTGTCAAATTCTTCCATCTGTCATTTCACTGGTGAGTCTTCTCATTGCTGCTCCTATTTCTTTTGGATGTTCTACTGCACATATGGATTCACTGAGGTTATCATTTTAACATGTAGGAAATTTCCATTTCACACCATTAGCTTTCTAAAAGCCATCAACTGGAAACAGTTTCTAGCGAGTAAAGGCACAGTTTACTTGCAGTTTCTCTTTATAAAGGCAATCAAAAGGGTTGTTTAGAAGCTTAATAAACACCTTGGATATTCCTATAAAGGTAACATTGTATCTGCTACCAAAACCCAGTGATATTCACTAGATTTATAAATTTTACGGATTAAGTAAAAGTATGGATTTGGCAGACATATTTCCAATTTTACACTACACCTTTGGGAGAGGAAAGTGCTAGAGGTATTACAAGAGCAAATTAAAAGTGTCATCACCATACTTTTGGTTTGTTTTTCTCATAAACTTCCTTCAGCTCCAGTGAAGCCCATCCCAGAGTACATTGCTCAACAGCCTACTGAGCTGCTCAGAGATTAAACAATGGGATTCACCTCAACTAGCCCAGCAACTAGCTCTCAGCTGTAAACACTGCTGTGGGTCAGAGACCATGCACAAAAAGCCTTAAACCCAGAAAAGACTTATAGAATTCCACAAAAATTCTTGGTTTTATAATACCTTCACAAAAAGTCAGAAAATAATTGGTTTTTAGTCAAAGAAATTGAATCTATGCTCAAGAACAATGTCATGCCTCAAATAGCCAAATCTAGCATGGAAAAACTATAGATGAATACAGTTTGTTAATCACTATTTTACTTTGGCTAAATTATTGTAGTAAGTCAGAGTAATTTAATATTGTATTTAGAAACACAGCCTAGCATGTTCTCATAAAATAGGGTACAGTGAGGTACATAAAATCAGTTCACAAAGGTGCTAGCCTTTTAGCTTTTTGTGACTTCAGAACTGGAAAAAAAATTTTTTAATGACTAGTTCCACGGAAATATGAAGATACCATAAAGAAATATGCCTCAGGGAACTTATTTGGAAAACTTGTTTCCTTCTTTGCATTTCCTTATTTGTAAAGTATTGATGGCTTGCAGAGGTTTTTTATATCAATTTTCTTAATCTCATTTTCCTAACCCTAAAAGATGCAAGTTTCTTTGTAGTTATATTATGGAAGAATTTATTGTATGTGTCCTCTTAGAGAGTAGCAAAAGATTAATGGGAATGTTGCAATAGGACTATTAAAAGAACCCCTTAAAAACTCAGTGGACTGTTAGTTTCCTAAAATAACAAAACACTATCTGTCAGACAGAATTTCTGTGGAGAGAGAATAATAACTTTTCACTTACTACATACACCAGGAGAACTGATAAAGCTCGAGATGATGAATTTTTTTGGAGTACTTTCAATTTAAATTTTATTTGTGAAGATAGCTGTCAGGAGACATGTTTGAGACAGTCAATGGTGTGTCATCATGCTGCCTGCTGTTTACAGCGTACCTGTAGAAAGAGAGAACACTGAAGATGTGAGACAGAAAAACTGAGTCAGAAGGCAAGAGTCAGAAGGACAAAGGTATTGAGCCAATTTTCATTAAAAGTCAAATGTTAGGAGTATTAAAAAAAATTGGAAAAAGAAATTAGGAGTGGTGAACAGATTAGGTTAAATTTATCTCACTGATCGAGTTCTCTTCTGAACTCATGGTACTAGCAACATTGGCAAGAACAAAGTGTTCATTAGTCTTCAGAGAGCTTAGTTCAACAGGAAAAAAAATATTGAATGCATATTCATGAACAAGGCAATGGGCTAAGTAATGGTGATATTTAGATGAGTATAATATGTTTCTATTGTTGAGATACTCAGATACTCAGCATAGTGGGAAAGCCAGGCAACCCAAACAGACAATTCTCAAGGAATTTATTATGTGTATCATAGAGTCATATGTACTGTTTGAGACTTTTACTTCACTCATCTAGGAGTTTTGGAGAATGTTTTCTAGAAGAGATGATACCTGAACTGAATATAAAGGACAAATATGGTTACGTAGTTTTATTAGGGTTCTCAAGAAAAAAACAGAACCAATAGGATATACATAGGTGATTTATTACAGAAATTGACTCATATAGTTATGGAGATCAAGAATTGTCATGTCAGCCATCTCCAAGCTTGACACCCAAGAAAAGTAGTGGTATATTTCAGTCTGAGTCTGATAACCTGAGAATCAGGGGGATCTCAGTTGAAACCCAGAGAACCAGAAGTGTTAATATTTGAGGGCTGGAGAAAATGCATGCGTGTGCACGTGTGTGTATATGTGTGTCTGTATGAATCATCCTTTGGCCCTCAATGTTTCTATTATATCAATTACATTAATCCAGATCACCCCAATAAAATTGCTTTGCATAATTTGAGTTTTGACTTTTACTCTTATTTTGAAATTTTACTTTTCATCATCTTTTTATCTACTTTTCTTGTTAAGTTTTATTTTCAATTTCCTGAACATATTTAAATTTAGAAAAATTTCATTATATAAATCAAATATCTGGTTTAAGCCATCATGTAGACATAGATATTAGTATTAAGCTTCACATTTGTATTTCATCTACATTAATATTTTCAGGTTAAGAATTAATAGTGGGTTGTAAAACCAATTTAATATATTGCCTCTAAAAGTTAAAAAATCAAAATATAGAATAAAAATATAAAATAAATAAAAAACAGTATGTACACACAATAAGGGTGAATATTGTTTCAGGAAACAATTATGTGTATGTGTGGTACATGTGTGGGTGTATACTGGACAGCAATATATTTCTTTCCATGGATCATTGGATCTGTTTATGTCCAGTCAGAAGACAGAAAACACGTTCTTTAAAAGACAGAATTTTATAAAATAATTGTTTACGAAATATTCAGGAAATCAAAAGGAAAAAACAAGAAGGATCTACTGCTTAGCTGGAGTTCGTGTCACTGAGCTCGAAGGAGGGGTCTCCTAGGGCTAGGATCCAGACTTTGAGAAGGGACACCAGCTGATGTTTCTGGTGTTTTAAAGAGGGCACAATGATGCTGAGTTTGCAAGTGTTGAAAAGATTCCTTACTGGAATCAGCTGTGGCCACTTGCTCAAACTGCTTGGGTGCTTGGGTAACACTTGACAAGAATAAGAAGTTAAAAACAAGGAAGAGAATAAAAATGAGAAAGACCCTTTCAGTCACTCTCTCATATTCTTTGAGACCTAACAGGAAATCAGGTGGCAAAGGATAAATTTGATTTGCTGAATATCAGCCCTAGCATCATAAAGCAGACTATAGAATGGTGGGATTGAAACTAAGACAATAGCTTAATAACTGGTACAGTTATTGTCTAAAAGCCCTATCTGGATTTTTTATTTTTATCTTCCTGTTCAAAACTTATGTGTCTCTATGATATACCAATTAAAATAAGCCAAATACTCTCCTATGTTGACATAACTGGTTTAATCACATATATCTATTAAAGAGTAATTAACCACAAATAATTTAACTGACTGATTGTCATATTGTCTCATAGTTGTAGATGACCTCAAAGCCCTACTTTCTAAGCCATATTGTTTTCCAACCAGAAATGTTCTTATCAGAATGAGAAAACAGAGATAAAAGCAAGGTCTAAATTTTTTAAACAAACAGTAATAACAAAGTAACCAAAATAAACTTTGCAAAATCTGGAGTCTAAAAAAGATATGGAAGTTTATAGGCATTTTGCTGAAAGGCCAAATGAAAAGACAAAGTATAGGACCAAATATAAAATCTGCTGATCAGAATATACTTGGTTTGCAGTATTAATAAATGGCAGTATTAAAAAAATAGTTAACTGAGTGTAGCAATCAAGGAGTCAAATAGAAAAGGTATTGAAAGAATTTGGGAAGGATTGGGACTAAGATCTAATTTATATAGTTGAAAATTTACCCATTAAATACTTCATTTGATTAATTCCTTTTGGTATGATGTGAGAGCACTGTGTATTTTGTTTATGAAAAAGTATTCTTTTAAATTAATTATTCTGTCATTTTTTTCCTACTCTCCCATTGTATAAGATAGTAATTTCAAGTTATATACTAGATAAAAGATCATCAAGTACAGAGTTTTGAGGCTGCCAATACTTTTTCTAGGTTCATTTCATATTTCTCTTTAGCTACAAGTTCACCTTTTTAGGTAATAGTGAATAGATATGATGCTAACATTATGTGTTCTTTTTTTAAAGGAGTGACTGATTAGAATGACAAATAAAGCAAAAAAAGAATATAATAAAATAAAAATGTCCTATAAATATCGTCATTCAGATATCATCGTTGAGATATCCTTTGATCTTGTCCAGTTGATGAATGATATGAGTACAGCCTGGTAGTGTAAAACATGGAAAGTCAGTTACAAATTATGCAGATAATGGTTGATACTGACTTTGGGAGGTAAAAGTAATAGTCACAGGAGAAAGCATGTTTTAGGTAACTGTGCAGATAAAGTTGTTTAAATTTAATTAAATGTCAGGTAGAAGGACACTCCCATTTCTTCATTGAGTCACACATTGTGATTTAGAAATTGGTGGTTCGTTATCTCTAAGTGATTGGGTTAGAAACCAGAATAAAAACGGATTGTTTGTAAAAATATACAAATGTCACTTTGAGAGTTAGTAGACAGCCCAGAGAATAGTGGTAACTCCCATAAATTAGGCAACAGTAGGTTTTTAGTACCATGGTGAGGTTTCTCTTGCTAAGTAAAAATTCTGGCTTCGAATAAGGCATTTGCTGCCACCAAGACAATATATGATCTTAGACCTAGAGAAATCTGCTTTGAAAATTAAGGATATAGTTCATGAGTATATACTAGGGCTGTCAGTGTTTTCTGCAGCCTTTCTGATTTCCATGGATAGTTCTTGACACAAGAGTACACTTTATATGCATGTGTTAATGAACTTTTCCATGCTGTGGTGGTAAAAGATAAATAATGCTGGACATTAGTTAAAGAAGTGAAAACAGATTTTATTCTATAACTGCTGAGATCTATTTTATTCTATAAGAGCTGAGATCTATTTCAATTTACACAGAGGTGACTAGACATTTTAAAGGGAAAGTGAGAGAACAGAGAGGAGGATCTCAAGTAGAGCCACAGAAGTGAAAAATTACACAGAGTTAGTATAAGTGCCATTAGGCCCAGGTAGGTTTGCTAGCTGCCAATAATCTAAATTAGGATTCTATCAGTCCACAAAAACTAAGACAGATGACCTATTCTTTCTGATAATCACATTTTAAAGAAATGCCTTTCAGGTCCTTGAGAAAAATACTCCTGAGTTGTAGGAGATATCTATACATCTCAAAGGGACAGAGAAAGAATTCACAATTGTGAGCCCTTTTTAGCAAATGCTCTAAAAAAGGGTGGTGAGAGACCTATGGTCAATTGTTGGCTGAAACAAACAGTCAATTTTTTGATAGCACAGAGGTTTTCTAGACAGGAACTCAAAGGGGAGTTAGTCATCTCAGAGAAGTGACCTTATGCTGTTAGAAGCCATGTTAAAGTTTGGTTAAGGCTCTTAGTGAAAGGATTTGAATGAAACTGGTAAGTGCCAAAAGTTATTGCAGTACTCATCCCAGGGTAATTTACATCCTGTAAGTCAAGAAAAAATATTTTTTGAGGCCCTAGATTCTGTCTCACAGAGTTTTGTTCCCAAACTCTTTATGAAAGTAAAGTAAAAGAAAGATAAACAATGTTGTAAAGTAAAAGATAAACAATGCCTTTGGAAAGAGAATTTAATTCACAGGATCTGTCTACTATATCATGAAATCTTGGAAATACTGTAAAGAGGATGTCCAAGAGACAACAGTAATAATGATAGGGGGCCAAAGGGATGGGTTTATTTCAAAGACTGTTCACATATTGTGCCTAGAATCACTGAACTTTGCATTGGAGTACATTGGCTTCTTATCTATGAATTAGAAATGATATTTAAAATTTCTGGGGATGCCAGAATACCAAGATTTATTAAACAGGCTGAACAGCTGTTTTTCTATAGTCACACATAAAATTTAGTTTTGATATGATTGTGAAATTGAAAAAAAAAGAGAGAGAGAGACATATGGTCATCACTATTTCCATTATAATGAAGCTGATTCATTATTTCCCTCTTTTGTTATTCTGATATTAGGTTTAAGTAATTTGCTTTAAAATTTTCTAGAAAAGTGACGTAACTATCTAAAATAGAGACATTCTATCTGTTTTACTCACTCTACTGAGGTAGTAAAAATGAACTTGCCTGGTTGTATCAAATTTTTTCTGGATAGAAACATACTTCCTTCAGTGTGCCACTTATTTATACTTCATAGAACTTCAAATCTTCTATCTCATTAAACGGATAAGTATAATTATAAATATACTTATCTGTTTCCCTTAAACTTGCTTAAAATATAAGTAATTTGAAGATACCTATTTCTAGCATCCAGAATAGTCCCTGGTATGAAGAGTAGCTTAATTAATTTAATTATATTTATTTAAGTGATTAAGTGAATACAAGTGTTCTGGAACCACATTAGGCCAGTATTCAAACATCTTTTTAATTGAATGTCCTAGTAGAGTAATAGAAATGAGTTGTCTTATCACTTTTCTATATCTAATCAGGTATTATCCATTCTTTTCTGGGATTTTTCTGAGAATTGCCTTGCATAAACCTGGTATCTAATGCCAAAGCTAAAAGGTGATGTCATAGTGGTGAACTGATTCTCAGTCCATGTGAGGTGAATATCTCTGTTGGCTGACCATCTTTCATTTCATAGTCTTCCAAATAGCTCGTAGAATCCTCATAATGACTTTTAAATTTTTTATTTATTTATTTTAATTAGTTTCAAGTATATAGTACATTGTTTAGATATTTTTATAGTTTATAAAACGATCACCCTAATTGCTCCTTCTCTTCTCTGGTTTTCCACCTAGCCAATATATTAATGCTAACTGCATTCCCTATGCCATACTCCCCATCCTGTGACTATCTATCAACTACTAATTTGTACTTCTTTAACTCTTCATCCCATTCTCCCAGCCCCACCAACCCTCCTCTTCTCTGTCCATCACCAAATTGCCCACTATATTTGTGAGACTGTTTTTGATTAGTTTGTTCATTTTATTCTTTAGATTCCACATATAAGTGAAATCATATGGTATTTATCTTTCTCTTTCTGACTTTTTGATTATTCTTTTCCTTTTACAAGACCATGGCCCCATCTTGGACATATCATAAGACAAATAATAAAAAGTATCACCTTGTGACTATTGATGAAGTTTTCTATATCTTTTTTAGAGTATAGCTGGAATTGGGCCTTAAACTAACATATCTACTCACTCCTAGTGGCTTAGGGAAACCACCCAAGAGTTAATATGTATATGTGATGGTAGAGGGGTATCAAGGGGCTAAGAACTATAAAAAGGTAGAGTTACTGTAGAAGTCTTTTATGTTCAAAACCCTAAATTTCTACTGTGAAGTTTTAAAAATAAGTCATACTAAGTTAGTAGCCCTAATGGGTGAGTAACATTCTCAATAAAAGGTAGTATTCTCAGTAAGAAGTGTGTAAAAATTCCCCCAAATCATCCATTTTTCATTAATAAAGTTTAGAAAGGAAAAGACACAGTATACATCTATATGTCAAACCAAGCAAATTTTATTTTTGCACAAGAGGACATGAATCAGAGCATATTTGAGATGCTCCAGAGAGTAAATTGTAATCTTACCATGGAAAAAGCCAGAGATAAGTGAAATCTAGCAGATTTTGCTTCTGCTACAACTCTTTTATAATTTTGGCCACATAACTATGACTTGCACCTGTGTTTTTCTACTATTTCAAAATATGATGCTTAATACATTTTTTAAATTCTTTGTGGACTTCAAGACCCAGCGAGCATAGTGAGTTTTCTTTATGAGGCCTTCTTTCCAACACTTCAGACTTTCTGCTGCTATCATAATTCAATGCTAAATGATTTTTTTCATGTGTTAGTTTTAATTAAATATCATGATATACAAAAACAGGCTTCAGATCATGTACAAATTCAAGGTTTTTTTTTATTAATAGAATATATACAATTGACTAACTCTTCAGCAATGTCTAAATCTGTACTTCTTAATGTCCATTTTTTTGCAAATGTCCTCAAAAGATGTTAATATTTCATAAGAAAAAAACTCTAAAAATTAAATAAACTTTTTTATTATAGGATTTCTCAGATTTTTTAATATGCTATTGTGCATTATGGGTATACCAGATAGAAAATTATGTGTGTGTGTGTGTGTGTGTGTGTGTGTGTGTGTGTGTATTTATAGATAGATAGTATTTATCTATCTAGTCTAATTTGCAAACTTTCTTAGCTCAAAAAAATGTGTTTTTTTTTATCTTTCCAAAACATTTGGAGAGATTTTTTTTCCCTTGCTGTTTATTAGAATATACATTAAGGATTCTGAGGATAGTGAGCACATTTGCTATTGTTTCACTCTTCATACAAGCATACCCAATTAAGTTCCAAGTGATTATGAAAATAAGAAACTGAAATAACATTTGTTGAGTCTTAAATATGTACATTTTATGCTAAGGACTTTATATATGTTGGCTTAATCTGTGTAGCATCTCTATATTATCTTTGGTTTTACCCCATTATATGGTTGAAGAAATTAAAATCAAAGAGTATTTGCCCAAAGTTGCCTAACTGAGAGTTGTCAAAGGTTGGATGTAATCACAGTTTATGAAATGTTCATTAGACCCTTCTCTTACATTTTCTCTATTATTTTTATATTTCAGAAATAGTCAGGTAAGACTTTAGGTGGGTGGTTGATTTTTCAAGTTTTGTATATATTTTCTGAGTGGCATGTGAAAGGTTAGGTAATTAACTCACTTACATTTATATGAGCGAATCTTCATACAGATTTGGTAATTGTTGTAGTAACTATCAACTTTGCAATAAAAATAACTCTAAAGCACTGTATTTTTTTATTTTAATATTTAGAGGCAATAATGAGCACAAAATATTTCCTGGAGATTAACAAACATATGAAGGTGACCGCCTTCAACTCTGCCTTAAGCCCTCCCTATTTGTCATTAATTCCTTACAAGTAACACAGGTTTGGATTGCTGTTTCTTAAACAATAACACTTTGACTTTGCTGAGTGGATACAGTACAAGGAGTCATTATTTTATATTTTTAATTTATATTCTCCACATTTATTAGAATTAAATGATGCCCAAAACATAAGCTTACTTAGTCCTATAAATAAAGATATTTGAAAAACATATTGCTGATGTTTATAGAACATTAACCATACTAAAATTTTTCCTTATACTTTTGTACTTCAAAAAAAAAACACAATTTCTGATCTATCAGAATGATCAAGTTACATTAATTTTCTCCTTATAAACAACACAACTCTTCTCCCATATAGATAGTAAAAAAGCTTATACTGATCCTCCAGATAATAATGTGTGTTGAAATATTTGTTGTGGTAAGAATTAGTGTAAATTTATGTTCACAAATGCGAAACCTTCCAGCAAAATACAGATGCCCTTTGTGACCTGGTTGGCTTCCTATGGCAAGCCATATCTATTTTGTGTTTTTTTTATTTTTCTGCAAATTATCTGAATATGTCAGAGAGGGATTATAGTACTCTATATATTCAGGTAGATAAAGTGATTAAGAAAATATTAAGTCAGTCAATTAATGGAAGCTGTTGAATGAAAGCTGAATATACTAACCTGTTAAAATTGCAGTTTGATAAAAACCTTTTTGCTTACTTTTGAGAAAAATTGCTAAATAAAGAGATGTGTCAAGTAAATGCCTATTTGACCTGGACAGTTTATCTTTCTAATCTAGTTTATCTAAATTATCTTTTTTTATCCTAAATTGTTGATTTACATTTTTTATCACTATAAATATCACTACATAAAAACTTTATAATAACTTGTGATGAGATGTATTTTTATTAAAAAATATTTTAATGTCAAAATAACCCAGTTCATTTATGTCTGTTGAAAGGAGGCATGTAAATGATATCTTAATTCTGCTTTCCATTTATTTGTTTATATAACCTTTAACATTTAATATTGTTATGTATTCAGGTAGCCATGAGGAACAGGAGCAAAGGCCAGCTCTGTAACTGAAGAAATGACAATGCTGAGGGTCTAACACAAAAGGCCTCCCCTAAGAACACTCATGGAAGAAAAGAAAACCTACTTATTTTTTTAAATAACAATATTCCTACATCCTAGAGTACAAGAAAATAAATGAGCATAGCATAACAACCAGTTTAGGCCAGCCACAAATGCTTGTGCAGTAAGGAGTACTCTGACCTTCTTTGATTTCTTTGAGAACTATTCTTTCTTCTCTTCTTACAGGCCACTTCTCACTCCCTTTCTTTTTGTCTCTTGATACTCTGTCACATCTACCTGGAACATTCTAACATGAGATAGATCTCACATTTTGCCTTCTCTCCTTTTTTACAGGAGCTCCTGAACTAGACTGAGAAAAATCTTTTGACCACTCAACTTTGTTATCTTACATATTCCTGCTGCCCAGCCGTATTGGGCATTCAATACTCTCTAGTAATTTTTCATAACTCTTTCAGATTGTCTCTCATCTTTTCTAGTCCTTGTTTCATATACATTTTTATCCTTATATCACTCCTGCATATAAACAACACAACTCTGAAGAGAGAATCTCATTTATCTCCTACCTAAAATGAATCTGTGTGTATATGTATATGTATATTTGTGTGTGTGTGAATATATATATATATATATATATATATATGTGTGTGTGTGTGTATATATATGTGCATACATATATATATGCATATATGTTAGAACCATGTATGCATATATGTTAGAACCATGTATGCATATATGTTAGAACCATGGAGAATCCACAATAAATACCATATAAATATTTAATATTTTTATTTTTATTATTATGCTCATCAGCAAGTGAAAGCCCCTTCATATTTTATCTCTCTACTATCTACACTATTCTTCTGTCTTCCCTCATGGTCACAGAGGGGAATATAGAACTAACACTTGTAAAGATGTTAAGTCTTCTTGAAATGGACCCACGTCTATCTAATATAAATTAATTTATCAAATTTTTACTGTATTCTCAACTCACCTCTAATGATTCTTTACCATCAGTATTTAAACATAATTTGATCTCCTCTATTTTTCCAACTATGAGCCTTTGATCCAATAAATCCCTTTCCTCCCTTTAAAGAGCTATAGAAGGAAGGAAAAAATCTTTATAACAAAAGAGATTTATGAAAATCTTTGATATTTTGTGTTTCTAGTTTTTCTTCCTTCATTAATTTTTTTAACCCAGTACAAAGTGGTTTCTAACTCTTCACAAAACTACTATGGCAAAAGTCATCCATGTATAGATATCTTTTATTTTGCATAATTTTTGACAATTCTATTCTTCTGAAAACTTATTTTTTGGGGAAGTTGGTATTGAATCCAACTCCTGGTAGTATATTATAATTTTATTTATTGGTTTTTCTTATTCTTTGTCTGAGATGTTGGTGTTCTCCCTAATTCACATCTCCATACATATGCTTTCATTTACATCATAGTAGCAAGAACTGTCTGTGCATTTTTTCATTAATATTTTTATCTGAATTAGTTTAAGACAATATTGGCAACTAATTACTGCATATGTATCAAATTAAAACATGAACTTAGAATTTATCATGTCTTATCCTCCTATCTTTCTTATAATCACTGTACCAGTTAGTAGCGCAATCAACTCTTAGGTTAAAAATTTGCTAGTCCATCTTGGCTCTGTCTTTTATTCTTGTCCTCGAATCTTACCAATCTCTTCACTGTTTTTTAAAATTTTACTTCCAAAATTTCTATTTTATTCTTTATTATTACCACTAATACACTCTCAAAGACCCCAGTATTTATTTGGTCCAAGCTGTTCTCTATGTAAACTGCATAATAATTGTTTTGAAATAGTCATGGCAATAACATAAGTTTCAATCAGGTCTCTGCTTGAGGCACCAGTAAATAGTAAACATCAAGCAATTTATATGAATTGTATTAAATTATGCTTTTTTTCCTACTTTCCTTTTTAAATCTTCAAATTTATTAATGAAAATAAAAGAGCTAAGCTTAAAAAATATACAATTGAATTGTCAGAAAAACACTATCACTCATCAAAATTACATTTTGAACTTGAATGGATGGAAAATTACATATATTTCTAAAAGCTAAAACTAAATCATCGAATTTATCAAACACATATTATATCCCATACTAATATTTTAGGTGGTAAAATTAATTAAAAAGTTTATAATGTGAAAGAAGATTTTATTAATCTAATTTAGCAATTTTTAATCTTTCATTTCATATATTAAAAATGTCATTGGGATTTATAAAGTTAATGCAATAAAATATGACAATTTGATAGTTAACTGAAAAAAGAGAAGGCCTGATTATACTGAGGTTAGCCTTTTCTAAAAGAAATGAAACATTTCTTATGAAAGCAGTGTTTTTATTATTTAATTGGATGTACAGCTAAGCAATATATACTATTTAATAAATGATAGCTGAATGAATGTCTCTAGACTGTACTAAAATAAATATACATATATATATATATATATATATATATATGCCTAAATTATTTCTTGCCAACTACAATCACACTTTTGTTTATAATTATCCGTATTATTAATCTTTGCCTGTGATTTGTTGATATTGCACTAAAAAGTTTTCTTGAAAGAGAATGCAACATTTCAACAGTATGTTCTAATAAATATCCTTATTCAAACATCAATGTTTATGGAGTATAAATTAAAAAATGATGTTTTGTTTAGCACTGATTTATTTGCTGTTGACTTTTCCAGTGAGAACATATACTGTCTAAAAACTTGATTTCTGGACTATAAAAAACCATTTTTAAAATTTTTCATGCCATTTTAAGTGAATTCAGATTTCTTTAAAATAATTATAATGACTAATTTACATACAGCTAACTAGTGTAAATAAAATCTTGAGATAGTTAAAATTTTATAGCCCAGTATTGGTAACTCAGTACTTTATATAGACAGCTCAAATTTATTTAATTTTAATTAATTATTTCTTAGCTCAAATAATTGCTTAAAATTTGTAATCACTAGAAGGACTACATTATGACTATCATGAAACCAAGGCACTTTGTCAGCATGTGCCACTTCCTCTACAAAAATTTTAAGATTTATACTTTATAGTCATATTGGTATAACAATGATTATAATCCAGACTCAAAATACTATTATATCAAAAATATTATTTTGCCTTTGTTAGTATTATATTATTTATTTTTCTTTTAATTTTAACATAAATTAAAATTAATTCATTTCTGAGGATCCCTAAAATTATTATGGGTACTATGCTTATAGTCTCTAATGGATAAGCCAGTAGGTAAAAATTAAATTTAAATAACAAGTAAGAACAATTTATTCTGGTTTATTTGTTACTAACTCCTTGTAAAGTGATAACCTTTTAAAGATTTTGAGGTTTTAAGTCATTGAGAACAGAGAGAAATTAACACTAATTCTGTGTTTAGAAGTAAAGTAACAGAAACATACAGTATAGCAAAACACACCTTTCAATAACAGTTGTTGAAAATCAGCAGAAATATTTGTTGTGAAGGGATGAAGAAGTTACAACTTATTCAAAATAGCTTGCTCTGTTATCGAAGGTTATAATAAAAACATGAGTGTTACCGATTAATTTAGCATTATGATAAGAACAATCATAGTGTGTTATTGAAACTGATTGAAAGGAATTAAAGAAGGTAGCACTGTTAGATTGTCTCAAAATATAAAACTTAGAGGTTCTTAGTTCTTTCTTAATTTATTTGCTGATATTGACAATCTTTGGATAACACAGAAAAACATAAAATATATCAGAAACATATAAAATATATTGATCTTTCTCTATTTCAAATGCTTCCTACCTTGTAATTTACAACTGGAAAATAAAATGATTGTCAATTCATCATTTTTATTAATATAAAATAACAATTTTTAAAAAGTATAAAATAGAGTGTAATTGAAATTTTCAATGGAGATATTAAGGCATACATATATAAGCACATGTTTATGTAAATACTAAGAAACTACAAGAATAGTCTGTACTTTCCTTAAGAAAAAATTATTTTTCAGAAAATTTGCATTAATATAATTGCAAATGTACTAGTGAATTCCACAGTGAGAATCAACAACTGCCTGATTCATTCAACTATGTATCAACAGCTTTGAGGTGAAAATTCAATGAATTTTAACAGTAAATTGTGAAGCCTGAAGTGTTTATAGAAGTCTAACAGCTATGTATCATATTTCAACTGAGCAATAGTTGAAAATGATTGAACTTGAGTAACATAAAAAAGTTTAGTTCTTTCAGAAGACATTGCTATTTATAATTGGTTTATTTTATTGTGTCTCTGCTGAAAAATATGTAGTATTCAAGTATTTCTGAAATTCTACAGACTAGAATTTTATATTAGAAAGGAGAAGCAATATGGGAAGATGGGCCTAGAGTTTAAACCATAGAGATCTTACATGCTAGGTCAGATAGGATTTAACTTCAGGCAGGCTGTTTTCAGAATCTGTACTCTCAACCATTATTCTGCTGTATCTTGAAAACTGAGTCAATTTCTTCCCCACCCTATCTCTCTACTTCCCTCCCTCCCCCCCAAAAAAATAGTGGGAGATCTTCAGTGTTTTGTTGATAGAATTTGATCATGCGACAAGTTTTCTCTATTTGATTCAAAAAGTTGTAGGCCACGCAGTAAACATGTATTACTCATTTATTCACATATACAAATGCAAACACAACTATGGAGTAAATGGAAAAGGTTATTCATTTTTGGCAAGAGAACTTCCATACACAATACTCAACTATGTATTACTTAAGGTCAAAATCATTAGCTGCTCTAAGAAACAATTCCCAAATCTCAGCAGCTAGACACAGTAAATGTTTATTGCTCACTTACTTAAAAAAAAAAAAAATCACAAGGCAGATTGTTTTTTTGATTTCCCTTTAACCTTTAAAAAAAATGTCATGTTCATTCTTCTTTAACCTTTCATAGCTTGAGGCATTAAAAGCTGGAGACATTCCTTATATGCAAAGCATGTCAAAATAGAAAATACATAAGAAGTTTCAGTTCTCCCTTTCCAAAGGGTTTTAGAATAAATCTTTCTGCCCACAGGTCTAGAATCTAGTGTCAATCAGAGATTAATTCGAGGCAGCCATGGACCAAGGAGCATACAAAGGTAACAGATGGAGAGAATGGGCAATGAGGGTTTTCAGCTCCAGTAGGAGTATACCACTGATCTGATATTGCCAGTGCATGGTGATAATATAATGAGACTGACTTTTAGTTAGTTTTGTTATTCTTTTGACAGTCTCTCTAGACAAACTTTTTTTTTATTGTCTGTACTCAGAGGGTACATCTGCATGAATTTTCTCTTGGTAAGATACCAGAGATTCAGTAAATCAAATATTTCTTATTTCTAACAATAGGATCTCCATTTGAAAGACTGAGTTTTAAATCTAGGCTCTCTCTGTATTCAGAACTGAAGTTTGTCACTAAGTTTCAAGTTCACCACTAACCCAAGCTTGCTGGGCTGGGGCTGGAGTGCCCTGCATAGTATATGCCATTTTGCATTTCAATTAGATTTCTAGAAGGTATTTAACAAACAAGTGAATACATACATACATACACACATACATACATACATACATACATACATAAAAACTGAAAACCAAAAACCTGAAGGTTATATTGATTTTTTTGTTTCTGACTTCAGCATTTATCTACATTTATAACATTAGCCAGAATTTTACTTTGCTTGACCAGATTATTTGGAACCTTGATAATGTTCTAGTTTAGAATAGAATATGCTCAATTCTTAAGCATCACGTTCTACTGCGTTTTGTCTACAAAATTAGTGTTTTCTCTTCCACGATCAGTAACCTCTGCTGAACTGAACCACAACAAAATGTGGCTCACTTTTAAGCACGAGCTTTGCATACTCTAGTTTTCCTTCCTAAGTTTTGACTTTCTGTAGTTCAATCAGTTTCCCCAGTACCTGCTTCTCACAAAACTCATCTAACTCTTCTCACTATTGAATGGAATACAGTTATTTCTAATTGATGGACATATAAAGATAAATATCCTCTTTTGATCAAACAAAAAGCTTTGAAGAAAAATAAACAAGTGAAACCTGTATTTGGAAAATGCATCCTGTGAGTTCTCTAAAGGCAATTAATTACCTTTAGAATTTTTATATTTTTCAAGGAACTAATTACAATCATGAAAAATTTAAAGAATTTTAATATAATCATTTCTAATGTATCAGAAAAATATAAATTAATATTATATATTACTTATATTTACCTTTTGAAAAGCTTATTTTTTATATAGGAAAGAAATGATTATCTGCATTGATGAGGAACACGGCTTTCTTAGAAAAATAAAATTTTTAGATAATCCAAAGATTACATTTTCTTCACTACTCTAAATTTTAGCCCTTATCAAATGCTTCATTTAAGATCTTGGATTTTTTTATTTAATCTCTTGTGGAGACATAGAAACAAAAATTTTTAAAGGCTGACAACAACAGAAAAGCAGAAAGAGCAAGACTGCTTTCAATCATTCAGAGATAAATCCCAACACAACTCTGATTATCTTTACTTTATTTAGAAATAATTCAAACTTTTTAGAAGAGAGAATTGGAAAAATAGATAAACTGGTAGTATTCAGATGATAATACAATTGTTGATCAATAAAGAAATTTAAGCAGACAGAAAATATTTATGTTTGATTCTATATTAGACAGTATATTTAAAACAGTGAGAATTAGAAAATTTCTATACTTTTGGGTTAAACAAATGTTATTAGAGATTTTTCTTGAATTATTTAAACTTTAAATGTATATTAGTCTTTACTCTTCTTGTTCTCTCAATCCAAAGTGTCATCTGATTTTTTGCTATTCTAAAAAGCAAAGTTTCTTTGCTTATACAATTACATTGTGATCTGTTATAAGAATGATAATTAGCAACTTACATCTATAATCAAACTTCCTTTGATTCTCAAAGCCTTCATTTTTATTTAAATTTATTTTTCCATAATTTACAATAGAGAGACTGCATATACATACAAACAATGGCCAGATTATGTGTGCCCTTAGAACTCAGAATCACATAAGTAGCCCAGATACCAAACCACAATATCTATAGAATCATCAGGGTTTGATCAATGACTGTCAACTTCTCTGTTTTTATCTCCATTTCTATTCATGACCAACCAAAGAAAGTAGAATGTGCTCTCCAATCATATATGATGCTCCATTTATTAATGGCTCACCTTCAGCTTCCACATGTCAATAACATACCCGAAGCCTCTTCCCTTTCATGTAATAAAATTTCCCATTTCCCTGATAGCATTTGAATTTCTGCCAAAGAGTGAAAGAGGCTGAGTCCCTTGCAAAAGCAATCTCTGAATAATTAGCCTCTGTTTATTCTCATTTTGGTAGGCTTTGTTTATTTCCACATACAACATACTTTGTTTTGGCTATTTTGGCCTCTTCATCACTCCACAGATTTACCATGCTTGTGTAAACTGAGTTTTTATTTGTCCTATTGAAATTTGAGTGTCTTCCAGTTTTTTTAGCTCAGTCAGATCTTACCCATCCATCAAGATCTCCCTCAAGTTCCAACTCTACCTTGAAAACATTTTTTCTAACCTACTAACTCAAAAACCTACTCTTCTCTTTCTTGTCTGACCTTTTCATTTTTTTCTGTGAGCTCTGTATCACACAAACCAAACATTTTGTGCTCAAATTTAAAATCAGCAGACTCACATTTGAGGTGTTCCCTAATAATATAAACCATAATTCAGAGACATGCCATACAAGACCACATTGAGAGATAAGGGCTGAAATTCAAATGCCATATAGAAAAAATGTGACAGTAACAGTGACTAAGGACTCATGACAGTTTTTGTCTTTCTTATACCATTTTACTGCTTTCCAGTAGAAGCTCTACCTTTCTCAACTCTCAAACAATCCAATTCTTACAAGGGTCTATCATGATGAGAGTGGAAATCTTTGAAATGGTACATTTTACAAATACATAGAATATATCTGAGAGGTGTCAGATCCACAGAGTAAATAATAAAATGAGAAAATCAGTCTTATACATACACAGTTCCTGTCATGTATTCTCAAATTTAAAGATTTTCCATTATCAAAAAAATCTTTATTTATTTATTTTTTTTACTCTCCTGGAGAAACACTGGTCTTTTTACAGATTCTGGAGTTTGCCATTAAGAAGTCTCCTACTCCCACTGAGTAAAAGAAAAAACAGTATATAAATGTGGGGGTTTTTTTCTTTCTTTTAATCTAGAAAATGATAAATTTGATAATACTAAGAAATATAATTTAAAGACCTTTAGACCTCATGGCATTTATCATTTTTATAATCTTAAGATCATATAGCTTTTAAAAGATGATATATATGTGTAATTATGGGTTCATGAATTTTCAGATTTCATGCATGTGAATTAACAATAGCCATTACTATATTCATATTTAAATTATATCAACTTTGATTAGTAGAGGTTTCCTTTGTATTTTTGTTTGTTTGTTTTTATCTTTTTGCCATGACTAGAATAATCTTTGAAAACTTTCTTAGTTTTTGGCACAACTGTGTGTTTTCAGGCTCTCCTTGTGTCCCACCTCAGGGGAATGAAAAAAAATTATAGAGAAATAGATATCAGAATGTGAGCACTGAGGACATTGTAGAATAGCAGTGCTTTTGATCTATTTCAGTGGAAAGGCTAAAAACCACAATTTTTATTTTTATTTCTGTAAAGTTATATTGATTTTTCTAATTTGTATCCACAAAATATTTTTTATTTAAATACTTAATTGCATAATTGTACCTTTTTTAAATTTTATAAGTAATAATTGCTAATAAAGTGTATAGTTATAATAGAAATATATCTTCTTTAACTAAAACATATCTTCTTTAAAATACCAGACAATATATATATGCAAAAAAAAAACTCAAAAAAACTATTGAATAACTTAACACTGTCCTTATATTGTCTTATTTTTAAATTATATGTGATATATTGAATGTTAATTCAAATTATTTTTGTTCTAGGTAAGTAATAATCTGATAGAGAGTTGAGTCCACTTGATATGGATTACTTTTATTTTGAGGGCATTGACATGCCCACTGTAGATAATTCTTTATTCTTAGAAAGTAGTTTCTTTTAATTTTTAGTCTTTTCTCAGAGAGATAGCTCCTAAGTAAGAGGGGAGGGTTCAGACTACCTGTACACTTTGGAATTTAGACACCTCTCATTTCTGAACCACTATTGGTCAATCTTCAATAATCTGTCTCTCTCTTTCTCACTGTCTGTGTATGTTTGTGTATATGTGGTATTTGGATGAATTGACCAATTTTACCTTCTTTCATTAATTTTTAGTGATATTAAAATACAAGTATTTCATCAATTAAATTTAGTTCTAACAAATCTTAATATTAGAGCTTTATTATGTATATTGTCCTCTGTTATAAACTAAAAATTCTTTCTCATTTTATATATTTAACATTTCTTTACTAATTTAATATATTCTACTATCTATTATTATAACAAAGGCTATAATGTGTGAACCCAAATAATTATTCAATTTATCATCATCTTTACCCAGTACCAATCAAATCTTTACTTTTCTACAGAGAATCAAGCTGCTATTTAGTATCTTTAAATTCTATATGAATAATATTAATGCAGGCATATTAATAGAGTATTTCAATTTTGCCAGAAGTTTTATTTTTCCTCAGTGGTCAAAATTCAGTCTTTCCATTCATATTAACAATATTCCCACATAAATTATTAGCAAGTATGCTGTAAAAATTGAGTTTCCCTGAGGCCATTGAACTAAATATAAACATATATTACCTTATAATCCATGAATCTAAAAACCATTCAAGCCAATTAATAATGTTATAAAATGTAACCAGAATAGTTCAATTAACTTTGAAATACAATAACTGAGAAATGTTAAATCAAACAGAGTAAAGGTACAAGTTGAAACTCTTTAGCAGATTCACCTGATTTCTGGATTATCTTGGTCCTATATAACCATTTCCTAGATGAAGCCAGTTTTTACAGTTATAACACACTGCAATCAGTTACTATTCTGTTTCCATCACATTTACACATAACTTTAGCAATTTGCTATTAATGAGAAAAAAATTTGTATATGGAATCTAATATTAATTTTACATTTTGTAATAAACTTATTGATACATGCAGATCAAACACATAAGCACAGAATTATTATAAAGTAAATGAATACATTTCTTTTTCTTAATTAATTAGTTAACTAATTAATTAACTAATTTAATTAATTAGTTAAACATTATTTAAATCTAAAAGATTTAGAATATTTTCATATTAGAATTAAGATTTTAGAAGAAAATGGTTTAAAATATGGCTTTACCATTGGGAACAGACTCTTAATTCATCTCCTCATCATTTTAGAACCAGAACATAATTTCATACTGACACACTGTTTTTCTAAGAACTTAGACTCAGGGCTAAACCCTCTTAATTCTTTGGCCTGTAGCTTTTCTCTATCAAATTCAATTAATGTCATTTTTTAAATTGAGCTTAAAACTGTTAGAAAAATATTTTTGAAAATAATTTAGCTCACATATATTTTGATTTCACATGCAAAAATTCAGTGTCATTATTACTTTTTGAATAAAATCAACAAATCACATTTAATAAAAATCTTCAAATTCCAATTCATCATATTTTAAACTTTTGGTTATGTATCTATTAATTATTTGTTGGGAATTTACTTTTTCAAACAGAGAATTCTGAAGAAATTGAAATTTACAAAATTGTTTTCAATTCAATAAGATTTCACAAGCTTGTAACATTTGTAATGATTTTAGCTTTGTATGTAGGTGATGACAATCTTTATTTGCAAAACTCACATGTTTATAATTGCACAAATTTAAATTTGATATTCTACTCCATACCTTTGCTTAAATAACATTCCTTATTAATATAAAAACTAATATACAAATAATATATCTAGCCTTGGTCATTTGTAACCTAGTCTTACCCTAGAATGTAATTTTTCTATATTTCTAATTGTTTAAAAGTGAAAAACTAGATGATCACTGCAAAATTTATAATAAGTAAAATGTACTTCTGAGAGAGAAGGTTTTTTTTTGCTTCTCTGATGTTAGTGGAGCAGTCTCCATTAGAGTGTAGAACTTCTTGCGGCAAATACTCTGGATTAGGGTATAATCCATTATTTCTAGGCTGTGCCTTCTCAAGATCTCAGAAACCTTACTGATACTCTTTTGAGGGTTTAACATTATATTATGGCAATTTAATACAAGATTTTCAGAAATCTCCTAGATTAAGATTTTTCATATATAATCAAACAATGGATGTCTGGCTATATTGAAATTTCAGATAAACAACATTTTTGTGTAAGTATATTCCAAATATTGCACCCCATATTAAAACAAACAAACAAACAAACAAACAAACAAACAAACAAACAGTATGTGTGCATATCTCCTGCAATATTTTGCTTTTTTATCTAGCAGGGAATTGACACAAGTTTGGTTTTAAGCCTACAAGCAAACCCACATTTATTTATTTGCTGTTTGTTTTATTCTGCCTTTTTTTGTCTTATTAAGTTTCTTAATAAAGTTTTTTTTGGGAATAAACAGTAATTTATATTTTTATTAAAAAGGTAAATATCAAGTATAATGTCATCATAATGTCAAAGACATTGGTATCGAGTATCTACAATGTCTAGTCAGTTTTTATTAATTTATTTTTATTTAAGTATAGTTGGTACACAGTGTTATATTAGTTTCAGGTATAAAATATAATGATTCAACATTTACATATTTATTGATGTGATTGCCACACTAAGTCTACTGATTATCTGTCACCTTGCAGACTTATCACAATATTATTTACTATATTCATCTTAACTCATTTTTTAATATATGTTTTTATTTTTCAATTACAGTTGGCATATGATATTATATTAGTTTCAAGTATACAACATAGTGATTAGACATTTATACAATTTACAAAGTAATTACACCAATAAATCTAGCACCCATCTGTACCATACATAGTTATTATAATATTATTGACTATATTCCTTATCTCATGGTTTACATTCCCATACCCTTTGTAACTACCAATTTATACTTAATACCTTCCCTTTTTTCACCCATCTCCCCAATTCTACTCCCTTTTGGCAACCATTAAAATGTTCTCTGTATCTATCAACCATCAAAATGTTCTCTGTATCTATGAGTTTGTTTTCTTTGTTCTGTTTGTTCATTTATTTTGTTTCTTATATTCTACATGTAAGTGAAATCATATGGCATTTGTTGTCTTTCTCTGTCTGACTTACCCGACTCAGCATAATATTCTCTAGGTCCATCCATGTTGCAGATGATATTCTTTTTATAATAAGTAATATTACATTGTATGTAAATACCACTTCTTTATCCATTCATCTATTGATGGACAACCAGAATGCCTACATATCTTGACTGTTGTAAATAATGCTGCAATAAAAATATGAACTCACATATCCTTTTGAAAGAGTGTTTTGGGTTTCCTTGGATAAATACCCAGAAATGAGATTACTGGATCCTTCTTTGTCTATTGTTATAGCCTTTATTTTAAAGTTTCTTTTGACTGGTATAAGTTTGTTTGTTTGTTTCCATTTTCATAAAAAATATTTTTTTTATCTCTTTCAGTCTGTGTGTGTCTTTTGTAGGCACTATATGTAAAGGTCTTGTTTTCTTATCTATTCAGCCATGCTATCTTTTGATTGGAGCACCTAATCTATTTCATTCAAAGTAGTTGTTAATAGATATGTAGATATTTTTATTTTATTATTTATAATTTTGATATTTTTTCCTCTTTTTTTTTCTTTTTAAAGGAGTTCCTCTAATATTTCCTGTAATACTGGCTTGGTAGTGATTAATTCTTTTAGTTTTCTTGTCTGGGAAGCTCTTTATCTGTTCTTCGATTCTAAATGATAGCTTTTCTGGGTAGACTAATCCTGGTTGTACGTCCTTGCTTTTTATCACTTTGAATATTTCCTGTCAATTTCTTCTGGCCTAAAAAGTTTCTATTAATAAATCAGCTGACAGTCTTATGGGCGCTCCCTTGTAGGTAACTGATCGCTTTTCTCTTGATGCGTTTATGATTTTCTGTCTTTAATCTTTGGCATTTTAATTATGATGTGTCTTGATGTGGGCCTCTTTGTGTTCATCTTGTTTGAGACCCGCTATACTTCCTGGTCTTGTATGCTCATTTCTTTCACCAGGTTAAGAAATTTTCCATTATTATTTCTTTAAATATGTTTTCAATTTCTTGCTCTCTCTCTTCTTCTGATATCCCCATGATGTGAAAGTTGGTTTGTTTGATATTGTCCCAGAGGTCCTAAACTGTCCTCATGTCTTTAGATTTTTTTTCTTGTTGTCCTTCTGATCAGTTGTTTTCTGCTCACTTGTTTTTTAACTCACTAAATCAATCTTTTGCTTCATCTAATCTATTACTGATTCCTAAGAGTTTCTTCATTTCGGTTATTGTATTCTTTGTTTCTGACTGGTTCTTTTTTGTTTTCTATCTTTATTTTATATTTTCTATTTCTTTGTTCACTGAGTTAATTTACTCTTCCCCTAAGTTCACTGATCACCTTTATAACCAGTGTCTTGAACTTTGCATTTAGTAGACTGCTTTTCTTCATTTTGTTTGGTTCTTTTTTCTAGAGCCCTGTTTTGTTTTTTCAGTTGAGATATGCTTCTTTGTCTCCTTATTTTGGCTGTCTCTCTGTGTTTCTTTTTATGTTTTAGGTAGAGATGCTATGCCTTCCATCTTAGTAAGGTGGCTTTATGTAGAAGGTGTTCTTTAGGGCTCAGTGGAGCAATCTTCATGATCACCTGAGCCAAGTGCTCCAGGTATGTCCCTTGTATCAGCTCTGTGTACCCTCCTGTTGCAGTTGAACCTTGGTTGCTGTTTGCACATCAATGGAAGGGATTGACCTTCTTGATGATTGGTCATGAGGACTGGCTTGTGACTATAGCAAAGGAGCTATTGTACAGCAGCTTACCCTATGTATCAGGATTTGCTTTAGCAGGGCTCTGGTGCCTGCTAGTCTGCACTTTGGGTCTATTATCCTTGGATGTAGACTTGGGTGGAAGCAATCCCCCAGGTATGCAGGCTGGTGCCTCCTGGTAGCAGCCCCACCAAAGATCAAGTTCAGTTACAGCCTGTACCCTGCCTAGGTTCACCTGGCATGAGCCACCAAACTATCTGCAAATGGCCACCACCAATACTGGGCTTGGATGTTCTTTGAGAGGCCAAACTGCAAACCAAGGCTGGCTGCCACTAGTGCTGGGCTTAGAGTTGCTCAGTAAGAAGTATGGGGCTCACTGAGGCCAGATGCTGCTTATTTGAGTTTTGTGAACCTTTGAGAGATTTTAGGAATGTCTACAGCATGAGCCCAAAAAGGCCATTTGTATAGAAAAGCTGCTGAAAGAAACTTGGTTGTGCCCACAAGCTGGGTGGGGTGGGGTCTCAGGGAACCACCAAGGCAAGGCTAATGGTGTTAACCAGGTTGATGAAGACTGAGATATGGTGACCTTTTGTATCTGCATGCTGGGAGGAGGGAACAATAGATTCTGCCAGCACTTCTCTCTGGGAGAAACTGCCCTTCCATCCCTTGGCCTAAAGCCAGACAACTCAGTTTCTCCTTGTATGTCCCTGGCATCTTTTAACCTGCTGCCTCTTTTTTAGAGCTCAGAGAAAGTTCATCAGAGGATAAGTCCATGCATGTGACCTTTAAGAGAAACTGCTGGGATTCCTGAAGCCATCTGTCTAACTCAACCACAATCTCTGCGGATTTTCACATTTAAATTTTGTGAAGACTTCTTACTTCTAGGCACTGGAACCCTGGGCTGGGGAGTTTGGTATATGTCTAGGACCCCTTGCTCTTCCAGGGAGACCTCTGCAACTGGATACCACTTTTTATTTTTAACCACTACATATGGTATGGGACCAATTGTTTCATGTCTCCACTCATCTTACCAGTCTCAAGGTTTTTTCTTCTGTATGTTCTTACTTGCAGGACTTCTGTTCACCTAGACTTCAGGCAATTTTCAATGATGAGTGTTCTGTAGTTTAGTTGTAATTCTGATGTGATCATGAGAGTAAGCAAGCACAGCATCTACCTAATTCACCGTCTTGACCAGAATCCTCCTTAATAAAATTTTGTAAACTATTGTGTATTTGCAAAAATAACAACTAAATTTTTTTTTTAAACTTCATCTTTCCTCAGATATCATAACTCAATCTGGCCAAGATTTTAATTTTCTGGGTTTTTCTCTTAGCTATATCAGATATCTGGTCCCATGGCAAATCAAGGAAAATGCTTATTCTGAATTATCTTTGAAATGCCAATTCCAAATTATCCTAAACAAAGAATATAATTGTTTAAAATGAATCAACAGGGTACAGACTCCTTTTCTAACTGGAGAATACCTATAAAAAGTTAATCTAGTGTTTTCTGTATCACATAATATTTCTATATTTTTATATTGCCTTGAAGGGCAATAAACATAGACATTATTTGTTTATGATCTCTGTCTCAAGCCACATATCTTTCTGAACTGAAAGTAGGTTATATAAGAAGCTTAGTTTAGCATCCCTTGGAAGCAGAGCAGTGTATATATTTTGTCTATGTTCTGTTGCCTAAGTCACTGTTTTGAAAGAGCTAGTGGTATTCCAAGTTCTTCCATGACCACATCTGAATGTTGTTGGCAGAAGATGACAAATCTGATCTTTAAAAAATAAAGACTCTTTGGGTTTCTGGATTCTGCTCAGGTATTTATAGAACTGGAAAATACATGACCTTCAAACTTAAAAAAAAAAAAAAGTCAGACAAATAGCAAATCCAAGACTTTTTTTAAAACCTATTCCAGTGATAAATTCACAGGGTAACAACTACCCCCAAATCTAAATGGACACTAGAGGCAGCAGGGAGCGTAGTGACAGACATGAGAGCTGTTTTATATGGGAAAAATGCATCAGGATACAATTTAAAATAGTTCAGTTAGGGAGACTACCATATTGGTGATAAGAAAGTGAAAGTCCTGGGGCCTAAAAATATAGGGAGAGCCTGCATACTTTTGCAGATTTTGTTTCATGAAGCCTACTGGGCACTCACAGAAAACCTTGGGAAAGTCCTAAGAAAATCTTCCTTTGAATACAAAAATGAGGGAGAGAAAGTACAAATTTTGCAGGAAGGGCATAAAGCTCCAGCGGGGCTCTTTCCTCATTTTTCTTACAGGATGAAAATCGTGTCAGTAGAAAGAAGGTTACATACTGTTGTCTTTGGACACTGGAGAAAATCCACTTCACCTAGAGAAAGCAGAAAAATCCCCTTCACCATGAAGCAGAGAAGGAAAACATGCTGGCTGAAAAACTATAAAGAAGAAGCAGAATTACTGCAAAAACCACACCTTAAGACCCTGAGATATAGATCTTGCCTAAATATGAAGCTTAATCAGAATGTAACATACCTGCCTTTTCTTCTTCCCTACCCACATCCCGGCTAATAAGCATCAAATAATAAGTAACTTGCAAAAGCCAGACTCTCTATGAGTTACAGTGAAAAGGCCTAAAGCTGAGATTAGATAGATATGGAATAATAATCTGGCAAAAAAAAAAAATACTACTCTAAACACAAGGTATTGGTAAAAGAATTAAAATTAATTTATACATTAATATTTGTGCATATAAACAAGAAAAACCTCAAACCCAGACCACATACTATTTAAATTATATCAAATTTTATTCTAAAGGCCTAACAGAAGAAAAAGCACATCTGTTTCCAGGCATAAATTCTTATTTAGCTCCTTTTTAACATTATTATGTATCATGCTTTCAATAATAATAATAATAATGTAGAAAACATATAACAAGATAAGAATAAAACAAAAGACAAAACAATAATAAAAAATAAAGTCAGATATGACATAAATGTTTGAACTATATAAAACAAAATTAAAATGATCATGATTGCTATGTTAAATGCTCTAATAAAAATATTGGACAATATTCATGATCAAATGTAATTTCAGATAGGTCTATAAAAATTACTGACATTGAAAATAAAAGAGTACAAAATACAAAGAGAAAACACCATTAAAATATTGTAGGATAATGACAGTGATACATGAATATGATGGGAATCCCAGAAGAAGTTGATGGGAAGAATAGGAAAGAAAAAATATTTGAAAAAATAATGGCCAAGAATTTTTCAGAATGAAGAACAGAAACCAAACTACAGCTTCAAGAATCTTAGAGAACAGCAATCAGGATAAAACAAAAATAACCAATCAAAAAGTATTTTTGAAAACAACAAGGGGAAAAAGAAAACAGAAGATATGGTATATAGAGAGCAACTTAGGAAAATATTGTTTATTAAACTTATTACAATAACATTTTCTTCATAAATCATGACAATTATAAAAAGTAAAAATGAAACATCAATATTTGTAAATGCAATGGAAAAAATGCTTAGAAAAAAATTTATAGCATTGCAAGCTTAATAGCAAAAAAAAAGAAGTGCTCAAAACAGTATGGTAAGCATCCACCTTTAAAAAATTAGTAAAAGAAGAAGAAATAGAACCCAAAGCAAGCAAGAGAAGAAAAACAATAAAAATAAGAGCTGAAATCAATGAAATTAAAAATGGAAATATAATAATAAAGACAAATAATTAAGCCAAAAGCTTAATTGTTTGTTTTAACATAGTCAGGGGGAGAGATTTGGCCAATTTATGAGTTAAATGGTCTCTCTTCTGTTGGAATGCAGCATCTTTAATTTTTTGGTGCCTTATTGGTAGAGATGGTTGGTTTTGTGATTTTTTGTTTGTTTGTTCACTTGTTTATATAGGAAACTTAACTTTAACTGCTTACATCCTCCTTTCCATTCAACACAAGGCTCAAAGGGAAGACTTTTTCTTCCAAATCACTTCACTCTTCCTAGAATTTATGCCACTTATTTACAATATTTCTGTGGCCAGTGATCAGATCAACCTAACCTCCACTTGCAGTTATTTCCCCTTTTAGAGTAGAATTTTGGTCTTTCAGAGAAATCTCCATCAAATTCTGTTTCTGCACTGTTGATGAAGCTAGCTATGACAGTAAATGAGATGCTCTTATCTTTATTCACACATAATTTGGAGCTGTAATATTTTTTCTCTTACTCATTTTGGGTAAAGGATATAAATGTTTTTCTTTGTTTTCTTTCTTAATCTGGCTGATTGATGCTTTGTGTAGATTTTCAGATTTAGGCAGCTGCCATTTTTTTCAGAAAATGACATATCACAAGAGGTGACAACTTATACTAAAAAATAAGATTGTTTTTGAACTTTGTAGTTAATATGATACTTTTTATATTATTCATAAAAAAGATAAGTGGTAGAGTAGAGGAAAACCTAATTTTTATAGTTTTAAGTATAAAGCACCTAAAGTTAACTATACACATGTAATTGTATACAATATGTTTTGAAATATATATTAAAGCAGCCTCTCTTTACAAGAAAAGATATTAATGAAAGTAGTGCATATAAGAACATTTCTTAGCATTGTTCTGTGACATAAGTTACCAAGAAACCATGGAGTGTAAGGATTCAGTTCTGATAATGCATATCAGAAGCTTCTGTTATCTTAACATAAAAAGTGACATTAACCTGTACTCATGAGAATATCTCTACAATCAGAAAAAAAGACATCTTAACCATCCCTCAAAGTGTGTTCACACCTCTTTGTAATCAGACTCTCTCATATACTCTTCCATAAGCAGCCCTTGATTTTCTTTATTTTATATAGATTAGTTTGCATTTTCTAAATTATATAACTGGTTTTAAAGAAGAAACAGTATTTTTATTATTTGTATTATTTTCTCTTTCTTGCTTTAAGTATGCATACATTGGGGTCTGGTGTCTTTCACATAGCACTGTTAATCTGAGATTCATCCAAGTTGTTGCATGTATGAATAATTCAATTAGATAAATTAATCATACATTCTCTAAATTTGTTCTTTTCTAAAGTAGTTTTTCTTGGTCTTTTAAAGTCTCATATAAATTTTAAATTCAGCTTGATAATTTCTATACAAAAGCCTGTTGGAATTTTAATCACAATTGCATTGAATCTACAGACATAGTTGGGGACATTGGCATCTTCATAATTATGATTATTAAATGTATGTGTCAACCTTATCATGCTATAGAATGCTCAGATGTCTGATAGAACATTATTTGAAGCTCTATTTTTGGAAAAGATTAGCTTTTAAATTGATAGACTGATTAAAGAAGTTTGCCCTCACCAATGCAGGTATTTACCATTCAATCTTTCAAGGGGCTGAACAGAACAAAAAGGTGGAGAAAGGGTGAATTTGCTCTTTTTGCTTAAGTTGGGACATTTACATCCTTTTACCTTTGGACATTACCTCTCCTGATTCTTGGGCCTTTGGATTTGAACTGGGACACCATCAGCTTCTCTGGCTCTCAGGCCTTAAGATCAGACTAAATTAAACAGTTAGCATTCCTGTCAGTCCAGTTTGCAGATGATAGATTGTGGGACTTCACTCCCATGATTGTGTGAGCCAATTCCTAAAATAAACCTTATATAGATAAACCTAGTATAAAATTTTGCATCTATTGATGCATCAGCTTGATCTATGTCTACATTCATTTAGATATGAATTCATTTTGTCTTAGTTACTTTAGAGGCCACTGTGCATCTTTTCAATTTATTACTAAATGTTGAATATTTTTTATATTACTTGAATTTCCAATTATTTGTTTCTAGTGTATATAAATGCAATTTATATTTGTATTTTGACTTCAGATCTTCCAACTTTCCTAGACATATTTACTAGTTATAATCGATTTTTATTCTTAGGTTCTTAGAATTTTCTTCATAGGCAAGCATGTCATCTGTGAATAAAAAAATTTAATTCTTACTTTCCAATCTGATTTATTTATTTTTTTCTACCTTACTGCATCAGCAAATTTCCAACACAATGTTTAATAAAAGTAAGGACATATATATTTCTTTGTTTCTGATCTTAGAGGAAAATCATTTAAGTTTTTACTAAAAATTATTAAATTTGTTATTATTATCTGTAGTTTTCTCAAAAATGCTTTTTACAAGGTTGATAAAATTTGCTTATATCATTAATTTGCTGAGAGTTTTCACCATAAATGAAGATTAAACTTTGTCAAATGTTTGAGATGATCATTTGTGTTTTCTTTGTTAACCTTGCAATAGGATGATTTATTTTTTTTAATACCATATCTCCTTTGTATCCCTGGAATAAACCACATTTAGTCATGATATGCTATATTTTTATAGAACATTGAACTGGATTTGCCAAAAATTTTGTTACAAACTTTTGTATTTATGTTTATGAAAGATATTGCTCTGTAGTTCTCTTCTTGTTTTAACTATGTCTGGTTCGTGTATCAAGGTAATGCTGGTTTCATACAATGAAGTGTTTTATGCCACTATATTAGAGAATTACAATTGTTTCTCCCTTAAATATTAGGCTGAATTCTCTAGTAGTAAAGTTATATCGAACTGGAGTTTTGTGTATAAAAGATATTATCTATAATACCAATTTGTTTCATAGACAAAAATCTATTTAGGTTATATATTACTGCTTGAATGTGTTTGGTTGTTTGTGTCATTCAAGGTAATTTTTCATGTCATCTAAGATTTTGAATGTATTGACATATAGATCTTCATACTATTCCATTATTAACTTAAGATTTATAAGATCATTAATTATGTTACCTTGCTTTTTCTTGATATTTTTTCTTGTATTTTATGATCAGTCTGGCTGAAGGTTTATCAACATTTTTGATATTTTCAAAGAAAAATATTTTTGTTGTATTGATATTCTCTAGTATTTTTCTGCTTTCTATCTTATTGTTTTCTGCCTTTATATTTATTTATTTTCTTCTGTTTAATTTTAGTTTAATCTTTCCTGTTTTTCTAATTTCTTAAGGTAGATACTTAGATCATTAATATGAATTCTCTGTATTTTTTAAAAATATTCAATTCTACACTTTTCCCCCTAAGCACTGCTTAAGCTGAGATTTAGAAATTAATATGTTAATTTTTTTCACTGATGCATAGATTATTTCGAGTTATATTGTTTTCTTTGACTCTACTAGGAAATTTTTAGATGGTATGTTAATTGCAATGCAAACAGATGATATACATTGTATGATTTAAATCCATAAAAATATGGTTTAGTTTATTACATGTTCAGTGTGTATTTAGAGTGTTTCTGCTATTTTTTGGGGAGCATGTATCTTATAAATATTGGTAAGCTATTTTAATTTATTATTAGTTTTTAAATTATTTTTATTCTAAATTTTCACAGTTGCAGCCTCTCAAGTAATGAGATTTGACTGTACTCTATATTCAAGATTTACATGTAAATTGAAATTCAGAGAAAATCAAATGTCATAATTCTGCCTTTTTGTTTGATTTTTTGTCAAAAAATATTAAAAGACCAACAACATCATAACTTTTTTGAAATTGAGTTTTCTTTGAATACAAATATGTATGAGTGAAAAAGGTGGAACGAGGTGAAATACATATCAAATTTTAGCCACTTATTTTTGTTGTAAATCAACTGTAAAGATCAATCAAAAGTCTAAACCCAAGGTGATAGATTAATAAGAATTAAGATTATAAAAAAATGTTTTTTAATTAAAATAATGAACAATTAAGACCGATAAATGTTGGTAAAATTTGGCAGATTTGGGTTATATCTAAATTTTACTTAATTCAAATTCTAATTTTATTGTCTGTTTTTAAAAAACACCTATAAATGATTGTTTAAAAAATTAATGTGGAGAAATATTATAAAATAGTTAATAAATTCATTCCAAATTTCTCATTTATCATTATCTAAAGTAGTTTTAAAAAAGAATAATGTGTTATATATAAGTCTACTCTGATTCGGTTTATATGTCTTCTGAGTTTCTCAATTTAATACTCAAAATTTTGATGCTGCCCTCACTGAATACTAAACTGCTAAACTCATTCATACTATATTAGTATTACTAAGCGTTCTCCAGAGAAACAGAACCAAAAGGATATATACAGATAGATAGATGATAGATAGATAGATAGGTAAAGAGATTTATTACATAGAATTAGCTCACATGATTATGGAGGTTGGCAAGTCCCAAGATCTACAGGGTCAGTCAATAAACTGGAGACTCAATACAGAACTAATGGCATAGTCCCAGTGTGAAAACTAGCAGGCTTGAGATCCAGGAATACCTGAGTTGATGTTTCAGTCTTAGAAGTCAGGGAAAGTCGATGTTCTAAATCAAAAACAATCAGTCAGAAAGAAATCTCTCTTTTTTATAAAAGTGTCTGCCTTTTTGTTCTATTTATGACTTCAACTAATTGGGTGGGGCTCACCCACATTATGGAGATCAATCTGCTTTGCTCAGTCTACTGATATGAATGTTAATCTCATCTAAAAACACCTTTACAGAAATACTCAGAATAATGTTTGATCAAATAATTGAGAACCCCATGGCTAGTCAAGTTGACACATAGAATTAACCATTATACACACCAAGGGGAAGTGACTGATCAAAGAATTGTATGCTATTCTCCTAAGATATATTTTGAATTTAAAGGACACTATTATAATGCTCTATTACAAATTAAAACATTTTTAATTGAGAAAGTATATATACAAAAATTAAGTATTTGAAGCACATAGTTCTAGTTGGACCCCCTTCTAGATGCTACACAATTCTATGAATTAGTCTTTATGGTAGGTATAGTGCCCTGATATTTAGAGATGCAAGACAATACACATGGTAGCATTATAATACATAGAAGTAGGAGACAGTTATAAAAACTGGTATTTAGATATGTTATGTATGCATTTATATAACATTGAACACTGGAATCACCATATAATGAAGTACAGGCCAACAGGGAAATATGAGTTTTATTAAAGATGTTTATCAGAGATACTTTTGTAGAAAAAATGCCTTAAACACTGATCACAGACAAGGCAGCAATCATTTTATACATCTGATTCACAATGGGAGTAGTAAATATTATTCTTGGTGTAAAAATGCCTTCCCCTTGCTAGGTAGTTTCCTCATATTTCATCTATTCATTCTTGATAAGTTGGGACTAGAGTCCTCAGTTCCAAAGTTATACGTGTGAAATGTTATGATAAAAGATCTGCTGTGATACCAAGAAAACCAAAACCAGAAACAAAACAGGAGATAAATAATCCATAACAACACATACATAAATGTTTTTAAAACACACATACACACATACACACTCGGAAAACCTTTTCTTATCATTCACACTGCACAATAATAATAATAATTTCTATTTCAATAACTTCTGAATATTCTCACAAACTTATGTTTTCTTTAATTAGCAAGTTAAGATTTTCATCTTCAATATGTAGAGACTTGTGAAATATATTGGGGACCTCAATCTTCCTTCCACAAAATAACCTATCCATGACAGGAACCCCACAATTGAAGTCAGTGCCCCACTATGAATAGGAGTCAAACTTACCTTGTACTTTGCTAGTGCCACTGGATGGATGATTTCATTTTTCTAACCTTTCACCAGAATACCATCTATATGTGGCTCATTCCAGAACAAATAAAAAACATAGATACATGAGTTTAGAGAAGCTGCAGATTGGGAAAGAAACTTACTAGAATCAATCAATATTGCTTAATAGAAGGTGATGAGAAGAACATAGTTTTGAAAATCAAGTCAAGTGAATGGCTGGCTTCTTGACAAAAATGGAAATCCAGATTTCATGTTCAACATCTAATTAGGTCAAATGTACTGTTCTGTAAGATTTTCTACTGTTAAATGCATGTAAATGAGTAGTTTCTGAAAGTCATTGGAAGATTCTGATAGGTAATTTTTCTTTAAGAGTTAAGACAGTTACTTTTTTTACTCTATAATTTTTGCTATAAGACATTTTGTTAGGACATAGCTCTATGAAAAATTAAAAGTAATAATATAAGAACATATATATATATATATATGCATACATTTATAATGAAAATGAATTATATACATATTCTATATATACATATATAATATATATATTATATCTGTTAAATTTGTTAGACTATGCTTTTACATGTGACTTGTAAAAGGGAAATCTTAATATTTTTAAAATGACATCTTCATTTAATGAAATTTAATCTGTAAACTAGATAATATCTTACGTTACCTCTTATCCTTTTATTTTAAAATGTATGTATTTAAAGAAATATCTCAAAAAGAAGACAAACATTTAAATAAAATAATGCATTCTCATGTACCAACCAGTTGGAGTACATTCTGACATGGGTATACATTTTTAAAACCTTATGTGTAGTTTTGATGTCTTCCATTCTCCACAGAGAAAATCACTACAAGAAATTTGTTCTTTTTACACCACATACATTTTCCATTTTCCAATATATGTGCATATTCATAAATATTTTATAACATTTTATTTTTAATAAATAATAGTAAATATAATATCTTAATTTATTTTTCTGCTGATTTTGTTTTTTTACATTTTGAAACATTCATGTTAATATGTGTGGTCTGATTCATTCACTATAAGTATTCTATATCACTGAATAAGCATTCTACAAATTAAATATCTATTTTATTTTTTTAAGGTCATTTACATTGTTTTCAATTTCTTGACCTGTACAACAAAACATTTCTGTAATTATGAACTTTTGCATATATGCTAGTTTTTACAATATATAGAAAAGTGGAATTTCAAATATGTCATTTTTTTTCACATTAAATTTACTAATGTATATCCTCATCAAGAGTTTGTGAGTATCCTTATTTTTTGCATCCTTGGCTTCACTTTGTATTCACTGATTTTTAATTTTACTGTAAATATTCTGAATACTCTACTCTAGGTATGATCAAGTATTAGTATATGCAGAAAAAGGAAAGTGAGTAATCTCAAACTTAAGTGAAAACACTTCCATGTATTTTCCACGTTTGCTAGGGCTGGTTAAATTAAATTATTAATTTAATTTAACTAATCAGTAACATGTATTTTCAATTCATTTGTTTATCTAATTTTTCTAACATGTTTTTAGTTTGTTTTTTTTGTAGTTTAGTTCAGGTCTCCTGAACTCTAATACATTCTCAATTATGTATAGTGAAAATATCTTGAATATTTTTTAATTTTATTTATGTAAAATATTAATTATAACATAAATAACATCCTGAATATTTTTTATATTTTAAATATTTTGAGTACTGTTAAAAATAATAATACTCTATCCCAAGTATTTATATGAAAAGCTCAAATTATGCTTTTAGATTTTGTGTCATTAATTTGAAACTGGTTTACATATGTGTATTGTGGAACATCTAGCTATCTACCTTTTTTTACATGCTTATGAGTTACCCTAACATCATTTATTTATAATTTAAATATAGCTTTATAAGAAGCCATGGTGTTTGTTAGAGTCTCCCACCTTGCTCTTGCTTAGTCCGCTAAGGCTGCCATAACAAAATACCATAGACTTAAATAGTGCCTTAAATATTTACAGATTTTTGTCCCTCATAATTCTGGAGGCTACAAGTCCAAGGTGAAGGTGCTGTGTGAGTTGCTTTCTGGTGAGGCTTCTCAGCTTGTAGATGCCCACCTTTTTGCTATGTCTTCCCATGGCATTTATTCTATGCACTTGAAGAAAGGGAGGAAGAGAGATCTAATATCTCTATCTCTTTTTATACATTGGTTATTTTAAAGTAGGGCCTCACTTTTATACTCTATTTAATGTTAACTCCCTCTTTAAAAACCTCATGTTTAGACATAGTCATATTCTCTGTTAGAGCTTCAGCATATGAATGAGGGGGATACAATTCAACCCAGAACATTCCACTCTTGATTTTCCCAAAGTTCATCTCCTTCTCAAATAAAAAATACACTGATTTCATCCTAACAGCATCAAAGTCAACACATTCCAGCATCTGTTCCATATCTAACGTCTCTTCTAAAAATAATATGTGAAACTCTAGTGTGGCTCATCTTGATGCAAAATTCATCTTCAGCTGTAAACCCATAAAACCAGGTTATAGATTTCAAATATGCAATGGTGGAACAGGCAGGCATAGCACTGATACCTTTACTCAAAAGAAGAGATATAGGAAAGAAGAAAAAGGTAACAAGCCTTAAGCTAGTCCAAAACCTTGCAAGGAGAATTCCATTAAATCTTAAAGCTCAAAAACAGCTCTCTTTGGGGCATTTACTGTGTGGAGTGTCTGCTTCATTACTCCAAGCTTGGTAAGTAGGGTGGTCTCAGCCCATGAGGTGATAGCACTGGGAGCAAACGGTGATTTCCAGTGGAAGAGAGGTGGGAATAGGACCGGAGTAGTCCTCCTTCAACTCCACCACACCAGAGAGACATGGGCCTCCAATGTTCTAGCCATGCCATTCTGTTTCTGAGTGGCTGCTAGAGTGTCTCCTCACTGTTTCCTGTTGTCCAAGGCCTGGGGAGGGTAGCGCAACCGCAGTGGAAACTCTTCAGCTATCGTGGCTCGTGGCCACTGGAAGTGTTAGGAAGGAGACCGGAAGTGAGGGGGCAGAGACAAATAGTGAGGAGGGGCGGGGCTTATGACGAGGCCAAGAAACCGTTGGAAGCCATTTGCGCTCAGGACTATCTGAGGGATTTGTAGGTAGTGCAGAAATCTGTTTTCTTTCCTCACAGAGACTCGATTGTCAGGGAATAGGAAACTGGAGCTCTAGGTTGTAACGCGGACATTTCTTTGGCCGTTTTTAAGGCAAGGTGTGGAAAGGCAGGGGTGGGGCCGGATCGTCAGGACGTCTGAGGGGAAAGGCTCCCGCCGTCCAAACCCCCAGCAACCATCTACACAGGCCGACTGGGCACTAAGATGGCTGCCGTCGCCATGACAACCAACCCTGTGCAGACCCTTCGGGAGGAGGCTGTGTGTGCCATTTGCCTCGATTACTTCACGGACCCCGTGTCCATCGGCTGTGGGCATAACTTCTGCCGAGTGTGTATAACCCAGTTGTGGGGAGGGGAAGATGAAGAGGACTGGGGCGATTTAGAACTGGAAGAGGAGGAGGAGGACGGAGAAGAGGAGGAAATAGAAGCTGTGAGGGCCGGATGGGGGTGGGACACACCCATGAGGGATGAAGACTTTGAAGACGACTTGGAGGAAGAGGAGGGTGTGTTCTGGACCGGTGGATTGGGCAGGTCCAACTGGGACAACGTGGACTACGAGTGGGAGGAGGAGGACGAGGAGGAAGACCTGGACTACTATTTGGGGGACATGGAGGAGGACGAGGAAGAGATGCTAGACCCCGTCTTGCCACTGCCGCTCCCTGCAGCCCTTCGGAGGCGCTTCACCTGCCCCCAGTGTCGGAAGAGCTATACCAGGAGGAACTTCCGCCCCAACTTGCAACTGGCCAACATGGTCCAGGTGATTAAGCAGATGCACCCAACCTCTGGTCAGGGAAGTTGTGGGAATGAGCAGGGCATTTGTCCCAAACACCAAGAAGCCCTGAAGCTCTTCTGCGAGGTTGATGAAGAAGCCATCTGTGTCGGGTGCCGAGAATCCAAGAGCCACAAACAGCACAGCGTGGTGCCATTGGAGGAAGTGGTACAAGAGTACAAGGCCAAATTGCAGGGGTATGTGGAACCTCTGAGGAAGCGCCTGGAAGCTGTGCAGAAAATGAAAGCCAAGGAGGAGAGGCGGGTGACAGAGCTGAAGGTATTATCCACCATGCCTTTTGCGTCATCCCAGGGCCAGGTAAAGTCAGAACTGGCAGCTGTGGCCTCAGAGTTTAGGCGGCTGACACGATTTCTTACTGAAGAGCAGGCAGGGCTGGAGCGGCGCCTCCGAGAGAAGCACGAAGCCCAACTGAGGCATGCAGGAACAGCAGTTAGCCATCTTACTGAGCAGGCTGCCCAGTTGAGCCGCCTGCTGGCCGAGGCCCAGGAGCGGAGCCAACAGGGGGGCCTACAGCTGTTCCAGGACATCAAGGAGACTTTCAATAGGTGTGAAAAGATCCAGCTGCAGCCCCCAGAGGTCTGGTCTCCTGACCCCTGTCAACCCCATAGCCATGACTTCCTAGCAGACGCCATTGTGAGAAAAATGAGCCGGATGTTTTGTCAGGCTGCCCAAGTGGACTTGACACTGGACCCCTACTCGGCCCACCCAGCCCTGATGCTATCCCCTGACTGCAGGGAGGTCTGCCTGGCAGAGTGGCAACAGGAGGTTGCTGACCATTCCAAGCACTTCTCGGCTGACTGCTGCGTACTCGCGGTCCAGAGCTTCAGCTCTGGCCGGCACTACTGGGAAGTAGAGGTTGGGGGGCGACAGGGCTGGGCTGTGGGCGCTGCCCGCAAATCAACCCATCATAAGGAAAAGGTGGGCTCTGGGGGTTCCTCTGTGGGCATTGGGGATGCCAGCTCTTCCTCACGTCATCACCACTGCCGCCGCCGGCTTCACGTGACCCAGCAGCCTCTGGTCCAGCGGGAAGTGTGGTGTGTTGGCACCAATGGCAAACGTTACCAGGCACAGAGCTCAACCGAACAGACACTGCTGAGCCCGAGTGACAAACCGCAGCGCTTTGGCGTTTACCTGGACTATGATTCAGGGCGGCTAGGCTTCTACAACGCAGAGACTCTGGCCCACGTGCACACCTTCTCAGCTGCCTTCCTGGGTGAGCCTGTCTTCCCTTTCTTCCGGGTGCTCTCTAAGGGCACCTGCATCAAGCTGTGCCCTTGATCTTCCTGCCACCTGCAGGGGTCCCTCTGGTAAATAGTGGCAGGGCAGTCGGTGATGGAATGTGGCCTATAAGTTTGGGGGCTCAAAAACTCCTCCCACTTTTTGTTACTGCATTGCTTTTTGCTTCCCCTTGACCCCAGGACCCTGATTTATCACCTAGTAGCCTAAAGAACCCTCCTGGTCCCCCTCTCCCATACTGTATGTCCAACAGAGTTGCGTGGGTCCCTGATAACAAATGCCTGGTCTTCCTTCCATCTTCCCAGGGCCTGAGTTTAAGTAGGGGAGAGGATATGTAATTTTATTAACTTCCTTTTCTCCACCCTTGCTCCTCCTCAACCTTCATGTCAGTTCCCAGGCTGAAAGATTTGAGCAAAATTCATGATTATCCCTATTCTAATTCCATTTTCTGATGCAAGTTTTAGCTAAGGGATTTGGAAGCTTTTGATGGGGAGACAGGCTGGGCAGAGGGTGGAGCTGAGTAATCACCTACTCTGGTGAAAGAGGAGGGAATTTAAACTTCCCTTCCATCTCCAATTTCTGTATCCATAAATTGACTACAATTTAGTTTCAGTGAGAGATCTATAATGGTCGACAAGATTGAAACTACATACTACTACATCCCCCAATAAATAATTTTCTTCCCCTTTTGTCCAGTACTCAATTTAGGAGCAAAGCTCACCCCACTCTTTTCACTGCCAGGCTCTTATCCCCTTTGTTCAGTGGAGTTCCTTTTATTAGTTTCCACCTTCTCTTCATGTTTTTAGTTCCCTCCATTTGGTGAGCCCTGAATGGGGCTAGGGGACAAGGGTTGGGTCTCCAGGAGGAGAGTTTGAGTATAATCTATTTTTATAGTAACCCCTTACCTTCTGTCACTTATCAGCTTTGGTGGCCCAGGTTAATTTATGTTCTGATGAAAAGAGAAGTTGGGTTGTATTGTGGAAATACAAAGTTTGTTGGCAAAGTAATAATAATAATAATAATAATAATAATAATAATAATACCACCTTTTGGCTGGATGCTCTGCTGTCAGGATCCAATGAGGTGTAGCATCATTGCTTTACAGATCTGGGTGGCATCCATACTCCTTTGACTCTGGATACAGTCCCGTTCCCTTAGCTATGGGTGGAGGCTGCTCCCCCTGTGACTCAGAAACAGTTCTGCGCTTACAGCACTGGACAGGGGCAGCCTAGCTCATAGAAATTGAGGAGGTGGCCTTTTCCTCTGAAATAGAGGAGAGAGAACAGCTTTTGTCTCCAGGGCCTGTGATGGAGGTTGCAGCCCTGATAATTTCTGAATCACCTTAGTGGTTAATTTCCCCTTTTTTTCAAGGATAAAGCATGTTTGAAGAAAATAGATTTAATGTCCAGTCCCTAGAATGCCAGAAGTTAGAAAGCCTTTCTTTACTTCATTCTGTTTCTTTTGGTCTCAAATCTCAGTGTCCCAGCTGATTTAATCCCATCTCTATTACTGTCTTCAGTTAGCTGAATGATCACACCCATGGGTGTTCTCTTTATGGAGTGATTGTCTAGCCACGTTCTTCTTGTTCTTTCCAGAACATGCTTTCTCATTTTTTCCAACATGAATAGGTTGAGAAGTTTGAAAATCTTTTAAGTTCTGGTTCTTGTTTGCTTATGATCTCTATCTCTTTCCTCTCACAAACAGTAAAAAGAAACAGCATATAACTTTCAAAACTTTGCTTAGAAATTTCTTTTGCTAAAAATTAAAGGTTGACACTAGTTTTACTTTCTTCAAAATGCTAAGATATCGTTCAACTAAGTTCTTTGCCATTTTATCACAAGGGTTGCCTTTTTTCTGGTTTCTAATAAAGTGTTCCTTATTTGCATCTGAGACCTCACCAGAAGTACCTTTAGTGTTCCTGTTGCTACTAGCATTCTGTTCATGATAAATATATTATCTTACAAGACAGATTTCTCTTCATTGTTCTTCTTTTCTTTCTGAGTCAAAATTGCCTATAATATCCTTATTTCTACCAACAGTCCTTTTAAAGCAATCTAGGGTTTTTATAGCATGTACATCAAAACTTTTCCAACTTCTACCCATTAACCAGTTCTAAAACCATTTCCACATTTTAGATGTTTGTTATAGTAGCACCCCACTTCTCGGTAACACAATTTGTATTACTCCATTAATGTTGCCATAAAAAAAAGAAAAGACTAGCATGAGTGACTTAACAGAAATTTATTTTATCACAATCCAGGAGGCTAAACATCCAAGATTAAGATACAATTAGAGTTAGTTTCTGGTGAGACCCTCTTATTTTGGCTTGAAAATGGCAATTGTGTTACTGTGTCTTCACATGGCCTTTCTTCTGTGTGCACACAGAGAGATCTGCAATGTCTCCTTATCTTTTTATAAAAACATCAGTTCTATTAGATTAGGATTCCATCCATATGATCCCATTTAACTTTTATTACCTTTTTAAAGTCCCAATTTTTGTATATAGTAACATTGAGGCTTCAATATATAAATTTGGGGGGAGGCACAATTAAGTCTATAACAGAAGTTATTACTTGTAAACTTTAGAATCAACTAACCAAGGATCTCAAATAACTTCATTGGGATATTTATTAGAAGTGTAATTAATTTATAAGTTAAATTTGGAAAAATTAGGTGTTTTATAATATTGGGTTTCCAAAATAAAAATGGTATATATATATATTTTTTTCCAGTAGTATTTTGTAATTTTAAATGATCTGTCCTTACTTATCTGGTTTCTTTCTGGGTAACTTAAATGTTTTGTTGCTACTGTAAATGGAATAATTTTTCTGCTTTCTTTTTAATAGATTCCGTTGTAAAAAGTATATTGTTTTTTTTTTAATTTTCTTTTTTATTTCAGCAACTATATGTTATATATTACTGGTTCTAATTATTTGTTTGCATATATTCTGTACCATCATATCAGTGTAAAAGCTAAAAAAAGAAAGTTAGACATATATAAATGGCAAACAAACAATAACATTATTTTATTTTAATATATTATCCTAAAATAGTTGAAAATAAAAAAAAGTGAATGAAACTCCTGTCTGGTTGTATTTTGATCTATTGAACACCAGTGTTAAGTGTATTGTCCAATTCAAGAAAATGAATTTAGTCAGAATGGGTAAAGAGTTTAACACAAAGACACCCAAGTAATGTTTTATAAAAGCAATCTTTTGAGCTGTAATTAAAGAAGTTGCAACTTTTAGGGTATACAACATTTACATTTTAAGAAAATGAGGGGAAATTTTACATGCCAAAGTAAAAAATGACAGCAATTAAGAGGTAAAATATTGACTCTATGAAGAAAGAAAACCTAAAGATAGTGGGACTAAAATGATTATAGGAGAGGTTAAAATGACACCTTGTCTAGTAATGTAACAGAAATAAGAAGCTTTTTGTTGTTGTTGTTTGAATAATTTTGTGTTCTAGGGGCCCCAAGGAAAATAAAGGAAGAAAAGAATGATGTGGGGTTGTAACTATCATAGGACGATTTTCAGAGCATAAACTAGAAAAAGGTTCTTCATTCAGGGTAAATACTATGGTAATTCATACCAAGAAGGGAAACAATAAATAAAAGAACAAAGAAATGAGTATGCTCTGGGTATGAGACCAAATTTATGGATTGACAGATTAGTTATTCACAAAACGAGGAATTATAGAAAAACGCTCCATTTTTCACTTGCTTGGGAGACAAGCTTAGATTTTTAACAAGAAATATAATGTCTCATTGTATAAGTAAAGATAACATTTATTCAGAGTCAGATATAATTTATTAATTTTCACACAAATTTAGAGTTTACTTAATCTGAACTTCAAAGAAGGCGAAGGTTACAGAAGAGAGTCTGAGGGCACCAATGATCACTTCACCAATTTGAAGTTTATTAAATATGCCCCCCAGAGTTAATCATGGAAGCTATCAAAGAGTATGATGAGAAAGAACAATTCCCCTGGAACAAATAGTTAAATACTTAATATGAGTAATTAAAACAAAAGTTTCCCCAGACTCCACCACCAGCTTATAGTTCAAATAATACCATAGTAACAGTAAAAAAAAAAGTCGCATTTACCACATTTGACAATCTTCATCTAAATTCCCAAACACCTGAGGTATTACCAAAGTCCTCAAAGGTTGTCTCACATACTCACCTGCACTTGCTAACCAGGGTTCTTTTTGTTTTGTTTTGTTTTTAACCATCAATACCCTTTTTCTGCCAAAGACATGACTTTCAGGCTAGTCATTATGACATTCCATGTGGTATTTACTGTGAGTATACTAATGTTTATAGCAAGGTGTTTTGTATTGATGATTCCCAAACCAAAGCCCTTATGATTTCATTGTAACTCTGGGTCCTGTGCAAGAGAGGGGAAAGAGGCTATATTTCTAGCTTTCCAAATATTGAGACCTGGACTTTTAACCCTTACCTCTGTACACCAAATATCTACCTTATTTTAAAAATACTGTTTATGTTCAAATTTTTTTAAATGTTTGGTTTTTCTTTGCAACTTGCTCTTTGAAGTTGAGAATAGTTATTTCCAGCCAATGTTTTGTTGGAGAAGGATCACCTATGAGTTAAGTGGTTTGGGTAGAAACTTATAAAAGCAGGAAATTTTGAAAATAAGTTCTAGAAAGCCTTAGACTTTTATTAGAGAGCAATGTTTCTCAGAGCTGGAATTATGGTTAAATGAAGCACTTAAGTTATAAAATATAAGTAGTAGCCATCATAGGAACAAAAAGGAAGAAGATGAATTTGCTCTCTGCTTGAGCTGAGACATCCATCTTTTCCTGCCCTTGGACATCAGCACTCCTGACCCTGGTCAGTTTACACAATTGATCTTCCATTCTTGGTTTTCAGACTTGGGCTGAGACTTATATTATTGTCTACCCTGGTTCTTAGGTCTTTGGATTTGGACTAGAGCTAAATCACTGGCTAAATCATGTGAACCAGTCCCTCATAATAAATTTCTTTCTATATACCTATGTTTATGTATTGATCCTGTTTTTCTGAAGAACTCTTACTAATATAATTAACAATGATGTGAAGCAACTAAAACATCTAAATATTGTTGGAAGGTATGTAAATCATATATCACTTTGAAAAACCATTCAGCAGCTTTTTACAAAATTAAATGTACATTTATTGTAAAATATAGCAATTTTACTCCTAGATATTTACCTAAGAGAAATAAAATTATATGCAGTAATATAAGAAGATTTATAACACCTTTATTCATAATAGCTTCAAACAAGAAAAAGTTCAAATATTTATGCATGGGAGACTGGATAAGCTAATTTTTGTTATAGTCATACAAGGAAATACTATATTGCAATAAAAATGAATAAACTAATGACAAAATAACACAGATAGATTACAGAAACAGCATACTGAATGAAAGGAGCCTGAACAAAGATAGTACATGCTGTGTGATTTCACTTAAGGAAAATTCTAGAATAGGCGAACCATCTATAGTGAAAGAAAGCTGATTAATAATTACCTGAGCATGGTGAAGGTGTCATTCTCAAAAGAGGACAAAGAAACTTTTAGAGGTGACAGTTATACAAATGTATATATTAACCTTAAACTTAATAGAATTCTGTGCTTAGATTTATCAATTTATACAGCAACCCTATTAAATCCCTGTATTATGTTGATTATGTATTTGTAATTTCTTTTAGAACATTTACATATACATATATAGTCATATAATCTTTGTATATAATGGCAATTTTGTTTCTTTCTATAAACTCCTTAAATATCTTCTTGTTCTTGCTTTACTCCACAAGATTACATTGCCAGCAAATTACTAGAAATGGTAATATTGGGCATTCATGACTTCTTGCAATTAAAAAAAAGCTTCTAAATATAAATACATTTTTATTTTTATACACATACACATATTTGTATACATAAATTCACACACATACATATGCATGTTTATAATATATGTGAATGGTTAAAATGATATATATGTGATATATATATGATTAAAAATATATCTATGCATTTATATACACATACATGTATAGACATGTTTAAATTAAAATATCTATTTACAGTTTTCTAAGAGTTAATTTCATGATAAGTTTGCATCTATGAAATAATATATAAATTACTTTTTTACATGTGCTAATATTATGAATAACATTGATTTATTTGTAACTATTGAAACAATCTTACATTTCTAGGAAAATCTAACATTTATAATGTATTATCTTTTCATGTATGCTTAAATACTTTTGCTAACATTTTGCATCTATGTTTATAAATATGACTAGTCTATAATTAATCTTTTCATACTGTCTTTATCATGTTTCAACCTTGAGGTTCTGTGAGCCTCATAAGTGTTTGGGGGTAGTTTCTTTTTTTACTGTGTGGGAAGACTGTAGGTCTAGATAATATGTTCCTTAAATGTTCAGTAGAACTCATTAAGGAGGCCATTTGCACCTGATGTTTTACTTTATGAAAAGATTTTTTATCTACTGATTGATTTTCTTTAGTGATTTTACCAAATTCAAATTTTCTATTTCTTCTTATATCAGTTTGTAAGACTTATTTTTCTAACAATTAACCACATTGTCTAAATTTTCAAGTACTTAGGTATAATTTTGTATATATTGTGGTCTTATCAGAAGCATCTGTGATGATGTGACCATTTTCATTCCTGTTTCTAGCTATTTGTGCATTCTTTCTTTTTGAATCCTGTTGTCAAAAGCTAGTCAATTTTATTCTTTGAAAGAACTAGATTTTAGCACATACATTGTATAAATTTTTTTAGTTAGTTATAATATTAAATCTAAACTCGTGTAAGTTCAGCATAAAAAAGAGAAATTATGAGCAATCTTGTTAATGGCTCCGATGTAAACATTCAGGAAAAATATATCAACAGAATCGAGCAAGTGGTAAAAGGCTAATCTATTTTGAAAAAGTTGAGTTTATTTCAGAGATAAAAATTTGTTTCTATATTGGAAAGACCTACTAAAAATTTTCTTTAAATACAAAAAAAAAAAAAAGAAAAAAAAAGGATACTTGCTATTGCACATTGTATTAGAGGGCATGGACATCACCATAAAGATTGGAAGGGATGTAAAGTGTGCCATAATATTGCTTTCTAAAAACTGGAGTCAAAAGACTACAGAAAAATTTTAGAATTACTAAAATTTGTCATATTTTCTGGACATAAGATGTACAAGTCAAATTCATTTGTATATACAAGCAGTAGTAATAATAATAAATCATTTAATGATTAACTGACTTATATTTACACCATATGCAAAATGAATTTCCAAAGGAATGGTCAATCTCGATACAAAAATTACACTAATTCTAGAAGAAAGCATATGTGGATTTTGTTCTACAAAACAAAAAGCTGTCTACATTCACAAATATATTATTGCAAATAGATTTAAGTCTACCATAATGTGCCCTATAAGACAAGGATAGTCAAGAATCATTAGGATTCTTCAAGCTGTTATTTCTGAACTTCCAATTTAATAAGTGTTAGTTTTATCACTGTTTTGTGTTAAGCTTCAAGTAGTAGTAAGCTTTTGTCTTAAAAATGCATGAGTCCTTTAGTTAAGTCAGTATCTTTGATGTAGTTTATATCAGTAAGGAGAGAATTATGGAACTATTATTCAATTTTAATGCCATAAAGTGAGAAATAACTTTAGAAAAAAATTCTTAAGTGAATAGAAGTATTTGCAGATTTCTTCCTTAAAAACAAAATTGGTAGATAATTTTGTATCTTAACTCAATACTGGTGTAAATCTCCTTCTTCAACATTTGAATGTTTATAAGAACTTTGAGAGTGACAGTGTTCTTTTACATTGTTTGTCCAAAAAGCATCAATGATAGTGATTTTAGGACATTTTATTGAAAGATATAACTCATTCACATTGCTAAAAATATTTATTAGAATTTTTGGAAACATGGCAGTGTTTCCCTAGAAACAACAATAAACTGAACATCTACAACTCAACAAAAAACACCCAAACTGCACACCAGCACGTCTGAGCATGGGATCTGCACATGAGAGCTACCACAGGTCAGAACCCTGGCCGTCTGGCCGTCTGGCAGTGGACTGAGAGAAATAAAAAAGCTGCCTCTCACAGCCACCAGAGCAGGTGGCAGAGGGAAGAAAGAGCAGTGGGTTCCTGTGGCAAGATCCCCCAACAGCCCTGCCTTGGAAAACTGCAGAACCCAGGCATCAAAGCAGAAAGCAGAGAGCAGAAAAGGATCATAGAGAAACAATAGTTGATTTTTGCTGGCTGCGGTTGTGAAAAAGAGGCTCAGCGGTAGCCCCCAACCACCACCCTAGAGGGCCCCTCCCCCTATAAACTCAGAGACTGATCACTGCAGAGCCCCAGAGTATTCTGACCAAATGCTGCTGAGACTGTCACTGACACTGACAGAGCCTGAAACTGAGGGTAGCGAGCGTGATAAATATTTATAAAAAAATATAAAAAGTGTTATTAAGACTTTACATAAAATAGGGATTAAAGAGGTTTAGACGCCACCTACTGGAAACCAAAAGAAAAGCACCTTCTTTGCAACAGACTAAAGAGACACCTTTATATCATAAATCTTTTTTTCTAGAAAAACAGCATAATACACTTCCATTAATGCCCAGGTGGAGAAATAGTCCATCAAACACCATGAAAAATCAAGGGGAGAAGGCATTTCAGAAAGAAAGAAAAAAAATCTTCAGATCATAAGCTTACAGACATAGATATATGTGACTTAAATGACAGGATGATACTTCTGAAAAACTCAGTGAGATTTAAAACAACTCAAATCAATAATTTCAGAAATTTGAAAAACTAGATGAGCAGAGCAAGGAGATTGAAACCCTCATAGAGAACCAAATAGAACTCTTGGAGATAAAGAACGCACTATAAGAGTTGAAAAATGAAATAGCAAGCATGAAAACTAGAGTCAACCAAATAGAGAAAAGGATCAGTGATATTAAAGACAGAAATCTAGAAATAAATAAATCAGAAGAAAGAAGATAGAAACCAAAGAATCAAAAATAATAAAAGAGAAATACAAGAACTAGCTGATACTATCATGAGAGAAAACATAAGAAAAATGATAATTCTTGAAGGAGAGGAAAAAGAGCAGAGACTAGAAAGCATTTTCAGGCAAATAGTTGACGAGAATTTCCCAAATCTAAGGAAAGAGCTGGAGCTTGGAATTCAAGAAGTCAACAGAATACCCAATTATCTCAACCCAAAAAGGCCTTCACCAAGACACATTATATTAAAGTTATCAAAAACCAATGATAAAAAGATAAAATTCTCTAGGCAGTCATGGAGAAAAAATGGTAACTTATAAAAGGAAATTCATTAAATTATCATTGGACTTCTCAGTGTGAACCTTACAAGCCAGAAAGGAATGGAATCATTAAGTGAAAGGAACTACCAGCCTAGAATAATGTATCCAGTTAAATTCTCCTTTAGATATGCAAAAGAAATAAAGAATTTTCCAGACATACAAAAATTGAGAGAATTCTCCACAATGAGACCTATACTACAGGAAATACTCAAAGAGGTCAGTTCACCTAAAACAAAATGACAAAAAAAAAAAAACATAATTAGAAGTAAAGTGACTATCAGGCAAATAGAAACAGAAGTATGCAAACCTTACTAAGAACAGGGCATTATAAGCTTAAATAATAAGAAGATAATTGCTATAGCAAGATATTCAACATATATAGAGATAAATTGAGATAACAATGACTGAAAAGGGGGGTATTCAAGGATCCAAATTAGTGAAGGGGAATAGAAGGAACACAGAATAAAATGGATAAATATAATATATATATATATATATATATATATATATATATATATATATACACACACACACACACAGATGCAGAATGGATCAAAACAACAAAACCCAACCATATGCTGCCTCCAGGAGACACATCTCAGCTCCAAAGACAAATATAGACTCAGAGTGAAAGGGTGGAAAATAATATTTCAAGCAAATGGCATTCAGAGAAAAGCATGAGTATCAGTACTAATATCAGATGAAATAGAGATCAAAATAAAAAAGGTAAAAAAAGATACTGAGGGATACTTCATAATGATAAAGGGAATCATGCACCAAGAAGACATAGCACTTATTAATATCTATGTTCTCAATCAGGGAGCCCTGAATATGTAAGCAATTACTAACAAAACTAAAGGGAGAAACAGACCAAAACACTATCATAGTAGGGGACCTAAATACCCCACTGTTGGATATGGAAAGATTATCCAAACAGAAAAGCAATAAGGAAATAACATCCTTAAATGACACGTTAGACCAACTGAACATAATTGACATTTACAGAGTCTTCCATCCCAAAACAACTGACATCCATTCTTCTCTAATGCACATGGAACATTTTCAAGGATTGACCACATACTGGGACATAGAGATAGCCTTAACAAATACAAGAAGGTTGAAATCATACCAACCGTATTCTCTGATCATAATGCTTTGAAACTAGAGATCAACTGCAGAAGGAAATCAGAAATAAGCACAAATACATGGAGATTAAACAACATGCTACTGAAGAATAACTGGGTCAGAGAAGAAATAAAAAGAGAGATCAAGAGATAAATAGAAATAAATCACAATGATAATACAACATATCAAAACTTTTGGGACACAGCAAAAGTGATCATAAGAGGAAAATTTATTACAGGCCTATCTCCAAAGATAAGAGTGAGCCCAATTAAACAATCTAATGCTCTATCTTTAAAAATTAGAAAAGGAAGACCAAATGAGGCTTAAAGTCAGCAGAAAGAAAGACATAATCCGAATTAGAGCAGAAATAAATGAAATTGAAAACAAACAAAAAATGATAGAAAAAATAAATGCAATAAAGAACTGGTTCTTTGAGAAGGTTAATAAAATTGACAACCCCCTGGATAGACTCACTTAAAAAAAAAAAAGAAAACAGAGAGAGAGAGAGAGAGAGAGAGAGAGAGAGAGAGAGAGAGAGAGAGAGAGAGAGAGAGAGAGAGAGAGACAGAGACAGAGAGAGAGAGAGACAGAGAGAGAGAGAGAGAAGGACACAAATAAACAAAATTAGGGATGAAAGGGGGGAAATTACAACTGACATTGCAGAAGTGTAAAAGTCCAGGACCAGATAGCCTCACCAGTGAATTCTGCCAAACATTCAAAGAAGATTTAATACCCATTCTCCTCAAACTCTTCCAAAAAATTGAAGGAGACAATACTTCCCAACACATTTTAGAGGCCAATATTAATCTGATTCCTTAACCTGGTAAAGATAACACACAAAAATAAAACTACAGAACAATATCTCTCATGAACACAGATTTCATAATCCTAAGTAATATACTAGTGAATCAAATACAGCAACATATTAAGAAGATTATAGTGGGCTTTATTCCAAAGGCACAGGGATAGTTCAACATACACAAATTGATTAATGTGATACACCACATAAACAAATTAAAAAATAAGAATTATATGATCATATCAATAGATGTAGGAAAAGCCTTCAACAAGATACAGCATCCATTTATGATTAAACACTTAACATAATTGTTATAGAAGGAAAGTACCTTAACATAATAAAGGCCATCTATGACAAACTCTTAGCCAACATTATATTTAATGGTGAAAATTAAAAACCTTCCCTCTAAGATCAAGAACAAGGCAAGACTGTCTGCTATCACCACTCATATTCAATATAACATTTGAGGTCCTAGCAAGTGCAATCAGACAAGAGAAAGATATGAAAGGTTTCCAAATAGAAAATGAAAGAATCAAACTGCCACTGTTTGCAGATGACATGATTCTTTATATTGAAAATCCTACAGACTACATAAGAACACAACTAGAAACAAGCAAATACAGTAAAGTCTCTGAACACAAAATCAATGTTCAAAATCCCATAGCTTTCCTATACTCTAATAATGAAGTGTCAGAAAAAGAGATGGAAAAAAAGTAATTTCTTTTGCAATTTCAACAAAAAGAATAAGATACCTAGGAATAAATAATGAAACATGTGAAGGACCTATATAATAAAAACTACAAGACTATTAAAAGAAATCAAAGCAGATGCAAAGAAATGGAAAGATATTTTGTGTTCTTGGGTGGAAGAATCAATGTAGTTAAAATAACCATATTCCCTAAAGCATTATACAAATTAATGCAATCCTCATAGAAATTAATGCAATCCTCATCAAAATCACATTGTTTAAAGAAATAGGAAAAAAAATCAGATTCGTGTGGAAATACAAAAGAGCCTGAATTGCAAAAGCCATCCTGAGGAAAAAAACGAGCCTGGAGGCACCACTCTGTCCAAATTCAAATTATATTACAAAGTGACAATAATTGAAATGGCATGGTATTTGCAGCAAAACAGACACATGGACCAGTGGACAGAATTAAGAGTTCAGAAGTAAACTCATATTTATATGGGCAAATAATTTTCTACTAAGAAGCCAAAACTTACAGTGGGGAAAGGAAAGCCTTTTCATTAAATGGTGCTGGGAAAATTGGAAGGCCATCTGCAAACGAATGAAACTAGACTGTTGTCTATCACAACACACCCAAATTAACTTACAATGGATTAAGGACCTAAAATATAAGATCTGAAACAATAAAATGTATAGAAGAAAACATAGAAATTAAACTCAAGGACTTTAGACTGAAAAGGATTTTATGAATTTGACCTCAAAAGCAAGGGTAGTAAAAGCATAAATAAATGAATGGGACTACATCAAACTAAAAAGCTTCTGCTCAGCAAAAGAAATTGTCAACAAAGTAAAGAGACAACCATCAGAATGGGAAAATATATTTATTTGCAAGCAATACCTTTGATGAGGGTCTAATATCTAAAATATACAAATAACTCATATGACTGAACAACAACAAAAAATAAATGATCCAATTAAAAAATGGACAGAGGACATGAACAGACACTTCTCCCTAGAGGATATACAAATGGCCAACAAATATATCAAAAGATGCCCAACATCGGTAGCTATTAGAGAAATGCAAATCAAAACCATAATGAGCTACCAGCTCACACCTGTTAGAGTAGCTATAATCAACAGGACAAGTAATAAAAAAGTGCTGGAGAGGATGCAGAGAAAAAGGAATCTTCATACACTGCTGATAGGACTGCAGATTGGTACAGCCACTAGGGAAAACAGTATGAAGGTTCCTCAAAAAACTAAGAATTAATCTGCCATATGATCCAGAAGTCTCTCTACTGGGTATTTACCCCAAAGACTGGAAAACCCATATCCAAAAAGATATTTGTATAATTACAAATATCTTAGCAACATAATTACAGTGGCCAGGACATGGAAGCAACCAAAGTGTCCTACCATAGGTGATTGGCTAAAGAAGCAATGGTACTTATATACAATGGAATATTACTCAGCCATAAAAAGAGATGAAATACTGCCATTTGTGACAAAATGGATGGACATCGAGATAAACATGCTAAGTGAAATAAGCCAGACAGAAAAAGTTGAAAAGCACATATCACTTATATGACCGATATAAATCTAAAAGCAAACAATGAACATGAGAAACAAATAGAGATTCATGGACATGGACTATAGACTAGTGGTTACCAGAGGGTAGGGGCTGGGGAATGAGGAGGAGGGTAGACAGGGTAATGGAGGTCAAATATATTGGAGTATGGGAGGGTGAAGTGAGTAAAGGGGATCAAATATATGGTAGCTGAAGGAAAGTGGACTTTGGGTGATAAACACACAATAGAATATACAGATGTCAAATTGTAATGTACACCTGAACATTATATAATTGTTTAACCAAAGTTACCCAAATAAACTTAATTAAAAAATAAAGTTTCTTTATACTTCATCCTCATAATCTGAATATCTATTTTCTTACATGCCTTCTCCTGAAACACCTTCACATATCTTTCTATTTTAAACTTTGAATCTATTACTGCTTTTCTGTTGGGCCCAAGTTGAAGTATTTTTTTAAAAATGTGTAATTAAGTTGCTAAAATCTAGTAGATCAGCATTTATTAAATGATTTTGGATGAAATAATAAAAATTCCGATTTCTTACAATTAAAAATTATAATTAAAATGAGTTACTAGAAAAATTTTAAAAAATTAAAGATTTATAATATACAAGTTCAAAGTGTTTTTATCTCTCAGAGTCAATAGACATGTTACATTTTAATATCAGAACAAACATATTTTCATCAGCAGCTAGTCTCTATTTTGTAAAATTAAGATTAAGTTATCTTTAGACTAAAAAAAATAGGCTTTGATTATAAACTTTCTGTGCATGGATACCATCTTCATGGAAATAAAATTCACAATGTTTTACCAAATTTTATGTGTTTGGTAATAACTTTTTACAGATATGCATTGTCATAATTAACCTAATTGAATGATAATTATTATTATATTGTGGAATATCATAATAATTTTTAAAACCTCTATTTTTGCAGTTTTCTAAACTTTTTTTTATCTCACATACTTATGAAAAACATCCATCTTTGCATGGAAATGTTAAAATCATCAAAAATAATAAATATAAGCAAATAATCAATTGGCTGTTGTGTGGCTATTCAAAGTATATGTTTATATCAGGATAAAACTGATCTCCTACCTTGCAATAACACTTTCAAAAAAGTGTTTGCCTATAGTTAAACATCATTGACAGAACTTTTCTTCTGACTAGCTTTTGTACCTCAGTATTCAATGTTTGTTGCGATGTTTTAATATCACCAAAGTGTCCTACCATAGATGATTGGCTAAAGAAGCAGTGGTACATATATACAATGAAATGTTATTTAGTCATAATAGATGAAATACTGCCATTTGTGACAACATAAATGGATCTTGAAATGATCATACTAAGTGAAATAAGACAGAAAAAGTTGAAAATCATGTGATATCACTTATATGTGGGATATAAACCTAAAAACAACAAAGGAGCAGGACAAACAAACAGAAACTCATAGACGGATTATAGGCTAGTGGTTGCTAGTGAAATGGGAGATGAAGGGGGAGGTGGATGAAGTAAAGAGGGTCAAATATAGGGCTTTAGTGAGAGAATAAAGTGGCTCAAGGGGATCAAATATATGGTAGCTGAAGAAAACTGGACTTTGGGTGATAAACACACAAATAGAATATACAGATGTCAAATGATAATGTTGACCTTAAAAGTATATAATTGTATTAACCATTGTTACCCCAATAAATTTAATCTAAAAATATATTTATCAGGTAAGCCAACCTATGGATAAAACTTTCTTTTTAGCAGAGCTTAAGAGTGAGTTTACTTTTTCTAAAAAAAAGAAAAAAAGAAAGAAAAAAAAAGAAAGAAAGAAAAAGATTCACTTGACTGTAGTCCAGGTAAGATTTGGACTTGAACTTTAGTTCAAATAAGACTTGTATTTTTGAAAGCCAGCAAACTTTTGTGTAGTAGCACAACACTTGTATTTTGCACCCATTTCTTGACACTGTCTTTTTAAAATGATAAAGCTGATGACCTTTATGGTTGTTGCAAAATTTTAAAGTTTTTGGAAGAATAATATCAATGCATGTCTCTGTAAAAATCAACATGTGACAATGGTACGAAGAACTGGTTTTCTACTAAGGGAGAAAAAAAACAGAAGCTTCTTCAAACATTTTAAAAACTCCATCTGTGACAAGAGAATGAAGCTTTCATTTTCACTAAAAGTTAGGTTTTGGAAAAAAATACCTTTTAAACATTTTCAAATTTTTTAAATTGTTAACTGCCTTAGTAGTTTTTCAAAAGGGACATGCAAGAAATAAATTTTTCTCTCTTGGTATCAGCATGTACCTAAAGAATAATAATATAACATTTTATTATATAGGAAATATAATAAATATAATAAATGCAAATTTTACCTGGTTTCATATTAAAGGACAGTAGTGAAGCTACCAATACCTTCATGAGCAATTTCAGAAAGTTAAAAGATGCATCAACTATATATAAAACATGTTTAGAACTATGTAGATATAAATATAGAACATATATAGAACTATATAGAAAGATAGCTAAATGGTAGATAGATGATAGATGATGATAGATGATAGATAGATAAATAGATAAATAGTTGATAGATGATTGATAGATAGATAGATAGATAGATAGATAAAACATGCAAGTATATCAATTGAAATAGCATGTCATATGAAAAAAGAATCACTTTTCAGCATTTTCTTCTTTTCAATTCTACCAACCAGCTTGAAACATTCTTGTGAAACACATAGCTTTATTAAAGTCCTACAATACTATTGGACTCTTTTTTGTTGTCTGTTTGGCAAACGATTAAAAAAAAATTTACTTCTTTCCCAATTTTGATCACTGTACAATTGTGGACAAGGAACATCTAAATTTAGATGTCTGACTCACCAATGCGAGAAGATACAACTTTAATTTATGATGGCTAAATGTCTCTTGTGTGTCAATTTCCCTGATATGAAACCAGTTACAACATGGAAGTATCTGAACACAGGATGAACATGCTCCCATGACACCTGGCACAGGGTTTAATAACTACTGTAATTTTGATGAAGTTATGAATATAACTGACATTTTTAGATATCTAGAACATCTACAGTTGACTGAAAATACTCTTAATTTTTATTTGTGACTAAATTATAGATATGGTTAATAGTAATTTTATTTAATTTTTCTCCAGGTTCATTATTGAAGGAAATGCTAATTTTTGGTTAAAGGTTAGTGAAATTAAGGATGTAAGCTTTTCTCTATTGAAGTTTAAAGATCTTATTTATTCATAGATCCATTTCATTAAATATCTTTGTTGTAAGAATGTAAATTTTATTGTATTTTTCAAGCTATGTAATAGGCATTTTTATTTCTATTAAAATGTGCATATATATTATATGTATTATTTTGTATATTTGTCATATTTAATAATAAAAATAGCTATTATATTTTGGGTTATTTTATTATTTTTAGATTAGCTGATTAAGTGTTCATACTTGTGTAAGTCACACATTCCAATGGAAAGATGAAAGTTGTCAGTACTCCCCTACCCTTGATATAGATTGCCTAGAAATTTTGAGGGTGTACGTAGATAACTTCTTTTCCTTGAGACTGTGGGGTGTGTGTGTGTCTCTACATTCATGACGAAGTGGCTATGTGATCTCGTACAGACCTGTTCAAAGCAAGTCAATTCTGACTACAGAGAAAGGAAGAAAATAACTTTGTATTTTCTTTTAATTTGCCTTAAAAAAAATCCCTCACTACTCAATTTATTTCTTCTTTCAATTTATTTTTTAATTTCAATATTGTTTTTTAAATCTGCTTTGTTAAGCAATATGAGACACACTAGAAATAATTTTTAAATATATAGAAAAAATTATTTTAGAAGGTTGAAATAGATCTTGATATGATATACCTTAGTAAATATTGTATTTGAAAATAGATAATTTATTTCTAATAAATTTTGTGGCTCTTAAGAAATACAATACATAATGAGTTAAAGATTTCTTTTAAATGGAAATTAAAGCATAATAATAAAGGTATCAGTTGTCCACAACACATTTTCAGGCCACTCTGCAATTGGTAAATGAGACTGAATAGAGTAATGCAAGTAAATTGCATTGTAGAACTCTGAAACTTAATCTAATCCAAAATTTGTAACAACCAGGGGACTGCATAATGAAGAAAAGGACACTTAAAATTTGGTAAAAGAACACTGGAGAATTTTCATTAATCTAATAACCATTCCCACCTCTTCAGCACAGCAAGGATGGCAGTAGTGAGTATGGTGATCAGAATTCCTTGTGCAGCTTGCTGGTGCTAGGTGTTAATAAAGATCTTATTTTTAAAGTACTATGATTTTGTCTTTTGACATGTCTAGTTATCTTAGTCAGTTTGCGATGCTATAACAGAATACCACAGATGAGGTGGCTTATGAACAATAGAAATTTATTTCTCACAGTTCTGGAGCCTGGAAGTCTGAGATCAGGGTGACAGCCTGGTCAGGTTCTGGTGAGAGCTCTCTCTTCGGTTGCAGACTACTGTCTTCTAGGTGTAACCTCACCTGATGAAAGGGTCAGGGGAAGTTTTGGGGTCTTTTTATAAGAGCACTAATCTCATTCATGAGGGTGCCACCTTCTTTACCACCTAATGGCCTCTCCAAGAGTCAATCTTCAAATACCATCACCTTATGGGATAGGTTTCAGTATATAAATTTTAGAGGAATACAAACATTCAGTGTATAGTACTGGTGGTTCTCTGAGAGACCAGTTCAAAGGATAACATTAGTTTATCTGTCTTCCATCTGTGGAGAGGCTGGAGTGGCTTTATTTTGAAAGATAGCATCTTTCAAAAGATTTAAAAAATATATACTGACTGTGCCAGCATGAGACCAGGGACAATGAATAAGGTAAGCAGCAGACAATCCTAATACCTGGGGAAAAAAGTTCAGGAAGAAGTTTCTTAAAGGCTCAAGGTCACAGAGTTTACTAGGAAAGATGGAGTACGATGTTGCCGGAACCAGCCAGCAAGATCGAACGGTTCCCAAGAGGGGAAGTGAGGATTGAGAAAAGAAAGAAAAAGAGAGAGAGAGAGAGAGAGAGAGAGAGAGAGAGAGAGAGAGAGAGAGAGAGACCAAAGATAGAGTCGAAGAGATAGTCGGGAGGGCTAACAGTGAATACTGCGCCCCGAGTTTATTAAGAACAGTATATTTATACCCTAGGAAGTGCATGAGAAGCAACACTCACAGATATGCAAACAATTTTAGTAACGAACTTATTCATTAAGACAATCTTCCTCCTTCAGTAACGAACTTATCCAATTAACGAGCCCACCTGCCCTGCAAACTTCTAGCTTGCAGGCAACTTTAATCCTGTCTGTAGGGCATTCAGCAAGAATGGCTCCCAACAGGATGTGTACACCCAGAACTTGAAGCAGGCTCAAAATAGACCTTAGAAGACTATAGGCATTCTTGTTTAAAGAATTAGTGGGTTCTTCAAATGCAAGATGAAGGCTAAGACAGAGTTCTAGATGGCCTGGACTAGCCATCTCTGAGGAGATGCCCCAGCTCAGAGTCAATCTGAAAAATTTGGGAGGGTGTATTTTTCTTTTCTTTTTTAACTACAGGTATCTAAGAAAATGTTAGTATTACTGCTGAGAGATGATATGATTCAACATAGACAAGTTGTACATGAGAAGGAATACAGTCTTTGTACAAATAGTTTGTAAATTCACTGGACAACTGCAGCCTAAACAATTAATAACAGTAAATCCTGGGGATAAATTTGATTTCTGGGAGAATTTGTTTCATGATTTATGTCATTAAAATATTCAAAATGTTCAATTAAAAAATCACAAGACATTAAATAAATAGAAAAGTATGGCAAATTTACATGAAGATAATAATTTGACAGAAACTGGCTTAGTGAAGAGATAAAAAAAAACATAAAAAAGGAAATGGAAATTATAAAAGAGAACCAGTCAGGAATAAAAAAAAAAACCAATATGTGAAATGAAGAGTGTATTAGAGGGAATCAACAGAGTGGATGAAACAGAGAATCAAATCTTCAATATGAAGAATAGGGTAATGGAGGACACCCAATAAAAAGGACAATAGAAAAAAAATAACAATAATCAAGATAATTTAAGGAACTTATGGGATAACATCAAATGTGCCACATTCGCATTCTGGAGGTAGCAGAAGGAGAAGAAGAACAAGAAGTTGAAAACCAATTTGAGAAAATAATGATGAAAAACTTCCCCAACCTGGTGAAGAAAATAAACACACAACTTCAAAAAGTTCATAGACTTCCAAAAAATTATGAACCCAAAGAAGTCCACACCAAGACACATCAATTAAAATGTCAAAGTTTAAAGACAAAGAAAGAATCTTAAAAGCAATAAGAGAAAAGCAGCTAGTTACCTACAAGGGAGCACCCATAAGACAGGCAGCTGATTTTTCAAAAGAAAATCTGCAGGACAGAAGTGCATGATATGAAATATTCAAAGTGATGAAAACCCAGAATTTATAACCAAGATTACTTTATCCAACAAAGCTATTATTTAGAGTCAAAGAACAGATAAAAAGTTTCCCAGACAAGAAAAATCTAAAGGAGTTTATCATCCCTTAGTCAATATTACAGAAAATGTTGGAAGGATTTCTTTAAGAAGAAGAAAAAATATGTATCAAAAACATAAATAAAGAAAGGCGAAAACTACAAGTACCTCAAAAGAAAAAGAATTAAGTGCTCCAATCAAAAGATAGTGTGTCTGAATGGATAAAAAAATAAGAACCTTACAAATGCTCACTACAAGAGACTCACTTCAGATTTAAAGACATACAAAGACTAAAAAAAGAGGGTGAAAAAAGACATTGCATGCAGTATCTAGAGGTTATTGTGCTGAATGGGATAAGTCAGATAGAGAAAGAAAAATGCCATATGATTTCACATACATGTAGAATCTAAAGAACAAAATAAACATTAATAACAAAAATAAAAACAACTCATAGGTATAGAAAGTATTTTGAGGACCACTAAACGAGAGGGGGTTGAGGGAAGTAAGTGAAAAAGGGAAAAGAGATTAAGAAGTACAAATGGATAGTTAAAAATAGTCATGGAGATATAAAGTATAGCATAAGGAATGTAGTCAATAATATTGTAATAAATATATAAGGGGCAGAGAGGTACTAGATTTATTGGGTGATCACTTTGAGTTATAGATCTCTAATCATTATGTTGTACAACTTAAATTAATATATTATTGTATGCCAACTATAATTTAAAAACTCATTGAATTATGCACTGTAATATAAGCAACTAATTGACTATTACATTTTAATAAAGCTGTAAAAAAAGGAAGGAAGAAAAGAAGGGAGGGATGGAGAGAGAGAAGAAAGAAAGAAAGAAAGAAAGAAAGAAAGAAAGAAAGAAAGAAAGAAAGAAAGAAAGAAAGAAAGAAAGAAAGAAAGAAAGAAAGAAAGAAAAAAAGAAAGAAAGAAAGAAGGGAAGGAGAAAGAGAGAGAGGAAGGGGGGAGGAAGGGGGGAGGAAGGAAGGAAGAAAGGAAGAAAGGAAGAAACAACTCCATCGATCAATTTATAAATATGTGTGTGTATGCGTGTGTGTGTGCACGCGCGCATGCGTGATATATACATTCGATGACCATATAAAGCAATAAAGTACTAACACCATGCAACAACATGGATGAACTTTGAAAGTATTATGCTAAGTGAAAGAAACCAGACAGAAAAGGTCTCATATTGTATAATTCTATTATATAAAATATCCATAATAGACAAATCCATAGTGACAAATAGATTGGTGGTTTCCAGGGAATGGGGAGTGACTACTTAATGGGTATAGGGTCTTTTTTTTGTGATGAGGGAAGTTTTTTGGAACTAGAGAGGTAGTGGTTTTACATTATTAATGTACTAAATATCACTAAGTTGTGCACTTTAACATGATTAATTCTATGTTATATGAATTTCACCTAGAAAATTATTATGATATAAACATGTCATATTTAACACTTTAACCACCTTTAAGTGTACAGTTCAATAATTTAAAATATATTAACGTTGTTGCATAATAGAACTCTAAAACTTTTCATCTTGCAAAACTGAAACTCTATACTCCAAAAATAAAAATTCCCATTTTCCTTCCCTCAAGCCCTTGACAACTTTCTACTTTCTATTGATTTTGACTTTAGATCCTATATATGAGTGGAATCACAGTGTTTAGCCATTTTTGACTGACTCATTTCTCTTAGCATAATGTTCGTGAGGTTCATCTAGGTTGTATCATGTGACATGATTCCCTTCTTTTTTAAGACTGCGTAATATTCCATTAAATGGATTGGTAATAATATTGTTCAAGTCCTCTGTTTTCTTACTGATTTTTCTCTCTGCTTGTTCTTAATTTAAAGTAGTGTATTAAAGTCTTCTACTATTTTGTGTTACTGTGTATTTTTCTTTTTAGTTCTGTCACTGTTTGCTTTATGTGTTTGTGTGTTCTAATGTTAAATATATATACATATATATAATTGTTATATCTCAAATAACTCTAGCCCTATATTATATATAAATACTAAATTATATCTCAACTCTACCTCCATATGTTATATAGAAATACGTCATATATAAATTCTAAAAAATCATATAAACATACATAACATATATGATACTGTTATATCTTCCTGGTCAATTAATCCTATTACTTTTATATAATGCCCTTCTTTGTCTCTTGTGCAAATTTTTTGTCATAAGGTCTATTTATATCAATATAAACATGGGCATCTACACTCTTGTGGTTATCATTTGCACATAATAACTTTTCTATCATTTTACCTTCATCCTCTGTGTTTCTTTGTATCTTGGGTGAATCACTTATAGAGCATATTTTTACAACTTGTTTTATGTTTATCCATTGAGCCACTCTGTCTTTTAGTTGAGGTGTTTAATCAGTTACATTTAAAATAATTACTAATAGGGAAAAACGAACTTAGCTATTATTTTAATTGCTTTCTGTATGTTATATATATATATATATATATATATATATATATATATATACACACACATATATATGTATATATACATATAATATATTTTTTCTTTAATTTAATGCTTCTTTTCTTTGTATTCATTGACTTTTTGTAGAGACATAAAATTATGTTATAATTACATAAAATATCTTAAATTTATAGTAATGTGTTTTAAACTGGTAACACCTTAACTTCAATCACACACAAAAAAAGTTTTAAAAAAGGCAGTGATGGATGACTGAGAAAATCTTTGATTTGATCATTATTTCTCTTTCATTTCATCAACATTCAGTCATGTCTTTATTCTTTTTCCTCTGCTTGAATTCACAGAAAACTTGAGGTTGCTTACATCTAATACTCAAAATAAGATAGTAAAATATAAATAAAGAAGCAATTTATTTTTTAAAAGACCAATCAGTTAGGCTACAGTAGAGTAATTAAATTTTAAAGAATATAAAAATATCATCCCTGGGCCTTTATTTACTGAGGTATGTAGTCGTAGGCATAGTTAACCACCAGTAGGATTATAGCTATTTTCCTCTACTTGATCACTTTTAACTTCTTCATGTAACATATATGTTTACTAATTTGTTTATTCAACACATTAAAATAATTGCTATATGCTAGACACTCTTTCAGTACTAAAGATATAGTAGTAAAGGATAGTTATTGTCATTGTTTTTATTGTGCTTATATTCTATTCAAGCAGTAGAAAAGAAAAACAAAATTAACATATAATGAAAAAAACATTTTAGATAGTTATAATTGCCTTAAAACAAATTATATGTGTAAAATAAAGTTTGACTACAAGTATAGTTCTTTTGATAGAGTGGTAAGAGAGGGGCTTTTTGAGGAAGTATTTGTACTGAGACCTAAAAGGATAGTCATGCAAATATAAGGGGAACTAAAATATAGACTTCAAACAAAAACTGCAAAGACCCACAAAAAAAAAAAAAGAGCTGAGTAATCTTGTGTGTAGTAGAAGAGTAGAAAACAAGAAGAAAAACATCAGAGATAAACAGGACCAGATTATGTGGGCCTTTGTAGGCTGATGAAGTGCTTTGAACTTTGTAATAACAGTAATGGAAAATCTTGAATGTATTTTATGTAGGGAAATGATATGACCTTGTTTATTTATTTTTTAAAATATTACTATTGCTGTTGTGTGGAAATAAATGAAAGAGGGAAAGCCTGAAAGATGGAGAGCACTTCCATGGATATTGAAGTCACCTAGGTTTGATATGTGGAAGCTTAAACTACAGAGGCAGCATTGCAGATGGCAAGACAAGTATATGTGCTCATTACAGAGCCAAAAAAAATTGCCAATGGATCATATTTGGGAATGAGGCAAAAAGAAGAATGAATCTCCATTAAGAGAGGTGAAAATCAAGGGTTCTACTTATCAAATTAAATTTTAGATGGCTTCACATGCTAAGGTTTTAGTTAGTTGGCTATATGGTCTGGAGTATACAGAAGAGATAAATGCTGAATATATACATTTTGAAGTAATTAGCATATACATGATATTTAAATCATGAAGCTAGATAAGATCACTCAGCAAACAGTATAGATAGAGGAATAGACAGCCTAAATTTCTGGGATTTTTTTAACATTTAGAGATGAGCAGAGGAGATAGAGAAGGAAGTGAAGGATATGATGCCAGAGATAAATAAGATGATGCCAGAGAAAACAAAGGAAAATAACATTTCAAGAAAAAAGGCAAATGTAGAAATGTAGCATGTAGAATGCTGCAAAAGATTGAGTAAGATCATGAAACACAAGTCACAAGAAGGAGATAAAATGAAGTAACCATCCACAAAGGAAATATTACAAATCAATATTTGCTGGAACTTAACTATTACTTAGAGAACTTGTAAAAATGCAGATTCCATGACCTTATTTAGAAAGTCTAAGAATTGTATACAGAACATTGAATTCAAAGAGTGCCTTAAGCTATTAATTTAAAAATTCAAGTTTTCATTCATTCAACACATACGTACTGAGAATCTGCTATGGTTAGTCACTGTGCTATAAACTGAGTTTATAAGGAGAAGACTCAAGGAGGCAATAGAAAAACTGAAGAAATCTTGTACTCTTGCTAAGAAATAATATATTTATTTTGCAGGCAAAAATGAGATATGGAAATTGCCCTAAGCATATACCTTACTCTGTTGCCCATTTTATGTATGTTTTACTAATTTTAGAAACTTATTCTTTTTGTTTTATACCCATTTATTTTTAGATATTTTAAGTACAAACATTCTCTACTTCTAAGTAGTGGATACTTCACCACATTTAAGAAATTATGTCCTAGTTCTGCTTTTGTTGACCTGTGCCTACTATTTATTTTCTCAGTTCACTTGGTTCATAATTCCCAATATAAATTTAATTTAAAAGTAACAATACCAAAACAATACCATTTCCACAAGAGTTTTATTGTTTTTAGCTTAAAAATTTATAGTACAATAGAAGTGTAATTTTTTTAAATCAGTCATTTGAGGAATCCTAGCTACTTGATGACTTATTCAGGTCTCTACAAATATACTCCCTCCTTATATCACAGCACAATATTAATGAGTTCAATCATGGAGTTATGTTGCTTATAGAGGTGGCAGGAGGTTAATGTCAGTTTTAGAAATGTGTTTATTGGACTGAGTCTGTGTGGGACCATAACTAGTTGAAGGAATTTTAGAGGCATGTTCACTGAAGTGCAATGTTATTGATGTGTTAAACAGATTTAAAACTGGTCTGGCCTTTACTACTTACTGTAGTTCTTAAACTAAAGATTATTTTCTAAGAAAGGATAATGTTTTATTATCATATGTGCTGATTTCCAAACTGATTTTTCTACTTATAAGTTTGCTGCCCCTGAAATTGTAATTTTTGTTAGTATAAATTATGTCTTGTTGCTCCCTTCTTGAAATCTTTTAATGTTTTTCATAGCTCTCTTCATAAAATCTAAAAAAAAGTCTACAATAATATCTATTATAAAATCTACAAACCCATACGTGATCAATGCATCCCAAGTTTTCGAATATCATTTCTGACTTGAGCATCACTCTCTTGCTTACTTATGATTCTCTGTCACCTGGCATTTTTTCTATTCCTTAAACATCCAGACTAATTTTCTTCTTAGATTGTTGATCTTTCATCCAGGCAGAACTGGGTATTTTCTTCTAAATTTAATCTAAGGGAATTACAGAAGGCAAAGAAACAATCTGAGGAGGTGTGCAGAAACATGAGTTTGTTCCTCACTTCTGAGTTTCCATGAATACCACATGTTGGGATTGATCACATGGAGTTGAAGGAGCCTGATCCAGAGGATATAGGCCCAAGCTTTAGATCAGTTTCTAAAGTATCATATAGCTCTAGAAACTTCATTGCATTTAGAAAGACTGAGACTCCATTAAAAAAAATATGAATTATAGTTAATTGTAGCCTTACTTCCATAACAAATAGTTTGAAAATTACAAAAACCGTAAATTGCTCAAATACAATATAAGTTTATTTTAAGTTTTGTTTTCTCTCTTTGTTTGCAGTATTGATTAAAGACATCATCTATGGCCCTTGCTCGATGTAAATGTTCTACACCTTGAGCTGGTACAGGATCACCTGGCTTCAGCCTGTAGTTTCTCAAAGTCTATGGGGCTATCTCTTCTTCATAGAGTCTGAAAGAGAAACAAAGGAGGCTTCTAAGGGTCATAGACTAGAGTATTCCAAAACAGTTCCACTCACTTTCCTTACATAGAACTTAGTTACATGGCCATGGTTAACCATAAGTAATCCTAGGAAATGTAGTAGATCTTTTAATAGTAAGGAGAGAAAAACAACTCCCTTTTTTTTGCCCATCTATATTAATTTTTTTCTCTTTTTGGTCCATTTCACTTCTTTCCTATGATAGGAAAGGATGAAAATTCCCTGCTAACAGACTTGGGTGAAAGATTAGAAATATGTCAGCTAAATATGACCGTGAGGAAAAGTTGAGCTCTGACTTGTCTCAAAGATTTTGTAGGTATATTCAAGAGTGAGGCAGAGAAAATAGCTTAAGTAAAAGTTTCAAGGTGAGGGAGGAATTGGTTAGTTCATTGACAGAACATTAAAAAAAAAAATCACCAGCCAGTTTTATTAGTTAATAATTCTAAATAAGAAAATGCAAAGTAGTATTGTCAGATTTAATAATTCCAGAGCAAATTTCATAACCACTCTCTCACTTGAAAGTCAAGAATATGAAGGGTCAAAGTTTCAAAGCATAGAGCTGAACATTAAATAAAAAAAAATTCACAAGGATGAAAACTGTAATTTTCACATGGAGAATTTTTTTAGCAAAGAGTGTTCTAAGAATATTTTAATACAGTAGCAAGTGAAAGCTTCTCTAATGCCATACATGAAGTTTTGCATCAGGAATTTGAAATCTAAGTAATTTCAAAAGGCACAGATTGTATTCTAATATTACCTGATTATTGCAGTCAGATGAGAATTTCCTTTACAAATTAATGATAATGTTAATATCCATATCTGTCCTTTATAATGTAGTATGTAAAAATATTGTGAATATCAAAATCATTAATAACAATCACAGGTTATTGAAAGGCAGACACAATTACACAATTCAGCTTTGCCAAGATAGAAAACATGAAAAATAAAGAGAGACATAAAATCTATAGAAAAGGATACCATATTAGATATTACTGCCAACAAAACGATATTCAATTAGATTTGAAAATATAAGATGATAATAGAATCAAATGTCATAAAATGGTCAACTTTTATTACCTGTCAGTGGAAGTTATGGTGATAAAATAAATTGAAATAAAGATTTTTTTAAATAGCTCTAAATGTGTATTTCATATTTAGCCTGAGTAATTGTGTAAGTATATGAGGTAAAATGGTCAGCATAATTTGTAATATTACACAATGTCATTTACACTGATATTCTATTAAAAACAGAAATGTGATGATTATTATGAGACATTGGTAGTGACAGAGGAAAAAATATATTTCAAGTACATGTTATGTATTTGAATTAGTTATATTATTTATCTTATGATTTACTTCACTTCACATTGGATTTGAGGTAACAAACAAAACAACTTAATGTGTAATTGGTTAAAATGAAATAAGAATTAAATTGTATTGGTAGATTACAAATAGAAGAATAAAAATCATGTTAATGACAGTAATAATAGCCATTATATATAGCCTTCCTTGTACTAAGTAACATTTTAGTAGTGTGCATATACATTATCTTATTTAGTTTTTAAAACAGTCATGTCTGTTTTGTGTTATCTTTATTTTGCAGATAAGGGGACTGAGATATAATTAGGGTAAAAATCATGTTCCAAATTGGACAGCTTAGGAAAGGCTAATACTGAAACCAAACGGAAGAATTTTGGTTTCTTTTATTCAGTATCCATTGTTTATTGTAATAGCTAATTTTAAATTTAAATTCAATTTCTAAAGGATATATATACACACACATATATGTATAAATACTTACTATACAAATATAATAAAAGTATTAATTGCAAAGTAATAATTTCAAAAAAAAGAATCACAGAAGAATTCAGAATTTTTGAAAAATATATTTCTGGCATAAATAAATTTCAGAATATACTTTACATTTTCTAGATCCTTATAAAAAACTAACAACTCTGATATTTTGTACCAATATAACATATGGGTTTTTTTAAGTACAAAATATAAATAACTTTTAAGGAAAGAAAGGTTAGTTACTTTGGTAAATTAGCAGGTTTATAATGTTTAAAATGTGTTTGTAGATTTAGTAGGTGATGAAGTTAAATAAAAAACTTATAAAATAGGCTCATATTCTAACATTCCAATTAAAATGAGTGACTGGTTATGTGAACATATTATCTAGTTTATTCAATAAAAAATACCATACTGAGCAAAAAATTTATATATACACACAGAATTACCAGGTAAAAGTAATTTCACTTATAATAATTATGCCTGTCTTCACAGTTTCCAAAGAACCCCTTTAATCTATAATCACATGCTAAGTTTATAAAGGTGAATTTCATATTGAAATAATAAATGATAATTAAATGAACAAAAAATAATTTTTTTTTCCAGGCTGCTGCTGCTTCTGCTTCTGCTGCTTCTATTGCTGCTGCTGCTGCTTCTTCTTCTTCCTCTTCTTCCTCTTCTTCTTCCTCCTCCTTCTCTTTTTCTCCTCACCGTTGGCCGTCTTATTTTGCTTCATAAGATAGTGTAGATATTCTTAACTTTTCTGTTGAGCTAGACCAATGAATTAGAAGCTTAGGAATGAATAGATGTTCTTATATTGATTCTGAATTCTAAAATTCTATAAACATACACATGTATGTTTATCTATATGTTTATATAAAATATGCATAAGTATATGTACATATTTTTATAATTTTTAATTTTTTATTTACATCATTAAATAAAACTTAATTTCTTTTTTTTTTTTTCCAAATTGTTGATACCTTTAAACTGTTGCTTGCTCTACCTGGAAACTGGTAATTGAGGTCCATACAAAATAAGATGTATAATCCTATTTTGACCCACAGATTAATTGATGAGGTTTTCTGCTGAACTGATCTATAAATGTGGTAAATTGAGAATAGTATTGAAATAAAAATATATGAACAATACTCTTGGCTTTGTAATTTATATATGTCTTAAATCAAGTTATTTAATCTTTGTGACAGTTTTTCCTCTTGTATGTGGGGGTATAAAATCTGTATTTCAGGGTTAATATGTAGACTAAATAAACTATTGTTTATATAGCATGGTGCTTATTACAAAATTATATTTTTGTGAGATTTAATAGAAATAGTAATTGTAGTTGATTTAAATAATAGTATTAGAATCAGACCAGGACAAATCTAGAAGCCAGACTAACAAGGAAAGTTTTGGAAGCTGGGATTAAGAATTATATCAGTCTCTATTTTACTTTGTTTAAAGGAGAAAAGACTGAGTTCATCAAAGTTAGCTTAGAGCAGGAAGGAGAAAGCAGATATTAGAAGTGCAGACAGATAAAACTGGAGAAGAGGAGCTGAGTAACACTAATGAACAGAAAATAGAGGTTGGCTCAAAGTCTTGGAAAGAGAACATTTTACTGAGTTATATTTTATACCTTCTTGTCATGAGCTCTTTTTGACACAAAGCTATTCAACATAACTAGAAGGATGTCAGAGATCTAAAAGTCAACTGTCACAATTTCAGGCAGACAAATGAGTCACTAGTAGATTCTTTTAACTCTGCTGAGAAAATAAAATAGTCTATTGATAAATAAAAAATACAAAAATGAGAGTTAAATATTTTGAGGTTTTCTGAATTACAACAGTAAATGTACAATTGAACCATTTGCATTACAATAAAGAGAACAGAAGAATTTGCACATTTGGAAATAGTTTCATTTAGAAAAACAAAAACAAAAAGAGGTTGCAAATGCATAGCATAATTTAAGCCTCTTTGGAATCTATTAAATGACTAGTTGAATTCTACTTAATTTGTATTTTTCTGAATCAAATCACATTCTCTTTAACATTCAAAGCCATAAATGCTTAAAGAAAACCATTCAATAAAGGTCTTATTAGCAAAGATTTCCAAATACCTTCTTATATTAACTTTTCCACACTGACTTCATTGAGGAACCAATTCTGATTACTCTTTTCTCATTAGAATTGCCAGTGCCACCAAGTCTTCAATTCATAAATTGATAAAATGTTCAATTGTAGCTGCTCATCTCTCTCTCTCTCTCTCTCTCTCTCTCTCTCTCTCTCTCTCTCTCTTGCTATCTGCATATCCAATATATTAAGAAACCTGGCTTAGCATTTCCCATGAACATATACTTGTTTGGTAACCATATTTTCCTCCCTGAACTATGTGTTACATAGCATCTGTTTTTATATACTAAGGCTTTATATAAACAGGAGAACTGCTACTTACAAATAGCTTAGATCTTGATAAGCCATTAGTCCATTTATTTGACATCCCCAATTCTCAATGTATTGTTGATTATTAATTCCATCTCATGGTAGCAAGCCAAAAAATAAACATTGTTCAAATCCATGACAATTTATGAGCTATCTTGAGATAAATTCCACGGCTATCTCTTTTTAGTTCAACGATATGCTTGAATACTTGTAAATTCAATTATTTTTGCTTTAAAAAGTATTTCATTTGTCAGCCCTCTTGAGTTTATTTTTCATCTATATGTTTCTGTTTAATTATTTAGATTAAGTTCTGAATAATTTATATCAGCCTGTAAAAAAGAATCTTCTTTTTTTATAGAAATTTAATAAATATACACACAATTCCAAGTATTTAAAATTTTTGAGACCTTTGGTAAATTGTACTTTTTCCAATTTTAGCTCAATAACAGGAAATGTATTTTCTTGAAGATGCTAGAAATGTAATTTTTAGTTAATCTAGTTGGCATTTATATTGTAAACTTCTCTTGTAAAGCTTCTGGATACTGGCCACATATCACTGTATCTAAACAAAACATTATTGGAGTTCAAGAAAAGGTAATTCTAAATTTTTGTCAAGTTCTATGATAACACATCAACCTGGCTATCTTCTTTTTCCTAATTCCACACTAATTATTCCCATCTAACAAGATAATTTTGAGTCATTCTAAGAAATAGGCTCTAAACTTCCTTTGCCTTCATTTACTCAATTATATAAGCAAACTTTATGTTATTATTTAGCCTTTGAAACATTCACTCAATAATAAATTAATAGAAAATTTCCCTTTGGTTTTTTGATTGTCTGAATATTCAGTATCTGTGTGGTATTCTTCCCACTCAAACCACAACTGAGCATGATAATTAGAATTTCATCCACCTACATAACTCCATATTCATCTATAGGGCCTCAATGCATCTAGAACTCAGATGTCACTGGGCCTTTCCCTTTAAATTACAAAGAGCTAGAAAATTTTTTTCACAATTTTACATTAAAACATGTTTTTCATAGAATTATTACATTATTGAGCAAGTTTTAAAGACATTTTAAAATTCATCTTTGTTTTTGTGAGTGAAATATTATTTCAATTGTTATTAAATCTTTTGCAGAAAATCTGTATATATTTATGTCAAAATTACTTTCTTTACTATCTTTCTGTAAATAGGAGTAATGCAAATGTTGTTTTAGATACTTGATATCAAAACACATTGTATTCCCTTCTGTAATTACTTTGGTTATCCTCATGATTTCTAAAGTTCATACTTAGTTTACACTTATCTGTGGTTTCACTTTTCTTGATTTTGGTTGTCTGAGGTCAACCATGATCAAGAAATATTAAATGAAAGATTCCAGAAATAATCAATTTATAAGAATTAAATTGCATGCCTTTGTGAGTAGTGTAATGAAATAACATAACATCAAGCTCTGTTGTACCCAGGATGTGGCTCATCTTTGTGTCCAGATTACCTATTCTGTACACACTCCTCATCTGTTAGTCACTCCATAGTTATCTCAGTTATCAGATAGACTGTTTTGATGTTGCATTGCTTGTATTTTACTTAATAATGGCCCCAACACACAATAGTAGTAATACTAGCAATTTGAATATGCCCCAAAGTAGCCGTAAGTGATTCCTTTAAGGGAAAAGGTAAAACTTCTTGACTAATAAGAAAAAAGATATATGTTGATGTTGCTAAAAACCTGAAGCAACGAAAAATCTTCTACCCATAAAATTGTAAAAAAGGGGGAAAAATTGTGCTAGTTTTACTATTACTCCTCAAACTTTAAAAGTTAGAGCCACAGTGATTAATAAGGATTTAAGATAGAGAAAGCATTACATTTATGGGTGGAAGATATGAACAGAAAATGTGTTCTAACTGATAGCAATATGCTGCTCTAGAAAGCATTGAACCTATACAAAGACCTTAGCAAGGGATCTCCTGAAATAAGTGACTACATTTACACAGCTTTTTTTACTGTATATTGTAATAATTATTCTATTTTTGTATTAATTATTGTTCATTTGTTACTGTGCCTAATTTATAAATTAAACTTTATCATATAAATGTATGTATAGAAAAAATGTAATATATTTGGGTTCAGTACTATTTATGATTTCAGGTATCTACTGAGAATTTTGGAACATAGCTCCCCAGACAATGGAGGATTACTGTATATATAGTCTGATGGTCACATGGACTAGCTTTTGGGTAAATTTTAATCTAAATAATTATTATTTTTATATAACAGATTGTTTCTTTTAACATGAATTTTTAAATTTTCTAAGGATGTATCTGGCTGGGTTACAGAGTATAAAGAGACAAACTTTAATAGACTTTATTTCACAGTGAAGGACTTTAGATGGAAATATTTACTTTATGCCACGCAGAAAGTTGGTAGCATAGCCAAGGTCAAATTCCTGATTCTTAAACTTGGAATGTTCTATGAGCTTTATTAAAATTTAAAACCTGAAATAAACATAATCATTTTTTTCTTCCATATCTGTAACAAATATTTTGAATATTTGATGTAGTCTAGGCACTTTTAGGCAAAAAAAAGATTTTTTTCTTTTTCTGAACATATAATGTGGTTGAAAATTTTGATATATAAGAAAAGTTAACTAATATTAATGAGCAGTAAAGGAGTAATGTCACTGCACAGGTGTTCAAAAGCACAATTAGAATATTTTGTTTTTTAATTGATAAAGAAATCTTCTTGAAGAGATCAAAATAAAATTATGCAAAGAATAACAGGCAGAATCAAGATAGGCATAACAGAGAGTATATTTCAGAGAAATGGCATAGTAAGGATATATTATAATTACATATGTTTAGAGATATACAATAAACTTGACCCAAGGATATTCCTGAGAGATTAAATTATAGAGTTGGATTGGAGTCAAATTATGAATAGAATGAAATATCTAACTAACAATTTTGTAGAATGTTTCACAAGCAATTGGGAGCCATGTAAGATTTACAAGCAAAGTTGTGACAAAAAGAATGTTATATTTATACTTTTTATGATGAAGATTGCAAGAAGAAGAAACAGCAGGCCTTCAGGTGTTATAAAGACCTGAATTTTAATATTTTGTAACATTTGTTGTGTTGTTATTTTGTTTATTAGCAGGAGGGTAGTATATAAAATACTCTGAAACGATCATTTAAAAAAAAAACGATTATACTTCAGCACCACTGATGTGAAGAATATGGGTATAAAACAATCACCACTTCAGAGTATTGCAGTATCGTCATGGTAGAGTATCGTCATGGTAGAAACAAGTTTCAGAGAGAGCAAGAAAGAGAAGAGAAAATTCAAAAAAGTTAAAGACTTTTTTCTATTGTTGACTATGTAGTTCCAGAAGACCAATGGAGAAGGTTTGAAAAGATAAGAAGTGAAAGATGAGTACAGAATGCTATAATTATCAGAGAATAGAGAAAAATGCTACACTTCGTGAATTGTTTTGTGAAGCAAGCATTCCAGATACTAAAATCTGTCAATTATGTTACAAGGTACGAATAATTATTATCTTTCAACAACATGGATACAAATAAACTTAACAAGTATTAGCAAATCCAATACATTAAAATATCAAAAAAAAAAGATTATACAACATGAAAAAGTGATGGCTTCGCATTCAAAAAATCAACATAATCATCATATTAATAGAATAAAGAAAACCATATGATAATCTCAGTAGATGCAAAGAAAAGCATTTGACAAAATCCATAAACTATTATGACAAATATCTCAACAAGCTAGAAATAGAAATACTTATATTCTTATAAATAATAATTGCAAAAAGTTTATAGCTAAAATAATATGAAGTGAAAAATTAATGCTTTGTCCCTGAAATTAGGAACAGGCACATTTTTTTATTATTTCTATTTCACATTTCGCTAAAGGTAAGTACAACAGGGGAATTTAGAATAAAATGTTTAAATGTGTGTTTATTCACAGACAACATTAATGGGCAAGCATGAAATTCAAAATAATATGCAAAGAGATTATTAGAATAAATAAGAAAATTTAGTAAGTTTGTGGAATTGTGAATGAATACTAAAAATTTATTATATTACTATAAAGCCATAGGAACCACTGGGAAAAAAAATTTACAAACCAAATCATTTATAATAACATAATAGAAAAAAATCAAATATCTAGCCATAAATGTAATAAAAATGCTGCTGAAAGAAATAATACTTAAATGGAGAGACAATAAGTTGTAGAAGACTCAATATTGTTAGAATGGAAATATTCTGCAAATTTTTAATTTTTTGGTAGAAATTGACAAGCTGAATTCTAAATTTTATATGAAAAGTTTAGAGAGCTAGAATGGCCAGAACAATTTAAATAAAGAATAATAATTTAAAAGAATAATAATGCCATATTTCAGGACTTATTATAAAATAATAGTAATAAAACAGACTGTTTTTCTGTAAGGAGAAGTAAATAGGTTCATAGACCTATAGAACAGACTAGAGTTCCCCTTAAAAATCTACACATTTGAAGAAACTAGATTTACATCAATTAGTCCCTGAAATTCTGTGGAGGATTAGACTATCTGTAATAAATGGTGCTAGAACATTATACTGCAGAATCACTTCATTGGACCAAAAAAGAAAAGTCAAAATACAAATTATTAGGAAAATATCTTCATGATCTTGAGGTAGGCAACTATTTTCTAGATAAAATATAAAAACAGTAACCCAAAAGAAAAAAAAATGATTATGTAAATTTATTAAAGTTGCAAACTTCTGTTTATTCTTATGAAAAAATTAAAAAGTAAGCCACAAATGAGAAGACAATGTAAATATATGCAAAGTACTCGCACCCAGAAAATATGAAAGACTTTTCAAGTTAATAAAAATTATGAACACATTTTTATAAACATAAAATTCTTAAGTATTTCATAAATAAAAGTTGAATAAGTATATAAATAGATGCTCAGCATTGTTAATTACCAGATGTAAATTAAAACAATAATGAGGAGTTCCATTTCCTGTGTGACAGCAAGAGGACCTCTGCAGATTCATTCTCTGTCAAAGGTTATCTTTAAAACTATCTTAAAAATTACAAAGTTATCTCCCTTTCCTAAAATGCACATAATCCTTTACATCTCCTTTAAAGACATGTGATTGACTTGGATAGTGGGTATAGAAAAGAGAGGATGACTATGGATTGTATATCTGTCTTGGCTATTTGAAAGCAGTGGAGAATGAAATATAGTAACATATATTTTTCAATTGTCTTAAATCCCCTTTTATTATTCATAATTACTCCTTTAACATTGGTTTCTTACATTCACATGTATATTTGAAGAAGTTTCTCAAACTAATAAAGAAAAGTATTGTTTTTGACAAATTTATTTTCTCTAAAATCTTTCTTCACTGCAGACCTCATGACAGGTTTACTGCTAAGAAGAATATATATGTTATGTACTGTTGTGTATCAAACTACTCCTAAACTTTCCAGCTAAAACACATGTATGTATTATCTCATTTTTTTCTTTTTGTAAGAAGTCCAGTTATAGTGTAGCCAGGTCTTCTGCTTTAGAGTTTTTCATAAGACTGTGCCTGGGCCTGTCCTCAGTTCCTTGACATGTGGTTCTCTCCACTATGGCAGCTTCATCAAAGTCAGCAAGAAAGAGAGTCTGTTAGCAAGATGAAAATCACAGTCTTTTGTAATCAATCTCAAATTTCAGATATTGCACTGGTTTGAATAATCTGTCCTGACAATAAAGAGAAAATTGCACTGCTAATATAAAATAGAAGTAAGGAGTAGAAAGTTTAGAATATAAAATATCCTCATTTTTTTTTTTTTGCTGAGGTTGGAGTTGATGAGAAATGGATACAAGTTGTAGTAGGTACACATATTTTACTTTATCTTTGTCTTCACTGCCCTTCCTTACTTCCATCTTTTTTCCTGACTGCTATCCATTTTGCTGAGTTCAAGTACTCCATCACTAATCTTCCATGAACATCTCACTAGCTTTCACAATTTTATAGTATTTAATTGCCATAATAAATTCCTTATTAATAGTACTTATTCCAGTTTTGTTTTCTTGATAAAACACTGGCAAGAAGAAAAAAAGAAGAAAGGAAGGGAAGAGGAAAAGAAAGAAGGAAGAAGAAAGAGGGAGGAAAGAAAGAAAGAAAGAAAAAGGAAGGAAGGAAGGAAGGAAGGAAGGAAGGAAGGAAGGAAGGAAGGAAGGAAGGAAGGAAGAAAGAAAGAAAGAAAGAAAGAAAGAAAGAAAGAAAGAAAGAAAGAAAGAAAGAAAGAAAGAAAGAAAGAAAGAAAGAAAGAAAGAAACAAAGAAACAAAGAAACAAAGAAAGAATGGATGGAAGAAAGAATGGATGGAAGAAGGGAAAGAAAGAAGGGAAAGATGGAAGAAGGGAGAAGAAAAATTTCAATTACAAATATGAAAAATTATTAGTAGTAAATTATAAGAACACAGTTAAAGTTTTCCTGGACTAATTTACTCATCAAAATAGTTATTTATTGTGTAGTCATTATAATGTTCTATAATGTTTAAATTGCACTGAAACATTTAAAACTTAAAACATACCCATGAGGTGGAAAATACTTTCAAGTCTAGTTTATAAATAAGCAAAATGTATAACAGAATGATTATTAAGTGACCCTCCTTCACAGAATTAATAACTGAGGGATCTCAGATTCCAACCCTAATGTTCTGTTTCTAGAGCTCATACTTTTACACTTGACCTTAGCCAAAAAGCTAAGAAGTGAAAGAGAGCTCACACTCGTTACTCAATATCTACCATTAATATCACAATATTGAAATGATGTAATTAAGGTTCAAAAATTAAGTAACTCTCTAGAAAGTGAATTGGAAGTAAGAGTTGAACTGGAATTCAACCCAGGTCTGTCTGACACAAAAACTAGTACAGTTTTGACCAATACTACGTTAGATTACTATGTCTCTAAATATATGGATGTGACTAAAGCTATATTCAGAGTTTCATTACAATTTAATATGTATGAAAAGAATGTATAAAAATTAGTGGAATAGGTATTCAAAAATATTTAGAAAAAATTCTAAACCTGAGCAATGTTAGAATAAATCTACATATAAAATTTTAAATAATAGTTAATTAAAATATAGTATAATTATAGACAATAAACTAACCCAAAAGTTATTGTTTTGAAAAGACCAAAATAATAAATTAACTTTTGTAGGCATATGAAGAAAAAAAGGGATAACTAACTAATACATATGATATATATAGAGAGCTCTAAAAAAGACTTTTGAAAATTCTTGGGATATACACAACATTCTGTTATAAATTAGCAAGTCTCAATGAAATAAAGAATTAATAGAGAAATTGTACAAAAGACCAGTAGGAATAAATAGAATAAGTTTTCAAAAACATGAACCTCTAATGTTGAAAATGTAACAAAAAATGTGTTATTTATAAGGGGGGCAATTTGGGTGATAGTTGGACCTTGCTACATTTTTTATCCTGCTAAACGGGAAAAGATTTAATGTATTTATCCAAAATTATTGTCTTTGGATACATAACGATTAAGCTTTAGTGTGAAAGGAAGTACACAGCATCAGAATTGGCATGGGACTACACAACAAAGAATGCAGTCTCTTCTCCATGACCTTCAACAATTAATCGCAACTGACCTCATTTCATCCTCTGTGAAATAAAGAGGTTGGACCCCACGATGTCTAAGATTCTTTTTAGCTATATAATTACATGGTGCGTCAGCTCTCTCTTTTGCAGGAAGATAATTTAAACTTTATCACTAAGAAGACATGTTTCATTGAAGTGTGATATCACTTTATTATTATCCTTTACATTGAGAGGAGTTGTATTTTTCACAGTAAATGCCTGCTTTATATGCAATTTAATCTTTCAAAAGCATGGAAGAATTAGGGGGGAGAATATCATTGTAACATTTTAAAACAAATATTTAAATGTTCATATTCCCCTTGTCTCTCCAAATTACTGTTTTGGCTCTGATACAAAAGTTATAATTTGATTGATTGTCAGAAAAATTATACCATACTCTAGTTACCCAGAATTATACTTCTTAGTGCATAACACCACATAAGATGTAATGGCCACTGCTGCATAGTAAGTAGGCAAATTACTCCCATCTTTGTTCATCTGAAGCTCTTAAGTTTGAGCCACATTTTTCAGTACAATAATTCCTGAGAATGAATCAAATCCAGCAGATCTCATAAAATCATAAATCTGAATAGTGCCTTACTAGTAATTTATCTTATTTTGGCAAGAATGAAAGCAAGGTACAGAAAGTTTAAGAGAGATACAAGCGATCACTCTGTTAGAACCAAGGCTTGACCTGAGGCTTGTATTTGTGGACAATTGACCTCACTTGGTTCTGAAACTGGTTAATCCTCAACAGTGTTCAATATGTGTTATGTCTCTTGTTACTCTATTTTTGTACTATTTTTTTTTTAAGAAATCACAGTAGGACACCAATTGATAAATGTAGAAGAAATGGTGGAATTGGAAGGTCAGCATCTTACAACTGTAATGGTCACAATGAACCACCAATTGATGTAGAAACTACCAAGGGAGCATTTAATGAGGAACAGGATGTTTACATAACATCAAAATATCTCCCCACACTACAAATTAGCTATTCATAATAAAGAGGAAAATGATAAATTTACAGTAGAGAATATGGCAGGTATCTTCTTAACCAAGTGATAAAAATTAACATCATGAAAAATGTCACTCACTATTATGATGTTCTTGACAAAAAGTGCGAAACCTGTATTTAGTCATGTGGAAACATCAGACAAATCCAATTCTGAGAATATTCTACTAAAATGACCAGTAGGCTTGAAAAAAATATCAGTGTCCTTCTGAAAGCACAAGATGATACTTATTTTTGATCATCTTTCAATTTGTTCTTGTTTTTGTCTCTTTGACATCTGTCATCAGTACGTAGAGCTGAGAAGTGAATGTAACAGGTATAAATAACATTTTTAAAAACTTAATAGCTTCGTTATAATCACTATTGTTCAAGACCACTGTCAGAATAGTTCCAATGGCCAGAATAGTTTTTAAAAAAATACAACCATGGGAAAATATCTTAAATTTAAAAAAGCATCTAATTGTAGACATTCTTACCTCATATTTTGCTGGGTCATGTTTATTTATTTCCAGATTTCTTTCCCCATGTTGTCATAAAAGAGTATTTGCTGATTGTGGATACTTTAATGTTAGACACATTAAAGCAAATCTGGAATCTGAAGTAGCTAAGGTAGCTATAAAGCTGAGAAATATATTCACAGCTGCAGAAACTGTGATAGAGAGAAGACCTTCCTTTTTGGTTTTTGTTTTGTTTTCTGGTTTTAAAGAGAAGAGAGCTTATAATAAAGGTCAGTCCAGTAAATTGTGCGGAAATACTTGTTTCTAACCTATCCTAAAGAAAACTTATGAGAGGTTTTTGGAATAGAAAAAAGTTATTAAAGTTGAAATCTTAAATTGTAAAAACAACTGTTGCAATTCAAATAACTAAAAGCAGAACTCATTTTATTCAATAAACATACAGAAAAATACTACTGTATAGTTTTTTGTTTGTTCATTTGTTTAAATGAAGAAAAGCTTTGCTTAAGGGTTGCATACTTTTATTTCAGTAAATCTGAATGATCCTACACCTTTGGAGTAAAATGTAGTGCTTATAAGTCTCCAGTTGTATTTAACTTCTGGTTGAAATTTGGGGGGAAAAAAGCCTAAATAAAATAGGTGAAAGTTCCCTGACAATTCAGGTGAATACACAAAACTTGGAAAAAAGAAACAAAAAACAGTGTATTGAAAGACAAAGAGAGACTAGAACTGTTCTCTATTATTGAGATTATAGATTTTATGACATTTAATGTAGCCTTGAGATTCTGGATTGTATCTTGGATAGAGAAACATATAAAAGATAACATTGAGAAAATTAGTGAATTTTTAATATCATCTGTGTGTTGATAATAGCATTGTATCAGTGTTGTTTTTTTAATTTTGATTACCGTAGTTATGTAATAAAGTTACTTGTGGTGGATCATGGTAAATAAAACCTATCTGTGCTCTTTTTGAAAATTTACTATAAGTTTGAAATTATTTCAAGGTAAACAAAAATTAACAAAAAATCTCAAATTGAAATAGTAATATGCATTTTTGTAACAAATGAAATCTTTTAAAAATGTATAAAGATAAAATTAGTAAATTTCTCCTCAATGTTCTCCTTCATTTTTTTTCTTCTGAGCTATTAAATATATGCATGCAGAAATGTTTCAGCATTCCACATCTTACTGTATGTATATTTTAATGTCTGCATGAATACACACATGTAGGATTTTTAGTTTTTGTTTTCACAAATGATTTATTATTTGTACATTACTTCATAACTTGGATCAAAAATGTCTGCCAGGTTTTAATTAATATAGAAATAGCTCATTTGTTTACAAGTTACTTAATATCCTATAGTATAGAATGCTCCAGTGTTCATTCAACCATTTCTTTAGTTGTTTGAAATTAAGGTTATTAATCTTTTTCCATAACAAACAATGCTGCAACAAATATCATCATATATAAAAATGTTATATACGTAATATTTTATATTTGTACATATGCGTGTATATATAGATGTGCCTGATAATTCTTTAATTCTAATGAGTGCTTCCCAAGTGTGATAACTTAGTAAAAATGCAAAATTTTTTACAAATATTACCATACTACTTTTTTAAATTATTGTTTTTTATCTAAAATGTATGAAAGTTTGGATTCTTCATTCTTAAAAATATTAGAGATTTTTCACACTTTTTATTTTTCCCATATACTACTTTATAAAACTGGGAATTAATTTCTGTTTTTGGGTGTGTGTGTTGTCTTGATTTCATGTATTTTTTTTAAAGATTTGACAATTTGTATTTTAACAATTGTGTTTTTTATGCTATTTTAAACTGTATCTACTTTTTATAATTAATTTAAAAAATGTGAAGTGAGAGTTTTATGATTTCTATAACATTCTTCAAAAATACATGCCTAACTTATGTATTTTTAAAATATATTTTAAATACATTAGAAATACATTATAAAAATACAGAATAATCCATGACAAATACAGAAAGCATCATGAAATAATATATAATATAAGGAATAATTAATAGTTGCACTTAAAATTTACGATGTGTTTTCAGTGCTTATTAATATGATAATATATTTTATTTAAACAGTTTATGTGTCTACTATTACAAGATCTACAAGCTGAGCCCCCCAAAATAAGTTTGAGATGGAGCAGTTCTCTTATCTTTCTCTGCTTCTTTTTTGGTTTTTTATTCTCTATAATTGATCTTTCTCTTCTCGGTAGCCAACTCATCTTAGTTACACAGAAAAATTCTATGCTCAAGATTTGTGGATGCTTTCTGGAACCTTGGAAACTAGCCTGTCCCTGTCTAGCCTGATCTCTGGAATTAGATTCCAGTACTCATCCTTGTGGTGAAAATTTTATTAGTCTCAACTTTAGCTAAACTTGACTCATAGGGGTGTAGTGCACTGAATCTCAGGTTTTTGTCTCTAGGAGTATAAGCAGTGAGGTGTCTCTTGTTTATTGTTTTTAATCACATAGATAGACCTACTTTATCGACTATTGAAACAAAAGCTTTAGAGGTAAGACTCAGCCATATGACTTTTGAAAATGTTTTGTTACAAGATTGAAAGAAACACAATTGGTTTCACATTTGAGTAGCCAGCTATAAAAGATTTGTGCTGTCCTATGCCTTACACTTACAACTACTATTATACAATTGCTTATTAATTAATAAAAACATTCTTATGGGTCATCTGTTTAAAACTAAAGAGGGGCTTTGGATTCTGAGGTAAAGTCTTATATAGTAAGTATTCTCTAGTTCTTTGTGATGGAAGATAAGTTTTTATTTTTGTTCTTCTTAGTTTTTAGGTTTATAATTTTTCACAGACCAGTATATGCTGTTCATATTACATGTAATTCAACATGTTAGTTCAACAATACCTGAACAGATGTAAGACAGTTCTATAACAAGAAGATTCACTTCCATGTTGACACAATGTGTTTCTAAAGGCTCACTCTTAATTTCTATATTGACACTTGGCAATTGTGGACCAGCATTAGGGCTGCAGACCACTCTGAGAATTGAAGACAGAAGGATAATTCAACTAAAATATTTGCTAGCTTAAACCACTTCCTTTGCTTAGTTGTAAAGTCTTTGCTTAATATTTTGCTTCTTGTCATCACCTACTACATATTTTTCTATTTTTATTCCTTTTCTCACATAATGTAGAACTAAACAATTATATTTAATATGGAAAATATGATAATGTAGAAAATTAGAGTTGAAAACAAGAGCAACTTCCTAGCCCTGGAAATCATATTCCCTTATCAATCCCCTCTACTGAGGGCAGAGTTCTGTGAGATGTTGAGTATTTTTCTAGCTAGCCTTATGAATAAAACATTAAAAGCTGAAAATATTCAACAATTAATTAACATAATTGATTTGTTAGAACTATAGGGATCAGGGGTAATTGAAAGGGATTTATGTCTATCAGCTTTTACATCTAGCTTTTAGATAGAATTTCTTTTTTTTTTTTTTAATAGAAACTGAATCTCTCAGACACTTTTATGACAAAGACACTTGAGGGGAAAGCAGACACTGTAGAATTCAGAAATGTTTTAGGACATTGGCCTTCCTCCAAGATACTTTTAAAACCTAGCTGTGCAAAAATACCTGGCTTAAACTGTGATGTTCTTGGTATGGTAATATCTTTTCTTTCTTTTTCTCCTTTATTTTAAAATCTCTTTAAAATATTTATGTAGTTTCTAGTCTAGTGCAGATTCTTGGATGACTCAATATTTGTATTAGAGAATTTACTAAATTCTGTAGCAAATACCCATGGTTGCCTATGGAAAATTCTTCCCAACTTTTTGTTATCAAAGCCCTAAATGTGTTATTATATTCACCCCTCATAAAAGTGTAAATCATGATGAAAATTATTTGGTACTGTTTATTTTAGGAATAGATATAAGACTTAGTTATGGCCTAGGAAATGTTAGAAAAGGAAGAATTTTAAGGAATTTCTAAGAAAGATTCACTAACTTTTAAAAAAGGTGCCTGGAAGTAGCAGATTATTTTTCCATTTGATATTGTCATGCCTGCAAGTGATTCCTGAAAATAAAATAGCCATTTTTACCCATAAAGAAATTCAACATACTGAGCATGACAGAAAAAAAGGTGGGGGAAAAGTTGAATTCTTGATGACCTCATTTTGCCAATAAACTAATCAAATCTACAGATGCTTTATCCTTGAACTTGGGCTAAGTAAATTAATTTTCCATATTGTTTTGGTCATTTTAAATTAAGTTGCAACTAAAATTTACATTTGTCACTGCGTTAGACACCTATGATGAATATTTGTAGTAAACGTGATCTGGCTTTTCTGCCACTTGCATTCTGGTGCTATTTCTCAGTACCTTCAGAGTTAGATAGGATCCATACTCCTTGGTGTTAATCCTGAATTAGGATCTAGTGGTGATTAATAGTAAAGTAGGTTGTATGAAAAAGATTTACATTTTCAAATTCTAAATTTGGACATGTTCACTTTTCCATAAGTTGGTAGTTTGGTCAGAATCTTTATGAAATGTTGGAGATATTTTTCTTTATAGTTTCATTAAATAGTTTGTTCCCGTAAGAGAGGAACCCTGGAACAGGTTTCAGCTCTTGTTTCTGATTAATGTCGACTATGTAAAGTAATAATAGTTTATATCTATACACAACTCTCTTAGGACTTTAATGAATTTGGAAATAGTTACAAGTAAGCAAATTCTAGATTATTGCTGAAAGTGCTTTGTAAATGCCCAGTGCTACTAGAGTTAAATTGCACTTTGAAAGAGATTTGCTTCTAATAGTCTATGAAATGAGCATATAACTTAAATATGCATACAAATATTGAGTCATTATATATACACCTGAAACTAATGTACCATTATATGTCAATTATATCTCAATATAAATATATACATACATACATACATACATACATACATACATACATACATAGTAGAATGGACATAGTGCTATTAATATTAATCAAATGTAATAGATTACAGAAGGCATAATCCACTCTATGCATTGGGGAATAGTTTAAAGACTGTAGTTTTCAAAAACATGCTCAATAAGATAAGTTAAAAACAAAGTTTAGTGGTTTTAATATTGTTCTTTTTATTTAGACATATATAAATGTGTTCAATCCTGAGTGATAGCTAAAAACAAATTTGCCTTATTGTAAGTACATGTTTACAAATATTCCTGATCACTATTTAACTACAAAGTAAAAAACATCAGGGGAGGTGGGAAACTTGATACTATATTTTATTTCTTAAAAAAAAACCCCATGACTTTAAAAAAAGATGTTAAACAGTAAAAACATTAAACAGATATAGTATGAAATAAAAATTTTAATGAGATTTCTCCCAGGTAATTAGAATCTTAGAATATTATCAGGTGAAATAGCTTCCCTGGTCTCAAAACTCTTAGAGAAATCTGAAATTTCAGGTAAGCTCCCTAAGAAAAACTATATCACACTGTTTAATTAGTGGAAACTATGCTTTGATACATATACTTTCAAAGTGAAAGAGATGATTTGGAATGCACAATTAATTATTGTGTCTTTAATAAATATAGGTGGTAAACAATATTTGGTGATGTGTGAGCATTAGCCTCTTTCATAGATTATAATGAAAGTAAGTATTAGACTAAACTCTACTACACATTCACTTTTTAACAAGGCAGGAAAAAGTCAATCTTAATAATCCCTTGTCTAAGGTCAGTGACCTCTGGTCTCCATCTTTTTGTAGCTCCAAAACACTCTGAAAAAAAGAATGACTTGAGAGAACTATAACTATGTTGTAGTAGCAGTGCTAGTGTGGCCATTTGGCAGATGGAGGCAAATAAGAGATTGAGGATTCACATGCCCTGCTCGTTCAGTCAGAGTGTCCATAAACTGTTTCAAACACTCACCATATCTTGAATGCTATTTCATCAAATTATAACAGTTTTAAGCTATTTAACAAGTGTTATACTTTTTCAATTAAAACTTTTCTTTTTCTAATTTTTATTGCATTAATTAAGAAAAAGTGTCTCAACCAGTCTGGAAACTTCGTGGGGCTATGACTCACAATTTTCTTCTAAAAAGAAATGAGCATTTCTGATAAAATAAGTAATATTTAAAGAACTTTACTGAGAATAAGATTTGTTCTGAAAATAATGGAGAAACTGCTTATACTCTCACCTAGTTGAACTTGCTATAATTGATTATTAGTTCCAGGATAATTTTGTCAATTCTTTTGGATTTTCTACATAGATAATCATGTCATCTTTGAACAAAGGCAATTTTATTCTTTCTTTCCAATCCGTATACCTTTTTTAAAAAAATCTTGCTTTATTGCATAATCAAGAATTTCCAGAATGATAGTATATGGAAATGGTGAAAGAGGACACCCTTGTCTTGTACATCACCTGAGTAAGAAAGCTTTAAGTTTATTATCATTAAATATAATGTTAGCTGTGAATTTTTTGTAGATATTCTTTATCACATTGAAAAAGTACCTTTGTGTTCTTAGTTTATTGAGAGCTTTTTTATGATTGGGTGCTGGATTTTGTCAAATGTATTTTCTTTATCTATCGATATAATCATATATTTTTTTTTACCTTTTTTTGGTTTATTTTTTGTTTTGTTTTAGAAGCAGATTGACTGTGAATTGTTTAGCTTAGCACCAGGTTTCCACAAACAACATTTAGCCTGATGTGATGGAGACCATTAATTAGTTTTTGAATGTGGTGACATCAAACTAGCCTTGTATATGTGAAATAAATATTATTTGGTTGTGGTATATAACTTTTTACACATGGTTGAATTCAATTTGCCAATATTTTGTTAAGGATTTTTGTATCTGTGATCATGAGAAATATTGGTCTGTAGTTTCATTTTTTTATAATGTCCTATTCTGGTTTTGGTTACCATATTTGTAGGCATAAAATTGTTTATAATATTCTTTATTCTTTGCATAAAATATATTGTAGTGTTTTCCTTCCTTTTATTTCTAATATTAGTAATTAGTATTTGCTCTCTTTATTTCTTAGTTAGCCACCCTATAGGTTTGTGAATTTTATTGACCATCTTGATTAACCAACCAGCTTTTAGTTTCATTGATTTTCTCTATTGCTTTCTTATTTTAAATTTTACTGATTTATGATCTAATTTTTTCTTTTCTTCTACTTTTTTAAAAATTTAATTCACTCTTATTTGTCCATGCATTTAATTCTATAAAATTTTCTCTAAGTAATGCTTTTGCTGTCTTTCACAAATTTTATAACTGTGTTTTCACATTTATTTAGTTCAAAATATTTTTCAAATTTTCTTACGATTTTTTCTCTAGCACCCATGCTATTTATAAGTGTGTTGTTTAACCTTCATATTTTTTTATTTTTGTTATTGATTTTTAGTTTAATTTCATTGTCATATAAGAGCAGACATTGTATATTTTTTTTTCTTTAAATGTGTTAACATGTATTTTATGGTCCAGAATACGGCCTATCTTGGTAAATGTTCCATGTGAGCTTAAAAAAAAAGTATCGATGACATATTCTGTTCTTCGAGAAGATATTTTTCTGCGTATATGCAAAAAAAAAAAGGAGTAATAGATGAATTCACTACTATAGTTGGAGACATGAACAGATCCAGCAGGCAGAAAATCAGTAGGACAACAACACCATCAATCAATTGGACATAATTGACAACTATGTCATAACATACTTTCTTAGAAAAATAAAAATTGAGCGAATTTGTTGCCAGTAGACTTGCCTTGCAATAAAAGTTAAGAAAAAATATTTAGAGAAAAAGAAAATAACATAGGTCAGAAACTAATATCTTCATAAAGAATGAAAGCTTTAGAAAAGAAATAAGTAGAAATAAAATACTTCTGTCTTATTCTTAATTTATTTAACAGATAACAGTTTGTGCAAAATAATAATAGCAACACTGTATTTGATTATGACTGTATATATATGCATATATATGCTTATGTATGCTTATATATAAGTGAAATGAATGACAGCAAAATTATAAGGGACAGAAGGTAAAATTTAGGATTATTTTGTTATTATATGGTATTCACACTATCTGTGAAGTTGCATAGCGTTATTTGAAAGTGGACTTGGATTAGTTATATATTACAAACTCCAGGTCAGCCATTAAAAAACAAGGTAAAACTGATTGCTAAGAGAGTAGAGAAAGTTCAATTAAACCACACACACAAAAAAATCAGAAAAAAAATAGATTAGACAAATAAGAGCAAAAAAACAAGTCAATAAATATAAAATAGTAACAAATATAGTAGGTATAAATACAACTATATCAATAATCATTTTGAAAGTTAACAGTTTAAATTCACCAATTCAAAGAAAAATTTTTAGAGGAAATTAAAAATACCACCCATCTTCATGTTGTCTACAAGAAACTCACTTTATATATAAAGACATATGAATATAAGTAATTAAAGAAAAATATATCATATTAATACCAATTTAAAAAAAGCAGGCTATATTAATTTCACACAAAGAAGACTTCAAAGTAAGTTAGTTCAATTAAGAATAAGATAGATAAAAGATGTTCTCTGCATTTTCTGGATATATGAATTGGAATGAATTAAAATCTCAGTTGTCATTGTTTCAACATTTCTTCTGTTTTTTTTTTTTCTCTCTTCTTTTGCTATTCTCACTACATATCTATTACATATTTTGGAATTTTTCCAGGTACTTGAACACTGTTCTGTACTGAGTAAAAGGAATTGCTATCAATAAGCCTTTAGCAATATGTGGGTGAGCTATGTGTATGAAGGAGGAGCCTATGATTAGCTCTCAGTATCTCAGTTAACTTAGGCCTCTGAATTGTGAATTAACAAGTGTTTCTCAGTATTTTTTTTTCCCATTAGGTGGAACAGGATGACTAAAGTAGGTTTGAATAGAGTGTTTCCTTTTCTCCAGGTCAGTTAGACTGATAATACCTCAGGAGGCTGTTTCGGCTAACCAGATTCCTAGCTTGTTAGACATGAGCGACAGGGGAACAAAGCAATAGAGGCTCACGCTAGAGACTGCCCAAAAAACACACATTTGGTAGTTAGAGAATCTTTCCTGCATCCCCAGCGACCAAGAACAAGAGGACCAAAATCTATAGCTGGTTTAATTCGGCCACAGATGCCTGGGCAGAAGGTACTACCTTATTCGCCCACAATCTCAGCCTCATTATACTATCATTATAATACTATGTTTAGGCCTATAAATCTAATTTTAACAGACTAAATTCTGAGTAAGCTCATGTGCACTAAGCAAACAATTATATAGTAGCCATGTGTCAATCAAAATGACCTCACATGCCAATCACCTAAGAATGTCTTTGGAACCACCCACCGTGGTCTAACTATAATGCAGACTTCTCTTTCCCCTGGGGTTAAGCTGTCTATCTTCCCTGGTGGCAATCCATCCCTCTTGGCACCCCTGCAGGGCAGATATCCTCATTTCCATGTGGTTGGCCAGCTTTAGGCTTGACCCATGTTTTACCTGAAAACGAGCCTTTAATAAACGAATATTTCTCATAATTTCTCATAATTCATGAAGTTGAAATTCATTTCTTCATCAATTGTAAGGACCAAGGTGTGTGTTACCAGAACTCTGATCACCGCAAGGTAATATTCTCCTGAGGGCAGAACTTCTTAAGGAACGGAGTGCTCTGGTGTATTTGAAGATGATTTCTTTCCCATCTTCCTGCCAGAAGCCTGAGGGGATTTTTCTCCAATATTTACTTTAAGGATCTAGTTGATTTCCTTAAGGTAAATATTACAGTATTGTGAGCCCACCTATCCTGGGTACCCTGGAGTTTTATTTATGACAGTGTCTGCACTGAGCCTCCAGCCATTCAATTACAGTTCATAGCCCAGCTCTGGTTTCTACCTGGTTTCTTCCTGAGTCTCTTCTCTGATAAGCCATTATTCTCTTTATTCACCATTCTCTCCAATATGGGGGGCAGCGTTTTACCCTGTGTCCTCCCTTTTCTTCTGGATCTAAAAAGAATTGATGATTTTTTAGTCTGTTCAACTTTTTACTTGTTGTTAGGATATAGTGGTGACTTTCAGTCTCATTACATGTCAATCTGGAACTAGAAGACTTTATTTACTCTTACTCACAAAATATGAGACACATTACCATTGTTCATTTGATCAGAGTTCATTGTTCTGAGTTCAGTTATAACAGATAAAAATTCTAAATATCTATTTATTCAAATAGAGGCAACATAATTACCAGGATACTCACTAAGCAGAATTATTTCATTACATATTTAATTATTTCCTATTAGAAGTATCAAACTAATTTCTGAGTCCCCAAATGTAGCAACTTAACCCCTAAAATTATAATCTTCTTTCACAGTTCTGGAGATTGACAGTCTCAATCAATTAGGACTGTTTATTGATGAATGAACAACCAAGCCAATACAATACTCTATTAATTATTTATTACATTGCTTTTAATGGAAGTTATTTGGTAAATATTGTTTGAATGAATAGATGAATAAATATATCTGAGGATAATTAGTTCTTAAAGTAGAACAATCTGTCTACCATAGACTATCTCTATTGTAGTCATAGTTCAAAAGTAAACTAGTGATATAAATGTTAAAGTTGCCTGCTCATGTAAAGAAAAGCCCATGAGATTTGCCTAACAACAAATATTTCTGAGCCATCAGAAAAATGAATTAATGGATTAATGGCTGTTGGATTTTCTAAAGCAAAAGCATAACTTTTATTATGTTATTTTTGTTTTTAACTATTTGTCACTATTTGTTTACTTAAAACTTACTATGTTTAAGACAATATGCAATTTTGTGGGGCAGGAGGCTAAACAAATTAAAGTACTTTAAGAAAAGTTTCTGTCCTCATTAACCTTGTGTCTAACATATCTTTGTTAATTAAAGTTAGCAAAAAAAAATTAGTCTAAAAAATGAGATTAATTTTATAAATTAAAAGTAATCATTATCTTAACAAAATAACATAAAAATGCCAGATTCTTATTTATTTTACTGTAGAGCAGTGGTTAATCTTTTCACCTTCAACAGCACATCTAGTGAATAATTACAACAAAAATTAAAAATCCTGGTAAAATTATAACAAAAAAATTGTAAAAATATCCATCATCAAGTAGCATATAGAAATGAACTACAAGTGCACAGGGAGAAATTCTCGATCACTTTTACCTTTATATGAAACTTTTTGTTAATTTAAAATTAGAATTTAAACATGAAGGACATTGTTTCCTCCAGGCTTTCTAAACCAAATTAGTATGTTCAATTTATATCATTCTTCACCTACTAATCTTTGAAAATCTAATCAGGCAACTTGTACCAATATTGTATTATCACATCAAAGAAATCTTATTGCCTGTTTTTCTGCTATACTAAGATCAATGGCTTTTACATTAATCTTTAAAAAAATGCTACTTGCATGAGCAATTTTTATTTTCTAGTATTCTTAAAGTACACTCCAGCTCTGTTTGGTAAAATGAAATAAGTTGTAAGATATTATTTGCTGAAATAACATTTAAACATACTAATTGCAAATAGAGACATTAAGAAAACGTTCAATGTACATTATCTCTTCCCTGATTTTAGAAATCTTGTGAGAAATCACTTGTTACTTTGACATATACATTATCTTAGAAAGAGTTTTATTAAATTTAGAAATGAAAATGAATAATTCAGTAAGGACCATCCTTTTATTTGCAGAAAGTAAGGCCATGAAGAATGACTTTAAAATATAATACTGTAAGTTACTAATTTATAGATGATGTATATCTTAGTGGATAGCAGAAAGTTTATGGAAATTATTTATTTTTAAGGAATGAGCAAATGTTATTCATATTCCTGTGTTTTTATATAAATGATCCTTTATAATAATATAAATGTAAATATTTATAAATTCACAAATGGTTTTAAGAAATATAGAAGAATTTTAATAAACAAGATAACAATAATATTTAAAATTTTAGTGAAGTTCATCTTTTCATTAATGGTTACAGCTTTTTGTTATTTTTGTTCAGGGTTATGGAACCTAAAATCTGTATATCATGCAGAGGTGGTTTCTCAGAAAGCTGACTTTAATTTTGGTGATTACAATATATTGCTTTTTAAATTTATTATAAAGGCATCTTTATATAATGACTGGATTAATTTCCAAAAGAACCCTATTTCTTCAGAATATTTGGGTTCCTCATTGTAAGAGAATTTATTACAGAATTTAATGTATTCCTATGGTCTTTTGATGACTCTTTCCACGAGATAATTCACAAATATATCTTTTGTTATATGTATTCTGTCCATTGGCATTATTTAATTCTTGTCTTCTCTGACATTCATTTGAATATCTTTCAGCAATGCCTCCCATTTCTTCATTCATAATAGAACAGGATTCTTATGCTGGCATCCATTATCTCTCTAAAATAGTGCACTCCATTTTGAGTCTGAAATTGTCTCATATTATCAAAGAAGAGAACATTCCCAAGGGTGTTGTTATAGATTGCTACTATGTGTGATAATAGACTACAAATCTGTAAGGATGAATATAGATAGATTGTGTTAGATTTGAAAATACCTGACTGCCGCCCTAACAAATTATCATTAGATCAGTGGCTAAAAAAACACGAATTTAATACCTTACAGTTCTAAAGTTTAGAAGTCTGTGATGGCTCTTATGAGCTAACATCAAGATATTGGTAGGGCTGTGTTCCTTTCTAGAGATTCTAAGAGAGAATGCCTTTCCTTGCCTTTTACAGCCTCTAGAGGCCATTTCTTGACTCGTGTCCCCTTTCTTCCTTCTTTAAAGCTAGCAATAGTTTATCTCTCTGATCCTTCTTCATAATCAATCTGCCTATTAGATCCAGCCTGGAAAAGTTTCTGCTTCTAAGAACTCATGCAATTGAATTTGGCTCACTTAGATAATTCAATATAATTTTATCTTTTCAAGGTCCAAATCCTGAGTCACATCTCCAAAGTCCATTTTGCTAAATAATGTGGCATATTAAAGGAATTAAACATAGGTTCTAAAAATTAAACACAGGTTCTAGGGATTAAAACATGGATATCTTTGGGAGACATCATTCTGCTTATCACAATCATCACATATATTCACAAAGTAAATTAAGAATGAAAACTATAAATTGAGATCTGAATTTCATTTTTCCTCATATTGCACTGAAATCCCTCCCCATATTTCAGTTAAATGTCACTCAATATTGTTTCTTCATTCCAACACCTTAAATCTATCTTAATCCAGTTTCTTAGTGTTTTCTCCAGTAATTATTTTAAAAATAATCCAACATGTATGAACCTCAATATCATCTCATTCAGCTGGAGAAAATATAACAGTGCTCTCAGTCAGCTATACGATGATAGATTTTCACCTTTCAAGATGGTTTGAAGATAAAAATAAAGTTATAGATGCTTCCTCATTTTTAATCTTGATCAGTGCTGAAATACATCATGTGCTATGTTAGTGCCTTAAATCTCTTCTCCTAAGTATTTATTTCTATAGGTTCTTTTATTCAGTTGTGGAGTCTACATTTCTATTTTTTTTTATCTTGAATTATTTATACATTTCTTTGACATGTAAGGTGCTGTGGTATTTGGAAAACACCTTTGACTTGTAAATAAAAACCTGACAAAATCTCATTACCAGCTATTTGAACATGAGCCAGTTATTGAAACTGAGCTATATAAAATCAAATTGAAAATATCTGATTCTCTACTTCAGAGGTGGATTCTGAAGATGAGTTTATAAAATATGTAAAATTGCACTATTAGAAAATTTTATTAAACACTTTATAAAACAAACTTTTATAAAATAGAGTTGAAAATACCTGATTCTTCACTTAAAAAATTGACTTTTTTTTAATTTATTTTTCAATTACAGTTGCATACAATATTGTATTAATTTCAGGTGTACAACATAGAGATTAGATACTTATATACCTTATGAAGTGGTGAAAGCTGATTTTAAGGATGTTTATAAAATATTTTCAATTATATTATCAGAAAATTTAAACAATTAATATAGTAAATTTTTATAAAATAAAGTTCAAAATATTAGATTCTTTACTTCAAAAGTTGATTTTGAAGATCAAATAAGTTTATAAAGTATTGTAAATTACATTATTGAAAATTAATTAGAAAATTAAATAGCTTAAAATAATTACTGAAAAATCATTCTAATTCCAAATATAGTTTCATTTTTATTTAAGACAAAAAATGAAAAAAAAAGATATGTTTATAATTTACCTTGAGATTTCTCCTTTTTCTTTGTACATTATATTTATGGACTTGCTGCATACTCTAAACTGTGATTCCTATCATTAGGAAAAAAATTTTAATTTACTTTATTTTTATTTTTAAGTGAAAGAAATCATATCCTTTACTAGTTCATCATTTCAGTAGAAATGATATTTAAACATAAAAATTATATCCTCTGAAAGTATAAATATAAATTGAAAGAAAATGTAAAAAGAACCATCTCTATGAGCAGAAGCTGAATTTTCTAAGAAATATGAAAGGTTAAGAATTCTATATTTTTTTATTTTAAATTATTTGACTTTACTGTATTTATTAATGGTTCAAAACATATTTGCTCTCACTTAAAAATTTTAATGAGAGCCATATGATTGAAAATGTTTAATTTTTTAAAAGCAAAGTTTTATAGTACAGTGGTTCAAAGGTCTGTTTCTCAATTCAAATTATTTTGATACTTGTTTTTTAATTTTATTTTATTTTATTAATTTCAAGTATAAACTACATTGGTTAGACATTTATACTATTTTTTCTAATAGGGACTATTAAGTGCTTATATATGATAAGTAAATTACATAATAAACAATATATAAAATTTACCTTATTAAGACTGTGATTAAAATATTGCTACCTAATTTTACAGATGAGAAACCTGAGACTCAGAAAGATTAAGTAATATCTTTCAAGTTACACAGGTGTTACAAATGGCTGTGCTCAATTTAAATCCAGGTCAGCTTGATTTTGAAACTGTGCCCTTGTAAACTCTGCTTCATGAAGAGTTCTGTGATTAAATGATGTGATTTGCATAATATTTTGGCCCGCTTTATGGTACTGCATAAGTCCCTTATGCTTTTTCAATTTTCTTCATTTTATTTTATTTTTTTACTTCTCCGACTCAAAAATTTCAAATGAACTGCCTTTGAGTTCTAATTTTTTTCTTCTGCTTGACTACATCTGCTTTTGAACCCCTCTAGTGAAGTTTTCAGTTCAGTTATTTATTATATTTTTTGCTTTCCAATATTTTTCTTTCTCTCTTTCTCTCTCTCTTTTTGTTTGCTTCTATCTCTTTGTGAATATTCTCATCTTATTTGTGTTTTTTTTTTTAAATTTTGTTTAGTTGACTATCTGTGCTATCTTGTAGATCATTGATCTTCTTTAAGACAATTATTTTTAGTTTTTTTGTCAGATAATTCATAGATCTCTTTTTTGGAGAGATTGATTTTCAAAAATTTATTTTGTTCTTTTGATTTGGCAACATGTCCTTGTTTCTTTATATATATATATATTTCTGAGTTTAATGCATTTTAAAAAGTAGCCACCATTCCAAGTCTTTATGAGTTGTTCTTTGTACAGACCAATATTTTCACGAATTAGTCTAGCGAGAGATTTTGAAACATCAGTTGGAGTAGGAGAATTCTCTGGGTTTTTCGTGTGTAATGAATGTTCCTTTTAGAGGTTTACTAGTTTCTTTCTCAAGAGTTCGTAATCTCTTGCTCCCTCTAGTGTCTACCTGTGACACGGCAGGTTCTGCGGTGCTGCGGTAGCAAGCCTCTCTGCTCTCTTTTTTTCTTATTGGTTTAGGCATCTGAAATATACCAGATTCCTGTTAGCACCATGAGTCAGGTGAAACAAAAATCAATCGCTTTGGTAGGCCTATGAAAAGCTAGAATTCAGAGATATGTCTTACTCTTTTCCCTCTTTCCCAAAGAAGAAACCATGAGTTGAACACTTTCTTTCAGTCACTCAAAGCCGTACCCATTCTCTCGCTGTGGCACTGCAGGCTCTATGGTACCACATCAAGCTGCCCTACTCTCTCTTGCTTTCAGTGGCCCCCAATCATCCAAACTATGTTAGTTTTATCAGTGCTCCAAATCAGACAAAAACAGTCCCTCGGGCACGTCTCCAAAAACCCAGAACGATGTACACCTGTTCCACTCGTCTCTCCTCATCTCAAGGGAGAAGCCATGGGCTTTTCACTTGACAGCCCTGAGCTGATCAAGGGTAAAGTGAAATGACTATTCTTAAGTGTTTCAATATGTCTGTTCTTGGCTTTGCACTTTCCTGAGATAGTGCAACATCTTATATGGTTTCTGCAGTTCTTATAAACATATTACGGTTCATGTATTATTGTAAATTGATGTCTCTGTGGGGAAACAAAGCCTGAAATTTCTTATTTCATCATATTTCTGACTCATATATACTTATTCAGCAAAAATTTATACTGATATACATAAATGATTTAATGTTTTCATGGGTTTAATTTGGGGAAAGTAAAAATCTATGTATAAAAAGAGAACAGAATTGAATTAACCCTAAATTTGAATGTTTCTAGTCTGTAAACTTGTTTCCACCAATATATCACAGGTGTACTGTAGCTTAGAAAAGCAAAGGTAATTATCAGTGGAGTTTATTTCTCCTAAGGGTTTCTGCACATCTGTTTCTATATCTAGAAAATGTCAGTGTAAAAATAACCAAAAGATACAAATTTTGGTTTTGCCCTTAAAAAATGATAATAAAGTTCAATAAGATTACTTGGAATTCATTTAGATAGAATCCAAGAGATATGGGAATTTATATTAAATATTAAAATTGCCTTTTTAGATTTGTAAGCATGGCTATTCAGCTGAATTTTTAGTTTCATATTTCCTACCATTTTAATTAAAATATATACTAATATTATATCTGGATGCAAAGACACTTTTAGATGATGATTCTTCAGTCACATCTACAAGGTATGATATTCTTTTACAAAATGTGTTTTCTTTTTAATAACATGAATGGATCTGACTATAAGTTGATTAGCTGATTTTTTAATAATTATTAAACTGAGCCTTGTATAATAGAGAAAATAATCTTATTAAATATAGTCATAAAAAAACTGGACATCTAATGCTTCAGTGGAAGGAGCAGGAATTTGGGAGAAACACTGGCCTGAGTATGGGCTCTAAATATGTCCTGTCTTTACTGTGGAACATTAGTGAATTACTTCAACTCTTCTTAACCTTAGTTTCTATGTGTGCAACATGAGAATAATATTGTTTATCTCAGATTATTATGAGAATTTAAATGAGAAAAAAACTGACTTTTTTCAAACAACAAGTAGGATGCTCTACATTCTAAACATTATATTAGAAAAAATATTTCCTTTAACTCATTGTTCAAAACTAATTCTTGTCATGAAATGTTCTTCCAAATCTATGAGATGTGGCATAAAATAATAATAATGATTCACTATAGCATATGAAATGGAATTGAGACTTGTTAGAAATCCAAAACATTTTCTGAATGTTGTTTACAAGGTAGTTTCAGTTTTCTCACAACCTTTTTTTACTTTCTGAAAATGCTATTAAGAGTGTAATACTATTTGAAAAGATCAAGAATTAAAAGTATTTTATTTCTAAGCATCGTATTACCTTAGTTAGAATTTTTTTCTCATATTGGATTTCTTAAGAATCTTCATATCCATATATCCTCAATATTTTTAATTGCATACTATTACATTATACTAAAATAGAATATTAATAAAAGCATAATGTAATCATTGGACTATCTATTGAGAATTAATGTTGGAAAATTTCAGTATCAGTACTTATATTTCAGATTTTGTAGAAGCAGAAAAGTATTACTTCATCACAGACTAATAACACACAGAGGCAGACTTACTCTAGAACAACCCAGTTAAGCTAATTAAAGGACAAATAATATCTGGGAACACTATAAATAAAGATTTAACTGTAGATCAAATAGAAGAAAATGATGGAAGAATTGAACCATAACCTGGTGGCTGATAATTGGTGGCTGATTTGGTAGAACCTGAATCAGCAGTCAGGACTCTTTTGATGTTCATGGGTACATTCATCACACATTAGTGAGTTTCTGTTAGGCAGCAGTTTTATGTCAGCAGAATAATACTGTGAGTTATATTGAATTTTCTTAATAATTTAAATGTAAATGAATATAATTTCATTATGTAGTTTTTAGTTGTATAAGAGATTATAAAGTGAAATTTCTATTTATATATTCAGTAATATTAAAATAATAATGATTCGAGGCAATATTTTTCTCTTTCTTAAAAATGTTCTGAACATATATAAGCCTGATAAACACTGATGGTATGTGCCTGGTGCTACCAAGGTTATGGTTCAATTTCTAATGGACCCATAGATATAGACTATACTCAGATTTTCCAAGTAAGACATGAGTAAGGGCTGAGTGAGAGGATGAGGTTGATGAATCCTGATATATAGTTCTTGAAGCAAATAGTGGAAGTCGAAACTATTATCACTTTTCTTGTGGAAACAGAGGCTGAGAGAGATTAATTATGATGGACATTATACAGGTAATAACCAGGTAGGGAATTAAAAATATTGTCTGATTTCAAAGTCTCTCTAATAATACATATTTAAAACTAAATAGTAAATAAAATAATAAAATATCATCTCATCATAACCGGTTATTTATTAGAGAATTTTATTTAATAAACACAAGAATTTGATTTTGAGGGACAAAATGGGTTATTATGCATTAACATTAAGATACAACATTATTATCAAAAGAAAAAATTTTTTAATTTTAATAAGAAATAATGTGGAAAATGTCAACTCATACTATCTATACTTCTAAAGCATTTTTACTAGTAAATTTTTACTTGTACATTAAAATTATTGACTTTTTCAGAGAGAGAATAATGAACTAGAAGGTAAGAATGCATCTTACAGCTTTATGATCCCATTATATTCTTGAGGAAACAATCTAGAGAAACACATAATTTCAATGTTTGGAATGTATTCTGCTTTCTACTGTAGTGAAATTTCTTATGTACCAAGCCAGCCAGTTTCTTAGCAAGGAACGAGATTTGCTTAATTTTCTGGCTCTGAACTCCCTTGCTACTGTTGTCTTTTAACTCTTCCCCTGGGTGCCATATGAACTTGCCATGCCCTTCTTGCTGTTATTCCCTAATGATGGCACACATTTTCATGATTTCACCTTACTGCATGTGTTTTTTTCCTTTGCCAGGAATTCATTCTCTTCTCATTTTATTCTTAATCTCCTCCAAGACCCTGGTCAATTTTAAACTTCTCTGGAAGATGATTAGATTAACACCATACCTTATGTACTCACTAGAATAGCTCACAATTTTTCCTAAGGCTTCAAATCACATCAGGTATAATGCCCTACTAGCAGTTACTCTGATGTGACTTTAAAACCATAACTTCTATTCTAAGAACTTATGTACAGTAAGAAGTCTTTTTCTTCTTTATGTATCTAGCACCCAGTTAGATCATCAAATAGGATGTCTTAAATAGTAAATATGAATGAATTGATGTGGTTCACATAAAATAATTATAATCAAGTAACCAATAAAGAAGACAAATGACAACTTTTTGTTTTTAAAAGAATAAACAAAGTTTAATATGAAAATATTAGTTTATAGATGGGGCACTTGCAAAGGAATGAAATTGTATCATAAAAATTGAGAAAGTAGAAGCTGATATGCAGAACAAGGAGTTTTAATTTCAATTTTGTCTATGTGATGCTAGGCAATCAATATAGATGTTTATATTTGATTCATTTGCTTTTAAAATGTAATATTTTCATTATAAAAATGGCATACGTATATTTTAGATAACATGCAAAATAAAATCACCAATTTATAATCACACTACTCAAAATGTGAAATTCTTTCATGTTTACAGACATGTCAGGATGTCATTTTTAAAAATATGTTATGTAAGCTTTATTAACCACCTAATATATTATATACTAAGCTCTGAAGGATTCAATGGTGAGCAGCATCAGACAAAATTCTTGTCTTTGTTAGACTGTATTAACCAAGTTAGTAATCAAATAATCTTTAAAATAATACATGTATAATTGTGAATAACAAAATTTTTTAAAGGAAAGATATCTAGCATTATCGCAGCATATGTCATGAACTCATGACACAAAATGAGGTTGAGAAATTTTTACTGAGGCAACAATACATAACTTGAGGCCCAACTATTGAAATTTGATAATTTTAATAATTTGTAAAAATACTGAAGTTGCTATTTAAATTTTTTTTTAAAGTTCTGATTATATATCACTTTCCCTGGATAAATGAAATCTTCCAATGGATTTTGTTTTTATCACAATGAAAATGGGAAACTATTGGAGAGTTTTGTACATAGAAGGAATTCAACAGATATGGTCTGTATTGTTTGATTTTTGTTAAATACTAGTTACAAAATATTTTTTGTAAAGCAATATACTCTTCAGTTATGTGAACAGGGGAGAAAAAAATATACCTTAGAGAACAAATGTATAATATTGGAAAGCAGGAAAGGAAGGCTCAAATTCTCACATAGTCTTGTACTTCACCTCCCAAATTTTCACTCTTGTCACTCCTTCTAAAGAATGTTTGTCATACACCCAACAAAACACAGGCATATACTATTTTTATAAAAGTCTTTTAAAACATAAATCCAAGCCTAAAAAATGTTGATAAATCTTCTGTTCCTAGAAGAATTTACCACAGACCTTCTAGGTATAAAGAGTTCCTGTCATGCATTTTGCATGAGGTTTACAGATTTGTATTTATAGTCAATTTCTTTTTCAGAAACATATTTTCTGGAAAAAGTATGTTGTTTTTACTTTGGACTTAACAAGTTTGAAAGTCAGCTTAGCTTCCTCTTATTCTGATGGAGCAACTAGAAAGAAAGAAAAAGTGTAAAGTTCTCTGTACATTCCAGTGGTACAGTATTATGGTGTGCTATTTAGGTATAGAAATAAAGAAAAGAGAGTAATTCATGAGAATAAGAAATGACTTTGAAAGACATAAAAATACATATTTATTTATTCTGATCTCAAGCACATTTTTGCAGTGATTTTTATGTCTCTTATCTAGTACAGAGAAGGATCACTGGGCAGTAAGTACCATTACTTACTTGAGAATGACTCAGCCAAATTTAGGACCCGTGGGCATTGAACTATAAACACTAATGAATGGTATGGAGTCTGAAATTCTCATTAGATACATTTAAACCCAACATTTTAAGAGCAGATAGACATATTTTTCATCTTGTTTCTGTTACTTATTTACTTTGTGAATTCAGACAATTACTTAATCTCTCTGATCTACAAAATGAGAATGACAACATATACCTGATAGAAACATGGCTGGGAGAAGATAAAGTGTTTCAGATAAAATGCTTGGCATAAAAAGGCTTGGTAGGAATATGTCTTAGTCAGGAGATATGTTCTAAATCAAAGAATCAGACAAAAGTTTACCAAAAATTCTATATTAGTTATTTATGTCCTTATATAGCTAATAAAAGGGTATATGTGTACATATACATATATATACCAATATGTGTGTATATATATATATATAGTGCTATATTATGGGACTCTGAATTCACAGATTTACTGTGAAGAGCTATTGTATCAAAAAGAATTTAGGAATTAGTATCACAGATGCTTCAACAGATGTGTGATAGTATCAAAAAACACATATCACACAAAAACTGTGAAATGATATAGGCTAATAATTCTTAAGGATTTGACAGAAAATTATAGGTGAAATACAAATTATTCATGTCTCTATTTTTAAGTTTAGAAAATTTATAGATCTTCTAACTGAATGTTTTCTTTCATTCTTTTGCCTTCTTTCTTCTATTCATTCAGATTCTTACTGTCTTCCAGTTTCATCTAAATTTTGCACCACACTTAAAATTATTTTTCTTTTACCCATTGGATAACTGAACATCATTTTGCCTCACTCAAATGAGCCAACCTGAGTATATAAATCTACTGTTATAATTCCTCAGTCATTGTCTGAAGCATTTGCCCCTTTATGTCTACCAATACATTTTAGAGGTAAGCACAAGTAGAAATTGTTTCCAGGTGAAATTTATTTTCACTTAACACACACACACACACACACACACACACACACACACACACACACATCCTTGGAAGAATAAAATAGTTATTTTTGAGTCGTGAAATTAAGGGTATTCTTTTTTCTCTTTTCTATATTTCTGACAATGAACATGACTAAGATATTTTAAATCTATTTTTTATTGGTATAACTTATAGGTCTATATTTTAGTGTAGGCACTCAAATGAGTAGTAATTTAATAAATCAAGTCACAAAGTATAGTGAATAAAAACAAATTTGAGAATGAGAAATATTTATGGATGAAACACTGTAAATGCAGGCTTGTATGAACATAGTTGTGCATAATGTGTATTTGCATTTTCACAATATCTCATTATTGTGAAGTATACTCATTTTAAAGCATATAATTAAAAGACAGCAGATAGTGAAGAGAAAGATAAAAGGAACAAGTCACTCAAATGACTGAATATCCTTTTCTCAAAATTCTAGTAAAAAGCATTCCTACATTATTTCACAAGACACGCATTATAATAAAATACATAAAACAAACAAGTTTCTACTAATACAAAAATTTTTATACTCTTTAGGTCAATTTGAATTATTTTTGTTTTCTATCAATCACTGCTTGCTTTGTAAGAATATTTAGAATGTTATTTTTATTAATCATTGCTATTCTAACAATTAAATTTGTCATTATGTATTATATAGCTTATATTTGTTAAATTATTTTATCTTTACTTTAATCACACTTAGAAAAATATGTTAAACTAAAACACATGATTTCTTAATACAAAAGTTTATCACATAAGGAAAAAAAGAAAATATTTTTTTATCATCTCCTAAAAATAACTCATATAATTATAATTCTTATATTAATTGTACCAAGAGACATGAAACTAAAATATGTTTTCTGATTATAGCAGTAGCTTGATTTCATAATAATTTCAAAATACCAAATATCTTGCCATATCTCTCAGTTTTTAGTATATTTATATCTATTGCTATAAGTAATTATTTAGAACAAAAAAAAATCAATTTGCATCTCAGTATAAAATCTAAGAAGGAATTACCAGCAGAGCTACATCTATTTTTTTAATGGTGACAAAATCTTTTTTTATGATAGAAGTAGTTTTTTTTCTCCTTTCTGTTCTTCTTTTTCTAAATTAAATATTGTTCCTTAAAATCTGAAATATCAAATACAACCCCCAAAGTGACTATAATTTCATGGACAACAAAGGGTTCTATGATTTAAGTTAACATTTTTAATACAAGAAAATATCAAGTACCTGAATGGTTTATATTTGATAATATTGATGACTTCATTAGTGAGGAGTTACAGAATCAATATGATCTTAACATTCCACTTGACTATAAGTTTTATATTCAGCAAAACTCTTGCAAATGCAAAATAACATACTGGAAAAAACAAACTACAGTTAAATTTGGTTGCAAAATATTTCTTATAATATACAGAAGCTGGATTTATGCCCTTCAGAATAATTCTTTTAGATTGTCTCTATAGGCAATTCATGTTTAGTTAAAATTTTTTCTGAACTTTGAATAAATACATAGACTTGAGGGAAACTGAAATAGGACAAAAGAAAACTCCACCTGAAAAAAAAAGCTTAGATATTGTTTGAAAAGTTCAAGAATAAGTACTTAACAATCAGAAAAGCAAAAAATAGCAAACCTTGGAAGTTTGATAAAATTAAATTGTTTTAAATAAAATTTAACCAAAGCCATTGGCTTTTAAAAAACAAAATACAATGAGAAATAATTATTTATTCAATATTGGTGACAGGAAAGAACAATTAATTTGGCAACCACAGTTAAAAGTTGGTGAAGAGAAGAGTCTTTAAAAACTTCTTGCCCAGAGGGGTTTAAGATGGTGGCATAAGAGGATCCTAGACTTACCTCTTCCCATGGATACAATGAATCTGCAACAACACATGAAATAAATTCTTCTGAAAAAGACCTTGGAACTGGATGAACAGAACCTCTATAACAAGGAATAGAAAGACAGTATTGATGCAGGTAGGAAAGGCAGAGATACCATTCCAAAGGAGGGTCTCCACCCCAGGCTCAAAGATTAACACTTAGGTGGTATCTCAAAGGCACAAAGCTTTTCTCTGATGAATGAGGAGTTTGTGTTTCACATCAGGCACCCCAAGTCTTAGATCCTGCACGAGGCTAATGAATTCCCAGAACGCTTGGCTTTGAAAACCAATGGAGATTACATAGAAAAACCATAGAACTATAAGATGCAAAGAACTTGCTCTTAAAGAATTCATTCACAAAATCATCACCCTGAGATCCAGTGCAAAACAACCAGTTTTCAAAGCTCTTAGACCATATATGAGAGAGACACACTTCCTAATCAGAAAGCATCTACTGGAGAAGCAAAAAAATGTAGGAACACTCTGCAGTCACAGGGACACAAGCAAGCATCATTTTCACAATTTCATCCTATCTCACTAATGATGTTCCTGGCAAGTGCCATTTGGAACTCTCCTAACCTGCCAGAGAAAGTGGGAGTACCCACTGAAAGTCCTGCCTAGCACTACACCACAGCAGTGGGCCATGTACCCCACAGCTGGGCTAGGTGACAGCCTTGTTTACCTTCACCTTCAGTGCTATCACATCAGGTGAGTGCATGTAGCCCACACAGGGGACATCTCTTGAACACTTAGCTCTGTTGGCCAAGAACTGCCCTTATGGGCTCCATAAGACATCTTCTACACAAGATCACTCTTTCAAGTCTGAGAGAGGTAATTGATTTACCTAATATGTAGAAACAAACACAGAGAGTGAGGAAAAAAAAGTGGTATCTTCCAGGTGAAAGAAAAAGCCAAACTTTAGTAAAAGATATTAATAAAATGGAGATGAACAATCTACCTGATAAAGAGTTAAAAGTAGTTGTCATACAAATACTCACCAAGCTCCGGAGAATATTGAAAGACAGTGAGATCTTCAACAAAGAGATAGAAAATATAAGAACATTCTCATTTCCTGTCTTCAGATATTTAAAGATAAGATGGAAAAAAAATTTAGAGCTTATGTGAATTAGCAAAGGGTTAAGAAAATGTGAATTTAATAGAAAGTCTTCCCACTGAGTTTCTTCAAGATTTGACTATTTTTAGAATAATTTGATTAATTTTTATTAATGGTTCCTATATCTGAATTAGTAAAAATAAAGAAGAAGGAATCAATTATTAATAAAATAAATAGCCTGCAACTTTAGATTTATTGCATACTTAACAAAAAGGAGAAAACTTAAAGCATGAAGTGAGTTTGAAGTACGGTAAGATGAAGTGAATAAGTTTATGTTATTTTTCCAATTTAGTGTATACTCAAAGTAATAGTGTGGTCATGTTAAACAATTCTTCTCTGACTTCTTGTGCAAGATTGACATGAAATCTATTATTACCTCTTTACAGTTTTCTTTCTTTAGTCTATTCCTCTCTCAGTTGTCCTGAACAATTCTTCCATAGTGATCCCTCTTGCGACCTTGTAAATTAGCTAATAATAATTTTTTCTCTAGAATGTTCTTATTACTCATGTCAATAGCACTTGCTTATCAAACAAAATTCAGTTAAACTATACCTTATCTTGTCAGCAGGTGCTAAAATATTCTTCTTGCTTCTATAGCACTGATTAGGTATCCTGCTTTGGGGATTCTCCTGTGTATTTTCATGATACTTGGTGACTGGTATGGTCAAACTTCTACATTGTTGCAATTTAGTTGATATAAAATGGTATGCCATTGTAGTTTTAGTTGTTTTTTGTTTTGTTTTATTTTGCATTTTTCTTTTGAAGTTTGAAAATATTTTCTACCATATTATCATTATAATAACACTAATTGCATACTAATTTGACTCTTATTTTTTAATTTATTTCAAACATCGACTGTATACTTTCTGAGGGCCCCATTTATTTATTCTTATCTCTTTATTGTTAATCTGTGGCACAGTTTTACTTTTTCAAGGTATTCCATCAACTATCAACATATAGTCACTGTTGTCACATTGAAGCCTTATGTGTTTAGATTGATAGAATATTAATGAAATCTAAGTATTTAAAATATTTCAAGGAACATTTATTTCCTATATTTATGTGCAATTTATTTCACGCTATAAATTCTACTTTATTATTTTTTTCATATTGGCATGTTGTAATTTACCAAAATATGTATAGAGATTGGCAAATTCCATTCTTACAGGTACACATTTACACTACCAACCTGTCAAGCAAAATGTTTTTGATTTTTTTTTTTTGAGGGGGATTTCTATTTGTGGGTTTCTTATTTATGTGTTTATTTTTTGTTTTCCTTTCAGCAAAACTGTCTGCATAAGCCAGAACCACTGTGGTCTAACCAATTAAAATCACAGAGAACGTATTTTAATTCTTGCCAGCCCATTTATATGATGAAAAGAAAATCTCTAACATTAGATAATAGAAAAAAAATTTTTTAACATGTTTTAGTTGAGTCAGAAAATAATTACACTAGTCAATGTTCAACCCTTATTCCCAAAAGAGAGAATTTTCACAATCTGGGCATCTTAACTCATAATTGATATGACTATCTGGATATATAATGTAATGTAAATAACTGTTTATCTTTCACCCTTCTTGCTTCTTAGACTGAGAGTTTGCTTCTATTGCACTATACTTTGTGATTGTTTTATTTATTCATGCTGGGAAAGATGATAAGGTTTAAGTTGAAGTCCAAAGTCTTTTGAAAAAATAGATATTCAGAGGTCCCACTTCTATCTCCCTACCAGCTCTAACCTACCTCCACTCTATCAAACTCTACTGGTTTGAGATGGTGATAAGTTTGAGCTTTCCTGATACTTGTCTTCTCAAAGGTTATGTTAGAAATGAGAAGATTTTTCTTTCTACTGATTTGCTACCATTAGAAACATTAGAAGAATTAATTCAAATTGTCGTAACAATTTTATCTTGATTACAGAGATAAGATTTGTTAAAGTAAGAACAAAAACATTTTACAGGCCAGAACATGCTAACCATCACAAAGTTATCTCTGATTCAGTATATTATATTTTAACAAAACCATGTGCAGAGTATAAACCCTGAAGATAAATTTGCCCTTTTATTTTTTAAGAAAAGAAAGGGCACACCAACTGAGGAAATTTCTAAATGTTCAAACTGACTCATTGCTTTGAAAAAAATCACAGAAAATGTTAGAAATCCTAAAATAAACTTTATAAAATGTACTTTATACCTTGGTGGATAGAGTTGCTTCATATATAGAGACAAAAATAAAAAATAAAAAAAAAATTTATTCTAAGGAAAGTAACCTTATGGGGTGATCTGATCATAAATTTCTAACTGGGCAGATCATGATAGGTAGCCATGCCCCAGGTATATAACTTCTTTGCCTTAAACAAGCCCTGTTCATTTTTCCTGTGCATCTAGGTGAACACTGCCTTAAAATGTCAGATCTCTCAGAAGTATAACCACCCTCCAGAGAGCATATAATCTTGTGAATTATCCTGCAATCCAATTTCTACCTTGTTTTCTTCCACTTTCATGTAACCCTCCTTATGTTTCCACCTTAATTTCAAATGCATAAAACAAACTGAAAACTGTAATTCTTTGAAGCATTTGATATCCTGTTTACTGGCTATTTTCTTCATTTTGTCTCAAATAAATCTCATAAAAAATTTTTTACAGGTTTGGACATTTCTTCCATTGACAAACAGGTTATGACTTACATGTTTAAAAAGGAAATTGAATCCTCCATTTCTATGTAACTGCTATTAAAAAAATAAATTGTGAAAGGTAAAAGGAACTAAGAGCTGATAAGGGACAACTTGTGTTTCATATTATTGACAGTGATAGCAAGCATTAGACTGATAGTATCCTCCAGAACACTACTGGTCAGGAAGAATTATTTCCAGTAATCTGCATTTTAGAAGTAGAATTTTATTTAAGAAAGTACTTAGGAAATGTTACTGTGATATATCCACTAGTGCCTTAGCAATGAACTGATACCACTGTCTACATTTTTTAATTATAAAAATTGAAAAAATATTTATAGTTTAAAAAATGTATCTTATAAAAACAAAGACCATATCTGTCTTGTTCCCCTCATTAGGGACTCTGTTGGCATCACAATCTTTGTTTCAAAGTTGGTAATTTCAGTCAACATATATTGAATAAGTGAATTCGTTTAGGAACTTCAAATGTTTATTTTTTTCTAAGCCATATCTACCTATTTCTGCACCCACATACTCCATTAACAAATATCTTTAACTTCTCTGTATATAAAAACAGAGTAGAATGAGTTTCTTTCAACAATTCAACAAAATATTATTGTGTAATTTTATGTATGTGTCAGAGATATTGAGAAACTAAGATGAACAAAAGACAAACTTTTTTTGCTTTATGAAATTTATGATTTTCCAGTAATAGATATCAAATAATTATCTATATGAATGAATATATTATTTTAAACTAATGAAATTGCTATTGAAGTATATATTATGCATGGAATATGTGGCATGTGAACCTGACCTAGAGCGAAGAAAATATCCTTCATCTAAGAAAAAAAATGTATAAAATATAATGTTTCTCTAGAATGTAAGATCTATGAGGGCAACAAAATATTTATATTTACTTTCTACTTAGTCCCCAGCACCAGGTACAGTAAATTACATATTGTGAACACTCAATAAATATGGGTTACATAGACTATGTATAAGAAAATAAAGCAAAACTTGGAACAAAAAAGAAAGGAAGAACAAAATTGGATAAAAAGCCTTGTTCAAAAGCCATGTATGATAATAGTATTTGGCATTATGGATCCTGATACAGTTAAAAATAAAGAGCAATTTTATGAAATTAAAGTATCAAGAGTAAAGAATTTGCTATGAGAATCCTTTGGAAAGGATCTTACTACACAAAACCTGTTGTTCGTACTAAAGAATGTAGTCAATATTCTCAGATCAATGAAGAATCATCAATTGATTAGAATAAGACTAAAATAGTCTGTTGTAGGACCAACATTCTGGTGAAATGTGGTAAGTGGATGTAAAGGAGTTAAGAATAGATGTTGGAGATGAATAAAGAAAAGAAATAAGTTAGGAGATTGACTTCAGTTGCACAGGCAGAAGATAATACTGGTCTTTATTAGACTGACTATGGTAGGCTGAATAATGGTTCTCAAACATGTCCATCTCTTAATCCTCAGAATCTGTAACTATGTTGCCTTACACACAAAAGAAACTTTGTAAATGTGATAAAATTAATAATCGTAAATAGAAAAAATATCATGGATAGTTCGAGTAGACCCGATGTAATCACATGAGTTTTTATAAGATGCAAGTAAAAGGGTCAAAATCATAGACAGAGATGATATAAGAAGATATTATGCTGGTGTCATTGAAAGTGAAGGATAGGGTCATGAGAAAAGAAATGCAGGTGGCCTCTAAAATCCAGAAAAGTAGCATAAGTATGGTAATGTTGAGGAACTCAGGTATTCAAGGGAAATTAATGAAATTAATAAAGATAACTTGGACCTAAATTGAATATGGTAGCTAAAAATAGGAGGGTTATGAATAATGCAACTTTTGAAGAGTGATCCTATTATTTGAGGTTAGAAATAGCAGAAGAAGACCAGATTTGAAGCAGAAAGATTATGACTTCCTTTTTGGATATACTAAGAGTGAGTTCCCTTTAAGATATTTAAAAGAAAATGTCAAGTAGACCCTTGAGATTATGCTTCTGAATCTCAAAGAAGAAATTAAGAACAGAGGGACTATGGGAGATGATAAATAATCACTGATTTCAATGACAATGAAGCTCTGAATGACCAGTTTAGAAAGAGTTAAACAAGACTGGAGTGAAGTGAAGAGAGGCTTAGAAATGAGAAAGAAGATAGCTGGTGTAAATTTTTTTTTTTTCAAGTAGTTTGTGAAGCGGAGGAGAGAGAATTCTAGAGGAATGTGAGGACAAGAAAAGTTTAAAAGGTTTTCAAGATTTTATTTTCTTTATTTAATATCAGAGAGCTTATATACATTTTTATGGTAAAAATTTTTTAAACAAGGAAAGTTAAATATAAAGAAGAAAGCAAGAGTAATTAGTATTGTAAATTTTCTAAAAGATGAGAGGAAATAGGAATAGAATCACATGGAGACATTGTCCGCAGATAAGAGAATGACCAATTTTATATTATAACAGAAGTGGAGACACAAGAAAAGGCTTATTATGAATAGAAGTGAGTTAGAGTTTTGGAAGCAAGAGGTTAAGAGAACTTATGATTATGAAACACATGTGTGGGGGTTGTGTATGTGTATACACATGTGGGTGTGTATGTAAATACCATTAATCAGTTGTATATATGGAAAGAGAGGGGGAGAGACAGAAACCGAGACTGAGACCGAGACAGAGACAGAGAATGAGAAAGAAGACCTGAGGTTATTTATCCAATAAATGAGGGAGGGTGGAGAGAGTGTTGGGGAGAGAATAAAAGTGGGCTTTGATTTTGGATGATAGAATTTTAGATTGTGTATTTCTGTACTTTTAATATCCTTAAAATGCTTGACAAATAAATGTCACACAACAAATTTGACTATCTGCCTCTCTATTTCTCTATTAATTTTCTTACCATAATCACCCTTCACACACTGTTGTTTAATGTCACTACTGTTTAAATAAATAAAACCTCCTGCAAATATATATTTGGAGTTTTTCACTAGAAATGACTCACGAAGCCCTACCAATGTTCTTATTTATCCATTAATATTTTTAAACACTATCTCATGTCTTTTACTTCATTTAATAAAATGAGGATCATGCCCCAGGTCCTTGTTTTATATATACTATGTAAAAAAGAAAGATGAATAAACAAGAAAAATTGAATGGGGTGATAAATTTGCTTGAAATTAAATATGAAATCATAGAATTAATTAAAATGTATACTGCTACTCAAATGACAAGAGAAAGACAGAGTAATAATAATTTATAGGAATAGAACTTACAAATAATATTTAAGTTAATAAATACTAACAAAAGTAGATAACACAATAATGATAAAAATGGAGGAAAGAGGGTATAGAGTCTTCACTTCTCCTGCTCTTCCCCCATCATCTTTAAATCTATAATGACAGCTCATTTGGAGCTTTAAAAAGAAAATAAATAAAAATGAATTAAAATTATTATTTATGAGTAGCTCCTTTGTGATAGGTATTATTTTGTTATTTTCAGAAGAGAAAAAGAATAGAAGAAGAATTTGATTAAAGTGACTACAGAGGATATTCACATTCATAATATTTAAGGTTTTATTGTCATCTTTAGTTAATTTTAACTGCATATTTTAAAATTTGACTGATAGTCAACAGCACTATTTAAGATTCATCCATGACTGTCTAGCTAAACTTGATTACATTGCATTCAGTTTTTTTAAGATAGCAAGGTAATTGATTATTATATTAGTGTTTAAATAAAATATCAGTGAAAATAATATTTTAAAAACCAGTTTGAACCACCTATACAATGTTGTACGTTAAAGACAATTTAAGAAGAAATCAATATAATTGAATAAAAAGACAAATCTTGGATGCCAATAACCATATAAATAACAACTATTGCAAGCTCCTTGCCATTTTTAACTACAGTCTTAAATGTCTCACTATAGCCAAATATGTGTGTGTATATGTATATATATATATATATATATGTATACATATTGTTTACTCATTTCTATCAGAGTTGCATTCTTATAGCAAATAAGTTTTGAACTAAGATTGAAAGAGATGCTGACTTTAAGAAAATGAGAGTAAAATATATTCTGGGATAAAGTGAATTGAGCAATAACATAGAATGGTAGTGAGTAGGAACTGAGGAAGAAATTAAGGATGTTGAATAGAATAAAGAGGATATACTATATTGAAATTAAATAAAATATGAGATTAGAAAGTTGACTTGGGAGAAGGAAGTAAATTAGAACTGATCTGCTTCAAAAAATTTTTTCAGCTAACTGTGTGATAGATTTATGGAGTAAGGTACCATTTTCTTATATCAGCCGGAAGTTGTATCGGTGACCATGATGGAGTTTGTTGTCTAATTCTTTGAGCTTATGCTAAAAGTCCCTGGAAAATATGCTTTGAAATTTCACAAAAACTTATAATTTAAAATTCTTAAGTCATGAATGACTGAGGTATTGTCTCAATAAACCATCAAGATCCAATACCCTCTGTGGAAATGGTATAGCATCCAGTTACATTTATACCGATTTTATAGTATCAAGACAAAACTACAAAATAGCCACATGGCTCAGAATGGCTAGGAACAATAACCACAGTCATTTAGAAGATAGACAAAATATATTGATTACGTAAGCTAAAATAATCACATTTATTCAGTAAAATTGGCTTAAAAATAAATAAGACTGTTTACACTGGGAAAGAAAATTGGGCAATTATACATAAAGTTTACTGAATATATTATAGGAAATGAAATATAGATTACTGTTAAAATTTACTTGTAAAGTGGCTTGTATTTATAGATTATTAAAGTTTAAAGAATATATTTTTTCTACAACTGAACTTATTGAAACTTTCTTATGGAATTTTATTTAGACATCTAAGATAACACACATAAATGCTATGTCATTGTGTATCAAATATCTCAGTGGAACCAGAAAGCTTAGTTAGGTTTATGTATATTGCCTTTGAAATGAAAAATATGTGCAAAAATATTTGAAAAATTTTACTTTATTTTCAGTAAAATGAAAATGTGGTGGCAGATAAGTTATAAACTACCAGGGAATGATTATAGCTGACTAGTTTCTTTAAAAATATGTGTTTATTATTCTAGCTATTAATTCTACTTTGTACTGTATTTAAAATTTTTAACCACTATATGTTTTTGAAATGAATTCATAACTCTGGGATATAAATAGATTTTGTTAATTTTTCATTAAATCATTCATATAATTATAATATGTATAAATAGACTTAGAATGTGAGATGAGTTATTCCCCTTTTTTATACTAATTAAAATGCATATTATTAGAGAAGAAAATATTGCATGTATGTCACATGAGAGCAAGTGCTACAATATTTGAAAACGTAGAGTACAATAGGCAAATAAAAAGCCATTATATAGCTGAAGAGCACAGAAGAGCATTCCCTATCCATTTGATCTACCTATCAAAATATTAGATTGATAATAAAATTATATTGGTGTATTTCATTTACCCAAGAAGAATATAGTCTAATCATATGTGTTCTTATGCAGTTTGGCAAAAATAGCAATATATGTAATTATAGAAGGAAAATGTCTACTTTGTCCAGAGGACTAATTTGATATCCAAATTGGGGAAAGGAGAACCCTGGGGGGTAAATTTACTTAGTTTTTTCTCACTGTGGTGCTTTTTGATAAATTTGGTTCAGAGTGCTAATTGTGATGGGTATGACAGGAGAGAGATCTGAGTAGGCATGGTCAATACAGGGAATATTAGAGACAGTGAGGATAGAAGATGGTGTTACTAAACAAAATCAGTGAGTTTAATGTCTGTCAAGCACAGAGAAGCCAAAGTCTAAAGTAACAGTTTTTCAAAGAAAAAAAAAAAAGATTTATTTTTCAGGCAGCCAGACTAGGAGACAGGAGAAAAGGCTCAGATCAGTATTCCCTGGACAATGGCTTGAAGTAAATGTAAAAGATTAAGTTAGGAAGAATATTCATATTTATTAAATATAATTCAAGGCTCAAAGTAGATAGTTCTTAGAAGCTCATTGGGAAGCCACTGAATCTCCTGGCTGTCCCACACATCAGAAAACAACTTACTAAGAGAATCATGAGTCTTCCATCTTTTCTATCTTCCAGATTTCCAAAAAATTTTTTGTTGAAAAAACTCTGAGCCAGAACCATAAAGAAAATATGATTCTAAGAAATGACGAAATGACGTTTTCAACTTCTCTTCTGCCATGCAGGAAAGCCCTTAAAAGAGGAAGTCCTAGAGTGCTGAATTGTCAAGAAAATATAAGTATTTAATAAGTGTTGTTATTTAGAAGGTCTGCAAATGAATATCAGTGGAGATGGTATTGAACTAACTAAAATAAAAATAGAAATGTTCAGGCCGCAAATTTAAAAGGAGAAATATAGGGAAGGAGGGCAGAGAGAGCACATGGCACACACCAAGAACTGTATGTAATAGCTGAGAATAACTTCAGTACAAGGTACATAAAAAATTGAGGGAGAGGAGTCTGGAAAAGCAGGCATAAGAGTCTTAAAGGTAATGATGCACCTTGAGAAGGAATAACATGATAAAATGTGTTTTAAGCAACCAAGTAAGGGAAAACCATTCGAAAAGTACAAGACTGGAAACAGTGCAAATAAGTACCTATTTCAGAAATATAAGTGAAAAATAATGGGAAGTGACTTAAATCTTTATAGTTGGAATAAAACTATGAAATAGAACTGAGAGATAAGATGACCAAATTAATGAATTTAACAAGTTAGCGAGTTTTCCCAGGGTCTTGATTTAGATAACTGGTGTTCTATCCCTTGTACTAGAAGAGGCAGGAGACCTCGAAGAATCTGGAGGGAAAGTAAGAGTTTGATTTAAAACTATTAGTGCTAGTATTCTGTGAAATATTTGCATAACACTGTTCATTGCGTAATTTTAAATATGAGTGTTGAACTCATTGAAGAAACCTGGGTGATAACATTTATTTGTGAATAACTATTAAAATATAATTAAGATACAAGCATGAATGGATATTTGTTGAATAAACAAGCCAAACTGTGAATGACAAACCTCTTATTCAAAAGTTAATAAGTGCTCAGCACTATGCTTTAGTTGTGGATTTTTTTAAAAACAGTGAATAACAAATTGTTTCTACTCACACAGCAACAAATAAATATCTGTTTATATGTATGTGTGTGTAGTTCAGATTTTAAGCTTAAGGAGGTATAAGTAATGTATTCAAAGCAAATGAACATAAATAGTAAAAATAGTGCATATTTTATAAGCAGATTTTTTTTGTTAAATTCTCAGTGACAAATCTCATTTTGTAATTTTAGCTTCAGTTTTTTCATTTGTATACTCCTGTAAGGAAAATAAAATAGAAAACCATATATAATGTTTTGACATAGAACTGAAATTCTATACAGGTGTTATAAAACTAGCTATCATTCTATATATCAAAGTTAAAAGTCTAAAAGAAACATTTAGCTATTCAGTCACCTAAATATTTATAAATGTCCTGCAGTGGTTAGACCAAACTTTATGTTCCAGTTTTCATATAGATTTCAGTTTTATCTGGGGACAGTACCTAACTGTAATAAGCATACATCTGTCCTTGCTTAATTTGTTCATTATTCCTAGTAATAGAATATTTAATGTTTGATGGGGGAAAAATAGCAGTTGAAGTTTCATATTGTGATGATAAACAACTAAAAAAACCAAGTACTACTTTTCATAATCTTTGGTCTTAAGTCCCTGTTTGATTTGTAGTCATTTCAGCTTTTCCCAGAGGTTTAAACCAGTGACAATGAATTTTAGAGAAAGAATAAATGTGCAATAAAAAATAAATGCATAATAACTTATTAAGAGATGTCTGAATGCCATATTTTCCCCTTTTATGTCCTGCATTTAACCTTTAAGGAGAGAAGCTTGGTTATGAATCATGGATAAAATGTTGTTCTCTTGGACATGTACTTAGATAAGTGTAGTATAGGGAAAGAGGGTGGCTTTTTCTAGAGGATATGCTGGGATATAAATTCTATTTCTGGTTCTATTCCTTTAGTGACCCCCTTTCTCTTTTCCTTCATGTAGCTGAATCTGGAGGGTTGAAGAGCATCATTGTACAGCCCAATTAAAATGATACATAAATCAGACTGCCTTAGGACTAGTCACTTATTTGTAAAAAAGTACAAACTAACTCTGTCCTCATTTACAAATATGCCAATGCTGAAAGAAGAGTACAAGATCTTCTTACTTTTTTCATAATTTAAGTCAAGGCTGACAAACCTTCTCTAAAAACTGTCAGATAGTTAATATTTTAGACTAAAAAATGTGTTATTACTGTTCCAAATATTTAACTCTTTTGTTGTAATAGGAAACAGACTTGGAAAACTTATAAAGGAATTAGAAGACAATAGTAAAGAAAAAAGACAATACTATAAGGAATGCTGAGGAAATATTTATGTACATATATATTTTTTATTTTAGAAAGTTAAAAATATATATTGTCTTTGATAATGTCCTAACCTGATTAATGAGCTAAACACAGCACCACCCTACACTGTGATTTTTGTTGTCAGGTAATAATTTTTCTCTTCTATAAGCCATTTGTAGCTGTTTTGTTTTTGTTACTTGCAGCCTAATTCATCCTAAATAAATTATGCCTTAATGCATAGGACAGTTGGAGATATTCGGCTTAATATTAACTGAGTGGTTAGAGTAAATTCAACTAAATTATAGATATGAAATTCACGAGGCCAGATACAATTGTTCTATTTTATTATTACAATCTTCCATTTTCTAGACATTTCCTACAATTCAGTAAGTTGAAAGAGCATAGTTACATATTATTTTATTCACTTGTTTCACAATATTTACTGGTTGACTCTCATGTGCGGGGACTGAGTTTGCTACTGTGTTCAATGGTAAGTAAAGTAGGCTTAAACACTGATTATGGACAGCATGTATTCTCATAAGTAAGAAAGACACCATCAGATAATCACAAAATTATATCTTTACAAACTGTGATAAATGCTATAAAGGACAAGTACAGAGTCATGAAAGTCATAACATTGAGATATAATATTATTTGGAGATTAGAAAAGATTTTCATGTAGAAACTGTGCTTGAGTTGAAAACTGAAGAATGTTTAGAAAATGAAGAGAAGAATTTAGGGAAGAGCATTCCCAGCAAGGCCCATGGCCATGTGGCATTCAGGAACTAAAAAAAGTCAAAGCAACAGAACTTTTTAGAACCTGGGGGATCTTCGTGTGAGAAGAGGCTGGCAAGTAAGAAGTAACTGAACCCTTCAGGGCTATGTAGTTTTTGTTAAGGACAAAATCAAAGTAATATAAGTAAATTACCTACCATTCCTTTTCACAGGCAAAGACATTAAGCCATTTAATATAAAAAAAGTGTCAGTAGTTCTTAAACTTTAAGTTGCATTAGAATCTTCTGCAAAATTAATATAAATTTATACTTTCATACACAGAGTCTCTGATTCAGTAGGTATGGGCTCGAACTCAAGAACTTACATTTCTAGCAAATGTCCCAAGAGATACTGACATTGCTGGTCTCGGGACCACACTTGAAAACAATTCTTATATAAGACAATATCTTTTTTGACAAAGACAATATCTTTCTTTTCTTTGCTTTTGTCATAAAAAAGTTGAATATGAAAAGCACTCCAGATTGAGAATCAATAAGGATGCTATTAATTACATATTTATTCTCAACCTATTTTGGATTTGGGGTCTTTATCTTGTTCAGTATTTTGAATCAACATATTTGCTCCAAGCAACAGATTCGACCCTTAAAATACCTCTCTGAGTAAGGAAGACATGAAATTATTATAACTTTCTACTAATGACTTAACCCTCAGACACTAATTAAAATGTGGCTAAAATCATGATTTTATCTGAATCTCCTCACTCAATATACCCTACCCTTTTCATTATGCAACATTGAAATGAAACATAATTTCTTCCAGCACTAATATTTGCTGTTCCTATTAAGTGCCTGATAAACTGACAATAGTCACAACACTACACTAATCACTGAAAATGAAAATTCAAGTGGTTTGTTATCCTGTTATTATTCTGAAAAGTAAGTAAGTCAATTTTATATCATTTGGCATCCTCAGCAAATTACTTTAATGTGGTTTTCTTCAACAGATTGGAGTCTTTCATAGACCTAAATACGATTCTGTTAGGTAGTTAGTCAGGCATGAGCGACAGGAGTGAAGGCCCAGTTCTATAACTATAGAAACTTCCCTTGAAGACCTTCCTTAGGGACCTTCTAGAAATATTTCCCTTTTAGGGTTATAAATTAGCCCAAATTCTAGAGTACAAAAGCCATAAAGGCTGCTGGCTAAACCAGCTACAAACACATGTGCAGAAAGTATTACCTTCAACTTGTCTCATCATACTTCCATTTTAATCTCATGACTATGCCTGGAAGTTCATGAATCTAATTATAACAGACTGAATTCTGGGTAAGCACATGCTCAATAGGCAAAAAGTTATACAGCAACCAACTGTCAGTCAAGGTGACCACACATGTGGAACATGAGGACCTCCCATCATGACCCAAATATAAACAGACCTTCCCATTTCTTCACTGTTATAACTCTCCTTATGAAAACCCACCCCTCCCTTTGGGACGCACTCTCTTATCTCTTTACCTCCTAAATTTTATAGGGCTGCAGCTTTCCTTAACAGTGGCCTCTCTCCTATTAAAATGTACTTTCAATAAATCTTACTTTTTCTAAATCTTGCTGGCCTATAATTCTTTACTGCGTCGGCGAGGAAGAACCAGGGAACAACACACAACCCCACAGTCCACTGTCCACTGTCCACCTCCTTCTCCTTGAGGCTGACGGGGCGACCCCGGATTTCACCTCATGCCAGCGGTTGCAATTCTACTGGAAAAAGCAGGAAACAAGCCAAGAAAAACTGATAAGACTGTAATTTATTCAAAAGATGGCATGGAAGTAATCATTTAAGCATTTCATTAAAGATAACAATTCAAGTGGGAATGTGTGTATGTACTTGCAGACTGAAATACTGAAAATTATTTTCTTGGGCTATTTATGTAGGTTTTTTTTTTTTCATGAAATTGTCATCAAAATCTTCCTTTCTATGTAACTTTATTTCCCGTTTGAATATAGTAGTTGATAAAGATGATTTGCTTCATATTTTCTCATATTCTTTAAAATGAACAGCACAAATTGTAACAGTAAAATTCTAAGTCTCTCTGACTCAGGCTCATGGCTTCTGCTATAGAAATGCTAATTGACTAGAGGCATACTAATTGAAGGTCCGTGGAGTATTTTGCAAAAACAGCCCCAAGTCAGAGGAGTCTTTGCTGAAGAGATGGGGAAATGTGTGTAAAACAATGACTTTTAATCAAAGATTTACAGGAAACTCAGGATTGAACTCAGATAAACTGGAAATAAAATGATTTGGAGATTTTGCACTGTTACCTATTTTTAACCTATAGAAATGATAAGAATGGAAAACAATGACCCTTAGGCCCTTGTACAAGGTAATGTAAATATGTACATTATACGTTATTACAGCAAGATGCCCTAATTGAGATGGGCACACAGTGCTACAAAAGATTTTACTAATGTTCTTTTTGAGAGGGGTAAAGAAGATAACCAGATTTGAGAATGTATTTTTTTTCTTTCTTTTTTTTTTGTCCTTTTTGATCACAACAAAGGAACAGTGTGTTGCTGCTAGGAGGCACTGAGAGAGCCTGGTTCTTTTCACCAACGCAGAAAAGAATTACAGATCAGCAAAGTTTATGAAAAGTAAAATTTTTAAAGTATGTTTCAAGAGAAAAATGGGTATGCCGGAGACGAACACAGCCCCACCGATTTCGGGCATATGTCTTGTATTAAGGCCATGATAGGTGGTTACAAGGGTAGCGTTAGATAATTGGCATGTGAAATCATATTGATTGACATTCTGTTGTTATATAACATTTCATTTACTATGCATGCAGTGACCCAAAATTAAGTCTGTTCTAATTATATTCAGGTACTTCTGGCACGTGTATGATATTATAAAGTTGGTATAATGAGACTGTCACTGTTAGGACTGATTAAAGTTTGATGTCACTTCAATGGTAGTAGGGAGGGAGATGAGAAAGAGATAATGATGCAGACATGCAGTTAGCACTTTTCCCTCTATTCTTCCTTAGATGATGGCAGTGAAGAATGGCAAGTCTTTTAAATTTAATAGTTTTATTAAAAGTGTATTTTGGAAAGACAAAGCATGCCCCTAGGAGGCACAAGGTCCCAGTGCTATAACCAACAAAAAGGGGCCAAAAGGGCCATGAAAGGCCACCAAAAAGAGAGAGAGAACCCAGAAGGGCAAAAAGGCCCAGAAGTCGGAATGTCTTCTTATATTTGAGACATAATGGGGTGGTTCCAAAGGCATTCCTAGGTGATTGGCAAGTGAGGTCATTTTGATTGACCTCTGGCTGCTATATAACTTTACCTAGAGTGCATGGGCTTACCTAGAATTCTACTACCATTTGGGTGTTCTTTGGGCAGTGCCTAGGCTGGGCCCCGATTCCTTTGTTCCCTTTGTTGCTCATGTCTGATTAGCTGCCTAACAAGGCTATGGTCAAAGAACGTCAGCACAAGTACTAACTGTGGACTTACTTGTGACTGAACTAAACTAGTGGTTGTTTTTACAGTTTTTACTTTCTCTATTCCAGAATGTAAAAGCAATTTTTAACTATTAAGTGTGGGTTTCAGGGAGGTCTTAAGAGAGGTCTCTGGGTCAGCCCTTCATTCCCCATCACTTATGTCTATCTACCTGCCTAACAATTGAAAAAGATTATATATATATATATATATGTGTGTGTGTGTGTGTGTGTGTGTGTGTGTGTGTGTGTGTGTACACACACATATACATACATACACATACATATATATGTATATATAATTATATATATTAATTATATATAGACACACATATATACATATATATGTGTGTGTGTGTATGTATGTATATATGTATGTATATATGTATACACACACACACAAATATAGTTTTACTAGAGTACTAATTAATTAAAAGAAAAATTATGTTACTTTCCCAGTCCTCTTACACACACACACAGTGTATTACTCTGCAAAGAAATCCTCTTCAATTAGACTTACTAATATACAAGTGGTCCATGGTGTCTTCTTTCAAGGAATACGCTGGATATATACCACGTTTGTGACTGATAAAAGAAAAACTTTGAGCTATATATATATATATATATATATATATATATATATATATATATCCATGTCTTATCTGTCTCCAGCAGTTTAAAATAAACCCTCCCATCACTTTCTTTGGCTCTCATGACTTTTTGTGGTTAGAGTCAAAAAAATGCAATTGAGAGACAGAGAGGCACTTGTGAAGAGAAACTTATTTATCCAATTACTCATTGACAATTATGCATACGTAGTTATTGTTTAATGAAAACATAGGTGTGATAAATAAGCAGTTCAATAGTATATTAACATCATTCCAACTATAGAAATAAGAAGGCACTGTAGAGATTCAATTTTATATTCTTACCTGTAATACCTAATTTTATTGTGTTTAGATGTGCCCCCCCTCCACATACATAGTGATTAAAAACAAATAATGACCCCAATTTGTATTTATGTAGACATATTATTTTAATAAAACTATCATCAGGCTCTGGGTAATACATTTTTCTTCAGTGAGGTCACACCCATTTTGACTCTGTGTGGACTTCCTGATGATATTACCTTCCATAATTGTACCTCCACCATAGGCAAAACAACAACAACAACAACAAAACACTATTAGAAATGACATCCTTATAGCAAACAGTGTTAAATATACCAGTATTCATGTATTGATAATGAGTAATAACTCATGGTAGTCTTTATTTGTCTGAAAGCTTGAGTTCTAAGCAGTAAACATTAAGAAATGAAGCTCCCATAGCATTATCCCATTACTCTTAATAACATCTCTTCTAGTAGACAGACTAATGTGATTTTCATTGCTTTTAATTTGAAGTCCATTAGATTACGTATACCCATAAAAAGGCCTGGCATCCAAATCTGCACAAGGATGAGAGAAGCAGAATATAATGAAATCCTGTGCAAGGCTTATCAGTTACTAACACCAGGTAAAATGCTAAGTAATATACAGTTAGGAAATCAATATCTATTCATGTAGAATTTTTTCTCCTAAAATAGAAAGATAACATCAACATTCTAACATATTAAAACATTGTGTTTGTACTGCTTCAGATATGGAATTGCATAATAAAGCTGTTTCAAGCTCTAAAGACATATAGAATCTTTCTAATTAATTGATGCCACATGAAATAATACTTATCTGAATGTACATAGAACAGATCTTTGGAATTTTTTTTTTTTTAATGTTTATTCTAGTCTCTTCTCTTCCTTCTTCTTTGTTTATGTGCTGTGATATTTTGGGAAATATTAAGCCTTTGTATGGCTTTTGACATCCGCATAGTGAGACAGAAGAGAGATTCCCCTATCAAGAATTATTTTCTTGGTTTGAACCCGCAATTTACACATTTGTGTTAATTTGGTTTATGTTACTCTCCCAATGAAACAAATATATATTATCTGAGAAAGGATAGCTTATCAAGTTATATCTATGCACAGTTCATCATGAATGTAGAATATTAGGCATTAAATCAATGAATACAAGCAATTTTTGATTATATGATAATTTGGTCCAGGGAAAGCACTTGTCTTTATAGATACTGGAATAGTCAGACTGACAAAGTAGAATCCTGGAATTTCTATTTTTTTTGTTAGCTGTTGGGAGCCATTCTTACTGAATGCCCTACAGATAGGGTTAAAGTTGCCTGCAAGCTAGAAGTTTGCAGGGCAGGTAAGCTCATTACTGAAGGAGGATTGGCTTCATGAATACACTCGTTACTGAAATTGTTTGCATATCTGTGGGTGTTGCTTCTCATGCACGTCCTAGGGTATAAATATACTGTTCTTAATAAACTCGAGGCGCAGTATTCACTGTTAGCCCTCCCGACTCTATCTCTTTGTCTCTCTCTCTGTCTCTCTATTTTTCTTTTTTTTCTCAATCCTCACTCCTCCTCTTGGGAACTATTCGATCTTAGCCAGCTGTCTCTGGCAGTTAGCCTCTCTTATGACCTGCACTAGTAATAGTAAATATCCCTGTAGATTTATTTCCTCCAGAAAATATGGTTTTCAACCATCTTAATAATCAAATTAAATATGAACTTATTCATCCTGAAATTACTTATCTAGCTGGCTCGTCATTGCAGATGACTGAAACGTGTGTGTGCGCGCACGCGCAACTGAGCATGTGCATGAGCTGACACATACAGGGAGGACAATGAAAAATTAAACAAGTTTCATTGTGTAATTTGCACAGATACTCCCTTCCCCCCATTCTTCTCATAAAAGTAAATCTATATTGACTCTGTTCACTATCCCATTGCTCCGAAAACACGAGAACTATAAAAGGATATTACTGTAGACATCTAACTTCTGGCAAATTATTGACTATCCTTTTTTTTAACTCATATGGGATACAGACTAATCATTACCAATTGGAGAAGACTGTTATAGGATGGTGAGTGCAATTAGTTATCCTTGATTGAACTGGAAGTTTAACAGAGATAGAGGACTAAAGTGACTATGTTTGTATATATTATTCAGAGAATTCTTAAAGATCCTAAAAAGTGTCAGTGCCTTGGAAGTATATTTCCATATTATTTGTATCATACAACTACCCTTACTTTTCTCTTATGCCTAAGTACAAGTTATTTGATAACTTAAACAAATTCAATATTTAACTACATTCTCTCCTCCCAGACTCTTCTCAAATAATTTATAAACCCATCCAAGCATTATTATAATTGACTTACATACTTTAGATATAAAGATGATTAAATCTTTTTAATCATCACAACAATTTTTAAAGTTAGTATTCATACCCATTTTCATGAGTGAAGAATTTCTAGCTTAGAGGTTAAATTCCTTGAACAAAGTCACACAATAATTTGCTGACCCAGGATTTAAACTCAGCATAAGGTATGGGCAACTAAGAAAACTCATATACAATTCATAGTTTCCTGCAATGATTATATATAGATATAGATATAGATATAGATATAGATATAGATATACACACACATACATACACACACATACATACACACACATACATATATATGTAAATTATATATGTATATATATATATATATATACACATACAGATTTACATATATATATGTAAATTAAAGAACTTCTACCTTGTACTAGTTTCTCAGGCATTACTCAGATAAGAAGTTATTTTTTCGTTTAGAACTGACAGGATTCATTAAATCTATTTAGGTTCCTCAGTTTCTCATTGTACTCCATCTTCTTTAGTAAATTGTTTCTACCCTTATATTTTATCAATTATACCACCAGGTATAAAATTTCAGATCACATAATATTCTGCTTGATAGAAAACTCCTGAAAATGTCTTATAGACATATTATGCTATATGTACAAAACAGAATCTATAATTCCTACTTTTATTTAACTTCTGGCAGCACTACCTCAAACTGATTTCTACTGTACTTTGGATGTCTTGGTTGATGATGTTAAATTCTACTCTGCCTACAAGCCCCAAACCAGGGAGAACACATGATCTACTCTCTCTCTCTCTCTCTCTCTCTCTCAACCCTCATATCTTATCCCTGTAGATTTTGTCTTAATTACTTTTCTCTTTTCTCATAGTCAGTTCAGACTGGGCTTCTTTCACTTCTTATCTGGATAAGGGAATAGCCCTATAATTTTCTCCAAATCTGGAATAGGTGTCTCAACCTTTGACTACAGAGCTGCCTTGATTTCTTATCTACCAATAATCTTAATCTGCAATAAAGCTACTCTTATCTAGTGGGGATCTATAATGATTCTGAACCTAATCAGGTCTAGATCCAGTCAGGTCTGTGAAAGATTCTCCTCTTCTCTTCTTGGAATGATTTCAATGTATTAAGCAATTGACTGTTCATGGAATCTGGGATAAATGCTGAAATGCCCAGAAGTTTCTTAGACTTTTTCATTCAGGTACCTTACTCAGTGCTATGTACATCTGGTGCTATAGTCCACAGATCCAACTACTCATTTCTCTAAGTCTAAATTTTAAGGTATAAAGCAGTCGCACAATTTCTATTAAATTTATGGTGGATTAAAAAAAAAATCCTATGGCCTATTTTGAATTAACCTCTATTCCCTTGTATATTAAATGTAGTAATCATGTGATAATATTGAAAAGGTATTATTAGTTCAATATCACTGGCTAATTCATGTCAAATCCAAAATCGTATCTGTCAAACCACTATGGAGAAACAAAAATGGGTGACTTTTAGGCCATTTACTGGTTTAATAATGGAACAAAAAGAAATACAAATCAAATTCAAAAAGCAAAACTTAAAAAGATACATAGACTACTCAAAATCATATTACAAAAAGTATGTGGAAAAGGGTTATAAAAGATTATGCTGAAAGATTTCTTAAAATTTTTCTTTATGAAGAAGATGAATAATGGCCAGAAAATACTTATATTTTAACCATCTGTTTTTCATTTAGTTCAGTCAGAAACAGTTTATATATGATATACTATGTGATTTTCTGTTTAAGCTTTTTGAACTATGCTTACTTCAAGTAAAAATAATTTTTTTTTTATTGATAGAGGAAAAACCCAATACTTTTCAATGCAACTGGAAATTAGAATCCTCAAAGGTAAAGAGAAAATTTGAAACTATTTCTGTTTTGTCACGCCACCTCAAAGAACAACATCCAAATTTTCGGTTGAAAAGAAAACTGAGAAATCATATTTTGCAATGATATTTCAAATGCATACTTTTGACAACATCTGGTAGATTGAATGATTTGTAATTAGTTAAATGAGTGCCTAGAACTTCCTTTCTCATTTCTACAGTCTTTTATTCAGATAGAAACACAGCTTTGAGTATCTGGCCTATTTATTGTTTCAGTTTTAAGAAACAAAGTATATATACTTGGTAGACTTCACAAGGGCTTGCAATTTATTTTCTTCGGGTAAAGTTAATGGTTTTAGTACAAACTTTTGTTTAGTATACTGACAAGCATAATTAAAACTCTCTCTTTGTGTGTGCTAATAAGGCCATGTTTCAACCTGGTAGTGAATTGCTTTGTCAATTTCATAATTGCTTTTATAACTCATTTATATACCTTATTTCATAAGAGCTAACACAATGTAGAAAATGGAAGGGAATAAAACTGACCTGGCTTTGTTATTATCTATTTGGTCTTGAGTTAATAATTTAAAATCATTGCATTCTACCTTTAAATGTAGATAAATATATCAATTTTCAGATTTATTATTACCAATACAGATAATATATGCAAAATGCATGAAATATCTATGTAATTTAGAAATAATCTATATTAATAAACAAGACACTTTTTAAAATGGAAGGTTATCTGCTATGTAGTTGAATAAAATGGGAAATTTATCAAAATAAATGGAAAGATGCGCCATATATTCTATTATTTTTAACTGGAGAAGGGGAGAAATTATAATGAAATTACTAAATAATTTCCAAAATTAAATAAATGATTTAAGATATTTTCTAACTTCTAAACTAGAGTTGTCTCTTCCATAATGTAGGCTAACTTTTTCCCAATTAGTCTGCTGTTTTAGCTTTGTGTGGCTCTAAGACCTGTATTACCTTCAAATGAAAAACAAGAAGCCTACAAAATGTTACAATTGTACAAGAGCTAGTTTACTTGTTAACATGACAGATATTCCAACTCTCTAACACCATTGGAAATGGATTGGATATAATTTAACTTTTATTTTTGAGTTTAGTATGATAATCTCCTGAACCCACAAAACCCAATTTTATATATTGCCATCTCAGTGCAGACATTGTGAACTAAAATAAAAGCGTAATTGCTCATAGAAAAAAAATATATATATCATTAAGGGTATCTCTCTCTACTTCTGCAGATCTTCAGGAACAGTGTGATGCTGATCACAGTAGATATAGATTTGCCATTACCCTTCCAAACATAAAATAGATACAAAAGGCCTAAAGGTCAAAAGGTCAATGAGCACTCATTTCTACCTCGATAGAGGCCTTTCAGATAGTTTATTTTGGGGTGTCACTATCATTCCATCAGTTCAATTTAAGAAAATTAAATTAAGTGATTACTAGGTACCCAACAATGTGCAATGTACAGGGGCACTAAAACTAAACAATATGAAAAAAGTATGTCAAGAATATGCTCTCAAGAATACAATAGGAAAAATGAGATTTTTAAACAAACAATCTTTATTATGACAGGTGCTAGGATAGAGAGACAGATCAAGACAAAATGGTGGCATATAGTGGCACAAAGATAGGAGAAATTATTAATCTGAGGACATTTGGGGAGTTTATAGCATAAGTGAAATGTTGCCACATGGTGAGATTATTTCTTCCATTAGTAATTAAACCTAATAGGTAGGGGTAAAGCCTGATCCTCTGTGTAAGATTTTTTCTTAATATAAATATTGTTGCATTGAGACTCAATCTATTTTGAATGAGACAATAAAAAAATTATAAAATAAAAACTGTATCACTTAAATAGCAAAAATTGACAATTCAAGAATGAAAAAAATATTGCTGGTTGTTTTGTTATGAAACTGAAACAAAATAATAGATTTTAATTTAAGCAAAATGCATAACAGTGTACAGAAACCTAATAAAAATTTTACTGGTTGCATTATACTATTAAAAATAATTATAATGGGCTTATTTTAACCCATTCTCTGGGATATTTAATAAGTACTTTTTAACTTGTATATGCATATAGTATAGAGTTCTATAGATATATCTTTATTATTTTATTTGCTACTATATCCTCTTTCATTTGAGGCAAAGCCCTAATGTTTTAAAAATGCCTCAGAAATATTGGATATAATTTAACATTTCCTGCTTTTGAGTTAGTATAATAAAATAATCTTCTAAACCCACAGAAATGATCTTATTTCTGGGAACAGTCTTTTTTACTTTATAGTACTTATCAAAATATATCAAAAAGCTTCTTACAAAGGCAGAGGTTCTTGGGAGAAATGCAACTCTACATCTACAAAAAAGGTAGGATTACATTCATTTGTAGGATTCTAAGATGCTACCCCAGGCCCATCTCCATTTTGATCAGGTATGTTTTTTTCCAAAACCACACTTGAATACGAGCATTTTAATTATACCCTTTCTTGTGTCTTGCTTCTGGCTTGGAAGTTAAAAATGTGATTACATTTCTGTTATCTGCTGGATCTCTTTACATTCTTAGTGTTAATTGAATCTTTTTAACATATGACATTTATATTTTCCTCATCATGCTTTGTTCTCTGATCATCTATTCTGAACCACTCATTCAGATAACAAACTCTACCTACCTCTTTTTTAAAAATTTAATACACAGAATTTATTCTCCTAAAACTTCTATTTAAGGAAAATATCAATGTCAAAAGATAAATGACCACTAGCAATAGAAGGAAATCAGTAAGAAAAAGGCGGCTAAAAAAGGGAAAGGAGTGTGAAGAGGCAGTTCATATATACATACAAAACAATCAATAAACGTATGTAAAGTTTTAAAGTGCATATTTTGTCAAGCTTATGGTGAAATAGGCAATTATACTATAAATGGAAATAAAATTACTACGTTTTTGGAGAGTAAGATAGAAATAACCATCAAGATAAAAAAGTGCATGCTTTTTTTCTAATTTTATTGAGATATAATTAATATACAGCACTGCATAAGTTTAAGATATACAGCATAGTGATTTGACTTATATACAGTAATGTGAAATGATTACCACAATAAATTTAGTTAACATCTATCTTCTTGTATAGACACAAAAAATAAAAAAATAAAAAAATTTTGTGTTTAGAATGAGAACTCTTAGAATTTATTCCCTTGACAACTTTCATATATACCGTACAGCAGTGTTAACTATTGTTATCATATTATACATTACATTTAGTACTTATTTAGCTTAAAACTGTAACTTTGTACCTTTTGACTAACTTCATCCAATTTCTTCTTCTCCCATCCTCTGCTACTGGTAACCAGAAATAATCTGTTTTCTTTTTTTATGTCCTTAGTTGCTTGTTTTTTGTTTTGTTTTGTTTTGTTTTTTAATTCCACATATAAGTGATATCATGCAGTATTTGTCTTTCTCTGACTGACTTATTTTGTTACAAATGACAGGATTTCTTTCTTTATGGCTTAATATCCTGTTATACGTGTGTGTGTGTGTATCCATTCATCTGTTAAAGAACATTTAGATTTTTTCCTTTTATTGGCTATTGTAAAAAATGCTTCAAAAAACATGGGGTGAAGATATCTCTTCTTTGATATAGTGATTTTATTTCCTACAGATGTATTTCTTGAACTAGAATTCCTAGATCTTATGGTAATTCTATTTTAATTTTTTGAGGAGCTTACATCTATTTTTCATAGTGACTACATCACTTCCTATCTCATTTGTCCTATATTTTGGGTTAATTTTTTTCTCATTTAGAAAAAAAAAGTGCAGCTTGCTGCCAGCATTAATTTAACCACATGTAAGTTTTCTAGGATTTGACATTTTCAATAATCAAGAATTACTATATTTTATAAACAGAAATACTACTACTAAATAGAATGATGCCATTTGTTTCCAAAGAGTATCAATATATTATAATGATGCTGAAATAATAATAAAAGTAAGATATTTCATAGCAAATTTAGGGGTAAGTTTAGTGTTACTGCTGGAGTGATGTAAAATCCGGTGTCGCCCCAGTGGCAAGGGGATGAGGGTCTTCCCTGAAGATGCAGCAAATAATTACAGGTTAGAGAGATTTAGAAAAGATTTATTAAAGGTATATAAAGAAGATGGGCCATGGTAAGGAAGGCTTGAGCCTTGTGGAATTTGGGAGGTGAAGAGATAAAATAAATGAAGAACAGAATATGTCACAAGGGAGGAGCAGGTTTTCAGTAAAGAGATCTGTCACAATGCAGAAGTGGGATGGTCTTTATTACATATGGGCAATGATAGGTAGTTACAAAGGCATTACTAAGTGATGGGCACATGAGGCTATTTTGATCGACACGTGGCTGTTATATAACCCTTTGCCTAAGTGCACATGTGCTTACCCAAAATTCAGTCAGTTATAATTTGATTCATGAAGTTTTGGGCATAAATATGGTATTTTAATAATAGTATAATGAGGCTGAAATTGTGCACAGGTTAGGGTAGTACCTTCTGTGCAAGTGTCTGGCCAGATTAAACCAGCTATAGGTTTATGGCCCCCCTCCTCCTTCCTTTGTCTCTCTTGTCTTCCAAGATGCAAGAGGGATTCTTTAACTACCATTAGGGTGTTCTTTGGGTTGTCTCTAGGCCAACCCTCTATTTCTTTGTTTCTCTGTTGCTCATGTCTGACTAGCTACCTAACAGTTAGGACTGTAATCTGCGATTTATCTCTGGGTAAATACTGCAGCTACAAGTGCCCCGGCGAGTATTCCTCAGGACCAATGGGAAATGGGTTAATAGAAAGAGTGTCATTGGCTCTCTTAAACCAGTGTTATTTTGTTTCCTTAATTTCTACATTCATTTTCAATAATATTGTTTTATGTTTATACACATAATAAGAAGGGTATAAATTAATAACCACAATGGGGTGAGGAAAATGAGTTCGTTTATTTCTTTGACGTGCTTACCATGATAATATGCCTAAAAACATTATGCTAGACAGATAAGAAAATAAGTGTTATAAGTATTATTTACTGTTAAAAATCAAACAAAAATTATAGAATTCTAAATTAGATAAAAATAAATTCAGGAAGATTCTGCATTTAAATAGTCCCATAAACTCCAGCCTAAATACTTCTCAAAGGTGGGAACACTTTACATCCTCTTTAGTGAAGAACTTTAGTTTCCATATTTGAATAGCCAGAAAGTTCCTTTACAATTTTATCTGTTAAAATGCAATTGTATTTAATTCTATTGAATATGCTCTCGCCAATATTCCAAGTTTATGGTGGAATATATAATACATTTTTCCTGCATTCAATTTAAAACATGTGAATTCCTAACATGTCCTCAGAGATTTTATTCATTATAAAAGACATAATTCTTGGGTTCTGAAGGAAATTGAGATATTTATTTAAACACACAAAATTATCAATTACATGTTTTGATTTTTATTTTATATAAGTATTCATAAGTATTTCTTTGTGGTTAAATGTGTCTCTCTGTGGTTACAGTATGTGGTAGAAGCAGTTACTACTCAAATAACATTTCATTTGCTTGTCTCCATTTCCTTGCAGTCAGTTGAGGCTATGAAGATAGTTCTGATTAATAAATAGACTATGAGTCAGTGTTTCTTTTATCTTTTGCTTCCCCTGCCCTGTTACCATTGGGAACAACTGATTCGATGGAGTAACTAAAACATAGAAAACAGTCACCTGGCATGTATCAAACATTACATAATGGTAAATAAACCTTTATTGTGTTAAATCACTCAAACTTTGAGGTTGCACTCCTAAAGCAAACAGAATTAATCACTACATTTATATAATATTTAAATTAATTACAAATTAATACTACATTTGTATAATATTTAGGTTGTTTAATAAGTTATTTTCTCTGAACAATTGCTCTCTATCTGCAAAGGAAAGAATACATTAAGAGTCCTTACGTAGAACTAGATTTTAATTTGATTCTTATTTCCATATAGCTTTTGGATCTGGGACCTAGTTATACAAAATCTTGAGTCTTGACACCTTTGTAAAAATAGAAAAAAGCATCTGCATTTCAAGATTATTATGAAAAAAAATGTTCTTATGTGGGTGAAGTATATAGTACCTATACTAGCACATAGAAAATAGAGTTTTACATATTGGTTAGTCTCCATTTCATTTTCAATTAGCCATATACTCAATATTTTCCAAATGAAAATATCTATCACATTTTCATAATTCTGTTTGTATTTGTTTTGTCCATTTAGACTTTTTATGAAAGCTTGCAGTATAAGAATAGACCTTTGATAGTGATAAAAAGAAAAAAAAACATTAAAGCAAATTTACACAGTATTTTCAAAATAAAATATCATATGTTAGATGAAAGAAATAAAATTATAAAGTAAGTTATCAGTCTTATACATATAATTAGACCACATTCGTCTACGTCATTGTGTGTTAAAGTATGTGAAAACTTTAATTATTTTCATTTTTCATTGCCTTTCCTCTAAAAACACCCTTGCTTATTTCCATCAGTCTGTGCCATGTGACCTGCAAACGTAATTAAATATGACTATAGATAAAGTATAATACTTTGTATAGAAGCTTTAAGAGCCAGGTGTGGTTTTCACAATTTCCTTTCTCTTCTGCATATGAAGAGCAATATTCTAGTTAGGAATGTTACTTCAGACTGGAATAGAGCCATAGATAATTAACAATTTACATGTATCATGAGTAAAAAATAAAGCATTGTTATGGTAAGCCATGGAGTATTTGGGGGTTCTTTCTTATTATAGTACAATCTAGTAAAAATGTAATAAATATACAAGTACACATTTTTCCATTCCATGAAGAATTAATAAGCCAAGTAATTCATTTTGGCTTGATGAATAAATGTATTCCAGAGCTGTGCTTAGCATCTTCACCTATAGCCATAAAAATATTTTTTTATTCTTGTTTAATAATCATTTTTATTTAAAATTGCTTTAGATAATAAAAAAAAATGTGTTTTTATCCCTGTAGTTACCAATTCCCGTGTTCTACTTTCCATTTAGTGGATCCACATTTCTATTCCATTTTATATTTCTCTACCTCATTGATTTTCTTTAATATCTTTTAGTTTAGGTCTGTTGATAAAGATTTCTTTCAGCTGTGTATGTCTCAAAACATATTGATTTCTTCTTTATTTTTTAAAATATATTGTAGATAGGCATAGAATTTTAGGTTGATGTTTATTTTTCTTTTATACTTTAAAGATGTTGTTATATTGTTTTCTCCCTTAAATTGCATACAAAGAGAAATGAACTATCCTACCTATCTATATTTCTCAGTATTTAATTTGCATTTTTTCTGCCTCCTTTAAAGATTTATCTCTTTAAGACTGGATTAATTCTTGAATCTGTGGGTTTAAATTTTTTTCATTTGAAAAAAAGACTTATTTTTAAATATTTTTCTCACCTCCCTTCTTTTTCTCCATGTTTTTAGCTATGTAAAAATGTGTTCACTTTTTTTCCAGCCCTTTTTCTCTGTTTTTTTAAAAAATATTTTTTAATTCTTTGTTTTCAAGTTCACTAATTTTTTCTTCTGCAATATCTAATGTGCTGTTAATTCCAGTTTGTATATTTTTTATTTCAACCATTTTAGTTTTTAAGTCAAGAAATTTTATTTTTTTCTGTATATATATTCTGTCTCTACTTATCATACTTAGCTTTTCCTTTATTTATTTGAACACATACATTATAGTTATAGTATTGAATATATGATTTGATTTGCTTGTCTGCTAACTCTATCATCTGTTTCCTTATGTGTCTAATTTTGATAGATTTATCTCTTATATAATTTGCATTTTGCTTCTTCGCCTGCCTATTAATTTTTAATTGAATGGCAGATATTTTAAATTTTATCTTATGAAGTTTCGAATATTTTGGAATTTCTATAAATGTTTTTGAGCTTTGTTTTATAATACAGTTATAATATAATACTGAAGCAATTCAATGTGCTTTGTCTTTCTATTAAACTTTTTAAGGTAGAACCTGAGTAACATGTTTCCTAAGGTTATTTCTTTTTAATACTGAGGCAAAACTTTTTTATTTCTTTACTCAATACCCCATGAATTATGAGATTTTATAACATGGCTGGTGAGAACAGAAATTATTTACACCCCTATATCAGCATACAATAATTCTTTTAGGTAGCTCTTTCTCTCTAAGTTCTCCAGAGTTCCATCTATGTTCAGCTCTCTCCTATTTGATATTCTACACTGCTTACTCTTGTCTTCTCAGCCTCTGCATCATCTTACCAATTCAAGTTACTGCCAGGCTGCATCTGAGTTCTCCATCACTGTGTCATGGCCTAAAATCTTTATCAGGTAGTTGGGCAATCACAGGGCTCATTTCATTTGTTTTCCACCTTCCAGGTATTATTATCACTCATATTCCAATGTCCAATATCTTTTAAAGTATTGTATTGTATATTTAATATAACTTTATAGTTTTTTTATACAGGAGGTTATATTCTTTCTCTGATAGTCTATTGTGGCCTAAAGAAAAAACAATTCCCATTATAATGGATTTCATTTTTTATTGAAGGCCATTCCTTTAAAAGGTATTCTCTACATACATTACTTTTTCTTTTTTTAACTAGTGTGCATAAATTTGCCTTTTTAAAGGGTAATTATTATATTTGTTGTTTTGTTAATTATAATATTTGACGACTGACATAATTTTTCCAAAGCCTTAGAGTCCTTTTATATGAAATTTAAATATAATCTCATCATATCCCTCTCTTTTATTTTCCTGTCTCCTTTTAAAGAGTACACATGGAATGAGAATTTTTTGTATAGACATCAAATATTCAATCATTCTTTGTTATGATACATTTTTTCAGAGAAGCAGTCTTTTCTATTTTGGGGAAGATTCAATAAAAAAGACTTGTTATTGTAAATTGAAATGTGTTACCCAGTGACATTCAGACACCGGTTTTAGTTTTGCCCTTAAAAAAAAAATAGTTCTTATTTCCTCTTGTATGTGACAGCTGCTCCACAATGTAAAGACAGTTATATGTATCCTTCACACTCTTTTATTTGCTTTAAAGGTTTTTTTCTGAAATTTTTTTCTAAAAGCCTTATCATCTCATTATTCTTTATTATTTTCAAGCTTTTCAGTAGCCCTCTATAATGTGGTTTCCAGAAGTAAATAAATACAGAAAATGTAATTTGAACAGCACAGAATACAGAACTCTTGTTTTCTATGGTTCATACCCTAATAGTTCATTGTTACTGTATATATATTTTGTTAGGTTTTGAAATCATTACATCACTTTATAAAGAGAAACACATTTGGCCTCTGTAGAACTTAAATTATCAAATAATGTTCATATAATTATTAAAAATACATTTGATATATTTATTTTAATATACTATCAGTTGTTGATAACTTTTAGAAATTTTAAGATTTCAAACTGCCTAATTTTCATTAAAGATTTTAAATATAAGCATATACATACATATACATACATATTTATATATTAAACTGCATAGATATACTAAAAAAATTGAAAATTGATTTAGCAAAATTCTCTGGGTACAAGGTAATCTGTAACAATTGTCATCTAATATATGTCTAGCTTTTTATACTTAAAAATATTACTTAATATGAGGACATATTGGTATTTACCATAGTTAAAAATTGTTTTCATACATCTGAGAAGTTATCACAAGACTATAACCTCCTCTAGTTTATAAACCCAATCTTATTTACTTATTTATTTTAGCCCTGAGCATCTGGCCTTATACTTGTAACAAAACAAGCATTAAATTCTTAAGTGCTAAAAGAGCAGGTAGGCTTTAGCTTTCCCAGAGAATGTGGGCATGTTGCAGGAAAACAGACATTGAAGCTGTATAATAAAGATTTTATAAAATTGAAATTACCTCCAATGAGCAATGTTTGAAAAGTTATTGTTCTTCACCTGAACTACTTAAGCAGGTAGCTGGTGACGAGCTGTCAATGTAGGTATTTTAGACTAATTGAATTATTAGATTCAGCAAAGTCTTCATCTAGATAAGCTTTAGAGTTATTTTTAAATACTAAGACTTTATGGTATGAATTTTCTGAGATATATATATAGAGAGTATAGGGACCTTAGTTGTTTTATATTCCAATCGTAATAAGATAAAAAATATTTTTTAAAAATAAATGTTTTGTATATTTTGACATTTTTAGTCTAAAATCTAACATGAGCATAGTAATATGTAAAGTTCAATCTGAATAAACAATGTTTAAATAAAAAATTTATGGTGAAGGTAACCATCAGATTTTAAATTTGCGATTATTTATATCCTTTGAGAATGGCATACTCAGCTTAGCTGTTAGTAAGCATATTTTTCAGTAAATGCTTAAATGGAATCCTGAAAGATTTTTGAATGATAGTTAGTCAAAAGAGGGTGAGAGAAAAGCAGTCAATGTAGTTGTAGTAGCATAAGAAAGCAAGAGATAAGCACACAGCCATTTTGTATAAATCAAATGATGAAACATTGAGTGATTCTTTGGTTATCAAAATACGTAAGACTATAGTATATTCAGCTTCTTGGCTCTGAACAATGGTATTTTTACTCCTTTTAAATAAGTATGTAGAAGAGTCAAGTCTGAGATATCCTTAAGAGGTTGGAGAATGCTACCTCCAAAATAAGAAGAATATTCCCTAGAAATGGAAAAGAAAATAATAAAGGTAAATGTGAAAAAAACTGGCCCCCAAAAAGATGGTCAATGATCATGTACATAAACATAATGAGAAAAACATAGTTATCCTTTTAAATTTGGTTCACCTGTATTTTTATTTTATTTTATTTTTTAATTAAGGTTGAATACTTCAAAGTGAATGAAGATTTAAGGCAATTTATTTCTTTGAGCAATGACAGTGTATTCTGCTTCTACCAGAATTAGGGATCACTTACCTCATCTTTATAACAGTGCAAGAGTCATAGTCTAAAGACAGAAAGAATCACTTTAAATGGTGTTGTAGAAATTCTATGCATTCCCCAAGCTCCCCAAATCCTCATACTCACCATGGGAGAAGAGGGGTGGACATTTCTCTCCAACTTAAGGAAACAGTTTTGAGCCTGATTACCTTCTAGAGTCCTGATAATCAATGTTTTATCCTGAACATGGCTTTTCTAAAGATAAAAATATATCTGGAGCTACCTCTGCGTGACACTATCAGAGAAAGAAGGTTATTTTAAATGGAAAATGCACATAGATAAAGGTGAGGAAAAAATGGAATACTCCAAAGATCAGCATTATTACTGAGAGTGGGTCAGCTCTGGCTTTTCAAAAAAGATTCTGCCATAAAAGATGGCCAGGAAAAAAAAGAATGGCTATACATTAAAAGAGGACAGTAACTGCTGGAATCCTAGAGGCTGGCTGAGAGAGATAAGTCTTAAATATCTTGTCAAAGAAGAGGAGAAGAAGTATCAGGATAATCTCTGAAAACAAACAAATAAAAACAAAAACAAACAACAACAAAAACACAACATAAAAGCACAGCAGAGAAAGAAGCAGCAATTGTGTGCTTCCACCTTGTGTAGAGAGAACCACTGTCAGATTACAGTGTCACCACACATAACAATGTGCCCTCTTCTTCTGGTGCCAGAGAGAGGAGAAGGCAGAGAGCTAGGTTACAGATAAAACCAGACTATACCTATCTCCACTTTAGCATTTCAACACAGGTCTAAACTACGGGAGATAAAAAATGTTAAGAATTAGTTGAAGCTCGTAAAACTTACAATGGATAGACATAGTAATCTCTGAAGTAAAAATGTATTTGGGACATCAAAGAACACAGAGCTATGAGACATGCCTGAACATTCTTTCATAATCTAAAAAAGACAAAATCTAGGGAAAGTCTTTGAAGGAATCCTGGCAAAAATAACTTGACTTTATACATATGAAATAGCTAGAAATAAACCTAACTAGAAATGTATAGTATCTATATAAAGAAAATTTTAAAATTCTTTTAAAGACTTTGAACAAATGTACTTGGAGAGAAAAGCTAAATAGCATAAAGATATAAACTCTTAAATTTGTTTTAAATTTAATATGATCCAAATAATAATTCTCATATCCTTGAAGTATGGATGAGACTAGATAAAATACGAAAAGGATTAACAGATTAATAGAAAAATGAACAATGGGTACAAAGAAGCAATTTAAATAAATGAAATTATGTATAAATGCTTTTTAAATATGACATGATGTTTAATCTTAATTTACTAAAGAAATAAAAGTAAAGACAAAAAATTATTTTTCTTTTATCCACATGACCAAAATACTTAAGTCTGATAATACTGAATTGCTGAGGCTGTGGGAAAATACTACCATTGGGAATATAAATTTATAATATCCCCCAAAATGGAAATTTGACCCAGCAATTCAAATTCTTGGATTTTATCCTACACTCATATTTTCATTTATGTGAAAGGATATGTTTAAGCCTGCCCAACAGGAAACTGTGGTGGAATGGTATCATACATCAATGCTTTCTGATTCATGGGAGAGAGACAACCTTTGTTTTATTTCAAAAGCCAGCTGTCCAAGAGAGCAGTGGTTCCAATCAAGTCCTGAACTTTGAACATATAGACATCTTTGGTTTCCAGAATAATCAACAGTTTGTATTTAAACCATGTCTCATTGCATCCCTCTTGGCATTTGGCATTTGCTGGATTAGTATGTAAGGGTTACTGATGCATGATAGATGAAAGTACAAAGTGCGTTAGCAATATGGCTGTATTTATCACTCTTTATCACTGCTGCTGCATTCAGACTGAATATTAGGTATTGCTGAGAATCGTCTACCTCGACTAGACAATTCCATAAGAGCAGGGATGTTATGAGATTTATTGTAGATGTATTTCAAGAACCTAGAACATTGCTTTGCACAGAGTAGGCAGTAAATAGTTAAATGAATAAATGAAACAAATATTGCTGCACAGTCTCTTTAGCACTGTTGTATCTTTTATTTAGTGTACCTGTCCTCTTAATGTCTGCAGACCTCCTGGCTACTAATTGTTCATCTGCACTTTGGACAACCACTTTCTATATCTGAGTCTTCCCATTTGGGCCGGTTTTGCACAGGTTCTTTTATTAAGAATTTACATAATTCTGAGAAAAAAATGTTTAATAAACCTTACAAAAGTCTTTTTTCTCCACAAATAGATTATATATTTATATATTTATATATATATATATATACACACACACACACACACACACACACACACACACACACACATATGTACGTGTGTGTGTGTGTGTGTGTTTGTGTGTGTGTGAGAGAGAGAGAGAGAGAGAGAGAGAGAGAGAATCCTTAAAATGTAGATATAAATTTGTTTTGTCTTTTAACTAATTTATGGACATCAGTTAAGCCTCAAATGTGTATAGACTAGTTTTAGTGACTATGCAGAATTCATAAAAGGCACAGCTTCTCAAATAATGGCCACATGGACACAAAGATGAAAATCTTAACTTTGTAGATTGGGATAATAATTTGGGACATATTATTTTCATGGTCTAAAAGACCATAAAGAAAGATATGTTCTCTAGAACAGTGAAAACTCAACCTTCATGTCTCTGTGCTCTATATTTTAAATGTCTTCCTCCTAGTGCACTCATTTATGGCTTCTGAGTTACTTGATCTCTTAATAAATTATTTAAAGACCTTACCAAGTAGAACATGGGTTCTGTTAACAGTGAAGATTTAGAGGCTGGTGGGATCAACACAAGGTCAAGCCTTTTCTATTTGAGTTAAGTTGATCTCATATCTAGATCGTGATGTTGCCTTGATGCCATTTTAGTAATGATTTGCTGGCTTTATGGCGACCTTGTTTGTTAGGAGAGCTCTATTTTAATGACAACATTAAATTTGATCTTCCCATTATTTAAGGATCTGTCGCATTTTATCTCTCAAAAAATGACAGCTCTCAGTGATTAAAGATTAGTCAGCTATGTTCCTTCAAGTCTTTTATTGAAGGATGGATACTAAATAAGTAAAAATTAATAGAGTAAACTCAATGATGAAACTGCCTTTGAGTATGCCCTTCGTCATTCACTGTCCAACTACCATTTGTCAGCTCCTAGTTAGGAAAACTGATCCACCCCCTTTCTTCTGGATTAGGAAGCAGTCTTTCTTACATTTATAGCACAGTAACAATAAGTTTATCACAGTGAATAGATTGCACTGTATTATAATAATGCCTTAACTTCTCCATAACTTTTTACACTAAAAGCTCCTTAAAAGCAGAGGTTATGTCTTTCGTTTTTACATTTTTGTGAGTAGCACAGAATGTAGCAAAAAGTAGAAGCTCAAAAAGAATTGCTGAACAAAGGGATAAATAAATAAAACTCAACTCTGGAAGTCTGAAGGAAAATATATAGGAGCACTGAATGCAAGAAAAATTATAATGCAAGTTGCATATTTCTGCTAATATTTAACACTAAGCATGGTTTTATTCCTAAGAAGCTCACTAATATTTAAATACCAATTCTTTTATTCACCAAAGTATTGTATCTAAAGCTGCATTTTTATTTCATTTATATTTTGATTAAATTAATTATTTTAGATTAATGCTATGAATTCCTTATTAGCCTTGAATCCCTTATACATGGATGTATACTGTCAGTTACTGGATGATAATCTGTCTGCACTACATTCCAGCCCCAGGTATAATTACTACACTATTGCTGATAAAGAAAAACTAAATTCTCATGACTGAGAACCTGCTGTGTTTCTTATAAGAGGTAGACTATTATTTATTAAATGTAATTTTTAGTGATTTTAACTTGCAGAAAAAAGTTAAATGTTTTCTTATTTCCAAATTATAGGGGTGAAATTATACATTACATTTTTAAAAAATCTTTTTGAGATTCATTTATGTGATGTGTTTGTATGGCAATAGTTTGTTTATCATGAATTCTGTAGAATATTATCTGAATATTTCTCATGATACTTATTCATTACAACAATCCCTTCTTATTGTTGGGGAACACATTCCAAGAGCCCCAGTAATACCTGGAACTGCATATAGTACTGAATCTGTATGTTTTACCTATACTATGTTTTTTCTATACATATATACCTTAGATAAAGTTTAACTATAAATTAGGCACAGTAAAAGATTTACAATGGTAACTAATAATAAAGTAGAACAATTATAGGTGTATTGTAAGGAACATTATGTGAATGTGGTCACTTGTTCATTTCAGGAGATCCCATGCTGATGTCTTTGTACAGGCTCAACACTTTCTTCTCCACAATCTCACAAATGAAAGATTTGTTTTTTGTAGGGATTTTATTATTTTCTTATTAAGTGAAAGGGAGAATTTTCCCCTTTCACTTAAAGGAAGCACTTTATAGTTTCTCTGTGGCACATCTAAATTGCCAGCATCACTACTCTTACATTTTAGGGTCATTGTTAAGTAAAATAAGAGTGACTTGAACAGAAGCACTGTGATATTGAGATAGTTGATCTGATAACTGAGATGGCTGTGAAGTGACTAACTGGTCTGTAGCAAATAAAGCCTGGAGACACTGAACAAAGGGAAAATTCACATCCTGGTCTGTACAGAGCAGAACTCATGAGATTTCATCATACTCTTCAGAATGGTGTGAAACTTAAAATTTATGCATTCTTTATTTATGCTATTTGCCATTTAATATTTTTAGACTGCAGTTGATAGAGGGGTAACTGAAACTGTAGAAAGTGAAACTGCAGATAAGCAGGGACTTCTGTATGCTATTTATGTGTACATTTTAATTGTTTTCAGATTGGATCTATTATAAATAATATTGCTATATACAATCCTTATTTTTTGTCATGTGTGCATATATTTCTGTTGACTATATACCAAGGATGTGTGTGTGTGTTAGTATTTATTTCATTCTTGAAAAATGAATTGAAATTAATAGGTAAATGAGGTAATAAAGTATGAAGTAGGCTTTATATTAGTAAAATCTGAGAAACAAATGTGTAGAATATTCTGTCTTTCCATTTATTAAAAAATAACTAAAAATCTGGCTAGATTAGTGGATGGCCTTTTATAATTGACATTCTAGATGAAGAAATAAAGATATATTAATTTTAAAAGCACAAAGAAACAGATAAAAATATATAGAAGACTGTTTTACTGATTAGTAGTAAGTTAACTTATAACTTACTCTAGGATAAGTTATGTCTCTATTGTACTCATTATAAAGCTTGAGCCTTCAACATATAGTTTTTAATCCACAGAAAAAAATATTGTTCAAATTCTACAGATGTGAAAACCAAATTTCAATGAACTAAACTAAATTACCCAAAGTAAAAAAAGAAAGAAAGAAAGAAATAAACTATTAAGTAGAAGGTAAAAGATTTAAATAAATTTTATTCAGAATTATTATTAAATAAGTGATAAAAGCATGTAATCGACAATATAAATTACCTGAGATGAGAGAAAGAAAAAATTCACTATTGCCTTATACAATTAAGGGATAGTATGTGTGTGTGTGTGTGTGTGTGTGTGTGTGTGTGTGTGTGTGTGTGTATGTGTGTATTTGTATTTTTATGTCTAGACCTGGGCTTTGTGACAAAGATAGCACTTTCCTAAGGTTGGCAGTAGGAAAGAAATGGAGCATGCCTTCCTACTGGAGGTACACCAAACTGAGTCACTCTCACTAAAAATACAACTGCTAGAAAATATATCTTCTCTTAGTCAATAGATTTGAGCTCATGACCTCTTTTGCTACTTCCCACTCCTATGAGCTACAAGACTCTCACATTAAAATTACTAGTCTTGTAAATATTTCTAGGAATTAGGAGAGATTGAAACTGCCTGCAAATTTCAGTTTTATTTGACTCTTCACAATATTTACAATTAAAACAGAAAAAGCCTTTTAAAAAATATTAAAAACAATTGAAGATTTTATTTGTAATCTTCAATGAGACATAAAAGTTAAAAAGTAAAAAAAAAAAAAACATAAAAATTATGGGTACTCGAAAGACTCTTAGAAGTCTTTGTTATTTCCTGGTCTTAGAGATCATTGTTGTGGAAAACAAGCTGTAAAATTCTTTTGTTAGATTCTAATTTGGGGGTGGTTCCTAGAGAATTTCTGCTTCTGGCTTCCCAAATATGATGGTCTGGACCAGCTGAACTTGTAAGAGAATTGATTAGAAGGGACTGAATAAAAAAAGCTATCTGCCAAGGCTTTTAAAAATTAGGCTTTGTTAAGTTCAAAGGATAAAGTGACACTAGAACCTAAGGGAAAAATAAAAACAAGACAGACTAAATGTTAAGTGTTCTTACTACAGGAAAATAAAAACAAAGGGACACATCAAAATTTGTGGAAGCATAGGGTGTATCTATTACCTTGATTGTGGTGATAGTAACGGGTATTTGCATAGATCCACACTCATCAAATTGTACATATTCACTATGTACAGTTTTTGTTAGTCAATTATGTTTTGATGAAACCATTTTTAAAAAACTTTTGAATCAAAAAGTCTAAATTCAAACCAACCAATAGTGAGAAGTTTGATTTTTCTCTTTAGCATATATATATATATATATATATATATATATATATATATATATATATTCTGTGATCTCAGTGTTGCAAAAATAGGAGTAAAGGCTTAAAGAACTCTATGGTTATAAATTTATGATGAAGTAAATGTTTTGTATATACAAAATTATACACCAGTAGTTTTAATAGGCTTTAAGAGTCTGAGTTAACTGATAGTTATTAAGCACATTTAGTATGATTGGCACTGTTTTTGCTGATTTTTATATTGGGCCATTCTCAGATCCTGATTCTCTATTCTACCTTAGACATCTAGTTTTCAAGTCCAGAGAAGTTTAGAAAAATAATATTATAATAAAGAGAAAAAACACCATGAATAACAAGTGAGAACTGATAGCCAGATTGCCAAAGGAATTCTAAAAAATGACACAGGGCTTAAAAAAAAAATATATATATATATATATATATATATATATATATATATATATATATATATATATTCATATATACGGTCACCTGGGGATTTATATAATGAATGTGAATGTATGTGCTGAGTTATTAAGGTAAGTAGTACTCAACTAGGTAAGATTTATAAAAAATAGTGACACTTAAAATATTAACCCCCATGGTTCATTTCCTTCATCAACAATGTAAGACGATTGAGCTATAGCTAAAGTAAGCCAAACCTGTTTATGTTGCTTCCTTCATATATAACGTTGGGTACATGTCTTAACCTCCTTGAGACTCAATTTCAATTAACTGTGAAATTATATTAAGATCTACCTCACTGGTTTAATGAAATATATATATATATATGCTAAAACATAGTTTTAATCATAGGGGTAAGAAAAATAAACATAAGGTTACACTTTTAGCTAGGTTTGATTTCAAATGCTGACTGGACCTTTTCACCTTCCCCATTATTAACTGAGATTTGCTGACCAACATTTAAAATGGATTTTTTTAAGGTATAATGAAGAAAAATGCTCTTAAATGTTTACAACTCCACACATATCATTACAAAATCAAATGTAAGCAGTTTATAACGTTAAATATAGTTAGTACTATCAGTGACAAGATTTCATTTTTTCCCCTGAAGAAAAAAAGGCTCAAAGAAAAAACAAAAAACAAAAAAACAAAAACACACACACAATCTCATCTCTGCCAGAAAGTTGAAAACAATTAAGAATAAGTAAATACTTGTTCAGCATAATTTCCTTTAACAAATATCTTATTATTATGATCTTAATTTTATCCCTGAAGTCATGAGGAATTCTCTTGAGTTTCTTTTTCTCCTATCATGCAGTGTAAGAATGAAAATAACATCTGCAAAATGTCTATTTGATGTCAGTAATTTTATTTTAATAAGAAGCTTCTTGTTTTTCTGCTTTTATTTGACAGATATGATTATATTTCTAGAATTAAAGTTAACCTTTTATTTTTCTCTTTTATTAATAAAGATATTCAATGGAAAAAAGTGTTAAGAACTTTATACAAAATGAAAGCAAGGTGTCAAATCAATTAAGTATTGAACAAAGCAACCATTTGTCACACAAATTAAAATGCAGAAGGCACATTGATTCTCCTTATTGGGAGCTTACTCTGTGCCAAAGAAGAAGAAATCAGATTTCACAATAAATACTATTTTGTCATGATTAAAAGTTAAAATCTCAAACAAAGAGATGTTGCAGGAGAGCTCAAGGCTCCAGTTACCAGGTTCTTGTCTTATTCTGCATGAAAAAATTCAAAGGCAGGACAACCAGCAAGCAGGAAATTGCAGGGTTTATTAAAGAGAAAGTACACACTCAAGTGGGGAGTGAGGGCTTGAGAGAGAGAGAGACAGACAGACAGACAGAGAGACAGAGAGAGAGAGAGAGAGAGACAGAGAGAGAGAGAGAGAGAGAGAGAGAGAGAGAGAGAGAGAGAGTCAGAGAGTCACACCAAATGTCTGGTGATGAACTTTTTGCTTTTCCTGGAGGCATAGCCCAGAAACATTGTACTGATGTAGCCTCATTGTACTGACATAGTTTCTTTGTCTCCTCTCCGTAGGCAAGGAGATCGGTTTCCAGCTTTTTCTTCCTTATATAGTGTTTCTGGAACAGTCATGGTGTCAGGTGCATAATGAGAGTTGCAATATTTGCAATGCAGATGAGATTATAATGATATTATAATTAGTCAAAGGTCATGCCTTGGCCAAAGATGGCACCTAAGCTGGAAAAGACCAGTTTTGGCTTATATCCCCTTGCCAGGACTAAAACACGACAGATATGAAGAAAGAAAAAATTTCTACAGCCATATGATGGAGGGAGAGGGAGCGTCCCTGGACTGTTTGTCCTGCCTTTGGATAGTTTGGACTACCCAGAACAAACACTGCAACTCTGTTGTATATCGTTAGTGTTTTACTTCTTGGACAAATAAATTCTGAGACTCCTTCATAGATTCTCAGTCTCCTACAGAAATATGTTTTCTTTCGAAAGCATCGAGTCAATATCCCTAAATTGTCACTGTTTTTTTTTTGTTGTTGTTGTTTTGTTTTTTTTTAAGATTCACTTTCTTCTCTGTTATTAAGTATAGCTTGGTCTCCTCTTTTCTCTCAGTGTCCCAAGATCTCTCTTTTTCTGTTCAATATAATTGAGAGGATCTTAGGTTTTGCTTATGTATAAATTGTAAATTTGCTGTCTTAAAAAATATGATGTCACAATTACCAAGCCTCTGAGTGATTTACATTCCCCCTTTGTCTTTCTGTAATACTGTTCTTTTGAAAAAAAGAGGCATTTTAAACTTTTTTTTTAGTCTGCAGTCTTACTTCATATGACATAAAACACATCCCTAGTGCTTTCCAAATAGCGTTATTAAAACCTACAGCATAATAAGGTATGTATAATACTATCAAATTTTAAAATGAGAAAAACAAGATTCAGAGAGGATAAGTAATTTACCAAATATATTACAAATAAGTGATAAAACCAGAACTTTAATGAGGCTCTGATTTTTAGAACATCTGTTAGAACTTCATAGTTCTCCCTCTTTATTAAAATACCCCTAGGTCTTTGTAATGCATGGAGAAAATGTTATCTTCTAAATAATTGATCTGAAAGTTTCTTTGTAGAGAAATGGCTTTGATAACTCTGTTGATAAACTGAAAACTGCAAGCATTTTAAGACATAAGAAGAAAACCATGTAGCTCAATAAGGAAAAGAGGGAGAAAGCTAGAATGCTGAGCCATGTTGGGAGATGTGTGGAGTGGAGTGGGTGGGTAAAGGATTGGTAGCTTCTGTCATGGAAGTGGCTTTGAGGAAAGTACAAAAAACTCCTTAAGTTTATGGTGGTTTGACTATATTTACTGTACATCTTTTTTAGTAAATATTCAGTATATCTTAAATTGTATGCTAATAATTTTTGAAGATTTTAAAAAAATTAAAGCATGTGGAAAGATGTCAAATCCTGCTGCAAGAATGGACTACTACAATAGATGCTACCTATGAGGGCAGCCGACTTATGGGTATGGCATGCATTTTTGCAATATACTGAAAAAAAATATAAAGTGGAAAGGCATAACTTATGCCACTGAGGACTTAAAATGTAGTTTAAAATTTGAAATAAAATTTAGAATAAACACCAAAGATTTTAACTTGCTTGCCTGATATTACACAAGTAAAAAAGATGGATCTGTCAGGACTCTTGTAGAGAATTAAAACAATTTTAATGATATTTAAATAACATAATAATTTTTAAAAATTAAATAATTTAAATTTTTATAACAAGAACAAAGACACATCTATTTAGAAATATGAAAATAGTTCCCATATTTTTTTTACTACCAGAAACAGCTAGATGTGAATCTCATTTTAATTTGTATACATAAAAATTACTTTCCTAACATAGTTTCACCAGTTAGAATTGTTACATAAGGTCAAAATGGCCAAAATTTTACAATATGACTGTAACAGAAATCTCAAGTAAGGCTCAACTCTAATTCTCTGATTCAATGTTAGCAAATGTCTGATCACCTGATACTTGCAACATATTGTTAGATACTTCAAGGAACAAAGAAATAAATGTCAAAAGCTCTTCTACATATTGTCATGGAAGAATCAAGGCTGCTTAAAGTGCTTCCTGGAGCCATCAAAATGCAGAGTATCTTCAATCTGACCCCTCCCTCATACCATTCACAGAATAGTTGAGAAGTGACAAGCTTACTGTTGGTCTAAATTGAAAGATTCTAAAGAAAAATAAAGTAGACATTTAAAAGAAAACTAAAAACACAATGCAATTGTAACAATAAACTGACTTAAAAAAAAACCAATGCATGTGCCAAGGTAATAGGACTATTTTGTATTATTGTGTGCTCTTTTATATGCTGTCACGAGTACAATTTTTCAGGGAATTATACCTAAAAATATTATTGTTATAGTTTTCTTTATCCTTCTAATGGCAGAGATTATACCAAGAACAGAACATTTTTCCAAAAAAAGTAATAATAATTATTTCCTTTGACAAGGGCTATAATGAGAGCATGAAATGGAGGGAGAGAAAGTATACATTTATTTTTATGACAAATATTTCAATGCACAGAAAATTGTGGACCATTAATCTATTTCTATGACAGGCTTTTTGGTTGGACTATCATTGGACTCAGAAAATGACATATTCTATGTCAGTTTCTCTTTCGAGGAGGAAAATTATTCATCTAGTGGAATATGGAAGAATACAAATTGACAGTGCAAATGTATCTTGCCAAACTACACATAGAAACATTTCTCTCAGCAATTCTGTAAACATCTATTTTTAAGCACCATATGATACAATTATCATAATTAATTAGCTATATGAAGTTGTGTTCAGCAGTCACCTGCTTTCAGAAGAGAATTAAAATAACTTTATGATAAGTTAAAGAATCACTATCAATGGGACTGAAATTATAAACCATAGTGTTCTTATGATATCAAGTTTTACACAGAAATGGAAAGAGCTATTTCTATGAGTCACTAAACTTTTTATGGGGAAAAAAAAGGGTAAATAAGCTGTACAAATATTTATAAATCAATGAGGGAACCAAAGATCAATAGTGACAATATAGTTGATATGAGGACTTCCTACAATCTTCACACATTTTTCTATCATTGTCATTGGATTAGTACTAGAGATTTTTTCTGAGTTAGATAAAGTAATGTTGGCTACATATTTACATAAGGCTTAGGATCTGATCATTATGAGTGTTGTCAGGCAAAATGTCTAGAAGAGAAACCTTCAACAGTGGAAACAGATTGTATATCATTTTTAGTACTCTGTATTTTTCTAAAGAACTTTAAAGTTTGAAAAAAAAAGTCTTTTAAAAATAAACTTGCTTAAATATATGTATTTTGATACAAAGCAAAACTTTTGAAGAAACCGGCACGTTTCAGAACTCAGGTTAGTCATAGATAAACTGGAACTTTTGCTGATAAAAGTGGAAACATTGCACACTGCCTGAGTCAAGAAAAGATATACACTAACTAGGTAACCAGGACTAATAAAACCAGAAATTGGTATAGAAAGAGTTTGTGTTACACACTGTCATATGCACCATTTTGATCTTATATAAAGTAGCTTGGATGATAACCCCTATAAAGATATGCTTAAGTTCAAATCTCTGGAAACTCTTAATGGTAGCTTATTTAGGAAAAAAAAAGTCTTCACAGATGTAATTAAGTTAAAAATATAGGTGTGATCATCTTGGATTACTAAGTGGGATCTAGATAATGGCAAATGTCCTTACAATAGAGAAAAGGAGAATACACAAAAGAGGAGATGGCAGCGTGATGACATAATTAGAGACCGAAGTGATGCAGCTGCAGGCTAAGGAATGATAAGAATTGCCTGCAAGCACCAAAAGAAAGGCATTGAATACATTCTCTCTTGGGAAGGAGTGCAGCCCTGACACCTTGATTTCAACAGACTTGAGTGGAAGAAGTCTCTTGGTGAAAACATGGTGGATTTTTGGGATAGACTAGAGAAAGGAAAAAGGCTGTTGCTGGCAAATCTCATATTCTGGTTGCAGCCAACATGGCTGAACCTTTGACTATTAGTTTAGTCCCCATGCCCTGTTAGCAGCCTAACATTTCCCACTAAGATGATATGGGCTGTAAAAAAACTGTTTCAGTAGTTTGAGACCTGATTGGATTTATAAACTGTATTATTTCCTGTTTCTTAAAATAGACCCTTTCAGAATTCTAGAACTCTAGGTTTTATTTCTTGTTTTTAGAAGGATGTGAAAGCCCTTGTGAAGGCACAATTTTCCTAAATATTTTTGGGTTTATTTAACTGCTTGACTGACAGGGGTAAATAATAAAACTTAGTGTGTTAAATTTTTTTTCACAGTGTTCATCGTGGTTTAATAGTCAACAGTCGCTGACATATCAGGAAGATTATTCTGTGTAAAATATTTTTTTTTATTTGATGACAATTTCACCATCATTTTATGATGCTGGTGCCATAGAGGAAGTAACAGTGATGTATTGGCATCGCTGAGATCTTCCTAATATAATTCCCCGGTAATCCTAAAACCTCTGCTCCTATTCTTGTCAGGTTTCAGCCACAGGCCTCTAACTACCCCTTAGGCTAGCTTTTTGTAATTCAGTAGGAAGGATAAAAAGGGCAAAGGGCATTCAGTGATATGCAGTAAATAAAATAAAATATTTTAGCATAGTGACAGGCTTTAAGTCACCTCTACCATTTACTTGGTGTGTGATATGAGAAGTATTTTACCTGCACAGAGTCTCAGCTTCTGTGTCAGTAAAGAACTATAATCTGCTCCCACAATTAATTTATTCATTCTTTTGTCAATAGGCATATAGATAGCTTCCAGTTTGGGAATATTATGAATAAAATTTTATTAAAAAATTGTATGTATTATTTTTGGTGGCTATATGTATTTATTTCTATTGAGTATATATTTAGGAGTGGGATTACTGGAGGATGCTTTATGTTCATATTTGCTTTTTGTTTTTGTTTTTGAAAATGATGCTTAACAATTTTCCAAAGTCAATATATAAATTTTATTCTTTTATCTTTGTTATATGAGAGTTCTAATTGGTCCATGTGCTCACTAACACATTATATGGAACATAATTACATTATAATTACTGATTTTCTCCTAGAAGTCTGGCTTTTCCACAGTCTTGCATGTTGTAATAAGTGACATAGCTGCATCCCACACCTGTGTGTCTGCATTGATTTCTGTCTCCATTTTACTCCTAAATTCAATGAAGCCAAAGCCTGAATAATTCCATTTCTAAAAATCTTTCTAACATGTCAGTTTTCCTTTCTCTCCACTGCCAACTTTCTAGTCTAAACAAACAACATTTCTCATTTGGTCCACTGCAGTAGCTCTCTAACTATTCTTCCCACTATTCTTGCTCCTTCCAACTTGTTCTTCAAATAACAGCCAATGAGATTTCAAAAGTAAATTAGAATCTTTCCCATACCTACTTAAAAACTCTTTATATAAACTATTCTATATTGTAATGTTTTCAAAGTTTATTCTTCAGGATATTATTTCTTTTTAGGACTAAATAATATTCCATTATATAGATATGCCACATTTCTTTGATCTATTCATCTGTTGATATACATTTATGTTATTTACCTCTATTGTGAACAAAGCTAATATAAATATTTGTGTACATTATGTTAAATGAAAGAAACCAGACACAGAAGGCCATATATTTTATAAATCAATTTATATGAAATGCACAGAATTGGTAAATCTATAAAGACAGAAGTAACTTAGTAGGTTCCAGGGGTTTGGAGGATGAGGACTGGACAGTTACTGCTTAATGAGTATGAGTTTCCTTTGGTGTGACAAAAAAGTTATGGAACTAGATAGGGATGATAGCTGCACAACATTGTAAATATATATAAACTATTGAATTATACACTTTAAAATAGTTAAAATGATAGATTTTGTTACATGTATTTTACTGCAATAAAAAATTTAATTATAGTGATGGTTGAACAACTCTATCAATACACTGAAAACCATCAAACTGTATAATTTAAATGTATACATTTTATAGTGTGTTAATAATATTTCAATAAAGCATTTTTAAAAAGTTATTCATATAATTTTTATTTTACTTAAACTAAATTTCAAATTTCTCATCAAAGATAATCAGATTCCTTTGACTTGTTGTTATTTAAGCTATTCTTGTCAAATTAAGTGACCACTATCCATTTTTATCTCCTTTTATTTTCCATTAATACACTGTATTTTTCTTAACTAAGGTCTTGTATAGTTGCCATTTCCTCTGCCTGGAATATTATTCTCTCTATTCTCCCCCATGTCTGAATCCTTCTCATTTTGTAACATAGTTTTAAATATTATCTCCATGGACAGATCTCTCTTCACCCTATGCAAGTAGCCCTCAAGTTCTGCTTCCTGCACTCATAGTCATTCAGTTTGTTCTACCATGACTCTTACTTAGTCACCTTCATACTTTATTCTCAATTTATAGTAACCTACTCATTTGTTTACCTGTTTAACATACGTTGCTCCCCTACCAAAGTATAAACTTCATGGCAGTGGGTAGTATGCTTACTTCACTCACCTTTAACAATTTCTGGCACATAGTCAGTGCCTAAGAAATATTTATTGAACAAATTATTAAAGCATGCCTTATACTGGCTTACACTGGAAGTTCACATTTCAACAGATGCTTTGAATAAAAGCACTTCAGACACTTATGTAGAGAATTCTTATTCTGCCTGACCCAGATACAACTCCAACAATATTTTTTTGAATAAATGAATGAGTGAATAAGTTAACATTTAACACATTAGCTGAAACTCTTAGATTCTTAAAAATAAAGGATATCTTACCTGAAAAGTAATATACTTTTCAAATGATCTTAGTTTTTTAAATATCTGAAAATTTATTTTGTACTGTAATGGGTCATGAGAACTTATGTATTTAAGATGGCGATGTGTAACGGGTCATGAGAACCTATGTATTTAAGATGGCAATGTAAGATCTAAGATGGTGGAATGAAAAATTTTAAATTCCCCCAGCAAGGTAGACTGCAATCCCCTTTGACCAAGGGCCGGAATTCTCTGTCCAGACATCCTATTTGCTGGCTTAAAGGTCAGGCCATATGGTTAGCCAATAAGAAACTGCAACCTGTCCCGCGCGCGCCAAGTTAGCCCGCCATAAACCTAATATGAGGAACCCCATGCTAAGGATCGGGGCTCTTGTTCTCGCTGCTGCGTCAGTGGAGGCTTGAGCCCGGATTCAAATTCGTAATAAAATTTTCTTTTTGATTCTAATTCGGCTCTGAGGTCACCTTGTCCGGTTGTGCTCCGTAACAGTACATATATAAATATAATATATTTATATGTATACATATAAATATACATGTACATATATACATATATGTGTGTGTGTGTATATATTGCCGGAGCCCGCAGGCTAAGATCAAACAGTTCCCCAGAGGGAGAGTGAGGATTAAAAAAAAAAGAGAGAGAGAGACAAAAGATAGAGTAGGGAGGGCTAACAGTAAATACTGCTACGGAGTTTATTAAGCACAATATATTTATACCCTAGGAAATGCATGAAAAGCAAAACCCACAGATATTCTAACAATTGCTGACATTTACATAAGCTCTCTCAAAACATCCTTGTTTCTGTTTTCCTTTTCTTATTCCTTGGGTCAAGGGACATTCAACTCTTTCTATTAAGCCAAACTTCCTCCTTCAGTGCATAGCCTGCCTGCTCTGTAAACTTCTAGCTTGCAGGCAACTTTAACCCTGTTTGTAGGGCATTCAGCAAGAATGGCTTATATATATATATATTATGTAATCTTTGTTTTCCATCTAAATCAAGTTCCACAAGGCCAAACTTTTTAACTATTTAAATTATAAAGACAAAGTAAATTTTAATTTTTGATAGTTTTACAATTATACTAATTCTGAAAATTGTTACATATAAAGATAAATAAATTATAGTCACCCTCAGACACTTTTTAGGTAAGTGGCAAATCTCGTAGTCTTCCTATAACTCAGTTTTCACCTATTAAATATAAGGATGGGACTAAATGGATGTTATAGCCTTTATGAATTTCACTGCTCTGAGGAGCTTTCTATATAGAAAATCCCTTGCATAGATCTGCTAACTGGTTGATATTTACTCTGTTCACTCCTCCTATTTCCATAAAAATAAATTTTAAAAATAAGCATCTAGACCAGATTTTAATTCTTATGAAAGTTATATTTCCTTTGTTTGTACAATTCCTTGTTTATTACTAGTTTAAATTATTTTTTGAAAGTCACATATCAAATCAGAAATATAATTTAATATATCCGGTTGCTTAACAGCATTTACCATTCCATTTTGCAAGGAGATGCAGTTCAAATTGAGCCTGTAATTTATACATACTGGTAACTTATAAATTGAGCCTTGTAAATTACAGACATTATATTTTTGTAATGCATAGCAGAGATTTGTATCAGGACATGAAATGACATAATATGTCAAGAATTGTGAAAATATATGCCAAAGTGTGATGGTTTAGTCGAAAACACAGCTGGTGTAAAAAAAATTGCAAGAAAATTGTGTGGTGCAAGAAGCACATTACTGCACTTGGAATCGCTCTAAAGATGTCCATTATAGGTTCCAGATTCTATTTACTGTAGGAATGAAAGATAGGTTTAAGATAATCTGTCCAGTAGTATTTGGTAACATTGTCCTTCTTACTTGGAGAACTAACTACTGACAGAATAAAGAATAAACATGAGGAGTTATGGAAAGCAACAAAAAGAACCCACATAAGTTATCCTGAATTGATAGGAAAACATTAATAAAAAGTATTGGAGAAATTTACAGAGGTGCTGTGCCTCAGATATACAATGCCTTTGTTTTCTTTTCAAAGGATTTAGTATTTTAGTCATCCAATCTTCTAAGAAGCCTTTTTGATTGTCTGTCAATTGAGATCACATCTTTTGTCCAAACAGTAGCAGTGCTTGTGTAAAGTATGTGAAGCCAACTACAAACTTGTCTAGTTATTTCATGTTCGTGAGACACCTTCCACATGTAACCATGTGACCCTAAATTCTCTGTGGGCAGAGATTATCTTCCAGTTTCTTTGTGTGTTCATATCACAGTGGAGGTTGCCTACTGCATAGAATATTTACTGCTTAAAGTCTGCTAATTGAATCAATGGATATCGATGTCCCACCACTGGCTGCTGCAATAATTAGTCACAGCCACAGATGCTTTCTATCTCAAAGGAGTATCTCAATGCTCTTTCACATAAATAATACTTGGCCATTTTTAATCTTGTCACATAAAGCTGAAGCATTGGGTTTTGAGATATGTAAAGCAGCAGTGCAGAAACACTTCTGTGAGAGCCCACACCCTCATCCTGGTACCTCTTTCTGTAAAGGAGGGAGAATTGATTAAGTGATTCCAGGCAGGAAGTGAAGAGGGAGTGAGGGAGGGAGCAGAGGTTTAACAAAATGAAAACTTGTCCCAGAGCCTCAGGGAAAACTGAAACATCAGTGGAATACTTTAATATCTTCATTAATGAAGACATAGATTTGTATTACAGTGCTTTTAAAGACATAGTAACACAAAGAGTATTACTAATCCATTAATGATGAAAACTGAGCAAAGCTGAGAGCTTTTTATTCTATGTGAACAGAAAGTAAAAATATTAATCTCTATTATAATTCTAGATTTCATGTTAAGAACATCACAACATTGCCCCAAGTAGGCTTTATTTCTTCATTTAAATAATTTTTTGAAACAAACTCAAAGAAGTGAAGTGTCTTTTTTAATTTCATAAAACTAAAAAGAAGTTGAACCCTCTAAAAGAATGTTCTACATGACTTCTTGCTGTTGTGTACAAAAATTTGGAATGGAGTGGTGTGTATTAATATTTCTAAAACAAAGTGTTGAATATAACTTTACAAAATCTGTATAATTTCACATTTTTAGCTAGTGTTGTTATTGAAATTTAACAGTTGCTGCATTAAAATAGCAGATGCCATTATATTTTCCTCCAGCAGAAAAAAACAATAAAGAAAAACTATACAGTTTAATTTTACATTTGAAGTAAAGGCTAATCACAGTAGCCTATAAAGTTATTCTCTGGAAAGTTGTTCTGTAAAACAAATGTTACTGATTTTAATTATAGTACATGTATGCACAATTTCACATTTAATGCTGAAATGGGAAATTAAAGAATTCAATCTCATTGGCCTAAGTCAATTCAGAATGAAAAATAGCTTCTCACTTCAAAGTTTAAGCAATAAGCACAGCTTTACAGTTCTGTCTTTGAATTTCAGGATAGTCATATTTTTTCCTTATCATTTGGAAAGTTCCATTTTTAATACAAGTTACCTCCTATAAATGGTCCTATTCCCCCTGCCCAGGAAACAATTCTATTCTGAAAATATAACATTTTCAGAGGGTTACACACAAAGGCAATAAGAGGAAGAAACTCCAAAGAATTTCTTTGTAAAGATGTTTTTGTTTTAATTTCAATTTCTCAATCTGCATCTCCTCATCTGTAATACAGAGTGCATTTACTGTAATTTTTTTTCTCTCTGATAACCACTGCAGAAAGCATTTCTACTTTGCTTTCATCAACAATAGATCAAGTTACCTATGAGACCTGCTAGTATTTAAATGATCTAAAATAAAATATAATAGAAATATAATTAATAGTTAAGTATTTCAATAATGAAGTCTTTCATATTTGATATATGTTGTATAAATTGCTTCATAAAAAAATGGGAAGAAAGAATACCACCTTCTTGAGGAGAAGCATTTAATTATTTCATATTGCCTTTGGGAGAAGATGTATACTTCTTCCAATCTGCTATGTAGGGTTCTCCATTACTGAAATCTAATTTGTTTTTCTGTGAAGTTTGTGTAGCCATAGTTGACAAACTAGGACTAGAAACTGAACAGAAGATGTCAGGAGCATTAATAATAGAGCATAGACTCAAGGGCTTTTGTTTCTTATTCAGAGTAGAGGCTAAGCATAAGAAAAAGATTTCTGGCCAACATTTTTCAGAAAGCTGTGGTGTGAAAAAAAAAACAACAGAGTAAGTGGGTGAGTAAATAAAGATGTTCATAAGCTAGGGGATAACTGTATGACCTAACTGGACTTAATACATTACCTAGTAACTGAGAGAATGTATTATGTTACCTTCATCCTTAAATTCTTAAAAATACTCTATATACTGATAAATTATTGTTAGGTTGATGAATAAGTGAATTTACATTCCTTATGAAAACAAACTGAGCGATCCCTAGGAAACTAAATGGGTTGCCCATGGTAATGTAAGTAGATGGTGACAGAGACTGTCCTCTAATTTCTAGTCTAGAACATTATATTACAACAAGATTCAACTTCTTTTTTTATATTTTTATTCTCTTTCTTTTTATATCAAACAAAACAATTTTCATGTTTGTGCTTCTGGTACTTACTAGTATAATTTCACAATACAATGCTCAGCACCTGCTTTCTGCTAGACCATGCATATTAGCATATTTTCCCAGCCAAATGAGTCACAGTTCATTAGTGAAAGTTTGAAAAATAATCTTCGTGGATGAAGAGAACAAAACATTAGTTCTTCCTATTTACACTCAATGTTAAGTTCTGAAACATTTCATTTAGATACACATTCATACAAGAGAAGAAGACCATGTAAATCAACTCCTCCTCCTACCCAAAATAAGGGGGCAGTAAAAGAGTAGAATGTTGCTGAGTAATCTAGAGTAGAGGAGGAATATGTTTAGAGTTAGGTGAGTAGCATATTAGACTTGTACTAGAACTTTTGTAATTTGACTCACTCAAGTATAATACCTTATATCAGAGGTTTCCAAACTTTGTTCAAGTTACTTCTAATATATCAGTAATTTTTTCACAGTTACTTTAAGCCAAAAGAAAGGCTGAGGTTACAGGCAGGTTAGGGTAGTACTCTCTATGCACGTATTTATAACTGGTATATGGCCTTTTATTTGTTCCTCGGGATGTAGGGGTGATACTTTTATGGCTACAGAGCTGGGCCTTTGCTCCTGTCACTCATGACTGCCTAAGTATTGAATTGAGAACTTTTTTTCCATTTAACCATGTTCAAGATTTTTTTCATCAGTAGGGATAAGCTTACCTCAATTTTTTATCTCCTGTTTATATTTTATCATATTTTGTGCTGGATATCTTTCTTATATTTCTCCAGATCCAGTCTCCACTCTGCTGCACCTTGCTCCATGCCCTAGGAAACTAAAATGAAATGACTATATAGAAGAGCTCTCGATCTCTAACACTTTTTTTGCCTACTGTCTTCTGGTTGCTCTAGTTAATAGGGTGAGAACCACTGGCAGGAGATTCAGAAAGGAAAAAAGCAAAATTGGTATGTTTATTCTCCACCTTCCTTCATACTTCATTTCTTATGACTTTGTCATCTACCTTTACCAAAAATCATGCGTCCCGTCTGGTGGCCTTCCACATAGAGCTGGCACAAGTTTCTGATTATAGCTTTACATACATTGCCCTTTCAGACCCAGGGATACTAGAAGTGTTCTACTGTTACTAACCTCAGAATGCTGTACCACCTTGTTGCTTTTTCTAAAATTTTATCCATATCATTGCATATAGTGCCTTTATCAAAATATGTTCAGTTACCAAACTTAGGTGTGTCATTTATTCCCTTTTAAGTCTGACTGATTAATGTATCTTACTTAAACTTTAATAATGCATTTCTAGTTGCTTTCAATGTTTGATATTTTATAAAAAGATATTATAAATAAAACAATCTTTTTAAACCACCCTTTTCTATACATACCACAAATATGCTTTTATGATCGATCAGTATTTACAATTGAAGTATTGATACTTACTATTGAAACTCCTTTCATAAAGAGAGGATCAGTGTAGTCTTTCTTCAAAAGTGAATGAGAATATGTCTTTTTTCACCTCATTACTATCACTTAATTTTATACATATTTCTTAAAATGTTGTATAAAACTTACTTTTTTATTGTTTTAATTTCTGTTTAACTGATCACTAATGAAAGTAAACTTCTTATATGTTTATTGGCTATTTATACTTCATTTCTGAATTCATTAAAAATTTCTGCCATTACCATGAGAACAGGAAATGATAGCTGGAGTAATATGAGAAACACATGGAACAGAACTGAGACATTCAAGCCCAGACCATCCTAGGTGAGCCAATGCCAGCCAGTTCACTAACTGACTGTAGACACGTGGGCAAGCCCAGACCCTGTCAGCAGTATTGATCTAGGTCAACAAAATCTCCTAGCTGGCCTGTAGGTTTATGTGGGGACAAAAAAAAAAAATTGTTACTTTAAACCCTAAGTTTCAGGTGGTTTATTAAACAGAAATAAATAATTGATACAATCACTTCAACCACTTTGTAAAACATTACTTTTGTGTTATTAAAATCTGGTGGCTCCCCTCCCCTCCCAAGTAAATATTGCTTCTCCTATAAGATACTCAAATGACAGCTGTTTTACTTTCCTTTCTCTTCACACTGCTTGGTTGGGAGATGGAATTTGGTATCCTCCATGTCATCTCCAATCTATTGTCTTCCCCTTTTCCCTCAAAACACTTAGCTTTTATTTTACATTGTTTTTTCTACCTTTATCCAGCCTAAATTTCTTCCTCACACCTGAATCTGCTCACTTGAACACAGTGATGAAAAACATATCATCGTGTTGACTGCACTGAAAATCATTTTTTCTCACTTCTGGGCATCCCTATTGCTTCTTGACAATCATATTTTCCCTTTCTCTGTTCACTCTGCCACTCTTCTAGGTGACCATTCCAGATATTGTGCTCTCTTTTCAAATATCTAATATCTACACTATTAACTGAACATCTCATTTTTTGTTTTACTGAAGAAATTGTCACAGTCAAAAGAGAACTTTCACAAACTGCTACTATCATTTCAAACCAAATAATTGTATTTGTGGTGACATATATCTTTCTGGTTCACTACATATAAATTGTCCACAGTTTTGCCGAAGGCAACACCTTTGGTTGTGCAGTAAATTCTATTCTCACTAGTTTCCTGAAGTATCACTCCATCGCTTTTTGCCTCTCTTACACTTATTATTTTTAGTCATGTGCATGATCTTTCACATCAGTCGTTAAATCTGCTACTTTTGCCCTCATCTTAAAATGAACTGAAACAACAAAACAAAATCTCCATATCCTGCTTTCTATCTTTATATACAAAGCTTTTTTTTTTTTTACAACAAAACTTCTTAGAATACTCACCTAAATTCATATGTTTTAATTCTCGTCTTCAAATTATTTCTTGAGCCTAGTCCAGTTAGGTCTCTTGCTCTACCAAAATTACTCATATGAAGTCAACAATGAGCTCTTAATTTCTAAATATGACAGTCAATTCTTAGTTTTCATCTTGCTTGATTTATCAGCAGTTATTTGTCCCTCTCATCCCTGAAACACATTTTTAACCTGTATTCCAGACTATGAGGACTATCCTGGATTCCCTTTTATACTCTGACCTTTGAAATGGTTTCTCTCATTTCCTGTAATTTCTTATTTGTTTGTTTGTTTTTATTTACATATATACACTTATCAAATCTCATTCTGTCATATATTTTTAAATGCAGTTTCTACACTGAAGACTTTAAAATTTATATCCCCAAGATTGATTTCACTTTGACACAAAGATTTACATAATCAACATTCTATTTGACAACTATACTTGTGTTTCAACCAAGCAACTCAAATGAAACATGTCTCAAACTGATATTTCAGAACTAACATATCATCACTACCATCTGTTCTTTCAATGGTCTTTGCCATCTTTGCTTAAGGCAACTCCATTCTTTATTTCATATCCCTGTGAAATGTTGTCTGTTACATGTCTTCTCTCTAGAGGCCAAAGCATGCCTGCTACAACCCAGGCTTTTAATGTAATAGATTAAATAAATAAATAAAAATTTTTAAAAGATTACAGATGTTATTAATATACACATAACTATTTGTCCTCTTAAATTTATTTAATATTTTCTTGGTTCTAACATTGATAATAATAGAACTCATGTTTTTACATATATCTGATACAGAACTAGAAAGCAAGGGAAGTAAAAGCTAAAATAGATGAATAGAACTACATCAAACTAAAAAGCTTCTGCTCAACAAAAGAAATCATCAACAAGGTAAAGAGACAACCATTGCAAACAATGTCTCTGATAAGGGCCTAATATCCAAGATATAACAAAGAACTCATACAACTCAATAACAACAACAACAAAAAAGCAAATGGTCCAATCAAAAAATGGGCAGAGAACCTGAACAGACATACAAACGGCCTATAGAAATATAAAAAGATGTTCAACATCGCTAGCTATTAGGGAAATGCAAATCAAAACCACAATGAGATACAATCTCACATCTGTTAGAATAGCTATAATCAACAGGACATGTAATAACAAATGCTGGAGAGAATTTGGAGAAAAAGGAACCCTCATACACTGCTGGTGGGACTGCCAGTTGGTACAGCCACTACGGAATACAGTATGGAGGTTCCTCAAAAAACTAAAAATGATCTACCATATGATCCAGAAATCCCTCTACTGGGTATTTACCCCAAAGACTTGAAAACCCATATCAGAAAAGATATTTACACACCGATGTTCATAGCAGCATTATTCACAGTGGCCAGGACATGAAAACAACCAAAGTGTCCTACCATAGATGATTGGCTAAAGAAGCAGTGGTACATATATACAATGGAATATTACTCAGTCATAAGAAGGGATGAAATACTGCCAATTTGTGATAAGATAGATGGACCTTGAGATAATCATGCTAAGCAAAATAAGCCAGACAGAAAAAGTTGATATCACTTATATGTGGGATATAAACCTAAAAGCAATAAATGAACAGGACAAACAGAACTCATGAACATGGACTATAGACTAATGGTTACCAGAGGGTAGGTGGTAGGAAAGGAGAGGGTGGTAGGTGGGGTAAAGGGAGGTCTAACATAGGGGGTAAGGGGAGGGTGAAGTGGATAAAGGGGATCAAATGTGGTAGTTAAAGAAAAATGGACTTAGGGTGGTAAAACACACATAAAATATACAGATGTCAAATTATAATGTACACCTGAAATTTATATAATTATATTAGCCAGTGTTACCCCAGTAAACTTAGTTTTAAAAAAAAAAGTTCTATGATAAAAAAATTATTATTTTTTAGGTATTCATTTTATTTGTAATTACTAAGATGTTTATATTTGTTTCTTTACTACTGTATGTTTTTTATGTTCGCTTTTAAAAAATTATCTTTTGATTTTATTGCGGTTTTTTAGTTCCTTTTTTCTCTAATGATTTGTAAGTTTGATATCTCAATAGTGTTTTTCAAGTAGTTGAACTTGAAATTTTATGTGTTTATACTTTTATATTTCTATGGAATGTCTCCTGTTAATTTTATTCGTCTGTTTATTATATAAGTCAAAATCTTAGCATTTATTCTTCTCTTCCTCCTATCTCCTGCCATCATTTACATCAGTAAGCTGGAAAACCTATTCTACATTGAAATCACTAATAAATTAAATTTACCTTAAAATTAAACTTGTCATTTAAAATATTTTAAACTACCCTTATTGAAGCCTTATTATAAATTATACTGGTTTCATTGTTCTTCATTATATTTTGTGTAATCTCTCCCTTGTGTCATTGTTTATTTTTTTCTAAGTGTATCTTCTAGTAATTCTTTCAGATAGGGGCGATGAGTGAAAAATGTATTTCTGGGCAGGCTTTAAATGTTTTTATTTAGCTCTCACTGTTGAATGTTAGTTTGGTAGAATATAGAGTTACAGTTAATTCTTTTTGCTTCAAAATGTAAAGGCATTCTTTCAGCATCTCGCACATAAGGTTACTAAAGAGAGTTCAGTTGTTTATCCACTGGTTATTCATTTAATAGTTGTTTCTACTCCCATACATCCCATGGAACTTTCAATAAACAACTCCTTTGAGTTCTAAAATTTTAACCTTAGCATTTATTCTGATATGACAAGGTACATGTCATTTTAAATTTGTTTGTTTCTATCTTGGGTTGACAATAAAAATTAAGGACTTGTGTTTTCAGTTCTAGAAGATTTTAAAAATTATTTCTTTGTTTATCTTTCTGCTTACTCTGTATATTCTGCTGTCTTTGTACATAACGTTGTGATGAATGATGTAATATAATTTATTTTTTATGAGTATTAAATTTTATTTTATTCTCTCTCTCTCTGTTATACACTCATACATACATGCTACACCCTTGTTGTTGTATTCTGTGGAATTCCATGTCTAATCTCCTAGTTCACCAATTGACTGTATTTAGCACAGTTTTTTTTTTAGCTCATCTGCTGATGTACTATTTATTCCCTACTCCTTCAATTTTGATTTTTTTGTTATGTAGTTCTTGATTTTTACTCCAAAGATATCCACTGAGATCTTTTCTTTTTAATATCTACATCAATATTTTCATAGTTCTTTTAATCTGACCTCATATTTTGGTCTGAACAACACAAAGTTGATTGTATACAATTTGCTTTTACTCTCTATTTCATTTATGTATGTATCATTTGTCTAGTCAGGCATTCAAATTACTACACGTGCTTTTTTTCCCTTTTACTCAGCCTTTTCTTAATTTTTTGTACCTTGATTGATACAAGATAAACTTAAAGATTTATTGATTTAAAAAGTAAGAATCTATTTACTTCCTTGAATCTTCCATTTTTACTCATGAACATGAAGCTTTCTTTGCATTCCTAGAAGTATATAAACCCCTTATTTTTCTTTCTTCTCCTGAGCTTCTAAATCTCTGGACCTCTGTTTTATGTAGTTTTATACCACTTTTTCAGTTGAAATAGTATGTAATTTTCACTCACAGTCACCCATTGGCAGCAACAGTATTTTCCAGGAATAACTTAGGGTTACAACACAAGTCAGAAGGAATTATTGTCTTGGGAGAAAATAAAGAACTTATGGTCTTTTGTTAAGCAAACATTTTTATATGCCTTATAAAAACTGCCTTATCTAGATAGTGAATAATAGTAATAGAAATTGCTATAAAAATAAGTATAGCAATTTATAACATTGAAACACTTCTGTGAGCAGAACAAATGGAATCAGATGATGGGCAATGATTTCAAAGGAAGACAACCTAGAACCAACACTGTAACAGTTCCAGAATGTCAAAGAGACTACTAGACCCACAAATTATTAGTTACAGTATTTACATGCAACCATTTACATTGTAATTATGAAACATTTACATGAAAGAAGATACAGCTCCCACAGACTAAGATATTTGATTTTGAAATAATTATTATGCACCTATCAAATGGCCAGATGCAATCCCAAGTCAATTTAAATCTAATGATTGAACTAATCAGTCCAAGTGAAGACAAGAAAAAGTCTGAGAAATTGAAAATAAATTGCAATAAAAAAACAATTACTCAGAGTAGCAACTATGAAAATGTTTATAATTTTCTTTTTAGAAAACAGCACAAGTGGTTTTTAAAACATTTTTATAAAATTAAAAGTAGTTAAGAAACTTTTTTTTCAATTATTATTAAACAAAGACCTTATCTTTGTACTCAAAGTCAACCAAAACATGATTGGGTATGAGATACAATTATTTATAAAATACAAATTTAATTTTACTCCATTTGAAGGGCAATTTTTAGAAAGACACATACATATTTGGGTATATAAGACATGGTGGAAGATCTCAAATAGCATAGGATTTAGTACCTGAGCCAAAGGAAATGAAAATGAGACAGTATTATTCTTTTGTCATTGGCTATAATTAAAGGTGGAGATATATAATGGATAGCAAACATAGTAAATATTAGAACCTAGTAAAAATGAAAAATAGTCTTCTCTTGAACCTTTAAGTAGGTATTGTAAATTGAAAAAGAAGCTTCTAAAAAGGAACCTATGTCCACATTCTCTTATTTGTAATTCTGAAATTCAATGTGTGAAGAATAGATTTTTTTTTCATAACCTACTTAGTAGACATGATAAATCTAAACTTAGTATGGTGACCTAGAGTTCTTATGTATTTCACTTGGTGTGGCTATTCACATGTTCTGCTGAAGAAATACTAATGTACCCTTGTCCATCCTAGGAATGTTACACATACAGTGTATATTTCTATTTCTGAGAAATTTTGAAATCTGAACCATATCTCAACCCAAGTGTCTTAGGAAGGGATGGTAGATTTTATGTGAATAGTTAACAATAAATACATAAGACTGATTTTAGCATTATTTAGTGTTTAAAGTGTTTTAACCTATGTGTTATAACAAAGCAAGAGGGTTTCCAAAATGTTTAGTAACTGCGTATTGAACTTTTTTAAGTAACCATGTCAAAGACAATCATTTTGTTGCAAAAATTCATAAATGTATATTTAAAACTCAATTTTTTAACTTAAAAATAACAACCTACATTTCCTAATGTTGAGTAAAAAGACACAACTCATTGGTATTTTATTATTTTTTATTTTGAAAATAAATATTTGCTAATCATACTTCTATATGGCAATCCCAACAATTCCTCATATCAAAGACATGAAATTACAGAATTAATATTTTACCATTTATATATGCATAATTACATATAATTACATGTGTGTGTGAACTGACCTATGTTATTTTGTCTGTTCGATGATTTAAAGTTCTTTTGGTAAACATATGCAGACTCTAATAATTATAAGTGGGAAGAACTGACTTGATTCTTCTACTAACTAAGTATAAGTTAGAATAAAAAGAAGTTTAATACTAGTTTTTTTCAAAACTTGAAGATATTTATTGCCAAACAGGTACACAAATAGCTATTAAATCTGTTCTTGACAGCTCAGGGAAGCTCCACTATCCTATGCCATTCCAGCAAGCCCATCGCATGAAAGGTTCACTCATGCTAGATACAGCAATATTTTAATGAGCCGAACTTCTAGGTGACTCAAGCAACACAGTCTCACAAGAAATTGGAAGACACAAGAGTAAAGACAACACTAGACCGACTGCACCAACTTAGATTTATTAGGCTTCTGAAGTAGATAGAATTTCATATCACATCTATACAGAAGTGATGTACATAGTTCTAGTAACTATATTTTTTGAATATCACTACTTTCAAAATTTAAATTTTACAAATCAATTATCCAGCTTCTATTATTTTAAGTGCTCCTATAATCACTTTTAAAACATGGATTCCTGTTTATGATGTCAAATCTTACAACCTTCTATTAAGTCTAGAACTGTGGTTTTTCAGCAAAGGATATATTACCTTTTTGAATGCATTTGGAAATATATCAGAGTTTTGGGATATCATAATGATTTGGGAGAATTCCTAACATTTTGTGTATGGAGGCCAGAAATATTTAGCACTTGACGTCCTAGACGGTGGAGCGTAGGCGCGGGCATGGGTGTCCTGGTGCGTGGGTGTGAGCAGAAAATGTAAAGTTGTGTTTTTCCCTAGTTCTTAAAAATCCAAAAATGCTATGTTTATGTATTTACTCTACTACAATCTTTTATTCTCTCCTTCTAGGACTCCAACTGTACATATTCAAGACTTCCTAATTCCATTCTACCATTCCCTTGAGTTTATTGTAGGTAATGTATTCTTACTCATCTTCCTATATATTATATTTCTCTTGATCAGTGTTTAATCTGTTTAACTTTTTGAATGTTCATTTAAATGTATAAGTATTATTTTTAGTAGTTCCATTTGCTTTTATTTTTCTGATGCATTCAAATATAAAAACCTCTTTTTAAATTGTCCATCTTTGAGATTTTATCCCTTATGTTCTTAAATGCTTTATAAATGGCTGTTTCATATTTTTTAACTGACAATTCTAAAACCTTTGGTCTTTGGTGGTCTAAATCAGTATTTGATTATATTAATTCTTAGTCTTGGTGGCTAGACTCTTCCTAAACTCATAATCCTTGTGCTTTAATTTTTTTTTAACAATATTTGTTTTTAATTGTATGAGTCTTAAGGCCTACATGGGAAATTTATATAGTATTCTTGAAGATAGGATTTGCTTTTACTTTTTTTAAAATTCATGAATAGAGGGGTTCAGAGGTGAGGGTTGTGGATCTAGGACCGCATTAACTCTGATATAGCATGAGTTCTGTTGCAGGAGTTTCTTTGCCTCATTATTGTCAAGGATTAGTACTGTCAATAACATTTATTTTCAGCCTAACTCCTGTCTTACAGATTACCCAAAGTATGAGTTTTGGCTAATCATTTTTACTGGAGGAGAACCCCTGCAATGTTTATCAACATCTTTCAAAATTATTGGTTTTACAAAAAGAATATCATATGTATAATATAATTGTTCTACAATGTCAGAAACTGCTAGAGCAGATAGCTAGCCATGATGTTAATAGCAGAAATTAGATGTTTACGTTCTTCCTTTCTATAATATCTAGTTCTGCAATTTCTCTTTTCTGAGTACCCAAAGGACTTAGTTTTTTGTTTTTTTGTTTTTTGTTTTTTGCTACAGCCTTAAGAATTCTGTTATATTAATAAGCATTATTGTACTACCTCATAAATTATGGTTCAGAAAAAAGTATACCAGCATATTTTAAATAGAGAAATATAGTGAAGACAGGAGCTCATCAAAATGTTTTAAATAGATGTTTAAATTTAAAAAAATGAATCATAAAGAAAATATAAAGTACTGGTATGTATATTATTTTTTAAAAAATGCTATGTGAAGCCCAGCAGATTCTCTCTCTGACTTTAAACTGTGTTTATATATTTAATGTTCACAAAAACTTTATGTTCCCTAGATGTTGATTTAGTTATTAATATATATGATATTTGTAGCATATTTCTCACCTGAAAAGATCTTGGAGGTTATAATAGTATCCTACCATACACAGATTTCATGATGACCATGGACAATTTATTTTTCTTATTCATATTCTACATCATATTATGTTATCTATCTCAGTACTTTAATTAAAATGTACAGCATTAAAAATTTTGTTTTTATGTTTCTACTATTGAATTAATATGCATCTCTTTAAATATTGTGTTCACATGAATGAAGCATCTCACTGATATTCTAAGACAAAAGTGGACAAAAGTAGTAATCCAATATAGGTTTTCCTAAAATTCACCTTATCTGTATCAGCAAGAATGGCAATGAAAAATGAAAAGGAGGTAAAGCATTTGTTTCAAAACCTGATTACAATTATAAATCAACAAAATTTATCTGAATGTTTGTAATTATAGAATTAAAACAGTCCACTCATCTTTACTGATGAATAGAGTATATTATGGTGGAATAATAGCTACCAATAGAGTACATTGTATTTTTAATTAGGATTACATCTGTATATTAAAACCATTTCATGATAAATTACCACATCTAATATGTCCATTACATGTCATTTTCACTTATAGGTCACAACCAGAAGTAAATGCAGAAAGTCTCTTCATTTCACATGTTATGCACTTCTAGAAAAATAATAGGGGATAATGTTATGTTAAAGTTGTCTTGAAAAATGTTTTCATATCTTATCTTGTATAAAACATACTCATTAGCATACTTATAATTTTATCACTAACATCTTCTCATAAAACAAATAGAGGTCCAAAAATGTAGATAAGATATCCAAGAATGTTGCCAAAATAAAAGAACAGTAACCTGTTCTTGAATAGTAATTGAATAGTGCATGGTACATTTAAATTGTAATGATTTCTCCTTCCTGTTTTTGTTTGCTGGTGGCTTTATCAGGGAATAATAATATAATGAATGAATTATAATTATTATCTCACTTTATTAGCCTTCCTCCCACTCAACTAGTAATCATTTTATCTTATTGTATTTCTTGGCTTAAGGTATCAGTCCTCTAAAACAAGGATTCCCAACCTCCCAGGGGTGTGGACCAGTATTGGTCGGTGGCCTGTTAGGAACCAGACTGCACAGTAGGAAGTAAGCGTCAGGCAGGCGAGTGAGTGAAGCTTCATCTGTATTTGCAGCCACTTCCCAGCATTAGCATCACCTTCTCAGCTCCTGCTCAGATCATCTGGCATTAGATTCTCATAGGAGCACTGGTCCTTGGTGCCAAAAATGTCGGGAATTGCTGCCCTAAACATGTAAAAAGTAACAGGCATTGTCATAATCTAATAATTACCCTTACTGTTCTTTCTTTCCTTTTGGGAGAGTATTTGTTGTTATGAATGAGATGGCATTAAAGAAATAGTGGGAAAACCTTCCCACTCTCTCTTTAGAGATTAAAGAATAAGTGAGAGAGAGTATGGTCTTTTCTTTAGATGATCAGTCTGATAAGTCTGAAATTCAAGTCAACAGTCCATGGCCTTTAAGTGTAGCAACTAGAATTGAGTTATTATTTTTTAATAAATTTTACTCAGTTCTAATTATTAACACATATATAGATTTTACATCATTACATATACAGGTTTATAAAATTTTACAGTACTATATGTTAATATATTAATATATACTTTGTATATGTACACACATACATATATAATCTGCCTTCATATTTAAGAAGGGTAGACCATGTACCCTTTAATACTTGACATTGTTTTGAATTTTGGTGGTTTGTGTGTTTCAAGGAATGGGTCTTTCACCTCGGTTGTCTATTTTCAAATTTTGGAGCCTAGAATTGTTCACATTATTCCTTTATCATTGTAATTAATATCTATGATATTAGGAGTGATTGTCTCTCTTTTATTTGGAAATTGGTAATTTTTGTCTTTCCTCTTTTCTTGGTTACCCTGGATAGAGATTTATTAAGTTTGATATTTTCAAAAAATTCACTTTTGGTTTTGTTGATTTTCTCTATCATCTTGACAAATGACTAGCTTTCATTGGGCTGAAGAAGGAGGTGGGCATTTCTACCAAAAGCACATTTCTGCCAAGGACAAAATAAATGATAATGGGAAGCACAAGTAAAAAAGTATTTACATTTTTAATAGAACAGAAATAATTACATAAATGAGAGATTAAGTCCTAGCACAGCATGAACTGAAAAGGGGTCTACCTCATTCTGAAGAATGACATCTAGCATGGCTACCTCTCTCAGCTCACTGTACTTGGTTGAGCAAAAGCTGAATGGCAGATTGAATCAGCTTAGTTTAACATATTAAAACAGCTGTATTGTATCTTAATTTTCACTATCTGAAACATAACAAATAGTCATATCTGATTAGAATTGTTGAGGTTTCTTATCTCTAGTACAGAAATATGAAATCACTCAAAATAAAGTTGGATTGGGTACTACTTTTTTGATGTATTACTTAAGTCCTTCTTAATTTCTTTTTATTTCAGATCTTATTAATGTAAAATGATTATTAAAGTAAAATTAATTAATTAAAAATGAGATGACCACTCCTTTAATTAACTCTTCTTGTTTTATTGTTTTCATATACATTATAAAAGCTTGTTCATTGTTAGACAAGACAAAACATTAAATATTCAATTTTATAAAGTTTTCTCATACAAAAGTGACAAATTCATAAATATTGGGTAGTCTTTCCTTTGTAAGATGGAAATATTTTTAAAAATCAGGCCAGCCTATTAAGTGGTTACAGAAATATAGCACAAGTTGAAGAACTGGTCATCTGTCATATATCAGCCAATCCACATATTGACACAAGTAGAGAAAAAAGTAATTGTTATTATGACCCTTAGAGTGAGGAATTAGTAATTCTGATTTATAGATAAAGAAATGGACACAGAGAAGCTAAGATTTTTGCTTAGCATCACACATCTGATGGATAGTAGGGCAGTAGTTTGAATCTTGGCCTCCCTCATCAGCTTCCTTATTTTCCAAAGATCTGGAGCACAGGATATTAAATTATACTACCTTAGTGAATGATAAAGTCAAGGTCAATGCTTTAATAAGATGACTTGCTGCCATAGAAGAGTTGAGAGCAGATTTAAATACAGAAGCCATAGGTGTGGTGTCTCTGTTACTGTTATTACCTGGAAAACAGAAATTGATTTTAGCAATCTTAAACTAAAAAACAATGATTTTGTTAGAATGAGAAAATAACTTGCAAGTAACAGTTGAGCTTCAGTTATTTTATAATATTTTTAGGTGTACAGCATTATATAATTTAGGAAGCGATTCCCCAATTAGTCTAGTACCCATCTGGCACTATACATAGTTACTACAATATTGTTGACTATATTCCCTATGCTGTATTTACAATCCTGTGACTGTTTTGAAACAACCAATTAGTACTTAATCCCTTCACCTTTTTCACCCAGCCCCTCAACTCTCTCCCATCTGGCAGCCTTCAGTTTGTTCTAGGTATCAGTTTGATCTAAGTATCAATGAGTCTGTTTTCATTTATTTGTTTCTTTTGTTTCTCATATCCCACATGTAGGTGAAATTATATGGCATTTATCTTTTTCTATCTGACTTATTTCACTTAGCATAATACCTTCCAGATTCCTTCATGTTTTCGCAAATAGTAAAATTTCATTCTTGTTTTATGGCCAAATAATATTCCATTATATATATGTGTACCATCTCTTCTTTATTCAATCATATATTGATGGACACTTAGAGGTTGCTTCCATATCTTGGTTGTTGTAAGTAATATTGCAATGTACATAGGGGTGCATATATATTTTTAAATTAGTATTTTAGATTTCTTTGAATAAATACCCAGAAGTGGAATTGCTGGGTCATGAGGTAGTTCTATTTTTAATTTTTTGAGGAACCTTCATACTATTTTCCATAGGGGCTGTACAATTTTGCAGTCTCAACAGTGTGTGAGGGTTCATGTTTCTCCACATCCTCAATAATACATGTTGTTTGTTGATTTATTGATGATAGCTGTTCTGACAGATATGAAATCATATATCACTTTGGTTTTATTTTTTATTTCTCTGATATTTAATGATAAGGAGCATCTTTTCATTTGTCTATTAGCCATCTATATGACCTCTTTGGAGAAATGTATATTCAGGTCCTCTGCCATGTTTAAAATTGGATTGTTTGGATTTTTTTTGATGTTGAATTGTGTGAGTTCTTATGAATTTTGGATACTAATCCCTTATTTACTGTATCATTGGTGAATATCTTTTCTCCTATCTTTGTTTTGTAGGAGCTTTTTCCTATAGTATGCAAATCTTTTTAACTTGATATAGTCTTTCTTGTTTATATTTCTTTTGGTTCCCTTGCCCAAGGAGACATATTAAAAAATATATTACCAAGAATAATATTAGTGAGTTTACTGCCTATGTTTTCTTCTAACAGTTTTATGGTTTCAGGTCTTACATTTAAGTCTTTAATACATTTTGAGTTTATTCTTCTATATGGTGTAAGAAGGTGGTTCAGTTTCTTTTCTTTTCTTTTCTTTTTTTTTGCATATATCTGTTCAGTTTTCTCAAACCCATTTATTAAATAAGCTGTTTTTATTTACCTCATTGTATATTCTTGCCTCCTTTGTCATAGATTAATTGACCATATAAACCTGATTTTATTTCTAGGCTCCCTATTCTGTTCAATTGATCTATGTATCTGTTTTTATGCCAGTACATGCATAAGATATGTGTAAGTACTAGTCTATTTTATTAGTTACTACCATAAAAACAGTGGGTTATTAGTAGTTAAGTCTTGGGGGAGTCAAAAGTTATGCATGGAATTTCAACTTTGTGGGGGCGGTGTACCTAACCCTTGTGTTGTCGAAGGGTTAATTGTATATTAAAAATGGGACTAATAACCATAAAATTCAAAACAGATGTTTTGTCTAGAAGGAAGAAAAGAAATATATTTAATAAAAAAGAAATGCTTGGGATTATTTTTAACTATATTTGTAATGTATTTCTAACTTAGATGGTGGATTCAAGTGTAGTTTATCTTTTTGATATGTTTCTTTACACTTTATTTTCATTGTAAACATTTATTTTGTTTAGAGAAAGAACATATGTAAAAATAAAATTTGTTTTTTGGAGATATATTTTCATGTTAAAAAAAAATATGAGAGAGTTCTGGTCAAGACACAGAGTAGGTAAACACTGTGCTCACTTTCTCCCATGACCACAATAAAATTACAACTAAACTATAGAAAAAATAACCTGGAGAACCATCATAAAACTAGTTAAACAGAAGTCTTATTACTAAGGATATAAAGAAGAAGCTACATGGAGACTGGTAGGATGAGCAGAGATGTTGAATGGGCTGGCTCCATACTCACATGTGGCAGTTAAAAATTGGAAAAAATATCTCAGCTATAGGTCCCCTCTAAGGAGCGAGGGGTACCACTCCCACATCGGGCTTCCCAGCCAGGAAGAGAAGCCTCCACAACATCTGGTTATGAAAAACAGCAGGGATTCTATCCCTGTGGTAAGACAGAAGAGGGCTGGAAACCCATGTGTCCTCTTAAGGGTCTGACAACAGACACACTCACTTCCAGGCACTCATCCTGGGCAATTGTGGTGGGACAGCAACTCAGAACGAGCCAGAGACATACTGGTAGAAAATTGAGTTATGTAGCTTCAAGATGAAGGTTGGAGGGACAGCTGCCATTATCTCTGTATAATGGAAGAAGATATTTCATGAAAATGGAAACTAAAAAAGCTAAGGTAGCAATACATATACTAGACAAAATAGACTTTAAAATAAAGGCTATAACCAGAGAAAAGGAGGACATTTCATAATGATAAAGGGTTCAATCCAACAAGAGAATAGAACCCTTGCTAACATATATGCACTGAACATAAGAACATTTAAATATATAAAGTAAATATTAACAGAAGTAAAGGGAAAGATCAACTGTAATATAGTTATAGTAGGGAACTTTAACACTCCATTGACATCAATGGATAGATCTTCCAGTCAGAAAATTGACAAGTAGTCTTAAATTACTCATTAGAGCAGATGGATTTCATTGATATATTTAGAACATTTCATCCCACAGCACCAGACTGTACATTATTCTCAAGATAGACCACATGTTAAGCCACAAAACAAATCTCAATACATTTAAGAAAATTAAAATCTGCCAGTTTTTTTAAATTGTAGCAAATATCCAAAAAAAAAAAAAATCCACACATATTTATTGAAAAAAAAATCTGTGTCTAAGTAGACCCACACAGTTCAAACCCATATTATTTTAGGGTCAACTATATACTTTCATGCCGTGTGTGTCTCAGTGCAATCGATAAAAATTGTTCAAATTTGTTTTACTTTGTGTGTTCTTATCATGATGTCTAAGAGCACGTTTGTACCACACCTTCATCTGAACCCATATTACCAAATTCCTTTGTCAATACGAATGGTCTAAAACAGTATGTAGTTATGAGTTTAACTTTCACTATTTAGTAATAGGATCCTGCATCTTTTCATATTTTATTAGCCATATATGTTTCTCTATATCTCAATTGTCTATTCATGTGTTTACCATTTCATAGAAATTTAAAATATATATTCTTACTATTTCTAATTGTTAGATAGACTGTAGATCCTTGTACAAGACTATGATTTGTCTTGCTATTTCTTCATGGTGGTTTTAGATGAACAGTTTTTTTGTTGTTTGTAAATTTGAATTCTTTAAATTTATTTTTTAATTCTTTAAATTTATTAATTTTTTCCTCTCAATTTTAATAAAATTAAATATATCAGTCAGTCCTGTTTTTTTTTAATATGGTTAAAAAATTCTTTCTATAACTAAAAGTAATAATTATATTCTCAAAAATTTTCTTCTAAAACAGTTTTAAATATTGTTTTTTTTTTATAACAGTTTTTGATGAGCACGAAATTGTTTTGCATGGCAGTGTGTGATAGTGAGAAGGGAAGACAAATATAACTTTTTTTTTCATGTGAATGTCCAATTATCTCAGTATCATTTGTTTTAGAGGACATAATTCAGAGTAATTGCAATATCACTTCTGTCATATGTCAAGTTTCAGTTCCCTTGATTCTGTTCCATTGTTTGGATTATTTTCATATTTATGTTAATTTTCCTTTCAAGTGATTTCTGTTCGAGTATTATCCTTTCTAATTTTACCATATGCAATTTTGATTCTCTATAAATATTTTATATCATTCTTGTTTGGTGAGTTTGCATAATAAACTTTATTTTTATTTAATGATCCTGTTTATCAACTGCTAGATTTTATATTTTAATTATAACTTTTATTCACATTTTGTGAAAACATTGACATTTTTATTGATATTTTTATGGTGACAAATTTAGACTGTCCATGAAGATTTTGATTATAGATGTTTCCCCCGATAGCCTGGAGCCCAATACCAATTCTAATTATTTAAATTAATTTAATTAAAAAGAAAATAATTTTTTCTATTGAAAATAATTAGCATACTCCAAAGACTATACTCTCGATTATTTTCAATATTTTAGAAGATTGAAAATTAATGACAATTAGACATGCTGTAATGTTTAAACATTTACAATAAATTAGATACCACTGAAGCAAAAGGCAATCAAACTAAGATAAAGTGTTAATTATCTCCAAAAAGATAGAATAGCATTTTTATGATTACCATTTTCATTGAAGAAAAATCGTTGCATTTTGTATCAACCATCTTCTGAATTCAAGAGAAAACAACCATTTAAAAATTATCATGGCACTACTAGTGTTAACTATCTCTTGATATATCTCCAAAAACACTAAAAAATAAAATAATTTTCTTTAGATATGTGTCTCTGATGCCACTAAAAGTGAGTACAAAAGGAAATAGTAATTTTATAAATTTTAAGTTTTATTCAATATTATGAATAGGACTATACTTTTAAATAAAGGAAAAAATATGTGAGATAATACAATTATCTCTTTAACATCTATAATAATAATTCAAAGCAGATATACTTATAACTAGAGTTGGGATGTATAAAATCTTTTTTAACAATCTCATCACTCCTCTCACCTAAAATTTCTGCTTATATGGGTAACTGAGTGAAGCAGTGTATTTATCAGTGGAAAGTGACTGCAATTAATTTTTTTAAAAATGAATCTAAAACCCTGTTCTTTTTAAACTAGCAAGCAAACCAACTTAATATCTTAAAGTTTTTGAGCCCTAGTATCTTCTATAATATAATGGAGACATCAATTAATAACATAATTGTTATAAACTGCAAAAATATATCTAATACTCGAAGAGTTTCTGGTTTGGGGAGCACATCCTAATACCAGGAGTTTGGCACACCCCCATCCCATAGGGATAGAAAATTGTTCCCTTGGACCTTTTCCTGATCTCGCCCTATGTGCTTCTTCTAGCTTCTCATCTGTGTCCTTTGTAATAAAAGTGGCAAAAAAATATATACATATATATATTTTACATATATATATATATTACAAACAACAAATATTTTAGGTATAAAAATATATATTTAAAATTTGATAAATAATAAATTACATAAATAAAATAAAAATTATGATAATAATATCAACGAATAGATACTAAATTATTCAGCCTGATGTAGGAGTAATGATGACCAAGGGGAAATATATTTATCTTATATTCTTTCTCCAAATTGCTGTAAAGAAGTTGAGAAAATATAGTTTAAAAAAATCAAGATATTATTTTAACTTTAGATTTTAAAATATTAAGAATACTCTCAGATGATCATACAAAGAGCCAACTTATGTCTTCTCAGAGCTCATGCATGGTATAGTTTTTATTGAAAGAGGCACTGGTTTTGAAATACCTTTCTAATAGTTCTTGATTAAAAAGTTAAGTCTATGAATTAGCCACATGGTGCTGGAGGTGGACCAGTGAATGTGCCTAAAAAATGGGAGAGAAATTGAAGAATCCAAGTAGCCAAGCTAATTTTAAAATACACAATCTCCAACAGAAGGAGATTGTTGTAGGTAAAGTGTACTTAAGTTATATGCAGTTTGCTGTATGTATATTCCACCCCCATGCAAAAACAAAAATACAAAGCACATATCAAATTTCAGCTAATTGGAGTGCTTTTCACAGTAGTATGGCTCAGCAACTGGAGAACTACTTTTTGTGTATTTTAAGCTTCAGTAAAAAATTACATATATTATATACAAAAGGGATCAGATTTTTCAGATTCCTAGCTCTGCCTGACAAAAGCATATGAAACAATGACCTACCAATAGCAATAAATCACAGCTAGCACTCAGAGCAAAGCACTTTGCAGAAATAGTTAATAATCTTAGGGCTGAAAAAAAGAGAATATACTATGACTGTAGGATAGTTCAGTATACCAGAAAGTAAAGAAGTGCTCAAAAAATAAAGACATATCTATTTATATCTGTATCTGTATCTGTATCTGTATCTGTATCTGTATCTGTATCTGTATCTGTATCTGTATCTGTATCTATTGGTATCAATATCTTTATCTGTATCTATCTCTATCATCTCTATCTCTATCTCTATCTCTACCTCTCTCTATCTCTCTCTATATCATCTATATCTATATCTATATCTATATCTATATCTATCTATATCTATATCATCTATATCTATATCTATATCTATATCTATATCTATATCTATATCTATATCTATATCTATATCATCTATCTATATCTATATCTATATCTATCTATCATCTATCTATGTCTATGTCTATATCTATATCTATATATAATAGTTGGGTTGAAGGCCCCACTAAGAAAATGTGGAATGATTTAAAGTATCATAATAATGATGGTGGTCATGAAGGATTATCACTTATTTAATTTAAAAAAAAATCCATGACTCAATGCTGAAAAAAAATAAAAGATGGGCAGAAAATTTGGAAATTTCTGTTTGTAGCAAAATGTCATTAAATATGGAAAATTATAAAGTTAGAAAGTAATCATTGAATGCTAAAACTATTGGGTGTTCACTGAATAATAAGAATTTTACATAGTTTCTATGTATTTTCCTCAAAATTATTTATTCATTACAAAAAATAATATAATAACTTTGTAATAAAAATTCTGACATCTAATTTGTACTAAGGACACAATGCTTCTCTGGTATTTCTTTCAAAAGTCTGTAGTCAAAGTCTAATTATTAAGAAATATCAGACATACCCAGATTAATGGGTATTCTATGAAAACTCGGTTTGTATTAATAAAAAATTTCAAAGTTAAAAATAATAGAAAAGGCTGAGGGTATGTTTCAGACTCCTAAAATGTCTGACCTGATGTTAAATTCAGAGGATTCCCAGATTGGATTATGGCCAAGGGTGTGTTGTGAATGACAGATAATATTGAGACATTTAAGAAAATTTGAATATGGGTTAAGAATAATATAATAGCATTGTATAAATGTTAAATTTCCTGATTTTGTTATGTGTTTTTGTTAGAGAGGATTTGTTCTTAGGAGGTAAAGTGCTTAGAGTGATAGAATGATACCTCTAGCTACCTTAAAATTAAAAGTTTTTTTTTTTTACAATTCTTGCACCTTCTCTATAAATTTCATATTACATAATATTAAAAAGTTAAAATTATATAGAGAGAACAAGATCTATAGGCTAATTTTCTCTAAAATTAATTAATGAGTCTACGGCCATGCCACCCTGAACAAGCCTGATTCTGTCTGATCTTAAAAGCCAAGCAGAGTAAGTACTTGGTCCTAGTTAACACTTGGATAGGAGACCACCAGGACGACCAGGTGCTGTAGGCATGAAAAATAAAATATAAGGAGTTGTAAGCTGACAAGGTCCTTGCAATCTGCTGACAAGGTCCTTGCAACCTGCTGACAAGGTCCTTGCAACCAAGGGTTACTTTGACTAAAAAAATTTTTTTAATTAATTAATGCATATTATATCAGAGCTTGGTTAAATTGCATATACCCATCGACAATTAATCAGCCAGTGGTAAATGGCAATGTGTGTATACTTAGTACTATGCAAAAAATTTGAAAAAACAAAAAAATATTTTAGCCATGCCTCCAGTATTCATAAAATTATAATCTGGTTGGGGAATCAGAGCTACCATATAGAAAAAAATTGAGTAACCAGTTAGGTAGTGGCATATGGAGTATTGCAGTATTGAGCATGAGAAAGAAAAACATGCTGTGCAAAACCAAGTCCTGAGGCAATGAATAACTGGAATAAGCAGACATGTGGTTCACCCAATAAATCTGAATGAGAACACTGAGAATTGCTGAAGGGGAGAATGAAAAATATTTATTAAACATCTATCGTATTGAATATCTATTATGCACAATGTTTACTTTTTTATTTAATCCTCACAACAATGCTGCGAGGTCAATATTTTTGAGCAGCATTGAGCAGCATTGTTTCTCACAATTTATGACAAAATTTTTACTGGTAAAGCTTAAATAATTTACCCAAGATGGTGGAGTCAAGATTCACACTTATGTCACTCTGTTCTTAAGTCAATTCTTAAAATAAAAAATGGAAAGCAAAGTTCTAAAGACCTTAATAAACAATTCTCTAGGTTATATCAAAATAATCTATGTTTCTAACTTTCTCATTTGGAAAGAAGCCTATTAGCAACAACCTGCAATCTATGTTATACCAACCTATCTGGATAAGAAAGAATAAAATGAACTGGCTAAATCTTTTTGAAAAAATGATAGTCTTTATCTATGAAATGTTTCTAGCATGATGTACCAGGTCCAAGTCTGATTGTTAAATTAAATAAATTATACTGAAATGTAGGGCTTTATAAAGCATAAAAATATGACATAAGCTCTGCAAGTATTTAAGTATAAATTGGGGAGGTTTCATAACCCAAATAGCTTATTTGTTGTGATGTTCCAGTCAGACCTTAAATCTGGATTAAGGCATATTCTAATGTGCTGAAAAAGGACTTGGGAGCAATTGGCTGTTCCATACCTCTTATGTAATTAGCTTTACTCCCTACTTTTCTCTTTTCTTTGTGAGATGTGCTTGTAGGGAAAAAAAATGCCTCTAGAAGCACTGATAATAATGCCAAAGGTGGAAGAAGCAGGGATCAGAAGAATTGGGGTCCCCTGCTCTCTAAACCTAATGGTGACTAAAGCTGAGTTTGGTATACTTGTAAGAGACTCTCAACCTCAACCATCCCCAGGGGCCACTGTTCCAGGCAACCCATGGGTTTTTATGGCTAGCAGACCTAACATCCAGAGCTCCCTTGTTGAGCAAAGGAAACACAATTCATGATCAAAGTGTCAGGAGACCAGCTTCACCAAAGCTGATACCCTATACAGCTCAGTACACTGCACATAATTACAATTCAATAAATAGTTGAGGAAGAGTAAAAGAAATTTCTCATTGTTTCTTATATTGCTCTGATCAGTCCTATGGTCACTATTTAGTTAAAACTGATAAAAATAATGAATTTTTTAAAACTATCATTTAAATAGATGACTTCTATGGGGCATATTTTTCTCCATATATTTCTCCATATTTCATCCTTTTTGTTTTTTCTCCTAAAAATTTTCCCTTAGAAAACTGGAATCACAAAAGGCCACCAGACTATAGTTAATATAGTACACTGCATATTTGAAACTTTCTAAGAAAGTAGATTTTTAAAAGTCTTTATCACACAAACAAAATTATAACTATGTACGGTGACAGATGTTAACTAGACTTATTGTGCTGATCAATTTGAAAAATATACAAATATTGAGTCATTATGCTATATACCTAAAGTTAATATAATGTTATGTATCAATTATACCTCAGTAAAAAAAACAGAAACTGTAATGATATATTAAATGTTATATTAAAATCGCCACCACCAAAACAACAACCACAAGAGAGTGATGTTAAATTTAATAACTTTTTCTTATCTAATTCTAAGAATTTGTTGTTGGTAAAGATTAAATTTATAATATCCATTCCTAGTTTGATTAAATGATTTCCCAGAAAAAATTTCTTTATTGAGAACCCAAGTTCTTCATGTGGATGGTAACAGAGCTGACACTCCCTCTCTCTGACACTATGTACTGGATACTCGGCAATAATTTCCCAGGATTTATGAATTCTAGGTAAGTTATCCAGAAAAGATTAATCTTCTCTTTGATTTACATTGAAGGGATTTATTCTTTCACTTTTACTAAGCTCCACAATAGTTGTGGATTCTATGTCTTAATTAACATTTTTTAAAAAGCCAAAAATAATAAAAATTTGGCATTTTCCCATCCTTCTTCATTTCATAATTACAGTTTATTTTTCTTATATTACTCCAGCTCTGCAAATATAACCAATTTTCTTAAGTAATTAAGTTGTCTATTTTGGGTAAACATGCCTTAATGTGAGAACATGTAAAAGTGTATGTGTGACTTGATATAAATTATGTTAATTAAACACATCATTGAAGCAATATCTTCTAAAAACAACCACCAGAGTTTTAGTTTTCTATGCAGTACTCAGATTCTGGCATTTGGAAGACTTAAGCCTAATGAGCTCAAGGAGCTATCATCAAGTGAAGATTTTGTGTTTTCAATGACCTAGACCCACTGTGAGGCAGAGATGGGGTGGGGGTCAGTTGCAGTCATCAGTGCCACCATATAAGTCAGTCATCAGTAGGAATAACATTGAAGGCATAGCTAAGAAGAGAGAAGCAAATGTTTACTGAATAAATACTATAAACTTCTAACATGGCCATGTGCTAAATGATATATATGACTTTTCTTTTATAAGCTGCTCCACAACCAGATAGAAACATACTTTCTTTAAAGATGGCTAACTTGAATTTAGAGAAAGTAACTTAGAGAAGGTCACAGGCTAAAGTAATATAATGATATTTGAACACACATTTTTGTATCTATAGAACACTAGTACTTTTTAAGTTACCAAGATCCACTTAAGGGGTGGTGGCATGGGGCATGTGTAAGGGGAGAACAAAAGATGCAAACCAGAAAGTAGATTAGAAGAGAAGTTACAGAAAGTAAGAGAACTGGGCACATCCTGGGTACCTAAAGCTTATGAAATTGGAGAAGACCTCTTTGTGAAAAACACTACAAAATTATAAATAGAAAATTAAGTGTGAGACAATGGCAAGGCACCTATTGAAAATAAATAGCTCTGAAAATGCCTGTTCCAATTATTTATTCTTGCATAATAAAATACTTCCAAAATTTAATAGCTTAAATTAATTAATTCTTATTACCTCTCACGTTTCTGGGGTTTGAGAGAATGAATTAAGAAGTACTTGCCAAGAGTTCTTCAATGTAATTTGAATTAGATACTAGCGAGCTGGAGTTAGCTGAACATTTGATGAGGAGGACACCAAGATGACTCTTTCACATGGCTGATTGTTCATGCTGGCAGTCAACTATGAGCTTGGCTAGGGCTATTGATCATGATCTTACCTGGGGCTGTCATCATGACCTCTGCATGTGGCTTGTGCTTTTTATAGCATGGTAACTGGGTTCTGAGTTGTAGTATCATTAGACAGAGCTTTTCGATATGGATAAAGCAGATTTTATTAGTCTTTTTAAAGAGTTGCCAGAAATTGCATGGCATTACTTCTACAGTATTCTATTGGTTAAGCAGTCACTGAGTCACTCTAGACTTAACCAAAGGTATGACAGAAGTTGCAACCATCTTTAATCCATCTCTTCAAAGCTGATAAGATTCTACCAAAAAGATAAATAGAGCACTATGGTCTTTCAACACTGGTAAACAGATTAGCTGGTGATAAACATTGGAGTTTAAAATTGCTGGCCAAGGCAAGTGGAAAATCCTGTTACTTTCTGCCTTTCTTTTATCCTATGGTGATTAAAGAAATAGTGAAAATGGCAAGAGTAGAAAATTACAAGGTTAATGAATGGTACTCATAAAGAATAACAGAATGTTTTTAGCCATAATAATCAAGATGAACAATTATACTTATGTTGGGAGCCATTCTTGCTGAATGCCCTACAGATAAGATTAAAGTTGCCTGCAAGCTAGAAGTTTGCAAGGCAGGTAAGCTCTTACTGAAGGAGGAAGATTGACTTAATGGGTAAGCTCATTACTACTGAAGGAGGAAGTTTGGCTTATTGGAAAGGGTTGGAAGTTCCTTAACCCAAGGAATAAGAAAAAGAAAACAGGAACAAGGATGTTTTGAGAGAACTTATGTAAATGTCAGCAATTGTTAGAATATCTGTGGGTTTTGCTTTTCATGTATTTCCAAGGGTATAAATATGATGTGTTAAATAAACTCTGAGCGCAGTATTTACTATTAGCCCTCCCAATTACTCCCCTTTTCAGGAACCGTTCACTCTCGAGATTAATTCACTCACGGCCGGCTGGCTCCGGCACACTTATTTTACTTATAAGAAAACTTTCCAGGGCTAAGTGAATTGCTCAAAATTGCACAACAAGTGAGGAACTTATTAAAATTAATTACAGATTAAGTACTCATAGACAAGAGTTAAAAGTCTTAACTCTTTTTCATAGAAAGAATTATTTTACTTATGTAAATGTATCCAAGTTTAAATATAGCCACATGTAAAAAAAGTTTGATAAGGAAGAATTTAAGATTTTAGCTCAAACATACATCCTTGACTCATTATAATGTAAGCTTCCAAAGGAAGAGGATGAGTCTACTTCCTTTAACTTTGCATCTCTGAGATTTTAGCACAGGGCCTGGCACATAACATACAAGCACAAAATAAAAATTGTTAAGTAAATAAATTAATGAAAATAACTTTTACTATTTTGACTTTCTCAAATGTCTTAAAGGTAATGTAATTTCTGTGTCAATTTATAACCTAAACTATCAGTTAAGTTGTATACTACTTATCCTGTTTCTTGTTTCTCACCTTTTCCCTGAAATTCCACCAGTCTTAGAAGAGAGGTTTTTGAGGCTTTCCTGAAATTCCACCAGTTTTAGAAGAGAGGCTTTTTGAGGTTTCAGAACCATTCTTCTTGGTTCATAGAACTGTACTCTGAGGCAAATCTGCCCCAGTTGTCCTGAGGCCTGTTAGTATGATAATAATTCTATATAGTTTTAGTCGCTGAACTTTGGGATGCTTAATTAGGCAGCATTAGCCTACCAATAAAAAGATGTTTTCTGGGGAGGTTGATTATTGTTGTTTATTTATATTTCATTTAAGTTTTTATTTCAAAAGAATAAATAAATTATCCCAAAGGTTATTTTTTTCATAAAGAATAATTAGTAACATCCATGCACCAATTCATAAAGCCAGACGGGAAACTGCTAATGACAAATATCCCCCACATTACAATTTAACTTTATTTTAAACATTAGAAAATGTTGTAAAGCACCTTCCAGGATAATACAAGTAATGAACTGGTTTACTCTCCTGTTTCTTGCACTCCCTCATTTTAAATTCCATTTTATTAAATGACAGTAGAAATCATTATGCTAAATGCATAACTACCTCAGCACAGATCTTTGCGCTTTAAAATTTTCATATCTAAAGATATTCACAGGTTTTTATTGCAGTGAAACTTAGCAGTGATATAGGGAATACACATTCTCTTAGTCATATTAATATAATTGAAGACTGAAATCATTTTAGCTAAGAACAAAAATCTCAGTTCCAGGTTTTTTTCTCCAGAGAGACATAGCATCACCAATGGTTCACAGAATTGAGACAAGTATAACTATACAAGTCCTTCAAATTCTCAAATATAAAATCATGTCTCACGGCCTTATCAAATTTTCTCCAGTTCTGTGTTGTGTTATCTATGAAAGAGAAATGCACTGGGGTACTATTTTTAGACATTTATGATTAACAGAGAAAATAGTAATTATAAGACAATGTAACCTGGATAGATGTTGATGAAAGCAATAAATGCCATATACAAAATTTAAAAAGCACTGAGGGTAATACATCAGCAATTAAATGTTGCATGTGAAAACCAGAAATGTTTCTTGGCAGCATATTAGGAGTCATCTCCTGTAATAAGAAGACAGGAAACTTCAGAGCCAGTTATAGGACATAATCAGAATTATAGCAAAACTATAGAAAATGTTGAATTTTTTGTCCCGATAGGTCTGCTACTCCGAAGTCAAAATTTTGATTGGAAAGAAAGGAGGTCCTGGAATATGAATTTAGGAACATCTGGGGTGATATACTCTGCTCTACTGAAGGCCAGTACTATCCCCACAGGTGATTAGAGATTTCTCTTAAACTGCCCCGACTACCTTTCGGCCACTACACCATTAAAACAACATAATGGAGCCAGACCATTGCTGGGCATTGAAAGGAGGAAGACTGTACCTTGAATAAGCCACAGAAATTATCTGCATATACAGGTAAGAATTGAGAGTGTATTTATGAGAAGGGGTGAAAAGACTTCTAGATCAAGGGACTAAAATATGAACTCATGAAGTTGGATAAAGGTTAGTTTGTTCATGTGGGATCTCTCTTCCAGTTTATAAGATTTTAAACTCTGGAAAAGACCACTGAAGGTAGTGCTAGCAACTGGTAACCAATAGACAACAGTAAGTGGATTAGAAATACCCAAGCCACTGCGACTGGTAGTAGAAGAAAGATTTGGAGGATTTCATAAGCTACAGTGAAAATATTAGGCAAGGTTGGGATATCTGGAAGATATCCTGGTGGACATTCCATTTACCAAAACAGCAAAGAATGTGTTGGTGGAAAACACCCCTGCATCACTGAGAAGCCCTTTTGCAGATGTCTTCTGAAGTCCATAGTTACATTTACATAACTAAACTATAGGATAGCAATAGGAATAACAGGCTCTGAAAGGATATAGGCTAAAATAAAGTTGGGCACAATTTTTTATTGTCGTAAAAAGCAGAAGGTCAGAGATAAAGCCAGGAATCTGACACAGAGTTATGGAGATCTTTAATAGCACACAGTTTTACCTTTAAAGCTAAAGACAAATGATTCCATCTTGTAATGCTCATTATTAAGAATAAATTGTGGCACATTGTAGGTCTTAGACATAGCACATATCACACTTGAGGATACTGTTGAACCCATATATTGGGTGACATATGAGGCTCCAGCTTTGAGTAGGGTCCAGAGCAAGTAAGGGCTTTAAAGCAAGTCCAGGTTGAGATGCAAGAGCCCCTTTCATCCAGACAGTGGACCCCATGGTTTTAGAAATAATCGTGTTGAGAAAAGACATCGTGTATTTTAGAGCAAGGATCAAAAAAGAATGACAATGTAAACTTCTATTGTTCTCAAGCAAGACTATTCAAACTGAAGCAGAGAATTAGATCCTTTTTAAAAACTGCCCTTGGCATGAAAATTGGCTCTGGTAGAGATAGATTGCCTGATAATGGGGCACAAATTTACTGTGCAGACAGAACTACCATGAGCTGCCTTTTTCAGACCCACCTAGTCACGGACTGAAGAGGCCCAGCAACAATCAGCTGTAGTATGTAAATAAAACATCCACTATTGAATTAGACCATAGGATGCAAAAGGTCACATAGGAAGTTGCCTAGAAGTGGCCTCCCAATGTTATTTATCATTTTTCGCTTTAATCCTCTCCCTCAGATCACACAAATAGCTACATGAGAGATTTCTTAGAATTCGCTGACTAAGAAATAAGTCCAAGATAATATATAGATTAATAAGCTCAGTACCTCATGAAAGCTGAAAATGGATGGCAGTTGCACTATAGCCTTACTTGAGGATGCCCTGGAAAGACAATGCTGAGGGAAAATTTTCTAAAACTTTAAAACTCTAGGCAGTCCATCTGATTATTTACTTTTTTTCTGTAGAGAGAGAGATAGAATTTACATGGATTCATGAACTGTTTGTTCAAGGAAATAAAAGGATATATATAGAAAGATTGGGAGAAGAATATTTATAGAAGAGACCTATGGATGAACCTATGGAAATGTATATAGGGTGTGAAGATCTTGTTATTACATGTTAATGCAGAGAACATATACCAGAATCAAGGCTCTAAATAATCTAATAACAAAATGACAGGTAGCACAGAGGAGACAGCTGGAGCAACAGTTTCAAAAGATATCTTGAAAGGATAGGGCACTGTCGACCCTCTCAATCAATCATCATCATACATTACTGCATCTGTAGTAAGTAGAGTACATGAGCCCAGAAACTAAATAGAACTATGACCTAATTAAATAATTTGTTATTTTCTTTCTTGTAGCTCTAGATGTTACCGGTTTAAGTCCTGTCTCCCAAGATTGTTAAAAAAATTAATCTCACATATAGCTATTTTTTGTTAATTGTGATTTGCCTGTGTGAACATTTCAAAGAATACTTGGCAAAAATACACAATAAAATATAAGCATCTACTTACCTAAACCGACAATGCTCTAGAATAATGGATATCTCATAAAGACATGAAAACTATACTGGCTGACAATACTGTATAAGTAAATATAATGAGTGCAGTAAAATAAGAACTCTAAGAGAGGTAGCATATTTGTGATAGCGCAACTCTTAGTTCTTCAAAACTAGTGTATCTCCAACTTAAGCCTCATGTAAGAATTTGGATAAAATCAAGCCCATACAAAGTTATTAAAAGTTAAATTATTTTTAGTAAAATCTCCCAAATTTAGACAAAATAATAATAATTTATTGACTTCCTGAAGCCCCCCACCTCATTCCGTATTTGTGATTCTCTTTTTGTATTTTGCACCTGACCCCAGGGGTCTGGGGCTGGCTGGCTTTGGGCCGCTCCCCTACCCACCATGGTTCTGCACTGTCACCAATAAAAAGCTCTTAAAAAAAAATACCTTATGCTTACTTGCCCATACTTCCCTTACATCCCCAAATTTTATACATTTATCTGATTAAATATAAAATTACATACAAGATTATGTATATTGTTTTAGGTTTCAAGGTGAATTTCTTTGGAATTTCTTTCTGAGTTCAGTTTAAGCTGATTTGCATGTAAACATTACTTTGAAGGCAATCAGCTTATTTTGGTATATTGTTCTGAGGAGGGTAAAATTACTTTGGCCTAAGGTAATAATAAAAGTTTATTAACAAACGAGATGAGTTTGTACGGTTTTTGTTTTTACTTGGAGAATGATGAAGAGTTAAAAGAATGACTTAATTCTATAAATTCTATAACTGTCCATGTAGTTACATCAGAATAGGTGGAACCAGTTCATGAAACCTCTAGCTACAAAGGTTTAAACTATTTTTTTTCTTAATCTTGTTAGAATTAATCTGGGCTGAGAAAGTTCTATGATGCCATTACTTTGATATATCTGGTGAAATATGCAAATATAAAAATTTAGCACCTAGCCCGTAAGCTTAGTCTTTGTAGTGTTAAGTCTCGAGATATTTGGAAATATGTGATGATTGACTGACATTTTTATTTTTCAACTATAAATTCTGGCAGAATGTTGACCCAGCATTCATCTAAAGAAGCCCTATTTTCTGAACTATAATCTTATTGTAGAATGATTGGCATATCTTAAACTTAATACATTTTGAACTGTTGTTTTACTGACCTGTGAGTTAGAGAAAAAAAAGAATAAAAGAAATGATCATAAACATACACACAAACCAGATTAAATGCTTACTATATAAGTAAAAACTAACCTTTTTATCATTTAAAATATTATAAGCCATTTTGTCATTATTCTATGGTATTTACAAGAAAACTTATAGTTATGAAATCTGTGGCACATGATTTTAATTGGAGATTTTAAAAAGTAGACCTTTTATCATTAGATTTAGTTTTTTTTAATTAAAGAGGATAAAATAAGCTTCTGTTGAGACATATTTTGCTAGAGAGTAACATCATAGTGTAGAATTTTGATTTTCTCATCAGAAATATAACTCAAGGCTTAGGACTTTCGTATAGTAGGTATTCAATAAGGATTAATCAAATAAAAAAATAAATAAGAGGAGTTTTGGACATCATATCTAAATGAGATTGTGACATCACCTTTTCAAAAGATTCTGAAAATCCAAAAGTATACCCTAAATGAAACGAACTACCTGTGTGAAATCAGCTTTAGTTCATGAACAGAACAATGAAAGAGGATGGAGTATGAGGAGAATCTAAACAGACTGAGTGGAGTAGAGAAGCAGAGAAGGTATAGATTTGTTAGTGAAAAATATTTACTTAAGTCTTAGTGCCAGAGAAGATTACTCCTTACTTTGGCAGCTAGGGGTATCCTAATCCTTGCTGCCAGCTTCAAACCAATGGATTCTAAAGAGAGTAATATTAAAAACTATTCCTGACATTTTATACAGAACCTTTAAACAATTCTTCCACCTAAACAAACCTTTTTAGGAATCTAAATCAGTCACCAAGAATCACGAACTATCTGAGAAAAATAAATCACACGAGGGAAAAGGAACAAAAAAACAAAACCCTAACTTTGAGGAGAAGACAAAAAAAAATTAGAGAACAGAAGATATTCAGAAAAATTTACACATTAAATTTGAGAGATTATTGTATCTACAAAACAATGATGGACATTATAATAATAAAGCAATGAGAACAAATTATATATATGGAGAAATTTTACTTAAATTAAATAGAATCAATATAAAAATGAATAATGCGATGGAATAAGTGAAACTTGAAAAATTAGAAGACAAAGAGGAGAAAATTACAAAGACAGAAAAAAATTGTAAATGTGCAAAAAAGTTAGAAGACACAGATTAATCAAGAGAGCAAACATAATTTTAATAAAGATAGAAGGCTACAAGAGATGAGGATTTTTCTGACCTGAGATTGGATCTTAAACTGTAGGAATTCACAAAGGTGATATAATAACATAGCCAATCTTTATCCACTGCAATTCTTGGTGTTTAGTGTTAGTCTCTGCTAGCATCAGGTGGATGAAGTTTTCTGTCCTATAACACAAGTTTTAAAAATGTGTGTATATACATATGTAAATTTATATAAAAATATATAGAAAGCTATAAATGATTACGAATATAGAAAAAACTGAAGAATACACAAAAGTGTAAATGGTAATCATAAATGAGGAAGGGAATTGAAGGAAAGAAATGAGCAAAAGAGATTTTGATTTTTTTTTTTACTTTATGTAACTCCCTACAATTTGAATTTTTTTCAAAAGGATTGAATTCGTATATTTTTGGTTTAATAGGAAATTAATTTTTAAATATAGTACTGGGGTTCATGGACCAATTATGAAAAGAGAGAACATTCTAAGTATATAATAGGAATAATTTAATACAAATATTTGGTCACACCATTGATGGAAGAGCTAAGCAACCAATAGGGGACAGTGAGGCAACTCAGAGATTTGTAAATAGAGAAGGCCATTATATACTTAAAATGCCCAGAATAAAGGTAAGAGTGGTGTTAGTGGATCACAGGGAATGGAGTCACTCTGCAAAAGCTGCAATTACAAGAGAATTTGGTGGTGTAGAGAAGACATCACACTGCTGTAGGTATTGCCTGAGGCATAAAAATTATATGTGCCTACGTTTGTTCTCTTTGTCTCTCTGAATATGAATGCCATTGGCTGAAATATAAGTGACATCAATTGAAGTAGTAACCTGAGAAAAGACTCTAAAGGTCATTCCACTGAAACTCCTAGCAAAACATTGGAAGAAGAAGAAAAAGATCTTAGGGTAAACAAGCTCTGGACTGACTCAAATACCTATAATGTCCTAATTAGTTTTTATGACAAAATGTCTTTAATAATTTTGCAAACCAGCATTTATATTCAAAATCTAGTAATAGATGTGCAGAATTTTCAAATGGAAAAAAAATTCTAGTTAGAATGTCAAAGAACATAGTCTTCATTAAGAGTTCTAATATAGAGTCAAAATAGATTATAGGTATCATGTATGTGCATACCGGTATGATTTTTGCTCTTCTGCTTTTTCTAAAATGGGATGAGAGTTGGACATTTCCACCGCGCGGGCGCTCGCGCGCGCGCACACACACACACAAACTTTTAAATATTAAATACGTTCTCAGAAGTTGAGAATTCTAATTGTATAAGAGCTGGCAATGATTTCAGTTAAGTAGACATTTTATGCATTCTTTCTTGATTCACACTACTGAAATTTCTGATTTCCCCCAATCCAGGATTAATTTGTTATGCTAATTATTTTGTGAGAAAACTTCACAAAAATGCCATCAAATGTTTCAGGAGAAAAAAACAGAGTCTTGAAAACAAGGAAAGGCTGATGGAATCCGGGGAATGCTTCCTTGACTAGGTATTTTATTGGATTCTGAAGAACTTTTAAGAACTATAGCTGAATCCCTTCAAAGTGAGTAGAAAAAGAAGAAAGAAAAAAAATCATTTTGAAGTGACAAATGTAATAACTTGTTCATTAATTCTCCAGATTCTACAATCAAGAATATCCTTTTGAACTCTGAACATTTTAGGCTAATAACAGTTGTTTTTATCCTGCTTTGTGATGTGATGAGTAAAGGCTTTACATGAGATGGTCCAATCAAGAAATGCCTTGGGTGATTTCCTATGACTGTAACTAGGAGCTATTGTAAGTCTTCTCAGATCTCTACTTCCACTGCACCATGCAAAATTCAGCCTGTAAGGGGCTGTAAGACTAATTTTTATAATCATCATTTTTATGTTGATGTTTCTTTATAGAAGAATCAGCATGCAAATTTTCAGCCTTATATTCAAGATTCATTATAGCTTTGAGGAAAAGAGTGAAGAAATAAAATGGAGTTACTATAGTCAAGCTGCTAAGTTACTAAAATCAAGTAGGCAAAGACGTAAGGAAATGATTGTATTCTTGCTTCAACTAGCCTGAGAATTTAACTTAAACCTATAACTTTCTAGCTATGCCTTAATATATATATATATATATATAATATATAATATATATAATATATATAATATATACACACACATATATACATATATATGTATTATATAAATAATAGACTCATGTAATATATGCATATTGTGCATATATGTACATATATTATATTCATAATATAGATAGATAGATAGATATAGATATAGATATAGTCACCAATATAACCTTCTGATAATCCTGAAGGAAGGATATTTATGCGTCCAGACCCCACCAGACAGCCATTATCCAGACCACCTGACATTCATTATCCACATGATCAGATATCTGAAAGATTACCATACCTGACCAAATTATGCAGGACAAGGCAAATTTCCCTGAGTAGGGGTGGGAGATGGAACTGTAACTCTGTACTGAGAGAAAGTTTTTGGCTGAGAGCAAGAAAAAATTCTAACACATGCCAGAGGTAGAGTCAAAAGGACAGTTTTATTAGAGAAAAGGTTACAGACCGTGGTCTCTCAGAGGCAGAGTGAGAGAACCTAAGAAAGATTCAGGGAAAAACAGAAACAGTGACACTGACAGAGACAGAGTAAAGACAGTGAGAGGGACTGAGAGAAAAAGACACTAAGAGGAACCCCGAGTGTTTAAGAAATTCAGTTTATATACCATTCTTAGTTTCTATGAATTGCAGTTTAAGGATTTTGTTTACCCATTTTTTTCTTTGACAGAAAAAATGGGCATAGAGTATGAACAGATGAGTATGTAGATGAGTATGTAGATGAGTATTGTAGTGTGAAAGGTAAAAATACGTAGTGTGAAAAGCGTCCTGGCAATTCCCAGCCTCTGATTCATAGGTTCTCTATAGTTTTAAGCATAGGAAATGAATGATTTTATTATGTGTAGGGCATAACTTAAAGATTCTATTTTCTTATTTTCCTTTCATAGTATGGGTAGTTTGTTAGCAATCCTAGCTGAAATCTTCCTTTGTTGTAAACGTTTCTTAGTCATCTGGTGGTATGACTGTCAGCATATTGCAGTCTCTGAATATAGTTTGATTTAACACTAGTTCTCTTGCCTCCTCTCTATATGAAATCCAGAGGCCAAGAATACAGGACTGATATTCTTCTTAATAATGTATATTACTCCTCTGGATGTGGGTGTTTTGGTGGGATTATGCCAGAACTATTTATATTTTATATAAAAATCATTGTCTTACTTCCTCTGAAGCTGAAATAAGTTTTTGGCACCATTTCCAATCTGCCTTTTTATATACTAAATCTTATATTTTTAAAAAATTACTGTAGTTTTCCTAAATATTGAGAACTTTCCATATTTTCTAATGTTTATGTAAAAAATAGTTTGTTTTAGACTTTCAACAATAGTAAACAGTAATTCAATAATTCAATAAAATAATTCAATCATACATGGAAAAATCAATAACTTAATATAATAAATTTTTGTAATTTATAAAAAAATTTTATACATGTATTTTCACTTGTTTCTCCAAATTCATTTGTAAGGTAAATTGGATGGGGGTAGATACCAGGTTATCTAGAGAAGATTTGACAGGAAGTAGCATATTAGAGAAATCCTAAGGAAGGATCCTGAGGGTGAGCCTTTTGGCAAAGTACAACATTCTTCTTCCCTTTCCCTCCGGATTAAAAAAAAAGAAAAAGTAAGTGTTAATAATCTCTAATGTTCCTAGTACTTAGAAGGGTTAAGATCCAAGAGGAAAACTATAATGAAAGCAGAATTTAAGGCAAGAATTTTATGTGAAGGGACTACCCCTTGATTGACAGGGAGAAAATAACTACAAAACCTAGAGAAATTCCCAGGTATTCATAGAAAAGAGTGTACTCTGAGTGTTTATTCAGAGAACTAAAATAAGTTTGAAAGAAGGAATATGTGGGAATCTCCTTAGTTCTTATACTGTTATAAAGGAGAGAAAAATGTACATGTTCCATGTTTAAAAAAAAGTGAAGAAAATCCATTTTTACCTGCATTTTTACCTGCATTAACAATCATCTTTTATAACTTCTTACCTCTTCAAAACATTGGCTTTCAGTCAGAAAATGGTATATTGATACATTTAACCTCATTTTGTATGAAAGTAAATATAAAAAGACACTGTTGCTCTTGATGACTTCTTACACAATTCAGAAATACCCTTCTTCTCTATGCTTCTCTTTCCAGAAACACTCTTTTAGCCAAATTCTTTATAAGAACAGCTGCATTAGTGTTTGTTCGGATATATAATTTAAAAATAATATTCAGAATATTTCTGAGAAAGAAATTTTTAAAAAATTTATTTTAGGTGTCTAGAGTCTGTAATTCAAGTACAGAACAGCAGATGCCAAGAATCTGTCAGGAGAAATGAGGAAGCTACCTGTGACGGTCATGAAACAGGTACAGAATAAAACCTTCACCAGGTACATGAAGCTTAGCCCTGTGATCACACAGACCTTGGTGGTACAGGTATGTATAATAATCATCATGAAGTAAAGATAAAGGCAACTTTTAAAAAATAACGGTGGTGTAACGACTAGTCTGAAATAATTTTTTTTCTTTCCCTTTCTTATGAAGATAGCCTGGCTCCAGAAAAAAAGATATTTAAACATCTAAACCATTGAAAGGGAAACATACAGGAGAGTTATAGCTCTTTATTCAGTAAAACATTTATTATCTATTAAATATATGTCAAATGTGGCACTATTTTATGCAGAGAAGTATAGAAATGAGATTTGTGTAACAGAATTTTGGACACAAATAGAAATAAAATAAAACAGACACAAAAACAGAAAAAATTAGAAATAAACAACTCCATGCTTATAGGCCACAATGTCTACAATAAAAGGAATAAACTTGGATTAATTGCAGAACTGTAGAAAGAGAAACTTAGTACCTGAAGTAACTAATAAATCTGAATTCAGTGAGGCAGAATAAACTACTTTATTCTGTGTGTTGTATTCTAGTTTTAAAATAATATTTTCCTCAGAATTTTAGTATATTTAGTCTTTTGGCCTTTGGTATTGCTTTAGGGAGGACCAATGCCATTTATTTTGATTCTTCTATTTTTATAGTTCCATTTTTTTTTCTCTGAAAAAATTTTCTGTTTTTCTGTTTTTCTTTATCACTGGTGTTCTGAATTTTCACAATGTGGGTCTACTTTATGCATTGTATATGTTATATTTTGTCTAGAAAACTAATATTTTAAAAATATATAGTTTTCACTTTAACATTTTGTGAAAATAGGATTACTTCCCCTTTTTGTTTATTCTTTGTTCATTTTGTTCAAGATGTTGGATAGCTTAAATTGATTACTTATTTTTCTTATCTTTTTCTCTTGGTTTATGTCATCTTGACTTTTTCCTTTTATTTTTTACAAATATACTCATTTCTAACTCTACCATGTAAATGTTTTTGGTGCTATATTATATTTTAACTTTCAAAATTTCTTATTTTATGATTGTCTTTTTTATGGAACCCATTATTATTACATGGTTTTAATAACTATTTTCTCATTTCTCAGAGACTATTTATTCAAGTTTTAAAGTGATCTTTTGATATTTGTATTTGTTTCCTCTACATTGCTTTATTTACTATTTTGTAGTCATTTCTGTAGAATGGCTAAAATCTAAAGCCAACTGAAATACCAATTTCTGGTGAGGATACAGAGCAACAGGGACTCATTCATTGCTTGTGGAAATACACAATGGTTTAGTCACTTTTGATGATAACTTGACAGTTTCTTACACAGCTGGATATAGTCTTACCATATAATCCATCAACCTTGCCCCTATGTTTTTACCTAATTAATTTTAAAATTTATAATAGCCTATACATGAATGCTTATAAAAATTTTCTTTATAATTACCAAAAACCAGAAGAAAACAAGATGTTCTTCAATAGATGAATGAATAGACAAACTGCGGTGCATCCATACAAAGGAATACTATTTAGAGATAAAAAGTAATTAGCTAACAAAGAATGAAAAGACATGGATAAATCTTATTGCTGAGTAAAAGAAGCCAGTCTAAAAAGTATGATTTCATTTAATAACATTTTGGAAAAGACCAGCCTACTGAAATGATAAATAAATCAGTGCTTGCCATGAAACCAAAGTAAGGGAGACCTGAGTAAATAGAACATGGGAAATTTTCAGAACAGTAAAACTAATTTTATGTGATACTACAATGGTTGGTACATGACACTAGGCATTTGTCAAAACCTATAGGTCAACCTTAATTTATTTTCATTAAAAAAATTATCTAGAAACTTCAAAGAATCTCAAGATGGAATACAGAATGAGACAAAATAATCTCATTGGATTACACATGTATGAAACAGCTCATTGAAGGAGTTAGGCAAAAATGATGCAGATCTAAAAATCTTTGGAAATGAATAGAATTTGTAATACTAAAAGCAAAGGAAACTGAATATAAACTCTGTACATAAACTAATAAACTTGTTTTCACAGGAATGTGGATTAACAATTCTGAGACCACTATATATTATAAAAGAATGTAACATTTAAGCAAATTCATGGCTGATGATGGGAACCAGGTTTCTCACTGCTGATTAAGAAGTTTCAAATAAATGAGAGGTGAAAGTTAGAATGATCCATGTGGTAATAAATTAGAATAGAAAAATCAGCATGAACTCATGTTCAGGTTAGTGCAGACACAGATGGTTAAGTATAAAAATATTTATATTTATGTATGTAAATTGTTAATATATGCACATATATTTTCTCTTGCTTTGTCAGCTGAGAAGGCCTAAAAGCCACTAATGAAAATCACTTCATTAAGAACAAATATATCAAGAAAAAAAAAAAAGAACAAGTATATTGGGAGCTTATATCTTATTTACAAATACTGTTGTCTAGAAAAAGGGACTTGGGTTCTAAGAAATGTTGAGTCTAGTCTGAAACATGATATATACAAGATAAATTAGTTAGGAGTGTCTTCTAGTGCTAGAAATTTATCAAGTGTCAAGTGTTTAAAACACACACACACACACACACACACACACACACACACACACAATTATGGAGGTATGCCAAAGGGACACAGGAGTCATCTGAGAGTTCCCAATGGCAAAAATTGGAACAACTTGAGTAACAAATTAAATAAAGTACTACTGAATTATAAAACAAAGTATAAAAATTAATGAACCCATATTACTATACATAAAAGATTAACTAAATAAATGAGAAAAAATAGATCAATGTTCCATTGGAACAATTCTAAATAATTTATCTAGACTCTTACAAGGATGTGGACCATAACTCCTCATGCCTTAAATTTGGTGATGCACATGATGACTTCCTCTCAAAGAGTGCAGTATGAAAAGATGAAAAAAGAATGACTTTGTAGTGAAGAAATCTGACACTTACTATCTCAGCAAGGTAATTAAAGTTAACCTCAACAATAATAAGTCCTATTGATAGTATGCACATTTGGTGTGCTGTGATGAAAATGACATTTCACTTTTGTTGTCTTCCTCTCCAAAACACATATCCCAGTCCAGTCATAAGAAACACATCAGACAAGGCCCAGTTGAGGAACATTCTACAAAATTCCTGGTAAGTTCTCATCAAAAGTGTCAAGGTCATTAAAAGCAAAGCCTGAGTAGCAGTCATGATCAAGAGGAACCTCAGTAGGTATCATGACTAAATGTAATATGGTATCCTGGATAGAATCTTGGAATAAAAAATAAGATATTAGATAAAAACTAATAAGTCTGCATAAAGTATAAACTATTAATAATAACATATCAATATTGCTTTATTCTATATAAAAGTGCTAAGTCAATGTAAAAAGTTACTAATAGTGGCAACTGGGTTCTGGCTATATGGAAGGAGTAGGTCGTAAAATTTCTTATTGTAAGAAAAAAAATGTAACTTTTGAAGTAATGAAGGTTAATTAAACTTCTTGTGATATTCATTTCATAGTACATGCATATATTAAATCATTATATTATATATCTTAAACTAATACAAAGTTATATATCAATTATATCTTAATAAAACTTGAGGAAACAATCAAGATCATTTTTTTCCCATCTTGGTATCTAGGCCATTCCCAGATCCTGCAACATGGGGAAAAGAATCATGTGTTACATACTATTTTTCACATGAGCTATCAATTATTTCTTTAGATTTTAGACTCACTCTCAACCCTTTTTTCTATACCAAGTGTTTCTAATCTCTAAGAATTCATGAGAAATAACTTGCTTTTTGTGGTTTCTCCTCTTATATATCAGTTGTCTAGTATGTGCTAAGTCAGTTACTACTCATTTATTTGCCTTTTAGTTTCAAATTGTCAGAGTTATATTCTTTTCTTGTCATTTTTTATACACATCATTTTTTTCTTACTTAATTATAGCATTTTCTATTTCTTTGCCATTATTCAAAGAAGAAAAAGATAGATAAATTCATATATTCAATCCAAATGATATAACTGGTAGTTCTTAGGTTTATTTTTAAATTTTCATTGGTATTCGTATTAAGTTAACATTAAGCTGTATTTTACTTGGCATAGGTTTAGTTTCTCTTGGCAAATAATTTAATTATTATTTTTATAAAATTATTCAGAAAATATTTATATTCATTGAAAAAATATTTATCTAAAAATTTTCTGTAGTTCATGCATTATAGTGTAAATATCTCTCAGGCTACATTAAAATATTTATATTTTAAGTAAAGCAGGAAACTATAAAGGGTTTCAAGCACATCTGATTTCAATATGATAATGATTTCTATTGAAATGTATGTCATTTCAGCTGCTGGCTATAAAATGAACTAGAAAAATATAATGTTCACAACAGAGAGACCAGATAAAAAAGTAATTTCTATAGTGGAAATAAGTGAAGATGGTGGATTGGTCAAGAATGTTGTTTAAAAGTATGACAGGAATGATGGACTTACTTGAGAAATAATTTGAAGGTAAAATTATGGGAGTAAGGAAAATGAAGAAAACAACTATAATCACTAGTTTTCTGGCTTAACTATAAAGAATATCTTTATTGAGATAAGACAACTGGTAAATGAATGTATTTCTGGGAGTGAGAGTGAGGTGCATTGCAAGGGCCACATTTTACATGTGTAAAATTAATACTATCTCTAGGCCATACTTATATCTGTATAATATAATAATCTTATAGTTTACTCCAACAAGTGAATTTATTAATTGTCACTGAGCTAGATGTATCTGAAAAATGAATAAAACACATTGCCTACTTTCAAAAGAATCAACAAATTCTACCACAATTACTCAAGTAGCCCCTGAAATCTATTGCAGGGGCCCTTAACCCCTGGCCCTTGGACCAGTCCTAGTCAGTGGCTGTTATAGAAACCAGGAAGCGCAGAAGGAGGTGAGAGCCAGCAAGTAAGTAAAACTTCATTAGTATTCTCAGTTGCTCCCCAGCCGTCACTGCCTCTGTCCACCTCAGATCATTAAGTATTAGATTCTCATAGGAGCACCAGTCCCTGGTGCCAAAAAGGTTGGACACTGTTGATCTAGTATGAAATTTAAAAGAACAATGTAAGAAGGCAAAGAAAAGCATTTTGCACCAGCAACTAACAAGTATTTAACTCCCACAGTTTTACCAGTTATTTATCTATATATTTTTCCCACGTAGGAGAAATACCAGGTTGTCAAAGTGAATCAGACTTCCAAAATAATCCTCTAGCACACACACAAACACAACACACACGTATACGAGTATTTGCCCCTTAAGTTTCCTTGGCGACATTGTGAGAGAAACAATTGGAGCTTCATGTAAAGCAATGAATGCTCTTTTATGACAGCCATGAAGACTATTTATTGCCTAGAATGTATTTTCAGTAGAAAGTCTGATTGTGATTGCAGCAATAAGCAGATATTGAGCACAGCAATTTTTCATAAAAGTATTTTGCCAATTTTTGACATGTTGTGCTCTAAAAAGGGTTTATCACTTTTATTTTTAGTTGCAATTGAACATTCTCAGAATGGCACCAAAAACTGAGCTACAATTCTTCATTGAGCAACTAATAATTCCCTTGGTGGCACTTGGCAGAGGGTACCATCACTACTTGCTGTTTACAAAGTCAGTATAAGAGACAATAAGCAAAAATATTTATAAACCAAAAAGAAAGACAAAGTCTGAAGGTGCAAACTGAGGAGTGCTTTTCTACTTAAAAATATTTATTTTCTATGGCATGCCTCAACTGTGAAAATATACCAGATGACTGCCCTTATTGTTAAGAATATATATATATATATATATATATATATATATATATATATATATATATATATAAAATTACATAGTCCCTAAGATTTTATTCCTGTTTTCATGCTTGTATTTTATTTTCACTTTTGGCAAAAATGACAAAGTTAAAAGTAAAAGTATGTGTGTGTCTTTAGTAATTGTCCCTTCCCGCGGGACAACTAACGGGAGCTCCGACCAGACGTGAGACTCGAGGAGACAATCTGCAAGAGAATGGGGGACAGGAGACTCGAAGAATGGAGGCAAGACAAAGTTCTGATCAAGCCTCGTTTATTGTAGGTAGGGGTAGAGTATACAAAGGGGAGGATTTGCATAATCACGGTTGCCTTGGATATCGAACCGCAGAACATTCCATTTCCTTATATGACCCAAAAATGCAGAAGGGTCCCGGGAGAGGAGGGGGCTGCAAGGTCAGATTAATTTAAGCAAATGGCTCAAGGGGCCCAGGGCAAGTCAGGGCATGTCAGGGCAACTGACTTTATGCTGTCTATCCTATCAGATAGCACAGGGCAAGGCAGACCCTGTCCCAAGGCCAAGTTGCCTAGATCTCAGGTATGAGAGCCTTGATAAGAACAGCTCCCGACAAGTAATAATATATAAAAGCTGAAGAGTATTACCATTTATCAGCTCCAAAAATACAAGGCAGAGAAAGATATATCTTATTGAGCAATATGTTTTTATTTCAGGTGGTGGAATCAACTCAAATCAGTGTTATTTGCACTGAACCATCTTCCATTACTCAAGCCAATACTTGAAAGAAGGTTATGACACTGTAATGAGGTAATTAGATATGATGATTCCTATTAACATAATCATCACTCCTGCAGAAATAGGTCTCTTTTGTTTGTGTGCCTCTAGTGGAATTTTTTGGAGAGTAGAGGGCTCTCCAGTTAAGCAAGGAGATCTAGAGATAGAGTTGCTCTGGATTTGGTGCCCTGGGTTGTCAGGCCTGCATTTTTCATCTATTAAATAATAGCTTCCTAGATGGTCATCTTCATTCCCAATTAATATAAAGGATCTACATAGTCTTGAATATATCTCTGTAAGTCTGTTGAGGTTAGAAAATGAGAAGATGTAATTGCAGAGATATTTCAATTAGCCTAATTTTTTTGATGTTTGTGGGTATATTGAAGCTCATAAGCTGGTAAGAATCACAATAAGGTGATTGGACAACACAAGACAAAGACAATAATTGCATCATGCAACCATTTAGAGCTCTTAAGATTTTTGGAATAATCTAATAGTTGAATTTCTAATTTTTCAAACTAGGAGGTCGGTGTTTTAAGCAGTATTAGATTATTGGCAAATAAGAACAAATATCTTAAAATATGTTAATGAGAAGAAAGAAAATTTAATAATTTTTGTAGTCTTTGAGTTAGTTGCCTTGTCTTATTTGGAGGACATACATGTTGGGGTGATTTTTTTTTTTCTGTTCTACATAGAAGTCATGGAAGTTTTATTATACTCCACTTAAAAAAAAACAGAAAATATAAGTGATATTTATCATTGGAATAATAATTTCCATCTAAGTTGATTAGCATATTTATAAAAAATAATAACATTAATTACTGGGCTTATTATGAATTGATTATAAATAAAATACTATTTTGCTGTGCCATTGAATTTCTTAATTATGAAATGATTGTTAATTCATAATCTGAACTAGATATACTAAAATATATAAACATTATTTTCACACTCCCATGAAAAAATATTTATCAAAATTTTTTGTGTTTGAGCCATAGAAACTTTCAGTCCTGGAAAAACATGGTGCCAATTATTTTATAAAAATATTTTCTCTGTTCATTAAATTTCAGACTCTTGATTACATATAAACACCTTTCACTTAATTCAGAGGAAAAATACAATTTACCAACTATTCTTCTTTATCAGGTACTCTTCAGTTTAGCTCCCAGTAATGTGGAGGAAAACAGACTAATCAATATGCAACTATTTGCTAACATAATTACGGAATGAATAAAGAGGAGGAAAAAAACAAAACAAAACATAATTCAGAACAAGAGATCAGAAAGGCTCCAGTGATAAAGGGGCACACTTGAGGTAAGTGTTAAAGGTGAAAGATGAGAACAAACTAGGGAAGAGGCAGTGGAAGGAGTATATGCTCATCAGAAGGGACAACTTGTGAGAAGGAAAAAAAAAAACCAGGAAACAATCAGATGTTCCATGAGAAAACTTTTATTCAAGTAAGTATTTGGCAGAGAATGTGGCAGAAAGTGAGCATCTATTTAAGTACTTATGAATTAATCACATACATATGACAATCAATTAAATAATCCTAGAAATCAATGTGTTGAGAAATCTTTTGCATCTAGATCAGCCTCACTATTCAGGTCTGTGTGATGACTTGCAACTTAGAAAGACAGCATCCACTCTGAGTGAAGTGAAGTCTTGAAGTTATTTGCATGCAAGTGCCATAGCATTTAACCTTTTCCAATCAAAAAGCATAAATATATTTTGACACAGGTACATTCAGCAGAGATGATCAAATCTGCACTGACATTTTAAAGAACAACCAAATGTATACTAAAAACTAAATTTTTTAGGTCCCCAATGCTGAAACTTAAAAAAAAAATTTTCTCCATCACAAAAATAGAACAGAAGTTATATTTCTCATAATAAATCAATCAATAACAATGCATCCAGGACTATGCTAGTTGCTATGAAGAATTCAAGAAAGAAAATGTATCCTTTCTTAATTTACTTTGAAATTTACAGCTACAATGTTATAGACCAACACAAGATAAAGTCAAAAAGTGTATGATACAGAGAATAAGATCTGTCAATCTAAAGATAACAAGTCATTATAAATTCAAAATAAAAATGTTTGTGGAATAGATTGTGGTTTAGTCCCGTATTGCTGCTATAACAGAAATACCATAGACCAACTAGTTCATAAACAGCAAACATTTCTTTCTCACAGTTCTGGAGAAGTAAAAGTCCAAGAAAGGTAGATTCAGCATTTGGTGAGGACCTGCTTCCTAGATTGTGATCTTTTTGCTGTAACCTTCACACAGTAGAAGGGGCAAAGCAGCTTTCTTCGTTGTCTTTTATAAAGCACTAATCCCATTCATGAAGGCTCCATCCTTATATCATAATCACTTCCAAAGGCTCTATCTCAAACTACCATCATATTGGGGATTAGGTTTTCAACTTTAATTTTTGTAGGGAACAGAAACATTCAGACCATAGCAGATGGAATTTCCTATGATACCTATGTTCTATGAGACAAAAGTGCTCAGACCTGTGGATTAAACAAAAAAAATTAGATTTAAAGATATAAAGATGTTCAAAAAATATTCAGAAAAATTCTATTATGTTTAAGGCATACCACTTTTGCTTCAAATGCTAATTTGTAATATTGTAACAATTATTGGGGAAGAACAACTTTTGTTTTTATTTTTTTCAGGAAAAATTATCTTGCCTGCATTAATTATATTACCTTCTCTTAAGGATCTTATAACACAAAAGAAAAATTAACAACAAAAATGTCAAGTGTTACACACAGTTCATTTGTTTCTAACAATTTACAAATAGCATACTCATGTGATAATGCTAGAGACTCCAAGGAGAAAGATTAAGTAACATGTATTAATGGTTCCATAAGAGGCTATGATCCCAGCTACATTTCATCACTCTGCTGAGTGGCCGACACCCAGCTCCCTTTCAACTTTACAAAGTAAAATATGCATGAAGTTAAGATAACCGTAAGGAGAAAATTATGCTGCTAAACTGAGCCAATCTCAATTTCTGCACTCCAAAAAATTTATATGGAGATAAGAGTGGCCCAGTGAAAAATCAAGACAGAGATCTCTTTGTCAGTATTTTGCCAGTCAATCAAGATTCTACTAAGCACCTACTACAAGTCACATACTTTTCTAGGTATTGAGAATACAGCTGTAAATAAACTGTAAATAAATAAGTGGCTCTGCACTTCAAGAAAAGAAAAATATTTTAGTGGGAGAAAAATCTATAAATAAATTTGGACAAAAAAAATAAAAATTAAGATTAAAAACTGATAAGTATTAAAAAGACAAAATGGAGCATTCCTGTATAGAGTGAATGGAGAACTGTCTTATGAAGAATGAGCAGAAAACTTTCTGATTAAGTTAAAACCTGAAGAGAAGGCTCCAGCTGTGGTAGGATTTGGGAGAAATGAATTGTAAGCAGTTTCTCTTTAATTTTTCATTCATAATTCTCTCAAATAAGCAAGCAAGCAAAACAACAGCAAAATACATTTATCAAGCCTTTCCTATGCCCAGGCATTATTCTAGAGTATTAGAAGGCAATTTAACAACAACAACAAAAACAACGACAAAGTCATCAAAGAAATCATAGTTGAATATATCCAAAAGCAGGATGGAAAAAGTGAGGGGATAAGAAAGTATCATTTTTTGTTTCCAGATGTCAGATAATCAGTGTTACAAATTAAAATAAATGAAGTGATAGGCTATATGTTATTGAATTGCAACAAAGTTTAACCACTTCTTTCCTCTTTTCCTTTGGATGGCCCCTTTTTGCTTGTCTATGGAATCTAGGGGAAACTTTCTTCTTGTGCCTTTAAATTTTTTAAGTTTGCCTTTTATCAATTTTATTGAATCTCTGTGCATTAAAATGCACCCTGTTTTATGTATAACATTTGACAAGTTTGTACAAATGTTTAACCACCACTTTACAAACAAGGTAGTTAATGACCTACCACACTCCGAAAGCTTCTTCATTACCCTTTTCATCAATCCATCTCCCCACTGCCAGCCTCCAGGCAGCACTTTTTTCTTTAAATATTTTGGTCAAAAATGATACTTTGTGGATTATAAATAGTACATTATAGTTATTCTGGATTTAATTGTGTTCTTCTGATGATTTTTTGTCTAGCAGTAATTTAACTTGTCTGTACTCACACAGTAAACTTTCCCGCATTGTTTAGCAGCTAGTGACCCTGTTTAGTTCTTCAGATCTTTCAGCTTCTAGCAACAGCTTTTTATAAGTTAAATTTTATTTTTTTATTGCTGTCTTGTTATTGTGGATCTCCTCTAAACTTGTGTAGTTAGTCGAGGGTTCGGGCTTTTGACAATCTCCACTGGAAACTCATCTTCTTAGTAGTTCTCTTGTTTCCAAATGCCACCTCTCCTTTAAATGTCCAGCTGTTCTGGTAGCTTCAAGCTCTGTTCTTTGACACTTCAAGCTGGTAACTTTTGACTTTTCTACTGCTGAGTTGTTCATAGGTTAAAAAAATCATATGGTGAAAAGTGAGCAAACTAAAAAATCTTACCTAGTGCCATGTTTTTTTAAAAGGTTGTCTCCTTGATGGTTTCTGCCTGCTTTTTCACTAGGCTCCCAAGAGTCCCTCCATGTGTCTATAATTTAGGAGTCATCCAAGGACTGAAGTTGAGATTATATCCAGATTTGGGATCTAGCCCCGTCTGTGGATCTCTCATTTTCAGAATGTAATCTATAAATTTCCAGTTGCTCTGCCAGGCCTGAGTTCTCTTCTCTACCACTGTAGCAGCTGCAGTTGAATAATTGCTCTTAAGAAAGTTATCAACAAACTCATAATTATTATCAGTTAGAATTGCCATATTTCAAAGGTAGTCTTTCCTCTGATTTCTACCTGCTTTGTGACTCTGTCCAAGACCTTCAGAACTGTTTTTTTTATAATATGTTTTCTAAATTTTCTAAAATTTGCAGAAAGTATCACCCAAGACATTTACTATGTCATTACCAGAATCTGAAACCAGGATAAATTCTTAATAGAAAGGTTAATAAAACAAAATCAAAAAGTAAAAAATTAGATTAGATTACAATGTTTTTAACTCAAGAGTTTCTGACTAATTTACGTTTATATCTGAAAATATTTTATAGTACCTAGAGTATATACACTAAGTAGTATGAAACCTTTTGTTAGTATCAGAAAGCTACAAATGTCTTATCACCAGAGTCTTTTAAGTATTAGTCCAAGGAGAGAGAAAGAATGGGTATCAACACTAATTCTCTAAGCCAGCTAATACCTAAATAAAAGAAGAGAAAAGCTGGCAGAAAGGTATCTGGGTTCATGTGAATCAATTGAAAATTAATGTGTGTTTACAATACTGCCAATAATTAAGATTGAAACAACTAATATTTATTCAGTGCTTACAATGTGCCAGAGACCAAATAAAACACTTTACATATATGACCTTATTTAAATTCTAAAAATAACTGTGAATTATGAATTACTTTTCCCCCTTTTTAAAAATAAGCAAAGAGAAATTAGGCAAAGAAAGGCTAAACAATTTTCTGTGAGTTACACCACTAATAAATACTAAAGTCAAGATTTGAACACAAGAATCTCTGATTTCAAACATTTGTTGACTACAGTGGCAATTACTTTGACAGATTCTTACCAAATAAGTCAATACACATTGTAGGATGAGCCCTTAATACAACATATAAATATGCTTGAAAGACAGAGGGTTAAATCTATACTATGTAAAAAACTCTTCCAAATAAAAGATAGATGATAGATGATAGATAGATAGGTAGATAGATAGATAGATAGATAGATAGATAGATAGATGATAGATAGCAATAACAAAACAACTTTCAAAGAAGAATATAGATTGCCAATTGGTGTGTAAAACAATTACTCAAATTGTTATTTGTTCAAACATGTATTTTTGAATACATAATTATTCAAATACATAGAAAATAAAAAATAACAAAAAACTACTTTTTTTATTAAGTTGGCAAAGATTAATTATATAGATAAATGCCCAATATTAAAAAAATAAAATGTATTTCTCCTACATTGCTGATGTTTAGTAGTGATTTTTTTCAAAGGCATTTTAGTATATATATATGTCTTAAAATATGTGTTTACTCTGATTCAGAAATTTACTTTAAAATTGCTCCAAATATTGACTTTATGTATAGCTAAACATTAAAGCAGTATTTATATAAAAAAGAAACTAAAATCAATCTACATATATAATACTAAAGAAGAGCTAATAAAATTAAATATGGCATATTTATCAGAGAAATACTAAGCAATTATGAAAATAATACTGTAGATTTTGATTAACATGTGAAATATAGAATATTATTTTGAAAAATTAATTGGACTTTTTTTAAAACTCCAGTTCAAATTCTCATTTCTCAATTTAAAAAAAAAAGCAAGAAAAATTTATTTATCCAAGACCCATTCTTGTAATAGTGCACTGGGACCAAAATATTTGAAAAATTCAAGAAGTTAAAAGAATTTAATTTTTTTTCAAATTGAAAAACTTAAAAAATTATTAATAATGACAACTTCAAACACTTTAATATATTTTTCAGATAGATGACAGATGATAGAAGATTAGATATATAGATGTAGATAGACGATAGATGATGATAGATGATAGATAGATAGATAGATAGATAGATAGATAGATAGATAGATAGATAGAGATATAGTGAGGACCCTTATTGGTTCAGCTTTCTCAAACCCTGAAAACGTCTAGTAATGGGAGTATCCATGTAACTAAATTCAACTCATATTTCCATGAGAGTTTTACCTACCAAATAAGAAAGAGAAAGGATCTGGATTTGGGGATTTCCATTGAAAGAGGCGGGGCCCTGTTTCACATATAGAGGAAATTATGTCATATATTGAAAGTGTTTTAAAATAGTGTACAGGTCAAAACAAATAAAAACAACATATATTTTACTATAGAAACTAATTACCAGGAAACCCTAAAATAAAGATTCTGTTCCAGACAAAAGAGCTAGTTTGCCTTTTCATTCTAACAGAAAAAAAAATTTGGTTCACAGACTAATAGGTCTAAGAACTACAGATTGTGAAAAGTAGTCTCCACAATAAAGTATTGAAATTATCAGTATGTCAATAAATACAATGACAATTAGATAAAAAGATGTAGCTTGTATCCAGCTACCTAAGTACAATAAAATACCTGGGAATCAAAGTAACCAAGGAGGTAAAAGACCTGTTCTCAGAAAATTATGTGACTGAAAACAGAAATTGAAGAAGATATAAATAAATGGAAACATATAACATGCTCATGGGTAGGAAGAATCAACATTATTAGAATGACCATACTATCAAAAGCAATCTATAGATTCAATGTAATCCCTATCATAAAGCCAATGGCATTTTTTAGAGAGCTAGAACAAATAATCCTAAAATTTATATAGAACCATAATAGACCTTGAATAGCTGCAGCCATCTTGAGAAAGAAGAACAAAGTTAGAGGTATCACACTACCTATACTACGAGTCTACTGGTACTGGGATAAAATAGACACATTGATGAATGGAACAGAATAGTGAGCCCAGAAATAAACCCACACCTATAAGCTCACTTAATATACGACAAAGGAGGCAAGAATATACAATGGAGTAAAGACAATCTCTTCAATAAATGATGCTGAGAAAATTGGACAGACACATGTAAAAAAAAAAAGCAAAAAGAAAGAAAAAAAGAAACTGGATTCCCTTCTTATATCGTATACAAGCATCGACTCAAAATGAATTAAAGACTTAAATGTAAGACCCAAAACCATAAAACTTTTAGAAAAAAACATAGGCAATAATCTCTCTAACACTAGTGATTTATTTTTGGACATATATCTTTAGGCAAAGGAAACAAAAGAAAGAATAAACAAATAAGAGTACATTAAATGAAAATGTTTTTGCACAGCAAAGAAAACCATCAACAAAATGAAAAGAGAATCAACTGAATAGGAGAAGATATTGCTTATGATACATCTGTTAAGAGGTTAACATCCAAAGTATATAAAGAACTCATACAACTCAACAACAACAACAACAACAAAAACAAACAATCCAATTAAAAAGTAGGCGAAGACTTGACCAGATATTTCTCCAAAGAGGAAATACAGATGGCCAATGGACATATGAAAAGGTCACTAATCATCAGAGAAAGGCAAATTAAAACCACAATGAAATATCATATGACACCTGTCAGAATGGCTATCATCAATAAATCAAAAAACAAGTGTTGGTGAAGATGAGGAGAAAAGGAAACCCTCATACACTGCTAGTGGGATTGCAAACTGGTACAGCCACTATGGAAAACAGTCTGGAGGTTTCTCCCCAAATTAAAAATGGATATACATTTTGACCCAGTAATTGCACTTCTGTCTATTTAGTCAAAGAAAACCAAAACAATAATTTATAAAGATCTATACACCCCTATATTTATGGCAGCACAATTTAAAATAGCAAGATATGGAAACAACCTAAATGTCCATCAATAGATGATTGGATAAAGAAGCTATGGTTCATATATACAATGGAATATTACTCAGCTATTAAAGAAAAATTAAATCCTACCATTTGCAATGACATGGATGGACCTATAGATTATTATGCTGAATGAAATAAGTCAGACAGCAAAAGATAAATACCATGATTTCACTTATATGCGGAATCTGAGGAACAAAAAGAAAAAACTAATCAAAAACAGACTCATGAATATAGAGGACAATCTGGTCATTGCCAGAGGGGAGAGAAGTTTGGGGGCTGGGAGAAAGAGATGAAGGATTAAAGAAGTACAAATTAGTAGTTGATAGATGGTCAAAGAGTTGGGGTGCATGGCATAGAAAAGGCAGTTAGTATTAATGTAATGCTAGATGGAGAACCAGAAGAGAGAAAGAGCAATTAGGGGAATCATTTTATAAACTGTATAAATGTCTAACCAATATACTGTATACTTGAAACTAATAATAAAATAATTTTAATTTTTTAAAAAAGAAGTGTTTGTTAAAGAGATAGGAAAGGCGGAGGTTTTGGATCTAGGCAAACTTCAGTTTTAATCAACTGTCTGAGCTGTGCTGGCTGTAAGACTTGCAATTTAATCTTAACACTATCTCTTTCACTTTTCAGCTGTATATTATTAACCATTCTTTGATTTATATGGAGCACTGGGTACATGTTAATGCTCTTTCCTTTTCACAACCCTCAGGAATTTAGTATCACATTACCTAAACAAAACTGTTACTCAATAATATCAATAATAATGAAGAAAAATTCATATTTTTTTCAAGTCTCAGATTCACTATTGCCATATTCAGTCTTACATGAAATTTTCTGTCCACACATATTGTATTCATCTTGTGGAGTCGAATAATCATGTTGAAAGTGACTTGAATAAAAATAACACTAATCTGTTTGTTAATTTTTTGGTAAAGAAATCCTGTAAGCAGTTTACCTTTTCAAAAAAGGTACTCTCATTCTTAAAATTTAAGTTACCATGTTAACTTTTCACTAGGCATTTGAGCCTATATAGGGGGAAAAGCTTTATTTGAAGAAAGGCAATACAATATAAGCAAGATACCTAGCTTTGGAGTTTTGGAGTCTTCTATGTCAGGCCCATAGCCAATAAGCTAAATAAATGGCTTTAGAGGAAATACCTATAATTTCAAGAGAACTTCAGCCTGGATGTAAGATTAGGGAACATCACTGAAATGAAATAAAAAACATCTAAATGTACAGTGTTAACAAGTATCACTTGTTGACAATATATTTCACAATAGTTTGGATTAATAGACTGAATTTCACAAGGTCTTCTGTATCTTGTTCCTGGCTATGCATAGAAAGTGAAGATAATTCTCAACCTTAGATAAAAAAATATTCATCACCGAAAAAGTTAAAAGGCATGGTTTATCACTTTTACACCATCTTTGTGACTTTGCTTTTTAAGTGAACGGGCAATGATATAGTTTTTACTGTGTGGCAATGAGTTTAAGAAATCCTGACTTTGTTTTTTCATTTAGTTTTGCAGGAAAAGGAGACTTGTATGTAAAGTCAATTTCTAGTTTTCTAGAATCATGGTAAATGTGGCTAGCAGTGTAGGTACAGAATTGTAGTTAGTTTTATACTTGTGATTTTATCACCCTTGTTTGTTTAATAATATATTTGACAATAGCTGGAATTAACAGATTAAATATCACAAAGTTAGAATTTTACAGAACACATTTGTAAATCTTTAAAGTTCTAACAAAAACACATTTAACCAAAGAACTTGCAAAAAGCAATTTTCATCTATGAATAAGAGAAGAATAACATATGGTTTTTAATTAATGCAAGCACTCTGTAAATAAAGGTCTCAGAAATTGCATTCAAGCCAAAAGTGCAGACTGGCAAAAGTAGCTGTTAAAAAATATTTTATATGTAGCTTCTTTTCTTCTTAATGTGGGCACTGGTGGCATAGTAGTCTTCTATACAAATGGTATAATGAAAACTAGAGATATGATAAAATATGTTGGGTTTGTTCTTTCTTACTGCTTATAAAATGTGTAAAAATCTGGTTTGACCAGCTTTTCCAGAAGGTTTGTTTTAGCTAGAAATAAACCTAATATCTACCTGGCAGCAAAATAATATACAAGCAGGAAACTTATGAGATAGCAGCTTCAAATTCTTCATTGAAATCTCCATATATCTCTTAACAATAAGCATAAAGTAATCTTTCCTTAGTTCCTATAATATTATCTCTGAATGTTGGTTCACAGCTTCCTCGGGAGCTTCCAAGCTATAGTCTGAAACTGTTCCCCAAGCACGAAGGGTAAGGAGAGACAGAAGAAAGAGATAAACCACCCCAGATTGCTAGGTGACAGTTTAAATGAGCAAGGAAACTTTGTCTTGGGTGGTCACAAGACAAGTAGATCTCTATAACCATTCATTAAGTCTTGAAAGTTTATGTAGAGGCTTTAACTGAGTTTAGGCATTTATACCAACCAACTTGTGTCAACAACACATTGCTCTCTAAAGTTACCACTCACCTATGAAAATGGCCAAATCTTGAACACTGACAATGCTAAATGCAGAGTAGGCTGTGGAACAATGGGAAGAAACTCTGAAAATGAAAAATGATACAACCACTTTAAAAGACAGTTTGGTGGTTTCTTATGAAACTAAACATACTCTTACCACACACTCCAACAATCACACTCCTTGATATTTACCCCAAAGAACTGAAAAGTTATGTCTACAAAACCTACACAAGAATATTTGCAGAAGCTTTATTCATAATTGTCAACACTTGGAAGCAACCAAGATGTCCTTCAATGGGGAAATAATTAAATAACTTGTGATGTATCCATAGACAATGGAATATTATTAAATGCTAAAAAGAAAGGTACTATTAAGCCATGGAGGAAGGCATGGAGGAAACTTTAATGAATGTTACTGAATGACAGAAAGCAATCTGGTAAGGCTACATACTGTATAATATTTCAACTATATAACATTCTGGAAAAGTCAAAACTATGGAGATAGTAAAAAAAGATAGGTGATTGCCAGAGTTTGGGAGGGAGAGTAGCATAACTACATAGGGAACAAAGGATTTTTAGGGCAATGAAAGTACTCTGTATGATCTTATAATAATAGATACATGTCATTATACTTCTGTCCATGCCATAGACAAGTGTATTAATGACTCTGCATTTAGCATTGTCAGTGTTCAAGATGTGGCCATTTTCATAGGTGAGTGGTAACTTTAGAGATGTCATTAATTATTATCTATTACTATAGATAATAGAGAGAACTCTAAAATAAACTACATACTTTGGGTAATTATGATGTGTCAGTGTAAGTTCACCAATTATAACAAATAAACCACTCTGGTAAATGATGTAGCTAATGCGGGAAGCTTTGTATGTGTGGCGGTGGATTGTATAGGGAATATCTGTATCTTTCTCCAAATCTTGCTGTGAACCTAAAACTGTTCTTAAAAAGTTGAGTCTATGAAAAACATTTAAATTTTAGAAGGAATACTATAGGTTAAAAATGACTAATACATGGTAAATATAAAGCAGTTAGGACTATCTTATATCTAATAATGCAAATTACATTGAAAACTATGCACACTTTCAAATCAAAAACTCCATTTTTTTAAATCTCAACAGCAAAGCAAATATCCAGGCAGCCAAGGAAATCAATAAAATCAAATACAGTTTGCAAAGGAGAGCTTAAAATTAAAGACTGATCTGAAAAATAATAGAAACGATTAAATTGGAAGGTACAATCTACATAGAGGAAAGGAGAAAAATCTCAGAAAGGAGACAAAATTTGCCCAATTATAATTTATGAGGGATTATTTGAAGGAAAGTAAATCATCACAAACTATAGTGTCTAAGCACAATGTCAAAAATTGGAAATGCCCAACATGTTAGTTTTAAATATGCCTGAAAATAATTTGACACACCAGAAACTGAAAAGTTGAGTTGATTCCATCCCCCTGAATCTGGGATAGTTTTACTATAACAGGTGCTCCCTGCAGTGGACCCAAATTATTCCTGCCCCACAGTATTCATATCCTTTTGCAACCTTCACTTTGGTTGTGGATTGATCCTACTGACTTGTCTCTAATTAATAGAATGCAGAAAAAGTGATAGATGTCACTTCTGAGGTTAGAATACAAAAAGACTCTGACTTCTGTTTTGATTGCCCTCTTGCATTCACACTGATGGAAGTTAGGCACCATGTTGTGAACTGCCTGATAGAAAGGCTTATGTAGCAAAAAAGTGAAGGAGTCCTCCAGCCAATAGCCAGGGAGAGCCTGAATCCTCAGGCCAACAGTTCCTGATTATGGGAGTGAACCCTCCCTCGATTGAGCCTTCAATCGATGATATTGCAGCACTAGCTGATACCTTGAAAACATCGTTATGAAAGATTTTGAAGGACATGAAACCAGATAAGCTGGTCACTCTCGTGACTGATATAAACTGTGGGATAATAAAAATTTGTTATTTTAAACTGCTAAGTGTGGATTTAATAGAGAAGTGAGAAGTTGTAACAAAACTTAAAATGTGAAAATAGTTTAGAACTTTCTAGGTGATGGAGGCTATAAGAATTTTGAGGATCATGTTAAAGAAAGTTTATATTGCATTGAACATTTGTTATTGGACTTTGGGAATGTAGCTGGTTAGGACTCAGAGGAAGTGCTGAACATATTATTGGAAAGTTGAGGAAGGATGACCCTTGTCATTTTGTGGCTGAAAGGTTAGCAACATTCTTATCTGAAGTCATTGTAAAAAGTATAAAATGTACCTAATGAACTTGATGATTTAGGAAGGATACTTTATAGCAAAGTGTTGAAGGCTTTTTCTCGCTTCTTATAGTGAAATGAGACAGGAGAGACATAACTTGAGAAAAGGACAGTTAAATAAAAAGGAGTCAGAAGTTGATGGTTTAAAAAATTCTCAAGCTTTTTACATGTCAAAAGGTGCTAAGATTAAGAAATAATTTTTAAGCAAATTTCAAATCAAGGTCATGGTCAGAAAAACATGATTTAAAGATATAGTAAAGGCTTGACTGGAAAAACTATTCAGAGATATCAAAGGTTATACTTCAGAGTATGATTTAGTAACATAGATTCCCTTGACAAAAAGGATGAAAGGTACCTCACAAATCTCTTCAGTCAAACAACATTAAGCTGTCTATAGGAAGCTGTTATAAACTGAATTGTATCTCCTTCAAAATTAATGTACTGAAGCCCTTAGCCCCAGTAGACCAGAGTGTGATAGTATTTGGAGGAAGGACCTTAAAAAGGTGACTAAATTGAAATGAGGTCATGATGGTGGGTTGTAATCCAATCTAATTGGTGTTCTTACAAGAAGAGAATAGGACACACAGGGATGCATGTGCACAGAGAAAAGGCCATATGAAGACACAGGAGAGGATGTGTCTACAAGTCAAGAAGAGAGATTTCAGGAAAAATCAGACTTGCCCTCTCCTTGATCTTGGACCCCTAGCCTCCAAAACTTTGGGAAAATACATTTTTGTTGTTTAAACCACCTAATTTGTGGTATTTGGTTATGATAATCCTAGACAAATAATATATGATCTTAATAAACTTGTTCCTCAGCTGTCTCTATGAGCACCAAAAGTAGAGAAAGTTTTATGTCAATATATATATTTTTTCACTTCTGCCTTGTGGAGTAAATTTCACTGGTATTCACAGGTTTTTGAGCGAAGAATATCAGTGAAACACTAACATCATGATAAAATGTGACAGAGATGGAACAAAATGATAATACTTTTGTAGCTTTAAAACCCTACAGGAAAAAAAAAAAAACAGGGTGAGAACACTACGTAGCTACAAACATATGCTATCTGTCATAAAAAATAGAGTGTGACTAAAAGGCACAAGAAAAAGCCCTTGGAGCCTAACCAGAGAACTTCCAATATGAGCCTGGCTGAATTTCAGAATTTCTATCAGTGACTCATTTTGCTTCTTATTTCCCCCCACTGTTTTGCACAGAAATTTTATAATGGTTATCCTATGCCTGCCCAACTTCTGTATGATGAGTATTTGAGTGATGGAATTTATCTCCCGTTTTATAAATCAGCAGAATGAGAGGAACTTTACTTGAGGAACTGAACTTATAGTACTATGTCTGAAGAGACTCATCATATGCATTAGATGGTGAAATTCTGGACTTTAAACTGTTGATTTAATGTGATGTGAGTTTGGGGAACTTTGGAGGATATAGATCTATATCAAATGTGGAAAGAACATAAATTATTTGGGGTCAGAGGGCAGATTGTAGAAGACAGCCTTTAAAAAGGTCCCCAATAATTTTCACATCCTTATATGTTATTTACACTCTTGTGTAATTCCCTTCCCTTCAATTTATACTGGTCTAATGACTTGCTTTTAATTAATAGAGTATGACAAATATGTTGAAATGTCCCTTCTGAGACTGGCTTACAAGAAAATTCTATCCTCTTTCGTCCTTGGCCTTTCATGCTTTCTCTCTCTTTTATTCTGATGGAAGCCAGCTGTCATAGTGTATGTTGCCCAATGGAGAGTTCATATGGCAAGCAATGGAGGGAGGTTTTTGGCCAACAGCCAAGGAGAAACAGATTATCTGGTCAACAACAGTGAGGCACTAAATCCTGTCATCAATCATGAAAGTGATCTTGGGAGCAAATTCTTCCCTAGTCAAGGCTTCAGATGAGACAGGAACTCTGACTAATACCTCAAGTCAAACAGCTGTGTGAGAAGTCTTGTGGCAGAATTATCCAGTTAAGCTATACCCAGATTCTTGGCATACAGAAAATGTGAGATAATAAATATTTTTTTGTTTGTTATAAGTCACTAGTTTTGAGTTAATTTATTACATAGCAACAGAGGACTAATATAATTTGTGGCTTGTTGTTAATAGTAGCAGTGAGGCTATGACTTGCAAGACTAAATCAAAATAAGTAATGTAATTTCTGCCTCCCTCACTAAAAAAAAAAAAAAAAAAAATTGCTCTTAGAATATTGAGTCACCATGTTAGTATTCTTTTTATTTTGAAGCCCTCATGACAAAACCCAAAGCACATGTAATAGGTACTCAGTCAGAGCTACACCCAACCTTCAAGCCCAGGCAACAGATAGATGGCTAAAGATGCTTCCCCAGAAAGTTTAGTAATCACCATTTATTCATTTTTTCAATTGAAACCACAGCCATAATAGGCAGAGAAAGCCATCTTTGCTCTCTTTGAATTCTTGGCACAATATTTGTAAGCAACTTTTCACATTTCCTACTCTCTATTAAGCAGCTATGAATGTGGCAACTGCCCTTTTTTTCCTACCTATGATTGGTGACTATCGTGAGTAGTTTGCTTTCAGCTATCAAGGGCCACAGTACATTTTAATAATTTTACCTGATGGAAAATCAACTCTCCCACCTTGATCACCTCCTCATAGCACAGTGTATCACCCTGATCTATCACACTGAGGACATCATGCTAAATGGAACTAGTGAACAAGGAATGCTCATAACTGAACTTTTTGGCAGAGGGTGGGAAATAAATCTTGTAAAAATTTAGAGTTCTGCATCTGACAAACCCAGAACTAAGAAACACACCTATTCTGAGGGGTTTATTATTTATCAAATTGTGCTACTATAAACTATTTACCAAATAATCCCAAAGTGGGACTCTGCTGTGGTCTGAATATTTGTGTTTCTTCAAAATTTATATGTTGAAATTCTAATGCCCAATGTGATGGTACTAGAAGATGGAACTTCTGCAAAATGATTAGATCATGAGAGTGAAGCCCTCATGAATGGGATTAGTGCTCTTATAAAAGAGACCCCAAGACACAACAGTTAGTCAGCGGTCTGCAATCTGAAAAACAACCTTCCCCAGAACTGACCTATGCTGACACCCTAATCCTGAACTACCAGACTCCAGAACTGTGAGAAACACATTTTGTTTACAATCTGTGGTATTTTTTTGGACTAAGCATCTCAAATGGTTGTAGAACAGATTCAGGATATATTTCAAGCTGCTCTGCTCCTTGGCCTGTGTAGCTAAGTAAATCCAGTGGTTGTTGAAGTATGCGTAACAGGTAAAAGATGTTTGATAAAAATTTATAAGTGAATCATAGCATAATCCTTTAGAATTTTGGAATAAAACTATCTCATATTTGACATTTAACTACTTCCCTTAGTTATGGGTTTTTGCTATAGTCCCCTAATAGAGTCTGCTTGACCATTGATCATCTAATATTATAATTATCTAGATGTATAACAGACCAAGCTATAAATTTGTTTGGGTGCAGCAGGAATTTATAACCAAAAGAAAGTAATATATAAAATAAAGAGGTCAATCTTTTTTTATGGCTGAGTAATATTCTATTGTATATATGTATTGTATCAATGTACCCAGAGGGTATTATGCTAAGTGAAATAAACCAGACAGAAGAAAACAAACACCATATGATTTTACTTATATGTGTTGTCTAAAAAATAAAATAAATAAACACAACAGAAACAAACTCAGATACAGAGAACAAATTAGTGGTTGTCAGATAAAAAGGGGGTTGTAGGGATGAGTGAAAAGGTAAAAGGGATTAAGAAACACAACTTGCCAGTTAGAAAAATAGTCACAGGGATGTAAAGTACAGCATAGCGAATACAGTCAATAATATTGTAATACCTGTGTAAGGTATTACATATGTATAAGACTTATCAGGGTAATCACTTCATAAGTTATATAAATGTTTAATCACTATGTTGTACAGCTGAAGCTAATCTAATATTGTTTGTCAACTATAATTTAAAATAAATTAATTTTTAAAGGAAAAAATAGAGCATTCAAACAAATTCTGAAGTAATAGTAGGTTATGTGAATAAGTGGTACATATGCCCATGACTCTTATTCCTACTTCAATACCCTCCTCTCTCTCACATCTGTGAGAATCACATCTATGGCCTCAGGGTGAGTTTCCTGAGATTAAATGATTAAGGAATTCATCTGGCAATTTCCATTGATGAGTTCCCAACTTGCTAAAAGCCAAAACCAATGCCAAGGGAAAGAGGAAGACAAATCTTTCTTCCTGGGTGTCTATAAGTTATCCATGGAATAAAACAGCAGCAGAACTGTCTGTTATAAAATGTGAAACTTACATGTGGAATTTGAAAATGACATATCCACTCCAAGAGAGTTGGCTTGCTGGATTCTTTAGAAGTTTGGGGTCATCCTAGCTAAAGTGAGGAAACAAAATGCAGCCTGAGTGATGCCTTTGGTTGTTTCTCCTCTCCTCCTAGTGGAAGGAGAAACAATGAACCAAAACATTCTGCGATGTGATCATCGGATGGACTGGATATGTTAAAAGTTTATAATTTCTCTCTTCCGAGTGGGATAAAAGAAGTAAAATCTGTTTCCCAAGCTGGAGCAAAGCTTTAGATAAATCAGAGGGCAGATAAAAGGAAAAACACTCCTCTTGCCATTTCTTCAGCCTAACTGCTGCTTCTACTGCTGCAGACTCTTGGCCCCACCTTGCATTCCATCTGGATCTCCCCTAGCAATTATAATCTTAAACCTGTAAAACTGGAATTTACTGATAGAGGTTTTAATGAATTTTCAGTAGCACAAGAGAGGGAGACTAGTAATTGGTTTTGCATTTTGTGGTTATAACGTCTGCATATCTTTTAAAAATTTTTGTAACTGCTAGTAATTCTAGAGGTATCATCACAATCAATAAAAGCTGCAAAGAAAAATGTTAGTGGGACACCGATTCCTTGCTTTTTGTCACTGGCAATTTAGTTGAAATTTAGATTCTTTAGGTATTTAAAATGTGTCTTTGTAACTGATGCTTTTGACACTGATTTTTGCCTATTATTAGAGTTTCTGAATAAAAGGAGAAATGAACAGAGTGTCAATCTCCAGATGAAGATACACTTTTGATGTTGCAAAAACCATTTTTAGTTGCTAATGAGCTCTTATGAAATCAGATATCTGACCCTTAAAGGCAGATACTTTTCTAGCTTAATGTGCATATTTTTGAGTGGATCAATTTAGACTCTTAAACTGACAAGGCAGAAAAGGATCAGGAAATCTTTGTCACTTGAGGCACAGCTGTCTGGGTTATAGAATCTTGGCTTTGCTGCTGTAGAAGGAAAAGCCTCTGGCTTTTTTGTAATCTGAATTTGAATACCAATTGCCTGAGCCTGACTCCAAGCTGAAAACTAGTATTGTCTGTTATGGGCTGTTTTGGCCTCAGCATGGACTATACTTAACGAAAGGCAGGCACAGGTTTAATGAACAGAGCTCGGATTCCAAGACTGCTGCAGATTTAGGAACCCCCTCTGCGAGGCCATAAACTATAAAAATATCTGTGGTGCTGACTGGACCATCTGTGTCACCTACACATGCCCACAGAAAAGAGATCATTAACTGCTGGAAGTATCTGAAATTGAGCTCCTGATTAACTTTATATTTCCGACATAGATTGCATTTTTAAACTGTGATCTGTGCCAAAAGCTGAAAGTTGGGAGGAGGTCACATCATGGGGACTGTGAACACTCCACCCACTCCAGGCAGGTAAGTCTCTTGACCGGCCTGGGGGTGTTACACTGTTATTGACTTATGTTTCATTTTCCAGATGACTTGTAGTTTAAGGTAAAGAACTGATAGCTTGAGTCTACTTTCCTCACCTTTTTCCTGGTGCACTCATCTCGTAAAGCAATTTATATTATTAAATTCAGCTGTGCTCAGAAATGGGCAATGTTTTTGTAGGTGGCCCTTTGGGTAAATAAGTAGGTGGCCCTTTAGGTAAATAAGTAGTTAAAAAAATGGGAGTTGAATAAACTCATTTATTATTATTTTTTTAATTCAGCATTTCATTCTAATTCTTAACACAATATATATTTTTGATCAAGTTATTTACAAGTGTTTTTACTTTTTGAGGAAATGCTTGGACCCTCTCTCATATAACCTTTCCAGATGAATGATATGGGTAAGAATAAGGAATAATTGAGAAAGTGTAAAGTTATGATGGGTGAATAAGACACACTTACTTATAAAAACAGAGGAAAAAAAATTCTGGCAGCTGATCAGACACAGGGAATGGAGAGGGGATTAATGACCTTTGTTTTTCAAAAACAGTTCCTGGAAGCATTTTCCTCCTCCCAAAGTAAAGAGAAAAATCCCCAGTGTTGTCTTTCCAAGCTGCTGTGAGCATTTTAAATCAATCTAACTTCTGAGCCTTTGATCACACCTGTTTATGAGACAGCAGGGGTTGGCCCCAGCACTTTCCACACCTAACACCTTCAGATGCCATGTACATCATCGTAAGGATGAGCTGGTGTTAGGGAACTGACTGCCTCGGGTGGTCCCTCTCAAACTAAAGCCTCAACTGAAGTAAGTGGGCTGGACTTTGAATCCTAGGCAACAAGCCCAATGATGGGAGGCCACATCAGGCACCCTGTTAACTTATATTGCCTGATTGATACAGATCCTACCTAACAATGGTCAACTTTTTTTTTATAGGGTGCTGCATGTTCCATCTGGGATCACACTTCTGTGTGTGTATCCTGACTATCATGCCTCTGCCTCAGCCCTGGAGGGCATTCATGTCTGCTTCACTTTACTGATTAGAGTTTTGCTGTGCCTAAATTGATGCCATGGGCCAGGTTAAAAAGGGTAATTCAGAAACTTAAGGAGAAAGCCATCTGGCTTTTTATAATAGACTTTTATAGCAAATGGAATTTGTTTAAACTGAATAAATCTCCGACCCCTAAAGGTTATAACTAAGATAATATTGCAGTTTGGTGAGTCCTCCTGATAATAATTTTGCTGCATATATGACAAGTGATGTGACATAGAGTTAAAATAACAGGTCTAAAACAGCTATCCTTAGAAAAAGTCTGCTTGCAGGATCAGCCCTGGGCTAGTGTGTTAACTTAGATTTCAGGAAGGTTCCAGTTCATCTCAGAATAGATAAGAGTGGCTCACTGAATCTAAATTGTTTGTACATTCAGCAATATGGTTCATGCTGAATATCTGCTTTCCATCTGGGAGTCTGGAATTTTGATAAACAATAGCCAGAGTGTGCCTCCAAGACCAGCTCCACTAAAACCCTTGGTCACTGAGTCTCTAATGAGACCAGTGACAACATTTTACATATGTTGTCACAACTCACTGCTGGAGAAAATATGTGTCCTGTGTGAGAGGACTCTTGGAAACTTTTTACTACATGTGCCTTTTCCCTTTGATGATTTTCTTGGTATTTGTGTCAGTTTGCTAGGAGTGCCATGACAAAATACCATAGACAGGGTAGCTTAAACAACAGGTATTTATTTTCTCACGTTTGGATTCTAGAAGTTCAAGACCAATATGTTGGTAGAATTGATTTCTCCTAAGGCCTCTCTTTTTAGATTGCAGATGGCCTCCCGTTTACTGCCTCTTCACATGGTTGTCCTCTGTGCAAGCACCCCTGCCGTCTCTCTCTATGTATCCAAATTTTCTGTTTTTATTAAGACCAGTCATATTGGATTAGAAGCTACTCTAACAGCCTCATTTTAACATAATCTCTTCTTTAAAGGCTATCTCTAAATACAATAATATACTGAAGTAGTAGGGATTAGAGCTTTAATATATCGGTTTAACAGAACACAATCCAGAGCATAATAGTATTCTATAATTAATCATAGCAATGAGCATGACCATATCAAGAATCTTGTGAGTCCTCCTAGTAAATTGTTATCTCTGGGGTAGTGTTGGGGCCTCCCAACAAAATCGTATACAATCATTTTTTAAAAATAAATATTCTATGTGTGTTTGATCTGAAAAAAGACTGTTCCTCAATTTGAGAGTATAGGTTTTTTTTTCTGAAACTCCTTTTAATTCTTTTATTTTAATTTGTTTCTGATGATTCTCATTGTTTTCTTCCTTTATGCCTTGTTATTTTGCATTGTGTATCAGAAATTTATTTGAAAAATATTTTGTAGAAAAGAGACTTTACTTTTTTTACTCTTTCAAGATGCCTGCAGACACTAGCAATCTAAATTAATTAATCTAATTTAAAGTTTTGAAATTATTTAAAGTTGCTTTGTAGCCACTGTGGTTTTGGCTACTTCTAATTAATCCTTAATTCTGATATGTGCCTTTCAAATCCAATGTACATTTTGTCATCCAAGCCCTACAAAGGCTGTCAATAGCTCCAATGCACTTCTCAGAAATTCAACTTCTTTTACGCAATTAAAAACCTCCCAGAGAAAATACTTTTCAATTTCGTTTCTCTAAATTTCCATTTTCTCTTGGATCTCATTCTAGGAATGCTTTATAGTCTTGTAAGCTCAGAGGGTATGCTTTTATAGTTTCATGCACCTCTGATCATCCTCAGTAGGTAAATAATTTCAAACTAACTAGTATGGAAGTAGAAGTCCTCTTTAGTATTTATTTCTCATTTATCAAATATTATTATACCTCTACTTACTTTAAAGATTTATGATGGTCAAATCAGATGTTTGTGAAAGCCCTTTGAGAATTTTTTGGGCTACAGGTCTAAATCTTTATGTTTCTTCTTTTCTTCATTTGATCTAGCCAGATCAAAGAAGTAAATTTTTTGGAAAAAACCGCTTTCATAAAACATATATATTATATATATATATATATATTTTTTAGTAAATGATACATTTATCTACCTCATGAACATTGTGCAGTTAAAAAAGTCATTTTAGCCTTCTTTGCTAAAAAAAATCTCATCTGATCTGAGATCTATGTTTTCTTGGAAGATTAATTTAAGCTCTTTGTCTGGAAAATGAATATATTGCTTCTTTATTAATAAATATCACCCTAAAACTTTTAATATGTTTTATGTAAAATACTGAATAAAAACATACATAACTCAACAATCATTTAACAAAAAAACATAGCATTTATTGACAAAAAACTGTAGAGGCTGCTATGAGAATGGATATGTTCATCAGGTGACTTTTATATACAGTGTATTTCAAAAATATTATTGGGTGTCTTATAAACAGAAAAATTAAAAATGTAAAAATAAAAGGTATACTCAGCTGTGCCAGGAAAGTGTTTTGAAGGAAATGTAGAAGATATAAGGTATACATAAAGAAATGGAATTTAGATTGGATTTTTTTGTGTTTTTTTTTAGACTGCTCATCATCTATCTCCTCTTTGGTGGTGATGAAATACTGATGTCCTTTTGGAAATCTACTCTTTATTCATTCTAATGTTTTGACTAAACCTTTTCTAAATAAGGAGAATATGACCCACTAGGCCAACCAGACTCTTCTTGTTGGGAATTTGAATTTTGAGTAGAGTGATAAGGGTAACAAAATGATTGGATCCGGCTTACCTCAGTGATAATGGCCTGAAAAGTCATCACGGTTCTGCCACCTTGGTTCCCAAAGATTTCATGAGCCCTGTTTTTTTGCATTGCCTAGCTATACTACTTTTCTTTATTTGAGTCATATCACATCCTTCAAGTAAACTTGCCCCTTTTTGTTTAAGTTAATTAGAATTGTTTTCTTTTGTTTGCTACAAAAGAACACTAAATAACATAGAGGTGAAAATGTCACACCAACTGGTGATTTTTATATAAAAGCACACAGAATGATAGATAATGAGTTCATCATTCCTAAGGCTCAGTTGTAAATTTTTATTTCAGTCTGGCTGTTTGTTCTAAACTTATTTACTGCAGTGGTTTCAAAACTGGCTTTATATTAGAATCACTGACGTTTAAAACTATAGTAATTGCCAATTATTTCAACTTTTTTTGTCATGAGGACCAGGCACAAAGTTTTTTGTTATTGTTTTTTTAATTGTTGTTTTCTTGCCTTGTTTTAGTTAACTCTGTACTCCTAATAAGCGTACAAGGCTGAAAACCACTAATATATTGCTGTGATCATTAGAGATATCACATTTTTTTGATGGGACACAAATGATGACACTGAGTGATAGAAAATTTAATTGATAAAGGAAGTAAATATGGGGTAAGAGAATAAGTTGGAACAATGCATATAAAAAGAATCAGTGCAGCAGGTGGCTTTCCACTAAAATAAAAATTATTAATATTTCATAGAGGATGCCAGATAATCTTATAATTTTTTAAGCCTCTGCTCTCTGAAAATATAAGTATAATGAAGATGTGATAATATATCCACTGTTTAAGTAATCAATCTAATAATGACTGTGCCTTCATAGTTTTTTTAGCTCTTTTTTATTAAAATTATTGAAGTGATATTGATTAATAAAATCAAATAGTTTTCAGGTGTACAATTCAATAATATTTCAATTTTATATTGTGTTGTATGTGCACCACCGAAAGTTAAATTTCCTTCCATCACCAAATATTTGACCCCCTTTGCCCAAACCTAGTTCTTCCCTCCCCTCTTCACTTTGGTAACCACTAATCTACTGTCCATGTCCATGAGTCTCTGTTTGTCATGTTTATTTGTTGCATTCAGTTTTATATCCCACATATGAATGAAATTATATGGTTCCCAAATTTTATGTCTGACATTTCTCTTAGCATGGCTTTTGGAATTAGAATTTCAGAAATAATTTAGGAAAATATTTAATTTTAGTTGATAAAACAAAGGATTAGAGATGACCTCTGCAAGGCTCACAGTGAGGCAGGAGGAGGTAGGATGGGGTGAGGACAAGAGGCTGCCTGGACCCAAGCAGCTGAGTGGAATGGAGGCTGCAGCAGTGGCAGCTGCCAAAGCCTCTTAAAGGGGCCGCATCTGCTAGCAGGCTTTCCCAGTGATTGACCCGCTCGCTCTGAGCACCAGCACCAGTTTGGCTGTGTGGAGGACACCAGGGACTTATAGGGGAACATTGAGCTATTCAAGTGAGGGCAGGAGGCGAGACTTCCCCCGAGGCAGAAGTGCTGGTGGTATTCATTGTTCCTCTGTTGAGCCTTACCCACTCCCAGTGTGCCTACTCAGTGCAGCAATAGCTAAGACTTTATCTAACTTGATAACGTAAGTCCCCCTGCCCAGAGGATTCCCTGAAATTCTACCTCCCCCAACTTGCAGCCCCACCCAAACCACATCCAGGTATATTCTCAAAGAGTCAGGTACTCCTTACTGAGCAGCACCTAGACTCACACTGGTGGCAGCTCTCCTCAGTTACTGGCATGGTTCCTCGAGGCAACTAGAAGCACAGCATCTGTGGATTCCTTGCTGAAGCTTAACAGGTTGCCCCGAAGGGGCACAGGTTTGGTCTAAACTTGGCCTACAGCTGAACCTCTCTCAGGACTGTGCCACTTGAAAACTACTTCACAAAGCCACACTAATAAGACTGGCCTATCAATGGTCTTTCATTTGTGTGTTTGTTTCCTCACACTAAAATAAAGACAGCTTTATTGATATCTAGTTTGTCAAAAGTTTTTATACATATATTATTCTCCTCTACTTGAATTCTACTAGAATTCCCATTTAATAAATACAGTATTTAGTCCTATTTCTATTTTCATGTTTATGGAACATTTGTCTAGTGCAGCCTTGCTGGGCAAAAAAAAAAAAAAAAAAAAAAAAAAAAAAAAAAAAAAAAAAAAAAAAAAAAAAAAAAAAAAAAAAAGAACAAAACTTTTCACTGTCCAGTTTTTTTGCACCTAGAATTAATAATGAACATAGAAAAGACATAGTTCTCAGAATGCACTGTTATCATGGCTATTTATTTCTTTACTTATAAGGATAAAACTTTTTAAGAAAGCAATGAGCCATTGTATCTTGATGGGAAGAAAGTTCTTGTTTTTCTTTTTTTGTTTGTTTTCTTTTGTTTTGTTTTTTGAGTAGAAATCTATGAATGGAAAAAAAAAACAATTTAGATAGAATGGGAGGATATTTGGTATTAACAAGTAATACCCTGGTCGCTTCCATATCTTGGCTATTGTAAATAATGCTGCAATGAACATAGGGCCACATATATCTTTTCAAATTAGTTTTTTTCATTTTCTTCTAATAAATACCCAGAAATATAATTGCTGAGTTATATGGTAGTTCTATTTTCAATTTTTTGACTAATCTCAATGTGATTTTCTATAGTGTCTGCACCAATTTTCATTCCTACCAAAACTGCACAATGATTTTTTTTCTCCATGTCCTCACCATCATATGCTATTTGTTAACTTTCTGATAATGGTCATTTTAACTTTCTGATAATGGTCATTGTGAGGTAATATCTCATTATCGTTTTGATTTGTGTTTCCCTAATGATTAGTGATATTGAGCATCCTTTCATATGTCTGTAGGCTATTTGTATGTCTTCTTTATAGATAAATGGAAAAAGAATATATATATATATATATATATATATATATATATATATATATATATATATAGTAGAATATTCAGGCATAAAAACCTGCAATCTTGCCATTTGCAAGACTATGAATGGACTTAAAGGGTATTATATTAAGTGAGATAAATCAGACAGAGAAAGACTAGTACTATAAAATTTATCTTATATGTGAAAACTAGAAAACAAAACACAAGAACAAATAAACAAAACAGAAACAGATTCATAGAGACAGAAAATAAAATGATGGGTGGCCAGAGGGGATGTCGGTGGGGAGATGGGTGAAATAAGTCAAGGAGAATAAGTGGAAAAGGCTTTTAGAAATAAACCATGGGAATGTAGTGTACTACACAGGGAATAGAGTTAATATTATAATAACTTTGCTCAGTGAGAACAGTGTAAGATATATGTGTCAAATCATTATGTTGTACACCTGAAACTATAACACTATACTTTAGTAAAAATTTTCTTAAAGTAATATTTAAATAAACCAGAGGTAATTGGTATTTTCTGTTGACACAAAACTTATATCTATATCCCTAGAGCACATGTAGAAAGATATTGAATTGTTCCGGTTTTCAGTAATTATTTCGAATGTATACATCATGTTACAAAGAAAAAATAAATTATTTAAAGGCATAATTTTTATACAATATTTTTTTTTACTTCTCACAGGAGTAAAGTATCCTTCAGTGTTTTACAAGCAGTACACAAATATAAGCATTATAAAGATTGACTAGAAACACATTCCTTTCCTTGACATGACCAAAACCACACTTTTCAAGTCCCAAGAATACACTTACATGTACAACCCAGTTCTAAAGTTGAAAAAATAACAGAGCATGTGAGTGTGAGCAAAGTGTGTGTGTGTGTGTGTGTGTGCGTATGTATAAATATATATGTATATATGTGTATATATATGCATATATGTGTATATATGTATATATGTGTATATGTGTGTGTGTGTGTGTGTATAATCTATCAGAAATCAGCCCAAGTTAAAAGATTAGTAAAAGGTGTGAGATATTCTACAGTTCTCTGAATGTGAGAGTGGCTGCAATCACACATTACCATCTCATTCTATTGGATCTTATAAACACCATTATAAGACTTACTCATGCATCTTAAAGTGTGTTTCTACACTAATCATGAAATAAAGACCCCACTCATTTCCTAAATATTGTTATAACTGTTTATTGTAGTATACAAAAGCCACAAGAGACTAAGTGATTTGATAGTCTCATGTAAATCATTTCAGTCAAACAAATGAACAAACAAACAGCAGATTCTGACTTTTTCTAAAGTGAACATGAAATGAACCAACAAAAAAGTTATTTGAATCCTCCTTCCTTATCCAAATACTCAGAAATAGCTGGCCTACTCTCATCACTGTGTCCACATATGTCACATATTCTTCCTAACTCTTCCATTTCAGAGAGAAGCCCAAATCTCAAGACCAATACATCATTAAATTGAGTAGAAACTCACTTGGGAAAGGTCTAATTTTTGCTTTTTAATACTTATGTGTGAATATGCTTTGTATTTTTGTGGATAAGTAAATTGTCTAACAACTGTTTATATATGTGATTTAAAACCAAACTTCTTATTTTGACTATATTTTAATGATTTCTCTAGGTCAATTTTATTTAAATTATATAGTGAAAAACTCTAATTTTTAGTTTTTTTTTCAAAAATAGGTTTGAATGGTAAAAAATGATATTGAATGTTGTGTGTCACCATCTACTTAAGGTTATAAAAGGCTCTAATCGATTCTTCAATGACAAAATTAGTTAATATTTAATCCAACATCACCAATTTATTTGAGCATGGGACACTATTCCTTTTCTTCTACTTCCTCCTCCTCCTCCTTCTCCTCCTATTCCTCCTCTTCTTACTCCTCCTCCTTCTAGGAATTCACATTAATATCTTGTGGAGCCTTTTAAAAATTTATATTTCAGCCCAGAAATGCATTGTTTCTTTTGCCTATCTGAATAAGAGAAAATGTATAATAAGACATAATATATTTGGGAAATCTAGTTTTTATTTAAGGAACAAGAATTTTTAGATGATGATTATGCTAAGTAGAGAGGAAATAATGTTCTACCTCTCTATCTATATATATCTATCATTTACCACCTCATTCCTTAATCGATCTTTAACTACAACTGGGTTCATGCTACTCTAACCCAGTTATATTATTGTTGTGTTCCTTGCCACCTTCACAGAGGCAAATTTTAGTAAACAAATGCTTTCTTTATTCTAGTTATGATTAACGACTCTTGGCTTTGGGTTATATTTACCCAGTAGGCAGTACAAAACCAAGTAAAGAAGACTCAGTCTCAAAATTAGTTTACTGGTTCTATCTGTTACACTCACTCTTGTTTTTCATTGTTATGGAAAATATTAGTGACTAATAAAACTTCATGTGACATAAAGTTAGGATTGCAATATACTAATGAGGCAATAACAATGGAAACAAACAATAAGAAATATATTATTTTATGCTCTCAGTAAAAGAAGTCCAATAGCAAATCCAGCAAATTTCCTTAACACTAGTACTTATCTTTTTCTATGATTTTGTATTTCAATGTTTTCTCTGCTAAAAAATACAGCTACGTTCTTTGAGACATGATCGATTCAATGTTTTGAAGCAAGAAAATTTCAATTTGGACTTAAAATATACTATTAGTACTAGAAGACAGTATTCTTTCAAGGATACCTGGTAGGGTGTAGGGTAATATTAAAAGGACATAAAAACTATACTAAAGGGGCTCATAATAGCTGACTGTGACAATTTTGAGTTAATAATGACGTACATAAATCCTCATAATTAATGAAAACAGCTTTAGTTATTGATAGGTAATGATTTAATAGTGAAATCTGGAAGTAAGAAATTAAAATAAAGAGTATTATACTAATTGCAATGCAAAAATAGGAGAAAATTAATATATATGAATAAATTGTTTCTTCTATTAAGTATACATTTATTTATAAACTGCAGAGTTGTACTTGCTTCTCTCAGAGTAATAGAGAATTATGGAGGGTGGGTGCTGTTAATTATGCAAATAATCCTAGAGAGGTTAGTGACTATACCAAAAATAGGAAGAAAAAATTAGTCTCAATGCCACATGAATTATACAGGCAGAAAGATGATTCCACAGTGTATTTCAGGCCAATAAATCTGCTATATTTTCTGCTCAGGAAATCTTACCACATAGACTTGATCCTTCAACTTGTATTCAAAAAAAATCTTTTGAAGGAGCTAACTGAAACTAGATACAGATAAAACATCCTTGTGTTTTTCTTGTTTGTTTCTGTTGTTTTCCCCAGCATTGTTTATTGTAGTAAAATACACATAACATAATTTACCAACATAACTTTTTTTAAATGTAAACTTCACTGGCAATAGATATGTTAACGATGATGTATTACCATTACCACTATCCATTTTCAAAACTATTTTCATCTTGTACAACTGAAACTCTGTACATATTAAATAATAATTCCATTTTTCCTAATTTCCCCAGTTCCTGGCAACCAGCTTTCTATTTCCTGTCTCTATGATTTTGACAACTTAAATATTTTATGTAAGTGGAATGATACTCTATGTGTATCTGAAACTGGCTTATTTCATTTAGTATAATGTCCTCAAATTTAATTCAGGTTATAGCATATGTAAGAATTCCTTTCTTTTTTAAGGCTTAGTAATATTCTGTTGTATTAATGTATGGCAATTTGCTCATCCATTCATTCTTCAATGGACATGTGGGTTGCTTTTATGTTTTAGCTACTCTGAAAATGCAGCTATGAACATGGATATATAAACATCCTTATATTTTTAATAATATTTAAGAACAGACTAAACATTGAATTACATAATACCAAAAAATTAGAGAGTGCATAATTTGTAGAGAAAACAAAGTTTAAAAAGACATATAGAAAAGGATCAAATATTGATGTAACAAGTGAAGACTATACTAAAAATAAAGCTTGAAAAGATCAATGACTGACTGAAACTGCCTTTGGAGAATCAACCAGGTTTAATGACCCAACAAAATAACTAATTTATTGAAAACATAGAGCCTGTAATTACTTTTGGCTTGAGAATATATTGCACATACATTGAGTCTATAAATATTCTATAATCCCAATAAGGTATCAAAATAAGGCCTACTAAAAACATTGGTAGGTATAAAACAAGAATAGAAATTATGCTGACATGGTGTTGAGATTTTAAAATAACTCTAAGTATCTGTGTAGTTACATGTTTCATAATAAATGTATTTGTGTATTTGGTGTCTCCTATATAAAGCAATTAAAATGTTGAAAAGAATCTTAATATTTGATTTGAATTTTAGTTTAAATTATTTATAAAAAATTGATTTCACTAAATTTAAAGGCAATGTCTAAATGCCTAAAAAATCTTTTTTAAGTTAAAATATTTTGTTTACAGTATTTTCTTATGCTTCTCATTAAATTGACAATTAATTTTCTTAACATCACTACTCATCTTTTCCTATGACTTTTAAAACATGTGTTCTTTACTGAAAAACAGAAATTCTTGGAAAGTGATTGGTTATTATTAGAACATGAGGATTCTTTGAAGAACATCTGGGAAGGAAGTCAGTAATCATCCCCCTTCTAGGACTTTAAAGAATATTTAAGTTGCTTTCTCCTGACTACTGTCTTTCAATGTACCTTCCTAGGTATTCACTGAAAAATGGAGTCCTCCTATAATAGCCAGAAGCACACAGAAACTTTAGAGATTACCAAGCCAAACTTCACTATATCAATGAAGAAACTAGGTTGGGATCATAAAAGAAGTAATTTACTAATACTCGGCAGAACTGGGAGTCAGACTTACATTTTACTGATTCCATGTCAAGAGCTTTAGCTATCACTTTGTAATTTTGTCTTTTTTGTTTGCTTGGTCTATTGTTCATGCTTGAGTCTTCCATCTTTGTCTGCCATCCAAATATTTGGCTTCTGTCTGTCTTGCTGTCACACATACCTTCAGGTTCATATTGATGTCAGACCACAACAGCTTCTATAAAAAGGAACCATTTATTGCAATAGCACAGTTAGAAACAATTTATCTTGCTGTGAGGATTTTAGGATTTTCTGCTCTTTTCTATTTTTTTTCTTAACTGAGACATCCAAATCTAATAGTGGAGAGAATATGTTTAAATACCCAAGCATGGTGGCTATTTATACTATAAATTTAAAATGTCTAACATTTTCTTCATGTCACTATTGCAGGATGCTATGTAGGCTGTTTGCATTTCATTATTTGATTTCTCAGGAGATTGAATGGAAAATTATCACCTAAAAAAAATTGATTTTGCCTTCACACAAAATTTCCAGGTGTTTTTTTTTTGTTGTGTTGTGTTCAAATAATTCCTTATGGTGAATATTCCACCTGAGTAAAAATGGAGTTGTGGAAGAAGCAGGTCATTATCAAATCACCAACAAAATTAAAGATGACTTCTCTCTGCCCTACTCCTTCTCTTCCAGGTTCTTGTTCCCAGCATCCTTTGCCTTTGTAGTTTAACTTCCAATTATGTGTGTGACCTTCAACGTGTGCCTCTTGAATCCACCCTCCACAAACTGGTCAGAGTAACTGATGTGAAATATTCAGTAAATATGCCAATTCTTTGATGACAAACTAGTGTAAATATTTTATCATCTGTAAACTAAAAATTAAATTCTTTAACAAAAAAAGATTAGTTCCTTTCTAAACTATTCCCTGTCTAGCCCTAGTTTTAGATTCATATCACTGTATGCCTTATATTTAACATTCTACCAAATAGTGAGCTATTTTTATTTGTGACACATACATGGAGGGAGAAAAATGTATCTATTTCTCAGAATTGTTTCAGAATGAGTCTAGAGAACTTTTCTCAAAGAAAGTCTTAAATAAAATTATCTTTTGAAAATTAACTTTATAGTGTTAATTCTATATATGACTTTCCTTATTTTTTTCTTCCCCATGGATATCCCTTCAACTCCTCAGTCACTGTTCCTTTCTTGAACTCTTTAATTTCAACTTGCCCCCCACAATACATTTCAGAGGTCATCTTCTCCAAAAATAGCTGTCTTTCTTTAGTATGGTGTCCCAAGCTCCTTTATATCATTACAATATAAAGTTACCCTTATAAAATTTTCTCTTTTCCATCTGTTTTTTACACTGCTGTGGATTTGTCTTGAAGACAAGAATGAGGACTTATTCATTTTGCATTCTTAGCAGTTAGCATAATAAATGGTACTTAATAAGAATTTGATATTCTTTAACATAAGATGCAAGACTACTAATGAAGAGGTACCTGAAACATCCAAACTGCATAAGAAAAATTAAAAATTGTTTCAAAACATAAATTTATTCCATACATGTTCATCATCATGACATTATGGTAGTAATTCTTTAACAAGTGTTTATTCTGAAGCAGGGCAGAACTCAAATATTGTGGTAGCTCTTATATAAGCATAATTTATGTTTGGGGTCTTTTGAGGTATTACTTATTGTTAATTAAATCAGAGTATCAGAAAAAAATCAATTCAAAATCCCACAGGAAATTTTCTGCTGCTTTAATCTGGAAATGGAAAGAGTCAAAGAAAGAGTCAAATGTTTTAAAAGCAAATAATAAAAAAATAAAAAGCATTTTTAAAAATTTTACTTTAAGTAATAGAATGACACTGGTTTAATCTCTGAAATATATTTAAAAGCCATAAATTGCTTATTTCTGACCCAGTCTCATCTAATTGCCTAACATGCTACTCTAGTAAATTGAATATTGGTTAATTGCATAGTTTATCAATCTGCAAACTGCATTGAAGTCCAGATGCTCTTTGAAATGTAATTATTCTAGATAATTACTGTTGCAGTTTATATTTCAATTTTTTATCACATCACAGTAATACAATATTTTCTCATTACATTTCACTATAGATCATGCCCTGACATTATTTTCTAAACTTGTTTACCAAATGTTTCTTTTAAGAAATATTTCTTGCAAAAGGTACATTTTGTTGAAATGGGAACTCTGAGTGTCTTAGACTAGGTGACATCCTTCAAAATCAGAACTCCTTTTATGTCATCAAAATCAGCCTAGGTCAAATGAAATGAAAAACACATAGAATAACATTCTATAAAGACGACTTTGAAGTATTTTCATTTTCGAAAATGAATTTAGTAATCAAGATCTTTAAATACTCACTTTTATTTTTTACTACCAGAAGGATAATACAGATGACTTTTGCAGTAACATAAGAAAATATAATGTTTCTCTTGGAAAATATAAGATGTCACCTTGTAAATTAAGGTATCTATTTAAATGTTTTTAAATGCTATTGTTTTTAAAGAAATAGCAGTATGAGGAGTAATATACACATGAGCTTGAAATGTTTCGATCAAATTTAACTTTCATTATTATAAAAAATAATAATATTCATATTAAGAAAGAAATACATACTTTAAAAAGTAAGACTAATTCTCATTTACTTTTCTTTGTGTATATATGTATTTTTACATCTCAGTGCTTTTACTTTTATTGTTTAAGCCAGTTATAGGTTTTTGTTATCATTACTTACAGTTAAAATCCCCCAAACAAAGCCTAGGGAATGCTTATACACATTATATACTAGTATTTGAAATTGCTAGCCAAATACAAAATAAACTCTTTCATTCCAAAATTAGCTCATCATCCTTTAAGCAACTTTGTAACTTTGAAATACATTACTTTTTTTCCTGGCATTATTGAATTACAATAGACAGTTAGTTGCTCATATTTACATTGTACAATTCAATGACATTTTTAAAAATTATAGTTAGTATACAATAATGTATTAGTTTCAGTTGTACAGCATAGTGATTACAGATCTATATAACTGACAAAGTGATCATCCCACTAAATCTAGCACACTTCTCTCCCCTTACATATTTATTGTAACATTGTTAACTATATTCTTTATGTTACACTTTATATCTCCATGTCTATTTTGGAATTATTCATTTTTACTTCTTAATCACTTTGCCCTTTTTCACCATCCCCCTATGCCCCTCTCATCTTAGTAGCTCTCAAAATATTCTCTATATCTACAAGTTTATTTCCAATTTTGTTGTTGATCTTGTTGATTTTGTTCTTTAGATTCCACATGTATGTGGAATCATGAGATATTTGTGTTTCTCTGACTTATTTCATTCAGCATTTCCTGTAATACTGGTTCAATGCTAATAGATTCTTTTAGCATATTTTCATCTAGGAAGCTCTTTTTCTGTCCTTCAACTCTAAATGATAGCTTGCTGGATAAAGTATTCTTGGTTGTAGATTCTGGGTTTCATAGAATTGAATATTTTGTGCCAAGCCCTTCTTTCCTGCATCATTTCTTTTGAGAAATCATCTGCCAGTCATATGGGTGTTCCCTTGTAGGTAACTATCTGCTTTTCTCTTGCTGCTTTTAAAATTCTCTCTTTGCATTTAACCTTTGGCATTTTAATTATGATGTGTCTTGATGTGGGTCTGTTTGGGTTCCTGGTTTTGAGGACTCTCTGAGCATCCTGGGGTTGCATGTCTATTTCCTTCTCCAAGTCAAGAGAGTTTTTCATCATTATTTCTTCAAATAACTCTTCAACATCTTGTTTACTTTCAGGTACCCCTATGGCATAGATATTTTTACCTTTAATAGTGTCCCATAGGGTCCTTTAATTGTTATTATAGTCTTTGCTTCTTTTTCCTTTCCATTCTGATTGAGTGTCCTTGGCTTCCCCATTCTATATGTTGGTAGTTTGATCCTCTTCTTTATTCACTGTTTATTTCATTTAATATACTTTTCATCTCAGATAATGTGTTCTTCATTTCTGACTGGTTCCTTTTTATAATTTCCATTTTCATGTTTATATTTTTTGTTGCTTTGTTAAAGTTCTCACTGAATTTATCTACTCCTCCCCCAAGTTCCCTGAGCATCTTTATAACCAGTGTTTTGAACTCTGCATCTGTTAGATTGCTTGACTCTATTATTCTGGATTTCTTTTCTGTTCTCTCATATGATTCCTGCTTCTTTGTCTTCCCTTTTGGCTGCCTTTCTATTTCTATTTCTATGTATTAAGCAAAGCTCCTAAGTCTCCTGGTCTTATTAATGTGGCTTTGTGAAGTAGGTGTTCAGTGGCACAGTCCTGAGAGGGGTTAAGCTGCAGGCCAAGTTTGGCCCCAGCCTATGCCACTACAGAACTACCTGTTAAAATATAGCAAGCAATCCATGGATGCTGTGCTTATAGTTGCCTCAAGAGGCCATGGTCATCTGCCACCAGTGTGAGTCGAGGCACTGCTCAGCAAGGGGTACATTTTAATGTGGCTTGGCTGGGGCCATGAGTTGGGCGAGGTGAAGTTTCAGGAAATCCTCTGGGCAGAGAAACCTCTGTTATCAAGTTAGATAAAGTCTCAGCTATGATAGCTTTGAGTAGGCGCACTGGAAGGTGGGAGGACTCAACAGAGGAACAATGAATACTGCCACCATTTCTGCCAGGGAGAAAGCCTCACCCCAGCCGTTGTTCATACAGCTCAGTCTCTGTTGGGTCCCTGTAAGACTCTGTTGACACCTGAGCAGCCAGCCCGGCACTGGTGCTCAGAGCAAACAGGTGAAAATCTGCTCGTAGATACCACCCCTTTAAGAGGCATCTGCAGGTGCCTGCTGCTGCTGCTATGGTCTCTATCTCACTCAGCTGCTCGGGACCCCGCAACCACATGTCTTTGCTTTCTCCTACTTTCTACCATTGCAGGGTGATTTCTTAGTTCTCTCCATAGTTATAGGGTTTCTATTCATCTAGATCCTAGGTTCTCTGTTTGCTGTTTGCTTGGTCACAAGATGGATCAACAAAGCCTCTATCATCTATGTCATTTTTTCCACCTCCTTGAAATACATTTTCAAAGTGATCTTCCAATGTTTTTTGACCTTTTTGTTTCTGTTCCCCTGCAGGATAGTCAAAAATTTAACCCAGAAATTAGTTCTTAACATTCCATACAAAAAGCATAGGCTGTCACCCTTTCACAAGCCTAATAAATGTAATCTTCTCCCAGTTAGTCTACTAACTACTGTTTATAAAAAAAGAAGAAGAAAGAGCTCCAGTCTTCCTATCAGTTGACTCTCTTGGGAACCTCTTCTCTAAACAGTTGCTCAGGGGGTTAACTCCCATCACCAAATTTAATGTACAATCTCAAAGTTTCATAGGGTTATATTAGTTTCCTATAGTTGCTATAACAAATTAACACAAGCTTAATAACTTACAATAGAAAATATTTACTCTCTCATAATAATGAGAAGCGGAAGTCTGAAATCCAAGTGTTCTAAAGAGCGTACCCTACACTATTTTCCAGGCTGCTGTTGCTGTGGGCATCACTTTATATTTGTGTGTATTTTTATAACCAAAAGAAACATATGATGAATTAAAGTAGTATAATTGGATAAGAGGGAGGGAGAGGAAAGAGAAGGACAATATATTGTCCTACAAAACACTTAGGTAGAGTTTTGGATACTCTTGAGGCATATTCAACGGGAGACATCTTTTCAAGGCTTGTTATAGAATGGTCCTTGGAAATGTCCTCTGATGGCTTGCCACACTTAAGACTATGTCTTCTCAAATGTAATAGGTACAGTTTGAGGTTCTGATTCATGTATCAATTTAAAGCATTATTCTTGAAATTTTCTATATTTTAGACCACTAACTGAATTGATTTTTCTTGTTTCTTACTTAGATAATTTACTGGACTTCTATATTAGCCCTCAACCATATTTCATATTAAGTTCTGTATAAACTATTATTAGAAAAAATCACACTCTAATAGTTTAGCGAGGTTGGATATCTTTTAGTGGATGACAGGCAATAATAGTATACTCCCTAAAATAAGAGAATTTTTCCCACTCTCCCCTAGCATATGAAATTACTATGACAATGACATTACCAAACTTGTACTATACTGTGGACCTGGCAGGGTGTTTGGCTTTGCAACACCACAATTTAATGGATAAAAACATATTCACAATTCTATATTTATGTATCCTCACTGGGGTTATTTACACATGATGACCAAGAAGAATAAATATGATTGAATTGCTCCACTTCAAGTTAGCTCAAAATTTGAGTAGCTTGAAGATAGCAGAATCATTCAGATCAGAGAAGATGATTAGAGAGGAATTCTAAAGAACGATGATTGGAAAACCTCACTTTAGACTCTCCACCCTCTCTTTCAATGTATATAATTATACATTAGTTTTATGCTAAAATCTTTATATATACTAAGCCTTGTAATTATTTATAAAATGTTGGCAGGTGATATTATTCTTATTTTACAAATGAGAAAATTGAGGCTAGAAGTAGGAATTTAACTTATTTACATCTACTTGATATGTATCAAACATTGCTATAGTAAAGTATTTTTCTGTGTAGTAGAAAATTTAAAAATTTAGAATTTCTTTGCATTTCTAGAGATTAGCTTCAAAAAAAAATGTTTATTTTATCCCATGCAGTTTCGATTTCAATTTCTTTTAGGAATAACACATGTTTTATGAGTGAGAGGCACCTAGAGAATTTTCTTTAAAGAATGAAACCATCTGTACTTAGAAATTTGGAAAAATACACACACACACACACACACACACACACACACACACACACACACACACACACACACATTGAGTACATTTACTATAGGCTGCATACTCCGGAAAATACTCAACTTCTAACCTCTGTTATTTTAATCTCTTCTTTTAAAAGCTCTATGTGCCATGTTTTTGAAAAAAAAATGTTTTTAAATAATTATATTTAATTGTAATATCATCCACCCACATGAAAAAGGGCCAATTAGTAACATTTACAAGCTGAGCATTTATGTATGGAATTGGTAAAGATAACAAAAGTGTTCTCCTTTACCCCTTTTTTTTGTGATACTTTGAACAGAGAGTCCAATGACTTGGCCTTTAATTTCAGATCTTGGACCCAATGTTCATAAGAATATAAACAAGTCATATTTCATCTATGGTCCAATGTTGTTAATAGGATAGGTAGGTCTAGACAAGGAGTCAAAAAAAACTTTAATCACTTTTAAAATGAAGTGATTAAAAAAAAACTAGTAAATTTTTATTAAGAAATTTTATTTCTTTGTTTTTAATTCTGAGGATTTAATCTCAGGCCCTATTTTGCAAAATAAATATAAAGATAATATCCTAAATATTAATTTTTTTGGTAAAAAGTGCTAAACATATGCATATTTTTATTTTTAAGTAATTATCTACAGAATATAAAAAAGGAACACTAAAATATTTGGACTAAAAAAGGAACACTAAAATATTTCCTTTCAGCATTAGTGTTCTATGATTCTATGGGTATAAATTTTCAATAGCTAATATTTATCATGTGATTAATTATTCATAATCTTGAGCAATGGTTGAGAAAAATAACATCTTTTAAATATTGAACAAGTTATGTCTCTTATGACCAAAGATATTTCATCAAATCCAACTTCGTTTTTGTCATGAGTAGATATTTAAGTTTTGGCAGAGCTAGTGGACAATCAAAAAATTTAGCTATTGAGGATAAAAAGAAAAATGATTAGAAATGAATAGAAAAACAAAGTTGAATTAGTTTTAACACCTTTATAAGTTAAAATTTATATTTAATACACTGTATATAATTAGTGTATAACTTGAGGACTTTTGACACATGTATATAGATCATTATCACTACAATCAAAAGGATTAATAAATTCATCATCCTCAAAAGTTTCTTTATGTTCATTTGCAATATCCCCCTCTTTTTCCCCACAGTTCTCCCAGAACTCTGTGATTTTCTGTCTGTATTTTTCACAATGAAGGTATGTTATGAGGAGAGACATTAAGAGATACTTTAATTTTATAACTCTAAATTGATTAATGATTTGAATGCAGGACCCCGTAACTATAAACCTCATAAAAACCAGAAAATATCCAGAAAAGATCTTCGACATTGGTCTAGGTAATTATTTCTTGGAATAAGTCATCAAAAGCACAGGCAACAAAACTAAAATAAACAAAAGTACTACATTAAAGAGCTTCTACTCAGCAAAAGTAACAATCAATAAATTAAAAACACAATCTATAAAAAGGGAGAAAAAATCTACAAATCATATTATCTAATAGAAAATTAGTATCTCAAATACGTAAAGAATTCATGTAACTTAATAGCGAAAAAGAAAATAATCCAATTTAAAAAATGGGCTAAGAATTCAAATAGACATTTTTCCAGATAGGACATACAGATGACCCACAGGTATACAAAAAGGTGCTCAACATCAGTAATAATCTGAGAAATGCAAATCAAAACTGCAAGACACATAACCTCATATTTTTAGAATGGTTTTTATTAAAAAGTCAAATATTGGTGAGGTGTAGAGAAAAGACACTTTGTACTCTTGGTGGGAATGTGAACTGGTTCAGTCGCTATAGAAAACAATATGGTAGTTCCTCAAAAAATTAAAAATTGAGCTATCATATATTATAGCAATTTCACTTCTGGATACTTAGTTTAAAAAAATGGAAACACTAATTCAAAAAGATATATACATCCCATATTCATTGCATCATTATTTACAATGGCCAAGATATGGAAACACCCTACATCTATCAATGGGTATATGGATAAAGAATATATCTTATTAAATATATTTTCTAATATATGTATATATCTAATCACACACACACACACACACACACACACACACACACACACACACACACATAATTCAGCCACCAGAAAGTATATTTTGTCATTTGCAGCAACATGGTTGGATCTTAAAGGCTTTATGTTAAGTGAGGTAAATCAGAAAGAGAAAAACAAATACTGTGTACATATATATATATGGAAACTACAAAAATTAACTTGCAAAAACAGAGTAGGTTACCAGAGACTGGGGCCGGGAGAATCAGGAGGATGTTATTTAAGGGTACAAAGTTACAGCTAATAAATAACTAAGTTGTAGAGATGTAATGCATTACATAGTGGTTATTGTCAATAATACCAGATCATAAACTTCAAAGTTGCTAGTGACTAATTCTTAACTATTCTCAACACAAAAAGAGAAATGATAAATATGGTGTTAGCAAATGTTGCTATAACAATTACAATATATAAATTACAATATATAAATATATCAAACCAAAACACTGTATACCTTAAACTTATACAATGTTATGTTAATTATATCTCAATTAAAAGATTTGTGTATATATATATGAAAAAATTAAGTTGTGACTATAATATCTTAATTATCATGTTTTAAAAATATTTTATCTAATTTTTTTGAGACAACAAAATGATTCAAATTTTATTTTTATCTTAGTTTTACTTTTTAAAACATATCAATTAAAATATTTCTTTGAATTTGAGATAGATTGCCTAATAGATATTTAAAACCTTTAATAACTTGCCCCATCTATATCCTCAGTAATATAGCACAATTGTTACAGAAAAATGACTGTTCTAATGCTTATTAATCTTTTAAAAATGACATGAAGTAAATGTATGAAAAGTGGAAAAGACAATTTCTCCAGTTGTGTGGTTAGTGGCGATATTTTTTTTGTAAAAATGAATTGCGATGCAATTCAATCAATCTAAAAAAACCCTCTAATTTTATATAGAAATTTCTGAAAAAAACTTTTCATCAGTAGACAACTGAATGTCTCTTTGTATTAAGTTCCTAGAATTCTTGAACATTTTAAACCCGTGGGAGATATAAATAAATACAGGTGTTCTTAACAATAAGCAGAGATTTACAAAAATGCAGACCAAGTTGTACATTGTTTTTGGACAGAATCTTAATCATATTGAGGATTATAAACAGGTGGATGAAATCATCAGATTTGTCCTTTAAAATATGATTCTGGTAGAAGTCGAGAAGAACAGAAAGGCAGTAAAAAATAAAGAGAATTATAAAATTTTTCTGAATTTTATAGCAAATGTAGTGGATTAAATTAAAGAGTTCAGAGTAGTGGAATTTGTGTGAATTATTGATTAATTATCTGTCCTAGAGAAGTAGATATAGTGTTTTCTAGGTCTCTCAATTAGCACACCATGGATGTTGGTGCCATTTCATTGCCTTAAAGGATAAGGAGAGAAGGTTTCCTTTGGGGTTTCATAGGTGGGGGCACAAGCACTTATTTCATATATTGAATGCAATAAATCCATGGAACATGCAAGAGTAACAATAGATAGGTAGCAGTATCTTTTCTAGTTCTTATGACAAAATTCAGAAGAATTTCTAGAAATTGCCTCAGAGTAACTCAAGAGAGATATAATATATTGGCATAACATTTTATAAAGCTATATAAACAAATGTTATTTTTCCATTTTTATTTTACTTTGGGCACTACTTAAATGTACAGCTTACTGATGATCCTTCTCTAGACCCAATGGATTAAAAAAAAAAAATAGGCTGTCAGATTTGTCAGCTACTAGTGTATGGCCACTGAGAAATCAAAGTTTGAAAACGTGTAACTTGTTTTCCAATAACAAAGTGTTTTGTCAAACAAGTTTGTGAGATTCCACACACATAATTTCTTAGAAATATACAATAAATATTAGTGCAGTAAATAAAGTAAAAAAAAAAAACTATTTAATGTGTTTACTGGTTAACTTCTTTTTAAAAGGGGCAATTTTTCTTTATACCTATTATTATCTTTAGATTTTTTTAACATTAATATAAACCTAGAAAATACTGTTTTGGATATAATCTAACTTTTGGTATATTATTTTTATTGTTGAAAATAAAGTTAATTGAAATAATTAGTTGATATATTCATCTTTATCAATCAGAATTTCAATTAACTGAAATATTAAGTATTCCACTTGTCACCAGAAAGATTATTTAATTTATATTTTATAGGCTCTTGTAAATTAAATAAAAAGCAACATCTTTTATAAAAATTTATTTAAACTAGACATTGTAGTATTTTCATTTTTTATACAAATAATGGATTTTATTTTTGTACTATTAATTTAAAAATAATTTCAAATTCATACTTGTTTGTTCAGTCATAGATTAAAATTAATATAGTTTCAAAGCTACATTTCTATGAAAAGCAAACCTATTAACTCATATTCAATGTTTTATTTGTTTATTTTTTACAGCTCTTTTTTTTTTAAACTGAGAACATTGTTAAATGACTGGATACTTGTTAAAGGTGACCAGACAAATTTTGTTCAGACTACTACAGTAGAGACGAGAGACTTTAGTATAAACTGAGCCCAACGCCAACTGTGACAAAAGTAACTAAGGATTTTGAAGGAAAGTAGATAGAGAACAGAAAAGCACTATGAGAAAGTGAAGAGAGGGGAGCAAAAAGGAGGACTAGAGGGCTGTGTGAAAATTGAAGAAGATGGTAAGTGGAGAATTACTGAAAATGGTTTGGCAAGGTAGGTTAAACAGTACATTTTTCGGTTTGGCAGCACTGTGCTTTCTTTAGCAGACAGCATGGTGTCTGGAGTAACTTTTATGGACATAGCAGGAGGGAGCCAGAATAAAGTCTAGTTAAGTCTGTAAAACATTAATCTAGTTCAAAAAGCCAACATGAAATGTGGAAGTATAGAGAAATAACAATTCCTCCCATTTCTTCTATTCTGCTCCTATGTATGACTTGGTAGTACTAATATTATAGCTATTTGTTTATTCTTCCTGTTTGCTTTCCAAAATACAAAAAATATATATTTTATTTATAGATATAATTATATATATATATATGTGCATACGTATATACATAACACAGATACAAAATAATGTTTTATATTGTTACTTATTCTTCGACTTTATCAGTTATAAAGATTATGTAAATCATTCCATATCAGATCAAGGTATCTCTGTTATTTTTATAGTTGTACAATACTCCATTGTGAAAATTTACCATTATATTTACCTAACCTACTGAACATGGAAATTGACACTTCCATTATTTTGCTTTATAAAATTCCTGCAGTGATTAACCTTATGAAACTATCTTCTATCATTAATGCTTTATTTCCAGAATAAATTTCGGGAATTGGATTGCTGAATCAAAAAATAAGCTGACACATGATTTTGGTAGATATTGACAAATTCTTCTCTCTAGGAGTTCTACCGAGTGGCATTCTCATCAGCATGAAAAAATGAAAATGCCACTCCCACAGTCTTGTCTGCTGAATATGTCAGATTCTCTAATATTTGCCAATCTAATATGCAAAATATACTATTTCAATATAGTTTTATATTTGTATATCTTTTGTTATGAATGATTTAAATAACCTTTTTATATTTAAGGGCCATTTTATATATTTTTATATGAACTGTCTTTCCATGGATTTTGCCCAGGTTTTCTTTTTTCTTAGTCATATTTTTCTTCAGTTCATTAAAGTTATTTTTTCTATGTAGAATAATTCAATATCTCTATTAGATATATTCCTAATATACCATTAGCTAATGATATATTTTAACATACTAATTTTTAATGTAGTAAATTTATTATTTTTTATTGCATTTGAAATTTGAGTCACATCCAAGTTAATAAAGTTTTCATTCATTCTTTCAGTACTAGCATGGTTTTTTTGTTTGTTTGTTTATTTTAATTTAGATCTCTGACCTATTTAGAGATTGTTCATATGTATGTGTAGAGATATGGATCTTGTTTACTTTTTTCTAAACAGTTTTTCATTTGTTCTAAAACCAGGTATTTAAAGTCTATCTTTGCTCTAATATTTTGTGACACCATCTGTATCATATACTAAACTATATATGCCTGAATCTAAACTTTAATTTCTGTCCCATTTATATTTATTTTTCAGCATCATACTGACTTAAATATAAAATTTTATATTATGATAATATCTATTAAAAAGTTTATACCCATGAGAGATTGTCTTTTTAAATTTTTCAATTAATATTAAACTTGTATAATTTGATAAGATTTGACATGTATGTAAACCCTTGAAATCACAGATACCATTAAGATAAGGAACATATTTATAATTACCAAGAATGCTTTTTATTTCCCTCTCTAATCTCTCTTTATTGCTTCTTACTACCTTGCCTGTTTTATCCTCAGACAATTGTCACAATGGAATACATACTTTGTGTTTTATTGTGTTGCATACACACGAACAGTATACGAAGAGTTTTGTTTAATCCATATCCTTACTAATACTTGGTAGTACCAGTCTTTTGAATTTCAGAAATTCTAGTCAGTGTGCAGTTGTTTCATTGTGGGCTTAATTTGCATTTTCTTGACGACTAATAATGTTAAGCACTATTCCATTCACTTATTTGTTCTCCACATATCTTTTTTGCTGAACTGCCTCTTTAAATCTTTTCTTATTTCTTATTAAGTTGTTATTTTACTTATTATTGGGTTTTGAGAGTTCTTTATATATCTTGCATATAATTTCTTTATGAGCTATATTATTTTAAAATATTTTCTTACTGTCCATGGTTTATCTTTTTTATTCTCCTAAATGTGGCTTCTGAGGACTTAATATTTCTAATTTATTGATATTTAATTTATATATTGGTTCTTTTATGGATGCATTTTCTTTTTTTAATGTTTTCTTCTGGAAGAGAAAAATCAGCAAGATGGTGGAATAGGTGGTTTCTGATTTCAGTCCTACTCACAAAACAACCAACTAGCAACCATCCATAGACCAGGCATCATTGTGAAAACCTCAAAACTTGGGCATAAGGCAGAAGCGTGGCCTTGGAACACCAAACTGAGAAAAAAATGTATTAGAAGGGTAAAGAAAACAGTTTTACTTTAACTTCATCATCTTTCCACCTCAGACCAGCACAGCAATGAACTGAGAGTATCTCTTGGACCTACCTTTAATTTCCCTAGTAGGGAAAGGAGAGCTTAGTTTGGAGATTCAGCTTCCCAAACATTTGAACAATTCTTGAGAAGTCCAATTGGGTCTTGCCTCAGAGGATCACTGGGGAATCAACTGGGTTAGACCACCTGAGATCAGCTAGCTACCAACTAGCAGACTTTTGTGTACTATCATTCTGCTGGCAGTGGTGCCCACGCAGAGATTCCAGCCAGTGGCTCTGCTCATCTGGGAAACTGAGCCAGTGACCTCATCTGGCCAGAGTGCTTAGTCGGCAGCTTGGCTCGGTTTGGGTCTTCAGCCAAAAGGGCCATTCTGGCTGTGAAGCCTGATCTATAGTCCTACCTGAACAAAGAAACAAGTCAGTGGCCCTGCTGAACTGCTGAGAATAGCTTTTAGCCCACTTAACTGGGGAGACCAAACAGTGACTCCAGCAGCCTTGGAGCCTGTAGCCTATGGCCCTGCTCAATAGCTAAACACACCTTAAGGCCTCCCACCTCTTCCCCGCTCCCCAATGCAGAGAACCCAACCAGAGACCACCTAATTATACAGGGTAGCCTACAGCCCCACCTGACAAAGGGGGCCTGAACAGCAAAGCTACCTGACTAGAAAGCACAGCTTCCAGCTCCAGCAATTGTCCTGATAGAACAGGGAACCCAGACAGTGACCTTGCCCAAAAGAAGAGCACAACCAGTGGCCTGCCTGATTGAAGAGCCCAGCCCACAGCCCTGCTCGACTTTGGAACAGAGCCAACAGTCCCACTTGACTGCAGGCACAGCATGAGTCCCTGCTTGACCATGAAGCCCTGCCTGCAGCCCTACTTGAACCCAAGGTCCAGCTAGTAGCAGCAGTAGGCCAGAAAGAAGTTTGGGCACACCCGACAGGGGTGGGAGTGGGGAGTGGGGGGAATGGGAGAGGGTGGAATTTTAGAGCCAAGCCTACAGCCCCATGCAATGCAGAGTCCTGCCCCACCATGAAACACAGCTTGCAAACCTACCCAACTAAGGATGAATTTTGGGGAGAACACTATTTAATACATACAATGAGTGTCATAAATGTCTTACTTTTATTTTACTTTACAAGGCACCAAAATTTTCTTTTTTTGCATTTTTTTTCGCCATAGTTTCCTGTTAATGTAAGAACATCCAAACCTATAGAAGATTTTTATGAAAATTTATTTCAGCCAAAATAAACACCTGGAAGCAAGATCTCAATATACTGAGAGAAATGCTTCTGAGAATAACAATTTATAGTTGCTTTTATGTATTTGAAATTAAGAATGTAAGAAAGATTACTTGAAGGTGGGAGAAAGCACGTAGGATATCAGATTACCTCTTTTGTGCTTTTGAAAGAGGGGTCTGAAAGTATGGTCAGGTAATAGAAAGAGAGATCTGAAAGCAGCATTTCAAAAGTGCATTAACCTTTATGCACAAAAGCAATGGACAGGGCTTGCTTCAGGCAAAGATAAGCCTTTTACTACAGAAGCTATATGCCTAAGGCATTGACTACCCCATAATCTGCCTTCTTAGGAATTTATGATTACATCACTCGTGAGGTTACTTTCCATAGAACTCCTTTTTCATTCACATTCTTGTGACTATGATGTATGTCACTCTACCCTCTTTTCTCTCCAGAAGCTTTTTTTTTTTTTTTGGTAGGCTGCTTTCTTAAGTTGATTTAACACGTTCCTCCTGTATCTAGTATTGGGATATGTCAAATAACATTTTATTATTATTATTATTATATTTTTAATTATATGGCTAGAACCTTTTTTTTCCTGGAAGTGATTTACCGGTTTGTTATCTTTTCTAGGAATTTTTTTCATGCCTCCCTAGCTCTTTGCACTTGTCTGTGTTGCTGAAGCTTTAGAAATTGTTCTGCTTAGAGATTTCTAATTATTTTTTTACTTACAGGTAATATGATATTTAGTCAATTGCCAGTTCCTCAACTATTTTCTCCAAAGTCTTAATTTTAATAAAAATTATGAATCTTTGTTTTTGGCCATAGATGATAGTTTATTACAAAAGTACATTTGAAATCTTTTAGAAATGGACAACTAGAAATAATCATATCATTATAGATTAAATTACTTGTGAAATTATAGTCAGGTGAGATAATTGGCAAATAATAGTTCTTATTTAATTAAGGAATATATGTAAAGTAAAGGTGACAAACAGGTGTCTATGAAATTGAAAATATAAACCAACAAACTCTTGAATAAAAAGTTGGAAACAAAGATTTACTATGCAGATATTTCTAAAACAGATTTCTCATTAGCAAAATCATAAGATTTTTGACTGGTTTAGTGTGTTTCTTAGTACTTTATTACAATTTTAAAAATCCTAAGATAGTTTAAGGAAATGATAGCAATTACATTAAAATAGTAAACCATTGGCTCACTTAATTAAAAAAAATATATATATAGTTAAAGCTACTTCAGGCATAGCTGAATCTAGGTGGCCAAATAGTCATTTGACTTTTTTCTTCCTTGCCTTGAATTTCAGTATTCTCACAATACATGATCACGACAGAGAAAAAAAATACTTTTCCAACCAATGGACCTGGAAAAAGATATAGAGATGATTTAAATTGGCCTAACTTGGCTCATTTGATCATTTCCAATCAATATCTGAGTGAAGGAAAAAAAGACGTCCATGATTGTGCAAGCCTAGGTAATGTGCCTATTCCTTGGCCCAGGTAAATGTCACTGGCTCTTCCTAAAACACATTGATTCAGCAAGATTACCATGGAACTGTGGAGACAGTGGTTCTTAAAGAAAGACATGTCCAAGCTATGTTACCTCTCTCAAACTCTTAACTCCTTAATAAAATAATAATATTGATTTTCAATTTGAAATTGTCACAAATGAGCATGCTTTACTTTTGAATAATAAAATTAAAAATAGAAATTGTTACTACTTTGAAAATACTGTTAGATTAAATTAAAATTATAATACTTATCCTGCTATTATTTCTTTTTTAATCACTTTAAGAAGCTTGTTCACTGGAATAATGTACTTCATAATTACTTTGGTCTCACCCTATCAATTCCTGAGAATGAATCTCAGAGATAGATTGTCTGGGCTCTATTAATTAAGGAGCATATGGGCTGATGCATTTAATCTGAAGACCTCAAAATAGAATCTCTCTCTGAAGAGATTTATACAACCCTGCTGATTTTGGCTTTGCCATTCTCACCTTGCTTATTAAAACAGGTGCTACTGTGTTCTTTGTATGTAGTCAACTAGAGAGAAATTAGTGAAGCTCATCATTAACCATATCTATGTGCAGCCTCAGAAATTAGAAAGTTTGCTATTCTCTCTTCTTATAATCACAGTTTCAGAAGCAGATAAGCAATTGCAACTCTCAAAATTTCAATTGACTGAGATATATAAAGGCAAAGGAAATAGAGGTTAATTAGGAGTTTAATTTTTGAGAGAAAATATTTCAGTATGGAAAATAGTTATCAAATATCAGCCTTTTATATTTATTTCTGGGAGTAAAGCAAACCATTTTCTCTCATGCAGGGGCTATATTTCTTTAGTGGGACAAAATGAGTAATGAGTTTAAAATTGCAAACACTTAAACAATGACAGAGATATTGACCCATTACTTAACCAATAGGTGTAATTGAGACATAATTGTGATTTTTACCTTACTCTTTTTACGTAAGGTTATATCTTGAGCACTTATCAATATCATTAATGATTTGTTATGATTTGTTAAAATATTTTCAATTGTGTCATAATATTTCATTGAATAGCTTTACCATTATTTATTTAACCAGATTCTAATTTATAAATGTTTCCAATTTTCATACATCCAAAAAGTCAAATCTTTTTCTGTACTTAAAAATATTTTCAAAAGTTAAAATTTGAGAAATATGATGTTATTAACATTTTGAAGCTCTTGATATAGAACCATAAATTACTCAAAAATATGATACAAAATTATAGTATTTTAAATATAAAATTATATACTAAAGCTATTATAATTATTTAACATTTGTTAGCTTTTGATTTGTACTCATTCATCTTAATGTTCTTTACATATTTGTTTTAAAAGTTCTTTCTTGGACATAGAGTAGTATGGCTTATAATATATATATATATATATAATTATTAAAATATAAAAAATACCAAATACCTCAAAAATTAGTTAATTTCCTTTGAGAACAGAGAACATAATATAATATCCTGAGAAGTTTACTACCTATAACACTTGCTATAAGACTTTTTTCACATAAACAGATACTAATTTAGAATATGTACTTTTTATTTTATTTATTTTTATTTTTTCATAAACTTTTGAGCAAGGGTATTGAGGATACTAATTTTTCTCATATGTGTTGACATTTAAATAGTCACTAATATCTATCAGAAATGAATGATTTAAAATAATAAATATTAAGCTTCAAAGGTTAATTCATGTTCATTTTAAATATCTGTTTTACTACTCTATAATAAGCTCTTACAGTATTCCACACCAGATGTTTGCAATGTAGCAAAAACATTATTGATACCATATTTCATTGCTCCAAGTGGAAATTAACACTTAGTTTCTATACTATTTAAGGACTGAAAAGTGTTTCACTTTTCTAACCTGTAAAAATTCAGGTTTAGTAAGTTGTATGGTATGTTAGTTTGTGACAGCTGCCCTAACAAAATACCACAGATGTTGTGACTTAAACAACAGAAATTAATTTTCTTACAGTTTTGGAGGCTGAAAGTCCAAGATCAAGATGTCAGATGGTTTAGTTTCCATATTTAAAGCATAAGGTTTTCTTACAAAATGTAAAGTTGTTCTTTTTTATTACATAAACTCTGAAAAATATGATAAATTATATTTTTAAAAAGGATTCAAATAATACAGAATCTTACTGCCCAGAAACAAGCATCTGAAAGTGTTGCTACTTTTTTTAAAGATATTTTATATGCTTATATCCAACAACACTCTTTAAAATAAAAATTAAAACCATACTAAATGTAGTGCTTTATTTTAAAAGCCTACTTTTTCTCATTTAACATTACACATTTTCCATGAAAGAATTTATATTTCATAATTTTTATCTTTTCTCTTTTAGATTAAAGCTAGGAATTTTTAGATATTCAGAATTTCAAGTAACACTGATTAACAAATTTCTATACAAAATTCTATGTATCTGTGATAATCTCTAGTTAACACATTCCCAGAAATGAAACAGCTGCCTAGAATTTGTATCACATTTCATGTTTCAAAGATCTAAGTAATAATCATTGTCAGATAGTTCCAAAATCTGATTCATCTTGCTGTTGGTATTAATTCATCATATTTTCTTATTGAAGTTGTGATTTTCCCTGCTCTTCAGTATGAAAGATGAGTTTTGATAGTATCCTGAGCCTTTTGGCTATTATGTTAGAAAACTGTAGGTCTTATTTACATCTTGTTTTTTTTTTAGCAGGCAATCACCTTTTATCCAGGATAAGTCACCTGGTGCCTCATGGAAAAAGAGCATCTCCAGCCTGCAGGAAAAAAATAACAGACCTTGTGACAAGGTCTTACCTGCTGTGCTGCCCACGCACGTAGGGGATCCTAGGTAGAGTTGAGAGTCTCATGGCTTGCAGGGACAGAAAGTACTTCTTGGTGCTTGTTAGGACAGAATTCCTTTTGCCAGTACTGCCAGACTACTCAGTATCTCTACATGGAAGAAGGGAGTCTCAGGGCTCAAAAGGAGGGAGAAAGCTTCCTCTTCCAAATGACCTTCCTTATTGGCACCACCAGCAGGATGACATTGAATCAGAAAGAGAAAGAATACAAACTGGGTTACCTTTCATTGCTAAATTGATAGTCAGAAAATGCTGGGCCTTGGTTACTTTTTCTATAAGTCATCTTATTACTTCAGCCTTGGGTCACTAACCAGTCTGCCTTCCACTTTCTATCTTTAAGAGTTCTTGATTTTCTCATGAATTTTCTCTAAGATTTGTAGTTGTATTTAGCCAAAAAGAACAGGGGAAATGAGTTCATATCACCTTGTAACGGATCCAAGTCTCTTCACGATAACATTTAGCTAATTATTTCTGAGTTTATATGTATGCTACATTCTTTTCTTGTGTCTATCTTGAATACTAGCATATTCTCTCTCTCTCTCTCTCTCTCACACACACACACACACACACACACACACACACACGCACACACGCACACAGACACACACACATGACAGTATATGTCATATAACAGTGCCTTTATTTATAAATGCAGTCAGCTTCAGAAGGCATCAGATTGTGTTTCTTTGAATTTATGTTTAAGATATATAGACATAAACAAAGACTTCTTCTAGGACATACCATAGAATTATAATGATTCATGTAATTTTGTAGGACTTTGACACTGTTCTTCACTGAAGACATTGTCTATCAAATAGCAAAGGCTTATTAATTCTAAATGGAATAAAACCCTTTCTATGTTTGTCTGTGGCTACTGAAGCTCTCCCACATTTCAAGGTCTTAATATCTCTATAGACTAAATAAAACATACTATGTTCACAGCCTCTCACTTTCCCGACTCCTCTGGCTATCAAATGAAGCCTCCAACAAACATCAGCACTACCCTTGACCAGAGACAGTGAGTGGCCAGCTGTGTATAATATGGCAATGTCTGAAAATAGCCTTTATAATGTTTTCTACCCAAAGTTGTAGGTGTTTAGTATATTCTGTTTATGAGAAGAGCTATGTAGTGAAAGAATATAACTTTTGTAGGTAAAAACCTCCTGTTTTTTTAAGATCTATTTCTTAGATATGCGACATTTTACAAGATTCTTGAACCTCAGCTTCTCAATCTATAAAATGCACAGTATTTTCCTCAATATTTTGGAGGATTAATGTAAGAAAAAGATGATATACAGTGCATAGATTTAATAAACATAGCTGTTATGGTTATCTGCAAAACCACAAGAAAGCTCAGATTCAGACTAACCTCCTGGAGTTCTCTATGTGCCTTCCTAAATGTCTCTGCTTAAATCTATTACTTGACACTTCTCATTTGCCTCAGTCCAACACAGCATGAATAAGAATGCTGCCCTGTACCCAGTAAGCAGTCCGTGAACTAGTATTTGTTTACTTATGTCAACCATATTTTTTCTTCTGTTTTAGTATATTGTAGATGAAGTTTCCAGAGAGGACTCTGCATGTCCTTTTCTACCCTGTACTAAACCTACACATGTCTTATTACCGTCTCTCTACCCAAAATATTCACATGGTCCCCTTGTACAAAGCGTCTTAGCTGACTTTAATTTGGAAGGATGTAGGCAACTTTGCATTTGGGCCTAAACAAAGCTTCACTCTCAATCTTTTTTAAACAGCCATTAGTGTCCATGTTACTTTATTTTCAGGAAATTCTTCTTCTCACCCCCTACTTAGTTGTCTCCCCTTTGATAACCAGCATTCTGTGCATTCAATAAATAGTGGTACATTTTGGGAATAACACTGACAATATCAGGGCCAGTAAATGGCCTTTCTAGACATGTGCAATAGCTATAAGAGTAGCCTTTAAAGATAGAAACTTCTCAAAACAACTATTTTTTTTTTTATAAGACTTTGGGAACTCAATGGATTTTACACAATTCTAGAGCAAAATAAATATAGATAATTAATACTTTATTTTTCAAAATTATATTTTACTAAGATAAATTTAATTTCTCTAGTATCCACTTCTGTTTTTGAGATGACCAAATGAGATATTTGCATAAGTTTAGAAAGGTAGGAGTGAAGGCGGTCATGACTCTCTAAAGGTTAAGGTCAATGAGAGATTGTAAAGTTGCTGATGAGTTTAAGCTTATCTTGGCTCACCTCCTTTCATGTCTAACTCTTTTTCCTGACTTCTAGCTCTGTTGACCAGTAATCCCAAGTGCACCACTAGGTGTAGAGGCAAGAGCCCAGCTTACCAGACTTTCCTGCAAACTCTGGCTTTTCCACATGTATCACTATTTAGGAGAGCTGCTCAGAGACTTTTCTCTGATCTTCCAGCTCCCCTTGTAGCTATTACTTCACAAACTCTTCTCTCAATTATACTATATCTAGCTGTGATCACAGGTCCTTATTCTATAACAATCATTATGGGTCTACTTCCCTAATAAAATTGTGGCAGATATAAAATGTTTGGTTTGTTTATTTTCCATTTATAATTATAGCTAAAACTTGTATTTGTTTGTTTTATTTCTGATTTGATAGATTACAACTATGTAATATCTATGGGCACATAAAAATGACATTTTACTGGTAGTATCAGTGGAATATTAAGCAGTAGGTTATTAGGAGTCTTCTATATATTTTACATTAAAAGAATAAGTTGAGTAGGTGGGTCAAGAGAATGACTTCGGAATCAAATAGACTTAGTCTGAATCCCATCTTCTTCATTTACTGTTTTATATAATTATTGAATCTATCAATATGTTACTTTCTTCACACGTAAAATTGAGATAATAACATTTAATTAATAAAGTTGTTAGAATTATTTAGTTCTTTTAACGAAATCTCTGGTATATAGTAGGTAATATTATTATAGAGTGACTATCATTCACTAACTTTCTATACTAAGCATGTCACATATATCACCTTTAATCCACAGTACTCAGTACAGCAGTGTTTATAATCTTTTTTTTCTGGTTAGGAAGAAGATTGAGGTTCAGACTTTCTTCTCTACAAACTGAATTTCTTATAAATATATGTCATAAGAACAGTTTATTTTGTCCTTATGGAACAGTAATCAGAAATACAGTAATTTCAATTCACTAAAATAACTGAAGAAGATAGAGACATGAATAAGCCAAAGAGATAAGCGACCCAAGATTATCTTTACCTAACATGAATCTCATGTGGTTTCACCAGCAGATTTGTTTTCTAATTTAAAACAGTGAACTTGTTTTACACCATCTCAGTAAGTATGACTAGTTCAGAAAACAGAGTTAGTTCTGAAACGTAATTGAAAAACAGAAGTAAATTTACCTCAGATTCAAAAATTTCCACTGATAACTCTCAATTTACATAACTTTTCTAAAGCCCACTAGAACTTGATACACTATAAACCTAGTAGAATGCACTGACTTCTGTGGAAGTAGCACAGCAAGAGTGACTATTATAAGAGTTTTGTAATCAGATAGGCCCGTCTTTTACTCCAGCTCTGAGACCTAATGTCTGTGCATCTTTGCATAATGTTTTAAACCCACACTGAGACTCAGTTCTTTTATCTGTAATAGGAGAATAATATATCCTACTATTGGAATAATGTTAACATTAAAAAGAAATAATATATTAAAAAGAAAACAGTTTCATGATAGATGGGCAAAAGGTTTGAAAAGACATCTCACCAAAAAAAGATAGATAGCAAATAAGACATGAACATATGCTTAACGTCATTAATTGTTAGGGAAATGCAAGCTAAAATCACAAACACCACTACACACTTATTATAATATTCAAAACCAAATTAAATAAAAACAAACAACTAACTAACTAACAATAACAAGTGCTGCTGAACATGTAGAGCAACTAAAATTTTTAAACTTTGATGGTTAAAATAAAATATTATGCAGCTACTTTGAAAAAGAGTTTGTATAAAGTAAAATATGCACTAATCACCTAGGAATCCCACTCCCAAGTTGTCACTCAGGATAAATTAAAAAATACATATACACAATAACTTGTACGCTTAGGTTTATAGTAGATTTCCTCATAATCATCAAACGAGAACAGATCCAAATGTTCTTCAACTGGCAAATGTATAAACATATTGCCATAAATCCATACAGTGGAATGCTATCCAGCAGTAAAGAGAATAGACTAATGACACAACAGTGTGCATGATCTCAACTGTGTTTTGCTGAGTGAAAGAAGACAGACTCAAGGCACGATTATGAAGATGGACTATTTTGAGATCTTGATTGTGGTGATAGTTACATTAAAATATGATGGTGACAACACTCAAAGAACTCTACACTGAAAAAAAGTGAATGTTACTCTATGTAAATTATATCCCAATAAAAAAACAATTTAACCTGTCATAATTCACAATGTACATTTTGTACATTATCAATTTGATCTTCAGTTTAGTTGCTAGATATCATTTTCCTCCTGATTTCATAGGTAAAGATGAAATATTGAATACAAAACAAACAAACAAAAACAGAATCTGTTCCAGGTTTTCTAATTCCTAACCAGTTGTTCTCTCTGTCAGACATTAAAATGCTGTGGTGCATTTCTCTGAACCTACATTGCTTGATACTTTAAAAACACCCCATGGTATTTTTCCCATTAAATAGCTTTGTAACAAAAACTGTATATCCCAAGGTGCCACACTTTTTATGCTGTTTTTTTCTTATTCTTAGGAAAGGGTGCAAACCTCCCTGGAATAATTGACTATCCTTTGAAGTTTCATATTTTGTATCTTTATTCTATTGCTATTCTTTTCTGAAAAAAAAAATAAATGCATTAAAAAACATCAACAAAACTCCTGCCAAACTGCAAGGTTGCTGCTCTTGGAGAATTTAAGAATAGGTTAGTTTTGTTTCTTCTTATAAGCTCTCTCCCCGGGAATGATAAATTAGACAAGCCAGCAGGTCAGCTTTGAAGACACTCAAAGCAGACATGTGGCACCACACAGATTACTTTTCTTTAGTGAGATGGACATTTATCCTTCCCTTTTTCTCCCACAGTGAAGGAAAGCCACACAAAGAAATTTAAACTTCATGCAGCAAGCAGATTAATCACTCATCTCCAATGCAAAGGCACTCCCTCAAGAGCAATTGGCAGATTTCTTCTCCCCTAAGATTTAACCATCAGCTAGAACTGAGAGGCCAAACCAAAACATTAACACTTTCCCAGCTCTTTTGACTGGTGACTCAAATAGTCCTTCCCTCCTATCCACAGCATACTTAGAGAACAATCTTCTACCTTGTTAAATAAATTTGGGCTGATTTTAGATGGGAATTAGATGTCTATCCTGACAGAAACTAATTATGTAAATTGTAACTATGTAATTATGAACCAATTATGTAAATATAGTATCCAATAGCTCCTGGGGTTCTATGGAGGATCATTACATAGTGATGTTTGACGATGTCACTGGCCATTGGCAATTAAACTCAACTTCTAGTCTTTTCCCTATCCTAGAGGTTTAGGTATCCAGGGGTAGGAGGTAAAACTGAAAGTTCCAAACTTCTAATCACCTGGTTGGTTTTCCTGGCAACCAGTCCCCATCCGTGGGTGGAGTCTAATAGTCACCTCATTAGTATGAGGAAAGACATCTTTATCACTCTCAACACTTAGAAAATTCCAAGGATTTACGGAGTTGTGAGACCAGAATTATAAATTAAGGCCAAAATCTTATAAATCACAATACTGCAGGTGGGTTTAGTAGGATGATGGCATATGTCTTTTGAAGCCTAAAACATAAATAAATAAATAATAGATAATCAATAAATAAATAAATAGATAAATAGATAAATAAATAAATAAATAAATAAATAAAAATGTGTTAGTAGAAGAGCTGAAATAAGGAGCTGGAGTTTGACCAAAACACTCTTTCCCAGGTCAACTTCTTTATCAAAGTGATATCAGATGCCCTCATCTAGACCAATAAATTGTAATCAGAAGGATGGGCAATAAAATTAACCAATGGAATAAAATATGTGTAAACATAGAAATAATACTAATATAACTTTTCTATCTGCTACCTTGTAGATAGAGATATGGAAAATTTCTAGTCAAGCAGTGATGAATCATACATAATTCTAGCTACTCTCTAGTCTACTGTTCCTGAAAGAGGGGTGCCTAAGTTTCTTATAGGTTGTCAGAGATGCTTTATAAAAAGTGAATTCCTGGACTCTACTCCAGATTTCTAAGGTTGAAGATATACAAGAATTGGCATTTTCATAATATTTTCTAGAACATCTTTACTTACAGTAAAGATTGAAACCCAGTGTTTCATGCCTTTTATTTATAAATTAAAAGTAATATTTGATACCACCTAAGGTCCTTTTTAGCCCTAGAGATAGACTCTTCCTAATATATGTAAGATGTAGAATCTATAATTTGTCTGTATAAGACAATCTGAGTAAAGGCAAAATGTGGAATTTGCATGGACAAAATCTTTGTCAATTTTGTTCACTAATAAATCCCTGGCACTAAGAGCAATGACTGTACATATTGGGCAATCAAAAATATCAGTTGCATTTGTACATTTTTAAAAATTTTCTTAAGTATATCATTATTTGATAGCAAAAGAACACAAAGAGAAATAGTACGAAAGAAGAGCAATGACTGTTTTCTAAGAATAGGCGCATGGTGATGCTAGATAGTAAACTAGAGCAGTACATGTTAATCCATAGTCAGCTCTTTATGTACTTTTTGAGTACTCTTTTCCTTAAACTTCATCACTTTCAATGATCCAGAGAAACAGCTTTAGCCCCAAATTCACCTTCATTTCACTGCAAGACATTTTTTCCTCATGGGCTTATTTTGTTTTTAGTTTGTAAATCTCAGTAACTTAAATAAATTTGTACAGTAAAATAACATTTATCTAAGTTTACCTTCTCTAGTTAGGCAAAGTAGAAAAGCAAATAGCAAATCTCTATTGAAATAAGATGGAACTTTGGAAAGGCAGTGACTTGAATGATGACATATATGAGGTACTAAGGATCTTGGCTATCTTGCCCACATTCCTTCAGTGTTTTTCATTTTTCACATGTTAAGTACATTTAAATATTAAGTTGCACATAATCAGTAAAAGCAGTGAAATTACACAGAAAAAAATAATTTCATTCATAACTTCTCTATCTCCTTTAAAGAAGAAAAAAACCCCTTACACCCCGACATCTAATATGTATATGCACTAGAAGGTGTCTTTATTTTGTTTTGTTTTGTTTTCTAATTGTGAAGGTATTATACAGATGTTGTTGCAACTTGTTTTTTCAATTAACAGAACCTATGGATATCCCTTTATGTTATCAGATCACCTAATGCAATTTTATCTCACTCTGTTTAATATTTTAGAATTTGGGGTTAATGCACTTTCTTTTACTTTTTTACTGTACATGGATATTCAAGTTTACTTCTATGCTTTGCCAATATAGTGAAATATTTTTTTCACATATATTTTTAAAGACAAACATTTAATTTTATATTAATTAGGTTTTCTTTTAAGTGTGGGTCAAGGGCATTTTAGTTTTCAACTTTAATGAGGGCCTTCCAAATTAGTTTTTAAATAAAGTTTATGTAAACCAAACTGAATTTTAGATCATAATAAAGGATAAAAGCATTTATTTGAGTGAAAAGAGCTGCATCTCGGAAGACACAGGTCCAGGCAGCAACCTAAATTGTGTTCCACCAAGACAAACGGGAGACTACCTTTTATGGCAAGAGTTCCTGCTCAGGTTCCCAATTAGGTCAGTTTTATGTAAATATAGTATTCAAATTGTGCGATTCTGATTGGTTGAGATAGGTTCAAATGAGGATATAATTTGTATAGTTCTGACTGGATGAGGGACAGGTCTCAGTCCAATGGTAAAGAAATAAAACCTGGTTTTCCTACAGTGATTGATGGCTTAAACAAGCAGGGCATAGTGTGGAAAACCAAGAGTTCAATTTGAGGTTATTTCAAATATACAGGGTATATGAGGCGTTCCTATCAGCCAGCAGCCACTAGACCTTCATTGTTCATAAAATTTGGGCCCTCAACTGACCAATGGGAATCCATCTCAGTAGATAAATTCCTTTACTGGGATCACATCAAATGAATCTTTCTTTTTTGGGGTCCACAGTTAATATTTTCTCTAATATGTGCCCATTTCATAACATCTTCACCCATAGTAGATTTCACTTTGTTATTCTCCCTAACTTTGTGAAACAACAATATGTCTTACTTTTATTTTATTACTTTTATTACTTTTATTTTAAGTTTTAACTTCTATTTTTCTAAACTACTGATGAGGTTGAGCAACTTTTCATATGTTAATCATTTGGTTGCAATTAAATTTCAAAGAACTAGGAAAACTTATTTATTTGTCCATATATATATACGGGTTTAGTTCTGAGCTCTCAATTCTGTTTTATTGTTTTTTTTTTTTGTTGTTGTTGTTGTTGTCTGACATCTTGAGGCATGCTAGACTCCTTCATGTTCAGCAAAATGGAAGTGTAGATCTAACTAGAGAAAATGACCTCTAGAAGCCTCTCCCATTGTTTGAAGCCACTCCTCACTTCAAACCCAAAACATTTTTCTATTCCTTTGTAAACCTGATGATTTGGGATTCTCAAAACTATTACCATTGCAATGTGCCTCAATTTGAGCAGCAATCTCATTTTAAGCCTCTGAGTAAGCAGCCACCTTTACTTTCCAGGCCTCTTCTCACAGGGCTGTCATGATACTGAAAGCCCTGAGGACAATAGTTGATTAATTCAGTTTTCTCTGCATGAAGACAGTTTAGCTCAGAAATGTCTAGGGTGTCTCTGAATGACCTGATTCAAAGCAAGATAATTTTTCAATGGAGAGAACCATGATACCACAGAGAAGAACTAGTTCTCTGTAGGAAAATCACACAAAAAGAATAACTCTACCCTTCAGAGAAATTAAAGTTTGCCCAAATATTCATTGCTTTTCTAATTCAAAAGAGATGTATTGACAGTGAACACATTGCAACCAATTGGTTTAATTTTTAGGAGGGGAAGCAAAGAAAATTTTTAAAAAAGACTATCAGAATATAATGTCACTTCTGATTTTCCCTTCCTCAAAAAAATAGTCTTTCATCCAGATAAATTACTCTGCCATACTGCATTACCTAATAGAACAGACCAATGTCTCTAATTCAGAAAATTCTGTTTACTATTTAAAACCAATTGTGGCATAAACCCATTTACAATATAAGTGAGTGGTTGCCACTTTCTAAAAAGTATTTACCCCTGAGTATCAAGAGATAGACAAAAATGTCACATGCAGGACAAGATACCTGCCAAATATTGAGAGAGAGAGAGAGTCTCTTTTTGAAGATGTTGCCATTGGGCAAGTTATTATTAAAACAATTTGTTGGAAGCAAATTATAACTTATACTAGCTTCACTGGGAGAGCCATGCATGGCCTCTAAATTAATGGAGATGCAATATTCCATAGCATTAATCTTTTGGTTACTTCTTCTGTTGTCTTTAATGAAATTTCATGCTTAATAATACTATAATAGTATTTTGTATCTACTGTTCCATAAAAAGAATACCATGTGAGCATATGTTGTGTGTACTCAAGCATAGCAAATGGAGAGAGAGAACACTAATTGTGTGTGTATGTGTGTGGGGGGAGATAATGTTAAAATATTTTTACAATTTAGGCTACATCTTATTATACATGTGGTAAGAGATAATATTGTGTTAAGTTGATTACTTAAGTCAAATTTAGCAGATAAACATTACATCAATAGTATTTTTTAATGAAATTTAAGTAATCACTTTGGAAAATTTAAAGAATGAGGTGATTCGTATATTTAACTATTACTAATTTTCCATTTTGGAAGTTCTTTGACAAGTATAGTACCAATTAATCAGTGGGCCACTAGCTATTGGACCCTTCTATAAATCTGTTAGGTTTGACCATTCTCTCATTTACATGTCTGTTCATCTAAATTTAGTGAATGGCTCCTATATATGAGACCTGTGCAAAGCAGTGGGACACAAGTCTAAAGAAACACAGTCACTGCATGTAAAATTTTTACATTCAGAAGACTGACCTGCAAATAATGACAAAAACATAAAATGTATGCCATAACTGAAGCATAAACAAAGTGCAATAGGGGCATGTGAAAAAAGAATATATAAATTAATTTGGAGGAATAAGGTAAGTTCTCAACGATAGAGTAAATTGGGTGTCTAGGGAGTAGGAGTTTGCAATTATAAATCTTAAGAAGACATTCTAGGCATACATAAGAAATAATTGTGTATTAGGACAAAAACAAATAATGTAGATGTTCAAAATAAGGAATATACAAAAAATACTGGACATGTAGAAGGGGTCATATCATGATAGACTTTTTATGTTAAGATTTAATTTTTCTAATAAATGATTGCAAGGAATTAAAGAATATGAAACAAGAGTTACTTGATAAGGTTTAAAGAGTAAAGAGATTTTGGCTGTGTCAATCACATATGGAAAATGATGGCAATCAGGAAAAACTAGAGTTGTATGTCCATTAAGAAAATGTTAAAATTGTCAAGAATAATTTACAAGAGCTAGAACGAAGGCTGTGATGCTTTATCTAAGTTGTCACTTTGGGGCATAGGCTTTTTATAATATCCTCTTATTATCCTCTCATACACATCTTAAAATTTTATATCTTCTTGGTAAAGCTCTACTTTTCTTAGTATTTAGCATCTTTATTTTCCCTGGTACTTTTTAAATTTAATATAAATATATTCACTCTAGATTTCTTTTATTTCATCTTTGCATTTGGTTATCTTTTTCTATACTCTTATTTTTATTGAACACATGACATTCTTGAAGTGAACATCTTGTAGGATTCATACAGTTGGATCAGGTTTTGTATGCAATATGAAAAATCTCTTTTTATTAGTGTTTTTAGACTATTTTCTTTTAATGTAATTATTTGTGTTTATAACTTGTTATATCATTTATGCATATTTAATTTTTTTCAGTTTATAGAATCAATAATTTACCATGTCTTGGAATGTAGAAATATTTCCACCATATAGACCCCCATGTTCTGCTTCCCTTTGGCTATATAGTAGTTGCCTTATATATTGTATTTAAATATAGTGAAAATCTTATCTGGCAATGTTATTCTCTCTGATTTCAACTGCCAGATAAACTTTAACTAACTTAAGAAAATAGTAAAACAATATTTACCCTGATATTTACCAATTCTTTTGCTCTTTCTTTATTCCTGATGTACCAAGTTTCTTTCATTTTATATCAGTAATCAACAAATTTCTTCAGTTTTCCTTGAATTAAGAGTTTTTATTTTAACTTATAAAGAATATGATTGTTGGTCATAGATTTTAAGATTCTTTTTTTTTCAGCACTTTGGAAAAACATTGTGCTCTTTCTGAACCCAGTTATAAATTATGAGAATTTCCTAGTAATTTACATAAGTGTTTCCTATAGGTAATACATTATTTCTTTGGCTGCTTTCAAGATTTATTTTTGTCTTTAGTTCTCACTGTTTTGTTATAATGTGTCTCACTGTGGAGTTCTTGCTTGGAGTTTGTTCAACTACCTGAATCTGTAGGTTTATGTCTTGGGCCAAATGTGGAAAGATTTTACTTATTATTTCTTCAGATATATGTTTCACCCCCACTTTCTTTGTCTTTTCTTTCTGGAACTCTAATAACACACATGTTAGACCTTTTCTTGTTTTCTCATATGTTTCTCAGCCTATTCATTTTTTTACCAATATTTTTTTCTCTCTTGTTCAGATTGCATAATTTCTATTTATCTGTTTGCAAATTTACTGACTCTTTTGTTTATCTTGATGCTGCTATTGAATTTATTCAGTCAACTTTTTATTATAGAAGTATATATTTTGAATTTTTATAATTTTATTTTGGTTCCTTATATGTGTGTGTATATTTGCTGCAACTTTCTATTTTTACACATTTTTTTTCAAAATTTTTTATGATTAGTAGTTAGAACATTGTTTTGCAATAGCTGTTTTAAGATCTTCATCAGATAATCCCAATACCTCAGTCATCTTAGTATTGACATTTATTATTTTTTACCATAAAAATTAAAATGTTTGTGGTTCTTTGTATACTGAGTAATTTTGGCTTATATCTTGCATATTTTGAGTGTTATTATGAGATTCTGGATCTTATCTAAATCTTATAAAAATGTTAATATTTTTGTTTTAGCAGATAATTGAATTGATTAGTTTCAGTCACTAGTTACTACCTGCCTTTTGAGGGTTGTGGTTCCAACACTGTATTTATTTCAAACCTTTGTGGTGTACTCATATTTTTTCCAGGTATATGCCATCTAAAGGTCATTATGAAAGCTGGGTGATGGTTTATCTTTGAATTCAGTTTTCAAAGTCTTTGGCACACTTTCTCATATCTAGAGTTTGAAGATGATCTCTGAAGTATATAAACTTTATTAAGTATCTTTTCCTAGCCCCTTCTACATGATTTCCTTGGCAATTTATGATTTCTTGAGGCTTTCCAGTCCTCGGGATTACACATAAACTTGGGTCTTTAGCTTACCTGTTCTACTATGCCTTACTACAATTGGGCTTTCAATTCAGCCACTTTTAAATTGTGCTCAACCAGATAACCCAAGATAATTTCCCCACCTTGAGGTTTTTTACTTTAATAATCAAGGCAAATATACTTTATCATGGTTAAGGAATGGACATCTTTTTGGGGGGCAATTATTCTGTCCACCACATTTTGCTTTCTGACCACCAAGTTTCACATCTGTCTCACAAAAGACTTTCACCCTATCCCAAGGTTTCTAAAAGTCTCAACACATTAATCATCAATTATAAAATCAAAATCTCTTTCATATCCAATCAGATCAAAAGTCCCAGATATCATGTAAATTAAGTATAGGTAGACTTCTAAATATTATCATTCCAGGGCATAATTTCTATCTGTGAACATATAAAACTTCAGAAACAAGTTATTGGCTTCCAAAATAAGATAGTGAGCAGCAAAGGAAAATAACTACAGTCATTCTGGTTCTAAAATGGAGAAAATAAACGGGAAAAGGGAGTCAGACATACCAAATAATTTAGAAATCCAGCCAGGTGAACTTCATTTTCCTCCAAAACCTGGAAATAATCCTCTTTGGCTCATGGCACCAACCTCTGGGCTCACAGCTAGGTCCCCTGGACTTTCAATTTTGCCCTCAGAGTCATTCTTCCTTTTTCACATGTGTGTTGACAGCTACATAGTTTTATTAATCTGTTTCCTCCCAGCAGAATTTTGGGGGTCTTTTGTTTTCTGCTCTTTCTACCCCTTTCAATCTAAGCTGGCAGATGTTCTGTTATATAAAATTCTTAAAAACCATGTGGGTTTTCTATATATGTTAGTGAAGATTCACTCCATTAAGCAACAAGCTCATCTACAGCTTTTTCATAGTCCCTTCTCTAGTGTTGGTTTTTGCTGAGATGGCTGAGGAAACAAGACTTTATAGTTCTGAGATGTTCTCTGATGTTATTGGTTGAATCTGCGAGCTGCACCCTTAATCTCTTCAAAGGATCTTTGTGTGACTGAGTACTCTGGCTTTTTCATCTTTCTAAGACATTAGCAAAAAGTTGTATAGCCATATCCTCAGTCTCTTCTCTAGAGTATGCTTTTCTGACAGGATATCTCTTGATTTTACCAGCTTTCATCATCTGAATAGGCTGAAAATTTCAAAACCATGAAATTCTAATTCCTTTTTGTTTAACAGTGCTCATTATTTATTTCTCTCCTCTCTTATTCTACTATAAGTAGTAAAAATAAATCAGACCCCATCTCTAGTACTTTACTTAGAAACCACCTCAGGTAAATGTCCAGTTTCACCACTTACTCATTCCACTTTCCAGCCTACTGCAGGACACACATACACAGGTTCACTGCCACTATATGATAAGAATTTTCTTTTTTTCACTTTCTAATAATATTTTCCTTATTTCCTTTTGAGCTTTCAACAGCAGGGACTTAAAAGTTCATGATTTTATTAACAGTCTGTGCACAATAATTTAGAAATTCTCTCAGAGGACATGTTTTTCTACCATGCTTCTCACTTCCTCTGAGTCCTCAATGGAAGAACCTTTAGCATCTACGTTTCTGTTAACATTATGTTTAAAGCAATCTAGATATTTTCTATCATGCTTCTCAAAATTTTTCCAGCCTCTGTCTAATGTTAAATTCCCAGGCCATGTCTACATTTTTAGGAATTTATGACAATGACATTCAACTTTCAGGTACCGATATGTTTATGTTTTTTAATGCTGTTATAGTACGTTTTCACAAACTTAGCATGTTAAAAATAATATGGTAAGTCTAACATGAGTCTCATTAGTGTAAAACAAAGATGTCAAGAGGTCTGCATTTCTTTCTGGAGATTTTAGGTAGGAAGCCACTATCTTGCCTTTTCCAGCTTTTAGATACCACTAGATTCCTTAACTCAAAGCTCCCTTTCTTTACCATTTTCAAGGTCAGCAACATTGCAATCTCCCTAATCCTTCTGTAGTCTTCATATCTTTGACTGGTTACAACTGGGAAAGCTCCACTTTTAAGAATTTATATAATTAGGTTAGGTCCACCTAGATAATCCATAATAATTTCTTTATCCCAAGGTCCTTAATTCAACTACATCTGCAAAGTTCCTTTTGCCATGTAAGGTAACATACTTTTAGGTTCCAGGGACTAAGGCTTAGATTACTTTTTCCTTTTTTGTGGGGGAGAAAGGCATTATTCTGACAAACACTATGGAACTCATCATATCACAATAAAACTAGAGATTAATCAGATGAGTAAAGAAAATATTTTGTTTATGATGAATCAGATAGAAAAAAAAGTTGAAAATACTGCATTTTATAATTTAGTGGGTTAAAAAAGACAAATATAGAAAGATTTTAGTTGAAGGTATGATTAAACTCATTTAAAATAAATAGGTATGCATAAAGTCTCTATTGTGTCATTTTCCAGCTAGTTGACAATTTCAAGTGCCAGAGAATTGAATAAAGTTGTAAGGCCAGTTTAACAAAGCTATTTCCAAAGAAAAAATAGATCTGAAACTCAGCTTCTGTGGAATCTTCCCTCCATGTGTAGATGTGCTTCAAGAGAGTATTAGAGTTGAGAGGTTAGTTACAAAGAAGATAGTATATCCTCATGTAAACTCAAGATAACAAATAAGATTAATAATTCAGGAAACTGGAAGAAGAAAACATTCACTCAAAAGCTGTAAGAAAAATATGGATGATAAAAGTAAAAATTATTTTATCAAAATCTCTGAACATAAATGAGTTCTTAATTATTGAAAAAAAAATTTAATATAAACAAAATGAAGTCATATTCCAAACAGCTACCTTGATTTGCTTTTTTTCCTTCCCCCAATCCATTTCAATCCCATTTTCCCCCTGCTGCCTTTAACTACAGAGATGTGAAATCTAAAACTGTATTTTTTATTCTACCTTACAGCTCTATGCAGCTAGTTTTGACCTATAAGAAAAGGATTCAAGCCCAATCCCATCTGATTTTGGAAACTAACCAGGGTCAGGCCTGATTAGTACTTGGATGGGAGTTCACCTAGGAAGATCAGGTGCTGTAGGCTTAAAAAAAAAAAAAAAGATGATTAAGTCATCTGTAAAATTCAATTAGTTAACACTCTGCTTTCTTGATTTTCACTCGATCTTCATTGTCTTCTTCCTGCTTTAAAAAGGAAAACAATACTTAGAACTAGATAATCATTTCATTACCATTATATCTTGGTAAGAAGAATTGTAGAAATGCTGGCCCTAACACCATGAAGCCAACTTACGCCTATCACTTTAGCCATTATAAATGGAATCTTCTTTGGTTCTATTCTTAACAAGTTTCTAATTAGTAAAGTCAATGATAAGTTTTAAAACATCTCTGTAATGATCCAGATTTTGCACTCAGCTGTCCTCCAACTACTTTGCCTGCAACTGGAGGAATAATCGACACTATATTGTTTATAGAGAGAAATAGATTCTGGTTATATTGGATCATTAATTTGTTAAATGATTGTGAACAGCTCCCCTCCCTGCTTCCTGAGAACCATCACCACTAAAACTCTAGTGCCTCCATTTGGGGTGTTGGATATGGGCAATTCCACATGCTCCATTAAGACATAATTTAGTATGTCTGTGAGAGATTTGGTAGAACTTGGATTCTTTCTCCTGGGAGATTTAACCCAGAAATTCTTTTTGATGCTAATGACATTTATTCATGTCAAGGCTGGCATACTGATGGAGTAATAGACTGCTAAATCTGTTTTAACAGTTTATGTATACTTTGAAATATTTTGTCACCACATAGTTCTGAAAGATTTGTTGTCAGGTGATTCACAGTGGTTACAAAGTCATATGTACATGGTTCTACCGTTACTTCACACCTCCGTACTAAGAAAGAAACCTAATATAAAGATGTCAACTGCTGAAGAAAAGGTAAGAGATGTAACCAATGTGATAAAATAGATTTTTATTTATCTTTACATTCCTCATATAACAGCAGCCTTGAGAGATATGGATGGCTATTAGGTGAGTGATTACATTTATACACACATATTTCCCCTCATTATGTGTCTACAAAAGAATGAAAGAAAGAAAGAAAGAAAGAAAGAAAGAAAGAAAGAAAGAAAGAAAGAAAGAAAGAAAGAAAGAAAGAAAGAAAGAAAGAAAGAATGATGCCAGAAACTGTTGCTCTCTAGAATAAAAAACTGACAAGGAATTGGCATATTGCATATTGGTTAAGAGACCAGACTGCTGAGGTTCAAATTTTAGCTGTGCCTCCTTTTACTGCATTATCTTAGGAATGTTACTTAGTGTCTCTTTGTCTTAGGATCCTTTATATAAAGTGAGTAAATAATGATATATCTACTCTGAATTAAAATCCATTCATATATTATTTAAAGCCATTATAGCAGTACTTGGCATACAGTAAAATCATGCTGGCCCATTTTGAACATCTGGACCTCAGAACTGTAATATAATAAATTTAATTTGTTTTAAGCCTCTAAATTTGTGGCAATTTATTACAGCAATACTAGACATATGGTTATATATAGTTACAGTTAGCATGTGGTATGCATTATATACTATTTTTATTATTTTGCTAAATATATTATTACTAATTAATTTAGTGTAATCATGTGGTATCTAGGACAATTCTTGATCCTCACTTTATGTCAGTAGTCCATCCTTGTGGACCGATATCTGAGCTCTGCTCTATATGTTTGTATTTTGAATACTCATAGAAGTAATGATGGGTTTAGAGGCATAATTTTTGAGTAGGTAATCAGAAGGAGATGGGAATTAATCTTGGAACAAGTGAGTATTCTGTGGATGTGAATAATTTCAGTGCCCAGAAAAGACAACTGTGAGTCAACTTAGAGAAGGCCATCAAGACTATTTCTTTTAGAACATTCTAGAAGATTCTCAAACATTGGAATTTAGAAATCTGGTGACTTGAAAAAGTTAGTTGACTCCACAGTTGGAGTTAGAATAATCTTTCTCAAGTGCTTTTTGTTTCACAATTTCACTACAATTGGTCTCTGAAATACCACATTAGCAATTTCTGTTGGCTTCGTATTGAGACCATGGGGATGTGATGTGCCCAGAAAACTAGGAATTGGCATTTATGAGGCACTCGTGACAACTTCTCTGATCATCTTATTTAAATTATAACCTTGTCAAAACTACTGATTGCCCTTCCTTACCACATTTTTCTACTCAGCACATGCCATAATATAATACAAATGTAATGAGTAGTCTGACACTCTTTTTTAATGTTACAACTGCTAACAGCTTTAAAACCTTACAGTCTCCCTTTTCCTTCTGTGCTCCACATTTGGGAAAGCTGATAAGAAATCCTGGGTGCTCAGTGTTGACATCAGAAGCAGATTCAAACTAGGCAAGCCCCTGCTTACAAGTGAGAACTCTCAGTCAGCCCCAACCCCTTCCCACAATAAAAACCCAGGCCAGCATTCTTTCTTTGCTCTCTGAAGCTATTAAAGATCTGCTTGAGAGTCCTAATCTGCTCTCCTCAGAGAGCTCAATAATGTAATAAACCTTTTCATATCCTTATATGTATGTGGCATCATCAGTCTCAACTTCTCAAACAAATATTGAGTGAAAGTTCCTCCAGTTTTTTTTAGGGTGATCATGTAATAAAAAACAATTTACTAATTTATTTATTTTTATGCATTTATGTTAGAATACAAACTCCATGAGGAAAAATATTCTATCTGTATTGTTCACTGCATCCAGAACAATACAGAACATAAACATATATAAAACATTCAGTCAGTTGAGATTACATGTGTGAACATGTGTCCATGAATTATTTCTTTCTAAGTAAAGTAGCTATTGAAAGAGCAAAAATAATTACCTCAAAGAAGAAAACTAGATTTTGGGTAAGAATCATAAAATTCCCCTTCTCCCCACAAAATATAGAAAGTCATCTGTACTTTAGAACAAGTGTAATGTCAAACAAGAGAAACTTGTTTATTTGTCTTATATGTTCATACATTTAGAAAATATTTATTAAACATTATGTAACTGTTAGTATTATAAGTACTAGGGTTCCCATGATGAATAAGACAGATAAGGGCTTTGGTCTCAAGTTGGAGCTGAACTGTCATTCTATATACTTCTCTTTTTTGAATAGTAAAGATATTAGATTCTGAACTTTATTCTCCTAAGAACTCACATTTAAATGTTAAAATTAATATTTTAGTTTCCTCAAAAATATTATTTGTTCTTTTATTTAGTTGTGCAATATCTTGTTGATTGGCAAGTCAGAGACAACAATATGTTCACCCCTACTTTCCCTCTCCTGGAGCATGAAAATTACATTTCTTGCACTTACTTAGGTGGAGGGACATATGACTGAATTCTGGCCAATAGTAAATGGAAGAAGTTAATTGTAAGCTACTTCCACTCCCAACCTTAAAAATTATTCATGTAATACTTTCCATTATATTAGAAGCCTTGTGTTTTAGATGACATCATAATAAGGTACAACTTGTCTGGGACAATTGGTCAGCCTTTGGAGAACAACCATTGAGGAGAGATTTACCTCATGAATGACAGAAACATGAGCAAGAAATAAAAATTTAGTGCATTAAGGCTTTGAGATGTAGGAGATGATTGTTATTATAGCAGAGCCTGACAGGTAAGGTAAACAAAATATTTATTTTCCTGCTTATTCTTATGCATAATACAATTGTTGGTCATATTCCCTTTCAATAATATATCTCTTGGTATCAGTGATCATATTGGCCATTTTCCAATTTTAAAATTAGGAACAATTAGTGCAGATATAAATGGAATTGTTCAATCTTTTCTCATTTTTTAGACTGTGATATTCACACATATACTCATTATTGACTTCATTGGCTGTTTAATTTGGGTGGATCCAATGCTAGATATTTCAAAGAAGAACAAAGTATGTCACTTGATATTTTACTTCTGTGACAGAGAGGTGAAAATAAAGGCACAGCCTTAAACATTTCTATTACTCAGTTGGCTCCCTTTTCATTTTTCATTAGCTGCATGGAATTGCCCTCTAAATGACTAATTAAGGCTGGTGTCCTGAGGTACCCAGTACTCCTAAATGATAATTACTTGAGATTAAAAGCCAAAGACCAACAGGCTTTAAAGTGCTTAATGGGGCAAAGTAACAAGGCTGATATATGTGCTTCCCTGGGCTTGTCACACAGACAGTCTAGGAAACATAAATGAATTTATCTTACTAGGAAATGTATTATTTTCAAATCATGCAGCTCAGATATCAAGAAGCTCAGGGTTCTGGTAAATCAACATTTCTATTACTGAAGCAGCACTTAAAAAAAGATGAAAAGCACTTGAAGTGGTAGCTCTTAAAGTTGTGTCAATGGAAGTTTTAAAATATATTTTTACTTTAAATACATAAAATTTTCATAATTTCATGGGTCTGTTTTTATGGTTACCTATTCTGCTTTACTATTAATCACCTTTGGAATAGCCTTGGCAGCCATTTTGGGTCTCCAATGTCTTGACCTCCTAATAACAGACTGAATGGACCATTTGAGTTTTGGAAGGTATTTTGTCCCAGATATGAGGAATTGGAATTTAGAGAATCTATTGAGCCTGTCTTCATAGTTTTGTCTGAGATATATGTGAACATTTGGTAGACATCTTCTATTATGTGTCTAGAGAAGAAAGACCACAGTTCTGTAGGGAGAGAACAATGAAGAGACTTCAAGGCAGGAGTGGAAATGATGGTGAGAGAGGGTTACCAAAATGTAGCTCTTTGTTTTCAGTTTCTAATAATAGCTGGATCCCTCTGCCCCTGCATGTGGTGCAGTGTCCACACAATTTCATAATATGGTCTATTTTTTGTCTAAGATGTCAAAGTAGGCTTTTGGTACCAATTTTACCACCAATAACAACCACAAAATAGTTAAAATTAGCTTAAGCATAATTTCTCAGATTACCTCATATCATCTTCCTGACATTAAAATGACCAGTTGGTCCTCTCTACCATCTGCCATAGATAACTAGGTACTAGGTATAAAATTCATAATGCCTAATCCTAGACACCAAAGAAACACATAGTCAGTGGTACATTCAATGGGAAAAAAATGCCATTATTATTATGATAAATTCCACTGGTTAATTGTATGACTTGGATGATTGATTAGTTACTAGAAACTGGAAACTGAGGGATGCACAATAGTTGTTTTTGTTTGTTTTTGTTTTTGTTTTTTTAGTTCTTACTCTTCTATTTAGTTCTTTGCTGTGAGCTTCCTGGCAAAAAGAAAAACAAGAACTAATATTATGATTTGGGAAGATGCTTTCTAATTTCAATGAGCAACCACAGCACTTGCTGAGATTTATTTGCAGCAAGAAAATTGTTTGGAGAACATAATTTTTACAGGACATAACAGTGCTATAGGCTTCTCACAGCTTCCACTGATAACATTTTTGACACGTCAGGGGAAAGAGCAAACTTTTATAAAGCTACAAAATGGGTCACTAAAGGGACTCATTTTAGCTAAGTTAATAAAAGATCAAAGTGTATTTCAAGTTAAAAAAAAAATCAGGCAAACCATAGAGACCAAAACATCAGGATAAAGACATCAGGTTTGTCCTCTCAAAATAAATTACCCTAGATCTCAGAAGAGGGGAGAGTTGAAAGCTGGCATACTACACAAGGAACTCATATATGTCTTGCACGTATTTTCTTCAATTTACCTTCTATTTAATGGAATGATATAGAGAAAATTGGAATTTTTTTTTTTAGGCTTATTGTTCTTTAACTTGAGGTAGGATTGATGTTGAAGAAAAATTCAAAGAAAGACAAAAGGTAGACATATTGGGAATAGGTAGGGAAACAGAACATAAGCATTTCTCAGAAGAATGGGGTTACCATGAAAATTCAGAAAGACAAAATTAAATGTCACACATTTTCACTTTTGCCATGTGAGGCATTATAGTTCATAAATGTAATTTTGTAGTTACATTAGGAAGACATTAAACTGAAAATCAGTTAAGTAGTTGTGAAAATTTTGGCAGGTTAAATAACCTTAGTTTTCACACTTGTTAAATGAAAAACAGGAAATTCAAACTGTTTTGTTTGAATTTTATCTTAATTATATTCAAAAAAATATCTCATGACTATTTTACTGTGTTAGGTGATCCAAGATAGTTTAAATAAAGTTCAAAAACATTCTAGACTTTATAATAATGGCTTTAGAGTATTTCTGAGGATTAAATAAATATTTGGAAACTAAGATCAGAAACAATTTAAAAAATAATAAATCTATTTAAAATATGATTTAAGTAAAGAGTTAATTTGTTTCCCTCTAACATAAATTTTAAAACTATTTCCCTGTAACATAAATCTTAAACTATTTCTCTCTAACAAAATTTTAAATAAATAGGTTTAAAATGTATAGAAATAGAGAAGTTTATGGGCATGTTCCAGGCTCACAGACAGAAGGAGAGAAAAATTCAAATCAAATAGCTTTAACTCTATGTGTAGTACTGTCTTCACTTTGTTGTGACCGGAATAACCAGACTCAACCTGAGTGCTCTGATATTAGAGGCAGTTTATTAGCCGGTGGCTGTCCTTCCAAAGGAGCAGCCCCGAAACATAAAAGTACAAAGGTTTTAAGCCCTAAATCCTATAAATCATTTTGTCTAAATCACAAAGGTCTAATATTTCTTTTATTCTCTACCTGTCAACCTAAAGGTGGGTTGTGCAAGCGGGGGTACAGAAGCAGAAAGTGTACTGTTAAAATGTTAGGTTCCCATGGGTAACTGTTAGGTTCCCATGGGCAACTGTTAGGTTCCCAGGGGTAATAGTCAAACAATAACTTTTCAAGCAAGCAGGTGTCCAGAAGTGAGACATGGCGATTAGCACATAGGCTCTTAACCTTAACCTATTACTACATCTTTGTGACCTTTTCAGTAGTACGTCATCACAACTTTACCAATTTTCTCAAAATATAATAAAATAATGTATGTTAAAATGTTTTCTTAAGTAAAAAATAGTACAAACTATACATTCATTCAAGAATGATTATTAATTAATTCTTTTAAAAAATTATTCTACATATATGCACTATGGAAAAAAAATGGGACACATATTTTCAAAAGACAAGTTGTCTTTAATCAAGTGACTTATTGTCCAGTGTAACACAAGAGAAAATAAATAAACAAAATAAACAATTACAAAATAATGGGATATATGAGCTTGGATGAAGGCATATTCCAGGCACTTTAGGAATAAAGAGGCATGGAACTTCATAGGCCTTTTAGTGGAAATAAAGGTGGAGAAGCATGTATTGAAAGCTTTCAGTATCATTAGTGACTTTATTTTTCAGCTTTATCAAGGTGTAATTAACACATAAAATTGTATATATTGTGTACAATATGATGATTTCATGTAAATATACATTGTGAACTGATTACCACAATCGTTAACACATCTATCATTTCACATAGTTACCTTTGTGTGTGTGTATAGTGAGAACATTTAAGATCTACTCTCTTAGCAGATTTGAAGTGTACAATAATTTTATAACAAGGATTATAACTTTGACCAGCATCTCCCCTTATCCCCCACCTCCTACCTCAACAACCTGCATCATATTAATGGAATAAGCCAGATGGAGAAAGAACAAATACTATAGTATTATTTATATATGGAATTACAGAAAAAGTTAAACTCATAGAAACAGAAAGTGGAATACTATTAAATTTACTCTTAAAGAGTAAAGGTGTTTTTCCAGAATGCAAGAGAGAAGACTGAAATTCTAGGCCAAAGACTGAGTTATTTCCAAAGAACCAGAAGCAAGATTGTGGGTTATTTTGAAACACACATTGGAGTGGTAAGACATCAATCTTGAATAGTTAGCAGAGACCATATTATAACATTGTTATCATGGTTATAAAGTGATCAAATGTAGAACACAGAGTCACTGACAGTTTTATTTAAGAGATTCGTATATAGCTATTTCTAAGAAAATATACAGTATAGGTATCATGTGTACCTCTTGAGGACTTCAGATACCTATAAAAATTAAAGTAGTAAAGAGTGAATAGATATAAGAAGGTACATAGTTACCTATCCTTGAAAAATAGAAGAAAAACATACAATTTTCAATGATTATAAAATAAACTGTAAAGCACAAAAATGAACAAAAAAATAAAAGATATTCAGATATAAATACTGTTAATATTTGTGTAATAACCTTCCAGTTGTTTTCTATGTATGTAGTTTGTTTTATAAAAAGGCATGATAATTTGCATACTTTTTATTTTTTAGTTGTAGTATCTATTGCTTTAATTTGCTTGAAAAATTACACTTGATGTTTCTTTAAAGAAAAGAACACAAATTTTACTCTAGTAAAAATGTAATGAACCATACAAAATAATAAGTTAAATGTAAACAAATTTTATATTAAGCATACTATAAGGGTATGAATGATATTATATGCAAAATTTTAAATATTATAAATAGTTAAATTAATTAGAAAAATATAGATGGTAGTGATGAAGGTGATAGATAAATATAGACAGAAACAACCATTGCTATCCAGAAGGTACTAGTGCCCATAGAATAAGCATGAAGTTGTTTAATACTCCTGTAAAAGTTTAAAAAAATCTAAATTGATTTAGTTACAACTATAGCAAGGATAAGTCTTTGAAATGACTAAACATGTGAACATATGATATAACATATTACTCAATGATAATCATTTCTATGAGAACTTTCTTGCTCCTTCCTTCCTTCTTAATCTTTCTTACAAGCTTAAAGATAACAATACACATGTCACTTGTTTCTCTGATAACTTCCTAGGCAAAAGGGCTACATTTCCTCTTTTTCACATAGAGAATGATCTTTTCAAGCAAATTCTCACAGCCAATACAGAATTTTCATTTCTGAAGTGAATCTCTTCCACCTCCAACTCCTGTGTCAAACAGGTTTCCAGGTCACACAGCCGCTGAATAAGTTCAGTGGGAATCTGTCCTGGAGAATCTTATCTGAAGCAGAGAAAGAGGTCAAGGAAAACCAGAAACAAATGAAATTCTAAGGAATAGATCTTATTGGGGAAAGTTGATCTTTGAAGAGCCACAAACATTTTAACACATAAAATTTGCTTTCAGTCTACTCACTCTCTAATAACCACTTTTCACCCATTGGAGGTGACTATTTTTTCATTAGTTTTTCACTGAATGATTTGTTCTTATTTCCCATGAGTACTGCTAAGGACTGAATTGTGTCCCCTACCCCCAAATTTATATGTTGAAGCCCAATGTAACTGTATGTGAAGATAGAGTTTGAGGAAGTAATTAAAATTAAATGAAGTTATAAGGATGGGATCCTAATCTACAGGGCTAATGGCCTTATAAGTAGAGGAAAAGAGAGAAAGAGCTCTCTCTATGTTTGTGATCACTGAAGACAGTCCATGTGAGGACATAGGAGAAAGTGATCATCTACTAATTAAGAAGAGAGACCTCACCAGGTACAAAATTAGCCAGCACCTTGATCTTGGCCTTGCCAGCTTTCAAAACTGTGAGAAAACAAATTTGTTTGTTTCAGCTACCCAGTCTGTAATATTTTGTTATAAAAGCCCGAGCAGACTAAGGCAAATACATTGTGGTTCATTATATGGGTATACCATAACTTTTATAACTAGTACCATATATCAGTATATGTGAAACCTATCTACTTTTACACTATTAAAAATGCTTATAATAGAAATGTTGTGCATTTATTGGGTTCCTTAGAATACAAGTGGAATCACTTCCTAATTTCATAGATTCTTTGAGTTTCGATACTGGTTGTTGGAAGATTTTATAAACTTTAATGCTGCAGTAATATATGAATGCTTATTTTCTATATTTCAATTAATAATAGGTATTATTATTTAAAAATCTTTGCAGTTTAATAATCAAACACTGATATCTTATTTTACTTTTCATTATTTTTTATTACTAATGAGATTTAAAACAACTTTTTTAAATTGACCATTTTATGTATTCTTTTGTTAATTGCTTCTTTTTGATATTTTTAAATTTATTTACAGAAAAAGTTACTATGGACATACTTCCAAAGTCTAAAGAAGCTTTCTGATTATTTAAGCAGAGCAAGGGACTCTGCATCTATTTAAGGTCTCTTAAGCTGAAGCCCATGCTACCTGATATTTAGAGAAAATGTTTGGCAAGGAGTCCATTGAGCAAGTTCATTTGCTTGTCTTAAGAGCTGTCAGGGCTTTAGGGAAACACTGATTGCTATACCTTTTTTTTGGTAATGCCAGCTCTTCTAAAATGATTCTTGCAAGTACTAGTCCCAACAAGACCTTTTGAAAAAAGCTGAAAAGATGAGAATTTTTCCATTTGCTCAATTAGAAAACCTCTAAATTATAAGAACAAGGGATACAGGGAGTGATGGTTCATCCTTGGGAAGGAGCAGAGCTACGGGAATATATTCAGCTCTGGGATTTTAGAGGCCTGATGACTGACATAGATTATGGCCTTTCCCCCCAGTGATCTTCTATTATAAAATGATCACTCAGCCATTCAATAGCAGTGTAAAAAAAGCTGAAACTCTTTGATTATATGTTGAAGACAAATGATATAAATGACATCTGGGGAGACAAGTAGATGTGAGATAGAAAATTAACTGTGCTTTCAGTTTCACAACTACAAAGAAAACTGTTGAGATCTCAGTTATGTTCTAGAAACACACTTGAAAAATAAATATTCATCTATTAATTCTTGGCATGGTCAAATATATTCTCATTGAGCCCAATCATAATATTAAAGCTTCTTATCATAGAATGAATAATAAAACACATTTTTCTAATTTACTCATTTCTATTATGAAAACTCAGAAATGTACTTGGGCTGACTTCTAAATGTGAATCATATACCATAAGGGACATTTTAAATAAGTTTCTGCCCCATTTTCTGGACTGAAGTTGGATGTAATTTATAGGAGTATATAGTTTTTCTCTACATTGTGATAAGTTTTACAGATAAGCACAAGGGAGAACAGAGTATTTTTATATAAGGAACTATTTACAATTGGACAATTTGGTGAAATTATATTTTGAATAAAGCTAGAGATATTGAATGTAATTTGAAGTGCCATTATGATGCTTGCTGGACTTTAAAGAACTATAAAATTCATTAAATTTTTCTCCTCAGTGTTTGCTTTTTTATAGAATGAAAATATCTGCCCCTTTTACCCATGTTTTTATTTTTGCCTATGGAGGAAAGAAATATCTGTCCATATTCTTGCTCTTTTTGGTGACTTTCTGAAATAGGGCCTCTCTAAAAACGGAGAGGTTGTCAATCAGATTTTTCAAACCTCAGCATATTATGTAAGTAACCAATGACTAAGGCCATGTTCCAGGTATGGGGAACTGCCTTCAATCTCTTGTCTTCTCTTAGTTAACTATACCTGGGCATACACAGGCTTGTTCTTCCTTTTATAATTCTTGGCCCTATCAGTAAGGAGACTAAGCCATTCATCCCTCTTAGTAGAGCCTAGCCACTGGTTTGTTTTGTTCCATGTGTTTACTTTCCTTCTAAGTAGATAAGTCAAACCAGATATGTTACCAAAGACCTTAAGGTATCTTAAAGGTATCTTAAAAGGTATTTTAAGGTATCTTAAAAGCAGAATTCAAGAGACTGACAAAGGTCTTGTAGACTAAGCTGCTTTTTATAATCTACTTGCTACAAAAGCTATATACATTTGATGTAGACACCATTAAAATTATAATTTGTTTCGTATACCAATTAAGATAGCATTAAACTGGAAATAAATTATAAATACAACAAAGAGTAAGTCAAGTGGGATTTCTTGGTTGTTGGTATTATTTTTTTGTTTTTATTATTTTCCTATATAACAAAAAGACTAGAACTAGAACTAGGCAGCCCAAGGCCAAGGAAGATATTCAATGATCATATCAGGAATACAGAAATAGCTAATTAATGATGCAGCAGTCTAAAGAAGCAGGTAACTTTGGAAGATATAACATGAATTGTGCTTTAGAAGTATCAGCAGTAGTAAACATTTATGCTTTTTAACAGAAATTTACTAAATGTTTCACTTACATTAAATGCTTTAATCTAAACAATGACAATAAAATAGTTTTAAAAAAACATTATTAATATGATCTTCATTTATAAGTGAGACACTGTTTCTAAGCAGAAGCATTAAAATCTGCAATAGATATTAATATATCAGACAGATGTGAGACAAGTAACAGATACAGTGTCAGGTATAACATGTGTAGAATCAGGAAAATAAATTAAACAGTGCATAATCAAAGTCCAAAGGAGACATCACAGAAAAGTAGCAGCCAAGCCAAAGAACAGACTCTGAAAGCAGAGTCAAAACAGAGTAACTTCTAATGAACTAATGAGGGCCTTAGTCTTTGGGTTTCTCTGAAAGGCTGCCTTAACTGATATCTAGTAAGAATCTTAAAAATAGGAGTCAACTAGCAAGATTTTTCTCCCACAATGTAAACTGTGTTGGGTAGGATTGAGAGAGTTGTTGACAATGGTCCATGTCCATGTCCCCTGGAGTATGGTCTGGAGTGTTACAATTAAGCAGAAATGCCCAAACTCCTCTGTAATTACTACTGGACAATTGTTATTATAAAATAAAACTTTATCCACATTATAAAGACAATTTAAAAAATAATTTAATTTCTACAATAAAGAACACAATAAACAGAATGAAAATGCAACCAAAAGAATGAAGAAAAACATTTGAAATTATATGTATGATGAGGAATAAATAGCCAAAATATATAAAAGACACCTGCAACTCAACAAAATATCAAGTAAAAAAGTAGACAAAGGGTTTGAAAGGGCTTTTCTCCAAAGAAAATATACATGTGACCAATAAACACATGAAAAGAGGCTTGAAATTAATAAAATCAAATGCAAATAAAAATCACAATGAGATACTATCTCACACATATTAAGATAACCATCGGAAAAAAAATGTGGAAGAATTAGAACTCATGCATTATTTGGCAGAAATGTAAGATAGTTCAGCTACTGTGGACAATAGTATGACCATTTCACACAAAAAGAATTAAAAATAGAATTACCATATCATTCAGCAATTATATTTTTAGGTATCATTGGGGAGTAAAACCCTTACCCTCTAAAGTTTAGTGTCTGGGAACTTGCAAGTTAAATTAACAAAAGAAAGATTAACAGGAAATAGGCACACACTTTTTATCAATATTTTATGTTCCTGAAAGCTCACAAGAAGTAGAGCTTAATAAAGTGGTTAGATTTGGGGATTATAAATCCCCCCCCGCAAAAAAAGGGTTTAAGCTTTGAGGCATAATAAATTGTGGGGAAGTGATTAGAAAATACAGGAAAAATTTATGGAAGTTATGGGTTATTTCAGTAAGGTTTATTTATGCAGACTCATCTCAGTGTTAATTCTGTCTGGTGATGAGTTATTCTTCTCTATTTGGTATAAGAGAAAGAAACATCTTCACAAAGGAAATTTATAACACCTCAGAAAGGGTAATATATGCCCTGATTTAGGCAAATAATGAAATGATAGATAACTCTTTCAGCAACTGCTGATTTTCAATTGCCTTAATCTCAAAATAATCTTTATGCCACAGTGACATATATTAAGTTGACATATCTCAATCCCCTTTAGAATATACCAAAAATAGTTTAAAGCAAGTCATCCAACAGATATCTGTATGCTCATATACAGTATTATTAATGTGAAGCATTATTCACAGTGGCCGAAAGAAACAACTTAAGTATCTACCAATAGAGAAATGATTTTTTTAAAAAGTGCTATATACATACAATAGAATATCATTTACCCTTAAAAAAGAAGGGAATTCAGACACATCCTACAACAAAATAGACCTTGAGAACATTATGCTAAGTAAAATTAGCAGGTCACAAAAAGATAAATAGTGTATGATTCCACTTATATGAGGTACTTAGATTACTTAAATTAATAGAGACAGCAATGGTCTCTATTAATGGCGATTGCCAAGGGCTGGAAAAGGGGGAGACTGAGAAGGTTGTTGTTTAATGGGCATAGAGTTCTAGTTTTACAAGATAAAAAGAGTTCTGGATATTGATTGCACACACTGTCAATGTATGTAATGACACTGAGAAATACCTTTAAAAATGATCAAGAGAATGATAATCTAAAACAATTTTAGTCTGCAATGTCAAGGAAATTGGACTTCTTCCTGTAGGCAGTGGACAGATCTATAGTTTGGAAATATACTCTTACCAAAATGCACAGCAGTTGGGAAGGTTAAGGAGTCTGAAAATAACTAAAAATCTGTCCAACACAGATGAACTTTTAAAATACTATGCTGAATGAAAGAAGCCAGTCACAAAAAGACCAATTATATGAGTCCATCCATTTCAAATGTTCAGATTAGGCAAATCAAAACTGACAGAAAAAAGTGTATTAGTGTTCGCCTAAGGCCAGGGTGATGGAGTTGCTGAGAAGAGACCAACTAAAAGGTATGGGGTTTCTTTTTAGGATAACTCTAATGATAGTTGCTATAACTTTGTAAATATATTAAAAATTATTGAATTACCTTAGAAGTGGAAATTGTATGTTTTGTAAACTTTGGCTTAATAAAGTTTGAGATCTTAACATTCTTTTACAGAGTACAATGTATTTAATACCATAGAGTTCTAATCAGGAAGGCCTTATAACAGAGCTCCCATCAGCAGATGTTCTTGGGCCTCAGGAGACTTTAATTAAGGCAATAAGAAGCTGAGCTACCATCTTCATTTTTACCCCACCTTACATAAATTGAGGTTTTTCACATTGCAAACTCTCTCTAGTCCTGGCTTCTCATGTAGCGCATAGTTCACAAACAATCATAGGATGGTTTGAACACTGCATTGTGTAGGCAAAATATGTGGGTAGGACACATTAAATGTGCCAATACTTGTTCCTGGAAAGACATGCTATTACTGAGAACAAGACTCTTGGGTAAAATTACAGGATAAGGAGATGTCCTTGAATCCCCCATTGTACCCACCACTCCCCACATTGTGAGGCAATGTAACTGGGGAGCACAGAGGAAGAAAAAAGAGAATGTAGAAGGAAAACAAAAGATTTTAGAGCATTATAACAATTTGCATTCAATCAAAGTTGATGGAGAGGATTGAATGTTAATTTAAAAAGATATTAATTTTTCCTCCTACAGCATGAGCCAAAGAAAGTAAATTGTTATTGATTCTATAGACAGACCCAGCTTAGGGAAAACTTCAACTTTACCTGGGTGTAATTTTGGCAAGAATCCTTTTCAAATAAGAACTATATTTCAGGAGCACACTCAAGAGAGATCAGATTTAGAAGTTGAAAGCTGCATGTTAACTCTTTAACATGTAATTTGCATCATGATCTCATCCCTTGTCAAATATTCTTTTGTAAAGATGTGCATCTTCTAAGTTCCTGATACTTTGTGAGGATAATAAGAATAATTAAACACTGACATTATTAGGTCAATCCAGAAAAAAAAATCATGGCTGACAGGCATATAAAATATTGCTCTGTGAATTAATGAAGAAAAAAAATAATTCTGTGGCCTTCTCTAAGCTAATAATTCAGCTGGCAAGAACAAGCATGAAGGAGTTTGGCAGTAGAATTTTTCTCTCAGCATTCATTACTGTCTCTTCAAATCAAGATTGAGATCTCAGAGGAAAAGTGGTAAGGAACATATAAAGTGTTTAGGGTTTGTTTGGTGTTTGAGTTTGTAAGAAAAAAATATATAGCTACTCTTACAGATAGAAAATTGTATCTCTATCACAACAAAACAGTGGTTTTAAAACAGACAAAAGTCTTCCATTTCTCTCTTTGTGAATTGAAAGTATTTCTCTGTGAAAAAATTCAGCTCAAGATACTATGGAATCTATCAGTACCAGACCTATGTGATCTTCACTTTCTCCCAGCTTCTTAGGGTTTGGACTGAATTACCCAGCATTTGATGTATATTCTTTTCTAATGATACTGTCTCTGTAAGCCTTTCTGGTTTTCCATTATAAGAATTTTTTCTTTTGATTTTTAAGTCTCGCTCACTGATGTACAAATCAGAGTACTAGAATTATTTGAGAAAAAAATGTCTATTAAAATGTAGAAAAAATTATGGTGTTCTATTGTTCATTATTTGTATTGCACCTCACCTCCATTTCAATGTCTCTATGAACCAGATTTTGACCTTATATTTACATGTTCCAGGACCCTGGAATCAACTCTTAAACTCAATGACATATTTGACTTTCCAGTTTTCTTGTCATGTATTCTGACCATTTCATGGAGTTTTTCTTTGAAGTCTTTCATTATTCTGATTTTTCTTGGCTACCATATAACATATTAGTTCCTGGTTTCCAGGAAACAGTATGGCAAAACATTTTGATCTGTGACAGAAAGACTTTTCTTCTACTACATGTTTAAGTTTCATGCTGCCAGCCATAATTGGGGGCATATAAGCCAATTTAAAATATTTTCATTTAGTTAGGTAATTAAAATTCAGCGAAGCAAACAGAAAAGCCAAACAGTTTTGCTTGCTAGGCTCCAAAAGTAGGTTTAATGGATTCTCGTTCTTCTGTTGAGTTGATTGAATTAATCAGTGGCCCTGGTCTTGTGTAGACACAACCCGAATGAACCCTGGTATTAAGTGGATCATTGACATGAAAAAGTCTTCTTTGTCTCTCTAGTATACGCAAAGAATAAGGAAACAAAAATAGAACAATCGTATATGATATTGTATCTACTGCTATCATTACATGTTGTCCTAACTACTGCTAGTTTTTCAAGCCTCTGAGAGACTAGGTAAAATTTAATGTGTGGCAAGAAAGAAGTCCTCTCTTTTCCAGAAATAATTTATTTTTCTTCCTGTCACTTTCTAGCAAGCATTTGTATTTCTTTGAGGTACCAATTGCCATTGTTTGTTTTACACGTACTGGCTTGATCATAAAACAAGTGCCTAGCCAGGTATCCTAGCAACACAGTGCCTTTTTCATTTCTCTCTGGTGCTTATTTATTAGATACTCTGGAGCCTTTTCTCAAGGGACACATACGGTTAATCTAAGAGCAACACACTTTTCCTTGGCCTAACTTCTTAAAAATCAAAATTTATTACCATGGATTAGTCACCTCAGAAAGGGACACTCTTAGCCCTGAAAGATATCAGGAGACTAGGAATAATACCAAAATGGTGTTAAAGTAGACACCTTGAGGCACGCAAGACCATGGATTGAAAAGGGGTGACAGAAGGCACATGTCTCATTTCCTCCAAGGCTCTGGCTCTCATCACCTTATCAGGCTGTACTCTCATGCCTGAGGGCATATGAGTCACCAAATTATATGTGGTCTCAGCTTTGTCACTAAATCCTGTGATGCTCAATAGGTCACTTAAACTCAGGTTTATTTAGGATCTAATCCAAGGGATTGTGATGCCAAGGATCTGGGGAGACTGACTGAACCCTGATACTCTGTATCCTTTGAAGTGTTGACTGAAATCTCAAGACAAAAAGTTACTCACAGAGGATACCAATCACAGGGCAAGTCAAAATGAAAACGTGAAATTTGTAGCTTCACTTGGGAAAACAGACTTGGGGAAGAAGCTTCTCGAATGCAGAGAATGCAGATTCAAGACAGAAAGATTCCTGAGTACCAGAGAAGTCTTCTGAAAGGGGGTTGGGTGGGGCTGCTACTACTGTCATATGAGAGCCAATTGTTAAATATTTAGTAATTTTGCTAGCTGGTTGTTAAATCTGTTATTATTAAAAATTAAATTATGTAAGTTTATAATAAAAATACATTAGAACACAAGAGTAAATGATGGAAAGAATTTGGAACAGGAATAATGGCATTGAAAAATTGTATGAATACTTTGGAAGACAGTTTGGTGGTTTCTTATAAAAATAAACATACTCTTACCAAAAAATCTAGCAATGATACTCCTGTGTGGACAATGATACTATGTCCACACAGAAATCTGCACATGGATATTTATTACAGTTTTGTTCATAACTGCCAAAACTTAGAAGCAACTAAGATATAAACTATGGTACATTCAGATAATTCAGTATTATTCAGCACTAAAATAAAATGAGCTATCAAACCTTAAAAAGATATGGGAGAAAATTAAATGCATATTAGTGAAAGAAGCCCATCTGAAAAGACTACATACTGTATAATTCCAACTATTGTCATTCAGAAAAATGTGAAGCCACGAAGAGAGTAAAAAATTGTGATTTCCAGGAGTTAAGAGGAAAGAGAGATGAATAGGTGGAGTGCAGAGAATGTTTAATGTAGTAAAAATACTTTGTATGATACCATAACAATGGATATATGTCATTACATATTTGCCTAACATGTAGATGTAAAATGCCAAGAGTGAATCTCAATATAAATTATAAACTTTAAATGATAATGATGTGTCAGTGTAGGTTTGTTTATTCTTGGTAACAAATGTATCATTCCTGTGAGTGAGTGATATTGGTAAGTAGGAGAGGCTCTGCATATGTGTGGAGACAAGGGGTATATAGGGAATTTCTGGCCTTCCTTTCAATTTTGTTGTAAAACTAAAACTTCTCTAAAGAAAAACACATTGTTATTTCAAATACATTCAAACAAAAGTAAGAATGCTTAAAACTCATTAGTCTTTTATTATTTTATTGTATTTCAATAGTATCCATGAATAGGAGTTATTTAATCTGTGAGAATTGGTAAATGCTATAAACCAGCATTTTTGGTGGGGAGAGAAGGACTATATGGTTTTCAAAAAACTTTTTACATATTCTGTGAGGCAGCTGATGAGATCACTAGTATCATCTCATGACAGATGTAGAAATTAAAAAGTTAAATGATTTGTTTGAGTCACATCATAAATGTCTGCATAGAGATGGGATCTTAATTCTCCTGATTCCTATCCCATAAATACAATTTTCCCTTTTCACATTCCATTTATTTTTCTTTTCATAGGAGGCCACAAAACAAATCTTTGGTAATTTCACATAGCCCACTGAGCTGGCTTAGCAGAACATTGTGTTATGTCTGAGACACACCTAATTTCTTATTATTCTCTGAGCCATATATGCCACTTAGCATTCTAAACTGAGCAAAAATATCTTTCACAAATGAAAATGATGACTTTTTCAGCAAACAAAAGCTAAGAGAATTCAGTCTCATGAGAACATTCTTCATGCAGAAGGAATAAGAAACTAAATGAAAATTTGGCTATACTTAAAGAAATAGGGAGCATCAAATATGGTAAAAAATAAATAAATAAAGGTTAACTCACAAATTTTGCTTTCCTATTATTATGTTTAGTTGTTTTACAGACTTTACAAAGCAAATACAGTAACAATATATTGGAGATTTCTAATGTATGTAAAATGTATGACACCAATAGTGAAAAAGAAAGAAGGAAATAGAAGTATATTGTTTTAAAGTTCTTTCACTATACTTGAAGTATAAAAAATAAAATATATATTATTTAAAGATAGATTGTTATAATTGAAGATTTATGTAGTAAAGCATAGAACAACCACTAAAATTAATTTAAAAACAGGTAAAATTAATAAGTTAATAGTGATGATAAAATGAAGTAAATAACAAATTCTTGATAACAGAAGAAGGCCAGGAAATTGAGGATAAAAAAACAAGGATCTATAAACAAGGATCTGGTAACTTTGAATCTAAACATATCAAATAACTATAATAGGCATAAATGATCTAAATATTCCAAATAAAATTAAAGACTGTCTGATTTGAAAAGAGAAATTCTATTATACCTTTTTTTGCATGAAACTCCTTTTAAATGGAAATACAGATTTAAAATAAAAGAGTGGAAATCCATAGGCTCAGGAAACACTGTTCAAAATAAGGCTGCATTATTTATTATCAGATAAAATAGACTATAATACAAAGAAAAATACCAGAATTAAAGAGGGCTATAACATAGTAATAAAAGAGTCAATTTAACCAATTTAACAATCTTAGAGATGTAGACACCTAAAAAAAAAGCTTTGAAATACATAAAACAAACTATGATTAATAGAAAAGAGAAATGGACAAATCCACAAATGGTTGGAGATTTAAACATTCTTCTCTTGGTAAATAGTAGAATGAATACACAGCAAATTAGTAAGAACACATAAAAGACCCAAACTGCAAGACAAAGCAGATTTATCTAATACGTAGGGGAAAAAAACATGCAAAAAAGTAGACAAAATTAATAAACAGACGTGTCACGAATGAAAAATCAGAACAAAATTCCAAAAAAGAACTAAACAAAATAGAGATGATCAATCTAAAAGATAGAATTCAAAACACTATTAATAAGGATGCTCTACAGTCTCAGTAAGAAGTTCAACAATGAAATACAAAACATAAAAAAGGATATAGAAACTGTAAAAAAAGAACTAGTCAGAAATGAAGAATAAAATAACTAAAATGAAGCGTACATTAGAAAAACTCATCAGAGATTAAATGAATCAGCAGGCTAAATCAGCAATTTGAAAGGCAAAGTAGCAGAAAACACCCAATCAGATTAGCAACAATAAATAAAACCAGAAAAAGAGGTTAGTTTAAGAGGTCTCTGGGTCAACATCAAGCATACCAACATTTGCATCATAGGAGTACTCGAATGAGAAAAGAGAGAGCAAGGAATCTAAAACTTATTTCAAGAAATAATAACAAAAAACTTCTGTGACCTGGCAAAGAATATAGACATACAAGCCCTGGAAGCATAGAGAGTTCCAAACAAGTTAACCAAAACAGGCCCACACCAAGACACATCATAATTGAAATGTTAAGGGTTTAAAACAAAGAGATAATTTTAAAAACAGCAAGAGAAGCATAGTTGGTTACTTACAACAGAATTCCCACAAGATTGCCAGTTGACTTATCAACAGAAACTTTTGCAAGTCAGAAAAAATATTCAAAGTGAAGAAAAGCAAGGACCTACCAAGATTACTCTACCCAGAATAGCTATTATTTAGAATCAAAGGACAGACAAAGAGCTGCCCAGGCAAGAGAAAGCTAAAAGAGTTCATCACCCCAAAATAGTATTACAAGAAATGTTAAAGAAACTTTTTGAAGAAGAAAAAAATAAACATCAAAAGTATGAATAAGATGGCAATAACTACATATATGTCAATTGTTACCTTAAATATAAATGAATTAAATGCTCCAATTAAAAGACATAAGGTGACTGAATAGACAAAAATATTAGTCCTTTACATATGCTCCCTACAAGAAACTCATTTCAGAACAAAAGGCACACACAAACTGAAAGTGAAGGGATGAAAAAAGATAGTTCATGAAAATGAAAATGAAAAAAAAATGATGGGATACCAATGCTTATATCAGACAAAGTAAGCTTTGAAACAAAGGCTGTAACAAGAAACAAAAAAGAATCAAGCAATTCTACTTTTAGGTATTTATCTGAAGAAACCCAAACACTAATTTAAAAAAACATATACATTCATATGCTCATTACATCATTTTTTAAAATAGCCAAAATTTGGAAACAATCTAAGTGTACATAAATAGAAGAATGAATAAAGAAGTGGTACATATATATAATGGAATATTACTCAACCATAAAAAAAGAAATCTTGCCATCTGCAACCACATTGATGGACCTATCATATATATATTAGTTTAGGAAGAAAATGCAGACTTCCTTATATTAGATTTCTATAATTTTAATGCACTTTTTCTGACAAAATAAAAATAAAATATTTAGTATAATTCCAAGATCTACAATAGATGAGATTGAGAAGAGAGAAATATTAATGGCACATTATATTAAGTTTCTGCCATCCATCAATACTAGAAGAGTATATGTTCCCCTTTTAATAATCTAGCCAAAGGGAAGGTGAAGCCACTTATTTATACAAACCCATGTGTATTTTTGGACAAGCTACTGAAGAATACAGTTCTAACAGAGAATGCACAATTAGTACATGTGCATTGACGTAAAAAAATAGAGAAAGAAATTTTTTTAATTATGATTATATAGTGATAGCTAGACTGGAGAGGACTTTAACTCTTAGAATCAAATTTCCTTTGCCCAGAGAACATTTAATCAGGCAAGTTATTTTCAATATAGACTGTTTATGTTAAGTTACATTTGACTCAAGTGCCTTATGTTTTATACAAAAGTTCTCAGTCAATAATGTGGGAGAAGGCGCAAAACCGAGACCAGATACGGAATCCTGAAAGACCAGAGTAGAATGGAGAAGGTTCAAGTTGAGGAGTAGGAAATAATAGAGTTGGATGGGTAAAGTGCTTCAAATTACAGACAGCCATCTATAACAGATACAATCTTCACTTAAAATGTACTGCAAATAGCAAATGATGAAGAACAGTGAGAAAGACTAAAGTTGAACACGATGACCATAACAGATAAAATCAAAGATTATTCTAGAGATAGGAATACTATGAGAGCAAAGTTCATTTGTTTATTAATGTGTCTATTCATATTAATAAACAAATTATTAATGAGCTAGATTCTACTCTAGATTCCAGAAACACATGGTTAATACAACACAGAACTTATCCTTAAGATTTGGGAATGAGGCTTTTATTTTTGTATGTTAGAATTGACTAAAATAAAACATATAATTAAATCTAAATTGATTAAGCTACAAATAAAATTGTTAACCAAAGGTTATTTTTATCCAGAATCTAACTTGACTTTTTTTCTATGAATTCCATAAAAGATTTAGATTTTGAAATCTGGCTCTCCTTCCCCAGAAGACTTTGGAAGAAATCTCTTCAGCTTTAAGTAAGACTAACAAAAGTAGCATGGAGAATAATTGTTGCCCCTATGGTCAATTTTGTCACAAAAATAGAAACTCTGTTTCTGTTCTCTGTAATAGTAATAGTGTTAATACAATCCCTCCCCTCTCCTGCCCTGCCATGAGAGTCAGTATAAAATTATACTTTATTGATATACTGCAAAGTGTACCACATTTCCCCACAAGTGTGTTAATAAGAATTCATTCATTTAAACAAATGGAATACCATTCTTTCCCAACAGGATTTAGTTATCTGCCGGAATATTTCAATTAAAAAGTTATGCTCACTATTTAAGATGAAAAATGAGGACTAGCACTACAGAACTAATGTCAGCAAATGGAGACCATATAAAACATGCTGTAGTTTGTATGATGAGATGAATTCTTACAAACAAGGGTCTTCTAAGACAGTTAATAGATTCTCCTTCTGACACTAGTTATACTTTTCTCTCAAACCTTCATGTGAAATAGGTCAATAAAGCTTTCAAAATGATTTAAACAGACATACACATAAATATATAAACTTTCCTGCTCCACCCTGCTCCCTAGGCCAACTCATGCACATTGGGAGGAAGAGCCTGAAAACATGCCTGGCAGATATATTGCCAAGAAAACTCATTATCAAATGAAGGTCATGTGTTAATAAAGAATCTCATTTACCCACAATGAGAAACTCACTAAAATTATGGAGAAATTTGAATTCAATACTGTTCTTTCTTTTTGTCAGTACCACAAATATTCTTCACCCAATTTCTGCTACTCCAAATCTTCTTGTGCGTATGTGCTACACGGATGATCAACAGCCTCGTTCATAATTACTTTCTAAACATGCTAAACACTAAAAAAATGACCTGTTTTTCTTCTTACTATTAAAAACTCCCATAAGGTAGTTGAGGGTTCTAGGTTCGGCTATGATTCAGACTCGCGGCTAGAGATAGGACTCCGGATTTAGAATGTTACATTAATGTAGTTAGGCACCTGTGCCTAACTTACGTAAGTATGACTCAGCTTATTATATCACACATGTATGGGAGAATGCCACTATTGTTCTCTGACATATATAAAGCCCATGTGGTCCCCTAGCGCAGAAGTGCGCGCTCTCTGAAATAAAGTTGGTGCCTGCCGTTTTATTCTCATGTTGGCTCCTTGTGCATTCTTTCTACTGGGTGTCTCACCACTGAAACCTTCCCTTCTTGATCAACTTTACTCTGGCAGTAGTGAAACACATTCTATCTGGTAAGAAGAGCAGTGGAGTCAGTAGGCAGTAAATGGCTCATATCTGATACTGTGTCTGCCCAATTTCCGTATTTAAAAATAAAATATCAAATCCAAAGCAGGCAATTTTTTTTTATTGAGGTGAAATTTAAATAACATAAAAATAACCATTTTAACATCGTTAAAGGTATAATATTACAAGTGGAGATATTTAGTGTCTTTATGTTATGTAACTACCATCTCTATCTCATTCCCCAAATTTTCATTATCATAAAATAAAACATCATTTCTATCAGGCAGTTGCTGTGCATTCTCCCCTCCCCTCAGCCACTGGCAACTACCAATCTGTATCTGTTTCTATGGATTTACCTATTCTGAATATTTCATATAAATGCAATTGAACAATATTGGTCTGTGTCTGGCTTTGTACACTTAGCATAACATTTACAAGGATTGCTTTGTAATGTTTTAGCATGTATTAATACTTCAGTCCTCTTTATGGATAAATAAGTATGTATTAATACTTTATGGATAAAAAATATGTATTAATACTTTTAGCATGTATTAATACTTTGGTCCTCTTTATGGATAAATGATATTCTATTATATGTATATACACCAGTTTATTTTTCCATTTATCCACTGATGGACATTTATGCTCTTTCAACCTTGGTCCTCTTGTGAATAGGGCTGCTATGAATATGAATGTATATGTATTTTTTTGAGCACCAGCTTTAAATTTTTTGGCATATATACTTAGGAGTGTAGATGCTGGGTTACATAACAATTCTATTTTTAACTTTTGAGGAACCACCAAACTGTTTTTCAGTTGGTTGTTTCCAGTGACTAAACCATTCTACATTCCCACCATTAATGTGACTATTCCAATCAATTTCTCCAACTGTCTCAGGACTTAGTTTATTTTTTATTTCCTTTTTTTTTTTTTTTTGCTTTTTTTTGAAAATAATTATAACCATTTCACTGGGTATGAAGTGCTACCTCACTGTGGTTTTAATTTGGTTCTTTAATGACTAATAATGTTGAGAATCTTTCTAGTGCTCACTGGTTATTGTATATCTTTTTTGAAGAAATGCCTCTTCTATTATTTTGCTCATTTTTAAAATGAGAACATCAATTCTTAATACGAGGAATTAGATCAAATATTTAGAAATAAGGTAGAAGAAAGGAGGCCAAAAATGGAATACCTCCTGCTCCCCTCCTGCTGTTTCTCTTGAAAATCCAGCATGAAGCTGGATTTATGTATGAATGTATGTAGTATGTATATGTACATATGTATGCATATGTATGTATATATTTACATCCCAGGTAGCTTGAAAGAGATGAGGTTTTCATACAACTTGATACCCACTAATAATCATAATCTTTCAAAAAAATTACCAACTGTTTATTTCTTTAAAAAAAAAAAAACAAACAACCTTGCTCCTTAGGGCAGTCTCCTGTTATTTGAAAACATGTTGGTGCCTTTGTAGTCCTGCCTTGTAGTAAGAATGGTTACCCTGTCGTAAGGCTGCTCAGGTTCAAACTCTATCTTCTTCATTTTTCCAAATGTGTAATTTGGGGAAAATTATCATAGTTTCCTCTCTATTTAATAAAGATATTTAAAATGCCTGCTTTCTAAAAATATTGTGAAAATTTATAAGGTTTCAGGTAAAGTTTCCAATATAATACAGTCACATGAAAATACTTATGAATATTACCTGTCATAGTTTTAGGCTGTACTACACCATCTCTTCTACTCTCTCATGCCTCCTATTGTCATCCAACAAGCTTCAGAATACTCTTCATTAATCAGATGGATTCATACTGGGATCACATATCCCTCTCAATTCACCATCCAGCAGGTCTTTAATTCTCTGTTTCTTTTAATCTCTTTTTATCCTTTCTTAGCCAAATATTTAAAAAACTAAAAATTGTTAAATGTCAATAAGTATTGTGACATATTCTCAACAAACATTCACACCTATGTATACTCTGAAACAGGCTTTTTCTCCACCCAGATTGCTTCTTTTTCATCATTATATACATATAATATTTTCAGCCATTATCTGATTCCGATATCCCCCAGCACATTTAACACTATTGTTCACACTATTTCTGAAACAATTCCTCCACTTGTCTTTATAAGAAGCATTCTCCTAAATTTTTGTCCTCTTTAAAGACTGCTTCCCAACTTACTTTTAAGATTTATGCCCTCTACTTAGTCATTAAATTTTGTATTCTTTAAATCTTGTTCCTAGATCTATTTTACTCTAGCCTTTCTTTCTAGCCAGTAAAAATTTGGTTGGATGAATGAGCATGTAAATGCTAGTTAGTCCCAAATCTTACAGGGAATAAATGAATGAATGAGTGAATGAATGAATGTGATTTTCCTTGGGAGCTTCCATTTTATAAATATTTTTGCTCTTTTCTTTGGTAAGGTTTTTGTTGCTTTGCTTTATTTCACACTGAGAGTTGTTATTAAATCTATTGCCTGCTGATACTTGTCATCCAGGAAACTCTAATGGATGCTGAAAAATGTCATATGTTATAAGATCCATGGTCATAAGCTTACTGTCACAACTCTTTGCTATAAAGTGAGTCCTTTGGTTTGATGCAATATAAATAAGAATCCTGTGTTAATGGATCAAATATTTGTAAGCTTTAGATATTGGTGCTGGCTTAGAATATGCAAGTAGAAAAAAATATATTTGAAATATGTGTTGATCAGTCAAGATAAGTAATTGTCTCTTCAAGGGTGGAAAGAGTCAACATGATTCCAAATAACTGGTTGATGTCTTTGAGAGATCCCTGATGCTGGTGGATTTGATTTTTGATAGTAGCAATAGCTAGATTAACCTTGCTGAATGGAAGCTCTTGCTGTTGGGCCTTTGCATGGCTTCCATATTTGCCATCATGTTCCTTTCTTTATGCATCTATTTTTCCAGCAGTGGAGTAGTAATGACCAAGACTGGCTAACATCAAAGTTGTGCTGTTTGCTTGGTTGTTAAGCACTTTGGTATGTGTTAACATGTCATACATACATGTTCATACCAAATCCTCATATGACCATCAATTATATGCTTCCTCTCCACACTTCTTTGATTTTTCAGGCTTTCTTTTTACCTCCTTACTAAACCAGCCAAGCATATACATAATACTGTGTATATGAATGTGTATGTACATATGTAGGTATATATGTGTGTATACATCACACACACACACACACACACAAAAAAGAAACTTCAGGCTTCTTCCTTTTACACAGGAAGTGACATATTAGGTACACAAATTAAATTCCTTCTAATTTCTTCTTAATGCTGTCTTTCTACAATTCACAAGTGAATCTGCAGTGTAGCTACAATGGATCTTTCTCTCACATTAAAAAATTAAAGCTGACTCATCCCATGAGACATGTATATTGTTTTCCTCTTCCGTCGGCTTATGATAAGAATGACCCCAGAAGCCATAGGTATCAGCTGAGTGGCAGATTACATAGAGTCTGGACCTAGAATAGAAAAGGGAACTTAAATGGTTTTAAATAAATAAATAAATGCAATTTTTAAGACCAAGTCATATCATATCTGCATATTGACTTATTTAATTTTGGTATTAATTAATCTTATTATCAAGTTTCTTAAGCTATTATTTAAAACACCCATTATTACCTACAATAAGAGGTAATTGTATCACTGGACTTTAGAATGCTCAGAACATAGCTGATCTACTCAATTATTTAAGACTTTTTCTTTGAAAATACCAATAAAAACTACTATTAATTCTGATGATGTTGGCAAGAACTTAAAATATAATCAGAGTAAAGCTATAGAGGCTCTTTAGCCTGAAACTATTACAAGTAATTGGGCATAGGAGGACATGAAAGAAAGATAAGTTGACATCTTTAGAAGAATGCTTACATGGGTTTCTGTGAATGCAAAACTAGGCTCAAAGGGAAGATGTGAAGAGAAAGCTTGATATTTAATAGGAGACAAATATCTTAAGAAATAGAGCTCTGCATAAAATAGAATTGCTGGGGATGCCTTATGTTCTCATTGATTTATTCTTTAAACATTTAAATAGATTGCATTTTTTTTACTAAGCCTTTTTTGGACAGACAGGAAACAAAAGTGAATCAGATTTTACTGAGTTCTACTTTTAAAGATAGTCTTTGAGAATAAAAAATAATAGACAAATAACTGCAATCAATTGCTATATATTTAAGAATTGGGAATATTAAAATCTACAATTGAGCAAGGCCCATGATACTTGGGCAGAAGATATTAGGGAGGGGTGATTTGCCCACTCGGGAAAAGTTTCAGGGGATGTAAGGTAAGCAAATAAAGACAAAATGATTATCAGCCTTCAGCAGCATTATTGAATCAAAGTCAGAAGTAACCACTCTTATTTATCTCTAGACCACTAATCTTTTTTATTTTCTTCATATAACTGATAACTAATTGAAATAATTTGATCCATCTATTTGTTAAAATACTTACTCCCACCCTGGTAGAAGGTAGGCACAATGAGGGCTAGAAGCCTCTACTGTTCATAATTCTCTCTCCAGTGCCTGGATCACTGCCTGGCACAGTGCTGATGCTCAATAAATGTCAGTTAAATTATAGAATAAAAAATATTTTATATTTTTCTGTGATTTTGAAAGCCTATAATTTTATGGTCCTTGAAATAAAATGTACCAGTGAATTTCCTTATACTACATGTAGCAAAAGTCAAGGAGACAATATAAAATTCTATTTTCAAGGACTATCACATCTAGGTATCATTTTACATTGAAATGTGTCATGTATTTTAACTTAATGACAATTAGATTTAAAGCTTGACTATATTGATTAAAGAATAACAAACTGCAACTCTCTGGTTGTAGTTATTAAGTATTCAAGCCAGGGACTTGTGATTAATTGGGAAACAGCATGTGGGCCTATGTGTCCCCAGGCTCAGCTACACAGACATGGATGCAGGTTTTCAGAGATAGGCAAGCTTTTCTCATTTTTAACTCTCAATGCTAAACCTGTTTTGTTTTTATACTAAGAGGATATTCCACCAAATTAGGTCTTTTTAAAACCACAAATAAAAGATCTTTTAGTCTAAAGTACTTCACACAAACGTATCAAACAAGCTATGCAAGTCAACCAGTAAACAACCTGCTGTTTGGGAAAACTGGTGTTATGGCATAAGAATCAAATACCATTCATGCCTCTCTGAATTCTCAGGCAGATCTAAAAGCTGGTTATTCACTTAAAAAAATTAAGTGGTTTGGAGGTAGGCATGGAAGTTTCTGATATATTTATGTTCTGTGCCTGCCTTGTGCCTTAATGTACAATCATTCAACTACAGGACCTTATTTTCAAAATCAGTATTTTCAAGCATACAACACAGACCAAATGACCTTTTTTGGCTTTGTTTTATGCTGCTAATTATTTGGCTTCTAGAAGTAGCATATAACTGTTCCCAAAGGAGGCCAACACCAGAGGATGAGGCGTTTGAAAACATTACCCACACAGTAGAAGCCATAGTCTAATTGTTATTTTCCCACTGGTCTGATGGAGGCAAAAATTCCTGCCAATGATTAAAACTCAAATGTTTTCTTCTAAGGAAATACTTGCTCAGGGCCAGAAAGATCTCTGAGCATAGGCACCAGTATATGGCTGATTCAGTGAAGCAGACATGTTTCATAGCTCTGATTTCTATATTGGTCCTCTCCTGGAACTCAGAATGAGTTACAGGCTTTTCTATAATCTCTATCATTCTTTGTGGTCACACTCTTTTTTAAGAAGACAAATACTTCTGGATACCTCTTCTGTTTCTACTCATGTACAGCTTATTTCAGTCATCCATAGCTTTCTGCTGAGGCAATCATTCAAGTCAGTTACTTTTTTAATGCATCCCCTGATAAGTATATCATATTTACTTAGTCTATAGGCAACAGACCTAGATGTGAGAATTTTAATTATCTCTAAATTTTTAGTATGTTTTTGGCAGCAATACATTTTAGTAAAAATATTGTGGGCTTTATTGTCCAAAGTACTTTGAGTTTAGGTCCTAGTTCTGCCTTTTACTAACAGTATAATTTGGGGTGATTTACTCTACCGTTTAAGATTAATTTTTTTTTACATAAATTATAATACTCCATGGAAAATACTAGATACACATGAATCAGAAATGTTTCTTGCTTTCAAAAGACCCATAATCCAATGAAAGAAAAAATACATAAATAGATGATTTTAAGAAAATAAAATTCTAAAATACATGTAGGAATTAGGATACCTTAATACCTTAAGTAGAGAGGATGAGAAGAATTTTTTCTTAAGTAGGACATTTTTACATAAGTGTGGTTCTTAACTCACAGAATAATGCTTTTATCTACATTTTCTTTCAATAAGAGTGGCATTTGAATCCAAGTTGTAATATAAGTATGTTTCTTCCTTAAAAATGCAGATCCAGTTCAACCTTAACCATGAAATCTATGTGCTTACTTCTTTCTGCCTTTCAAACTTCTTTCTTCTAAAGCCATTAACATCTCACGTGCAGTAGCTCATATAAATTTTATGTTATTTCTATGCTGCATATAAATTTATGTTAACTGCTTCATCTGTCCTTTCTCCACAATGAGATTAAAAAGTTTCTAGAAAGCATAAGTACACATAAAATGTATTTTATCTTCTTCTACTGCACCACATATAATAGACCTAGGAAATGTTCAATAAATAGTAGATGGATACAATTTAATGGGCTATATTTTTCTCTCATGGTCTTGTTTATTAGAGGTGCATACACCATAGGCACCCAATAAATGTTTTTGACTCAATTACTTATTCCCTTATTTCCTTGAGGGCTTCTTTCACTGATAATATACAAGTGAACTTTAACAAAACTATACATTTTAAATATTTCTATATCTCAGTTCTCATGCCCACATTAAATAGCAACAGAAATATAAAAATCCAGACTTTATAAAAATTACATTCTTTCCTACTATAAAGTTTATTATTAAGGGTAGTCAGAGAAATGTTCTGGTAGACCTCTTATACTATAAACATTCTGAGAGAAAGTTAAATAATTATAAAATATAAAATTATCATCACACTTTTCCCTTTGAAAGGACATATAAAATGTGAAAAAATACTAGTAATTTCCAGAAGTAGGCTAGTATTTTTCTTAAAATAAAAACATTATTGTTCAGTATAAGTCCATGATTGATGTATTGGCTCTAAAGATATCTTTTTTTTCTTTTCAGCATAATCAACTCGCTCACATAAAAGAATGTGTCAGAAATGTTTATATGGCAATTAGTTTTATGTAAGTGTGAGCTTCTTGGTATACTAAACCTATTTTTTTTTTTAAAGTCACAGTATGTAACCATTTGATGGAGGCATGTATGAGATTATATATTGGTAGGACTGGAGTTTCATATTTTCTAAATGGGCATGAATCTCAGAAATTCATATAAGATTAAATTTGAACAAAATTTCCTGGTTGTGATAGATGGGAGATTAACATTGTTGAGTACTTCCTATGTTAAAAACTATGTCAGATCCTTTACACTCATTTTCTGACTTAACTCTTAGAACTCTGTGAGATAATGCTCTTATTTTTAGCTTAATGTTCTAGCTTTCTCTTGCTGAGTTACAAGCCACCAAAATTTAGTGGCATAAAGTAACTGCCATTTTATGCTGCTCACTGATTCTGTGAATCAAGAATGTGGACATCAAGAAGGTAAACATGGGTTGCCTCTCTTTCCATGACTTACTAGAAGGACTCCAATGTCAAGGGGCTGGAATCACCTGAATGCTTCTTCACTCAACTGTCTGAGGCAGGTAGAGGATATGCAATGTCTGGCTCAGATGAAACTGTTAAACAAAGTGTCCACATGTGTCAATATAGCTTGAGTTTCTCAAGACACATAAAACAAGGCAGAAGCTGCTTGGACTCTACCACATACCTACACCCAACAATTACCTAGTTTTCCACTCTTCTTTAGTTTTTTTTTCTTTTGTCCTACTGTCACCATAAGCAAGTCATAGTATTCTACTGTTACATTCTCAAAGTAGATCAAGAGATTTTGTATTATCTATGTATGCTTATATTTTTGACATGTTTAAAGAAAAATAATACTCTAACATGTAACAAGAAGAAAAAAAATTTATTTTAAATATTTTGATAAGTATTTTCTGAAATGACAAAGACCTCTTCATAAACACAAGGAAATCAACAGATATTTCCCTTTGACTTAGACATTAAAGATCCAATTAAATTGTTTAAAATTTCCTTTGAAAATATAAACAGAAAGAAATCAGGTTTTTGAGTCTGCAAGACTAAGGGAGAAGAAAGATATCATGATCAGTTAAACAGGCCTCTATAATATTTTAAAAGGAAAAAGGGGAAGTCATTCTTGTGAAAAAAAAAAAAAACAGCTGCAAGGATCTGTTACTCCACAGCAACTTTGAAAAATCAAGCAATGTTGTCAGAATAAGCTTGATCATAATACTAAAATCTGTCAAATGTTTATAGCAACCAAGCAAAACAGTAAATCAAGAAAAAAAATTAAATTAAAAATAGTTGAAAATTTTATAGTATTTTTATTTACTCTTGTCCCACCTCTACTCCCTGTGCGGTGGTGGTCTTGAAATTCCAACCCATATTTCCAGAGCAGCACATTGGTCCCTGTTTACAGATAAAGAAGAGTAGACCTTATTCACAGGTAATTGTTGTTTGTCTCTTTTAATCTGTCTGAGGGCTACCTGAAGTAGTGACATAAGGTGCTTAACTTTTTTAAACTAGAAATACAGGGTAGGAAAGTGTTGAGCATTCTTCAAAAACATTTAAGGCAAATAACCCACTGCAGGCAAATTATAACAACTGAAAAAGACAATAAAGCACTCAAACCATGAGAGTAAAAAACTGGAAAGACTTTCATTGGGAAAATTAGGAAATTCAAAAGTGCATGTATATATTGAGAATTTTTTGAAAGTTACTTGTGTACTCAGAGCTGTATGCATGATTAGAAAGTACTTGAGATCTTAAGTTTTGCCTTTTAGTAGATAATAAGAATAAACACAAGCAAGAAGACACATGAAACGGAGCTGTTTTTATAGTCTGGCTAAGCGTTGAAAAAGTGCCCTAGTACAAAACGAGTCTGCAAAGACCAAAATATGATTGATTTCTCCTCCTTCTTTTCCCTTTTCTCTTTCTTCTCCTTCTCCTTCTTTTTTTTCTTTTTCTTCTCTTTTTCTGTTTTTTTTTTCTTTTTTTCCTTCTTTCTTTCCTTTTGGCTCATGGTGTTCAAGTAAAACTATGTCAAAACACAAGCTAAAGGAAGAGCAATAGCAGAGACCACACAAGAGAAACAATTCAGCATTTATGAAAATAGTTTTAAAAAGTCACTAAACAATAAGCTACAGAAACAAAACAAATTCTGGCAAAAGGGAAAAGTCTTATCTCGAGTTACCACATTATAATGTTTGAAATATTCAGTTTTAAACAACTATATATATAATATATATATATATATATATACATATATATATATACACACACATATATATAATATATATATATATATATAGACATAAACTGATAGCTCATGTACAAAAGAAATTAGCAAAAATGGTGCCTAAGAACTCAGATATATTGGACTTCCTAATAAAATTCTTTAAAAAAACTATTTTAAACATTCCCAGACAGCAAAAAAGAAAAAGAAAAAAAGGAGAGAAAAAGCTAAAAGAAACCAATTATGTATGAACAAAAAGAGAATATCAATAAAAAATAAAAATTATAAAAAATAGCAGAAATTTTTAAATTCACTATAGGAAAAAACTTACTAGAGGGTTTATATAGCAGATTTGAGCAGGTGGAAAACAAAATCAGCAAATTGTGTAATAAATCATTCAAAATTACCCACTCTGAGAAACAGAAAGAAAAAACAAAAGAATAAAGAAAAGTAAACAGAGCCTAAAAGACACGTGTGGACATTTATCAAGCAGACTACCATATGAATTATGGGAATCCCAAAAGGAGAGGAAAGAGATACAAAAAAAAAAAAGATGAAAAAGCAGTAGCCAACTACTTTTCAAGTTTGATTTAAAACACACTACATATTCAAGAAGTGCTAAATTCCAAGAAAGCTTTAAAAAAAAAAGCAGTTTTACATTAAGACACATTATAATCTAATTGTTCAAAGATAAAGAGAGAATCTTGTAAGAAGCCAGAGAAAGATGACTTGTCACTTACAAGGGATTTTCAATAAGATCAGCAGCATATTTTTCATCAAAAGTCATGGAGCAGGAACAGAGTAAGAATGCATTTTTAAAGTGCTGAAAGAAAAGAAGAAAAGAACTGTCAGGCAAAAATTCTGTTTGGCAAAACTATACTATGAAAAAAAAATTAAGACATTTTAAAATAAACAACAGCTGTAGGAATGTGTTGAAACTAGACGCACCCCAAAAAATGTACTAAAGGACATTTTTTAAGATGAAATAATAAAACAATAGACAAAAGTTAAAGACATATGAAGACATAAGAAAAGTAAAGGTAACTATATAGGTAAAGATAATAATGATTATGATTACTTTCGTTTATAATTTCTTTTTTATTCTATATATTATGTAAAAGCAAAATGCAAAATAATTATTAGTGTGCATTAATAGGCATGTGATGTATAAATACGTAACTTCTGATAATAACAACATAAAAGAGAATAGTGCTATAGAGAAACTATATTTTTGAATGTTAGTAAAGTTAGATGATAGTAATTCAGACTACATTATTATAAATTTAGGTTGTTAATTCCTAGGGTAACCACTATATATACGTACATATATATACATACATATATATACACACACACATATATATAAAATGTTATAAAAGGAAATCAAAATATCACTACAAACAATTTTTAAAAAGATAGTGATTAAGGAAATAAGTAACATACAGAAAATGTATAGCATATGTCAGAAGTAAGTTCTTACCAGTAATTACTTTAAATATAAGCAAATTAAACATTTAGAAATTCAATAAAATTATGATATATAGTAGTGGTCTGTTCTCTAATTGTGGAAGAAACAGAAAAAATTTAACCTACAGAAGACACTACTCCAGTAGTAAAAATATAAAGGGAGTTATTTTCCAATGATATAAGGTAAAAATATTTTCACATTCAACTAAGGAGACAAAGGATAAATTACTTCATTTATGGAATTTGATGAGCCCGAAAATGTGAATAATATCCCTTTATCTATAAAAAGGGCTGTGAAAATTCCAACCTAAGTCTTGTTTCCATTTGGTCCTCTTGTCAATATGATTAACTGAAGTCTTTACGTGGTTATTATGAGTTCTAATAAGGAATCTGTGAGTGAATTTTTATGGTCTTTTAGAGTAACACTTCTGCTTACTGAGCTCTGACACAAACATTGCAAGGAAACAGGCACAAGACTGCTGGGGAAAAACAGGACAGTTTTTCAAGATATCATAATTCATTCCTTGGACCTACAACATGTTACTAAAAGAAGATTATGAGGCCTTTTATTTAAGGCAGTTTTCTACTAGGTCAGGATGTATGAGCGAGAGTTGGAGTCTCAAGAATTTTTATGTCCACTTGTACTATTGTGACTCTGCAGGTCAAACATCATGCCTCTAAAACTAATTCTCAGAATCTACCTAGTATCTTGCTGAGTGTACATCTACCACACATCACTAAAAATAATTGAAAAACATCAAGCAACTAAGAAAAAGACTCAACTTAATTTGGCATGCCAATAGAAGGTTTCTGTGTAGCTCACTTTCTAAATCTAAATTCCTTATTAAAAAAGATATATCAATTCACTTATTTTTAAGTTTTTAAATTACTTTAACTAAAACTAGTGGTTTTATTTTAAAAGAAGTATGAATAAGTAAATCCTTACAAATTATAAAATTCCATTCTTATCCTCTTCTTTTGCATTAATTTTTTTATTAAATTACTGAGTTTTAAGCAGGTGAAATATCATTTATACATATGCATATACACACATCCCATTACAAATAAATCTAAGACTGGCCCTCATGTCTGTTTTTAGCTTCTCCACTAAAGCAACTGATTAACATAAGGGCAATATATTTCAATTGAACATTTAAATATTTTTAAAGAAATTGATGATGTCAAAAGAAACAGATAAAATGAGATTTGCATATCATATCCTTTTACTGTTTTTTTTTACATTCTTACATAAAAGATGTATTTTTCTCCTGCTGTTCCTTCTTAAATATCTTTCATTATCCTTTTCAGTTGGTGAACTAATCTAGTTTCTTGCTGCCAAAGCACTACTGCTGAAAATAGGCCTCATCTCTGGTCTAACATTGGCCAGTTATTGTTTATGTACTTCATTTTGATATTGGATACCTGCTTTGTTGCCTTTAGGTTTATACAGCACATATAAATAATATCATGTGATTTTCAACTTTTCTGTCTGGCTTATTTTGCTTAGTATGATTATTTCAAGGTCTATCCATGTTTTTGCAAATGGCAGTATTTCATATCTTCTTATGGCTGAGTAATACTCTATTTTATATATGTATCATTGCTTCTTTAGCCAATCATCTATCGTAGGACATTTCAGTTGCTTCCATGTCCTGGCCACTGTGAATAATGCTGTTAAGAACATCGGTGTGAAAATATCTTTTTGGATATGGGTTTTCAAGTCTTTGGGGTAAATACCCAGTAGAGGGATTGCTGGATCATATGGTAGATCAATTCTTAGTTTTTTGAGGAACCTCCATACTGTTTTCCATAGTAGCTGTACCAATTTGCAGTCCCACCAACAGTGTATAAGGGTTTCTATTTCTCCACATCCTCTCCAACATTTATTATTACTTATCTTGTTGATTATAGCCATTCTAACAGGTGTGAGATGTTATCTTATTGTGGTTTTGATTTGCATTTTCCTAATAGCTAGAAATGTTGAGAATATTGGTCATTTGTATGTCCTTTAGGGAGAAGTGTCTGTTTAGGTCTGTTTAGGTCCTATGCCAATTTTTTGATCTTTTGTTTTTTGTTGTTATTAGGTCACATGAGTTCTTTGTATATTTTGGATATTGGACCCTTATAGGAGGTTTGCTTACAAATATATTTTCAGATTTAGATGGTTGTCTCTTTACCTTGTTGACAGTTTCTTTAGCTGAGCAGAGGTTTTTTAGTTTAATGTAGTCTCATTCGTTTATTTTAGATTTTACTTCCCTTGTCATTGAGGTGACAACGACACCTTGGACCTCTTTAGGTCCAAGGTCCATGAGTTTCTTTTTATTTATTTATTCATTCATTCATTCATTCATTTATTCATTTATTTTAGGCAAGGTACCCCTTGGTTGACCTCATAGATTGCAAGGACCTGGTCAGCTTACAATCCCTTATTTCTTTATTTTTTATTTTTTATGTAAACAGCACCTGGTCTTCCTAGTTGGTCTTCCATCCAAGAACTAACTGACCTTGCTTAGCTTATGAGATTAGATGGTATTGGGCTTGTTCAGGTTGGCATGGCCGTAGACCAAGGTTTATGAATTTTGTTCTTATATTTTCTTCTATTCATTTTATTGTTTCAGGTCTTATATTCAGGTCCTTAATCCATTTTGAGTTAATATTGGTATGTGGTAATAGACAACAGTCTAGTTTTATTCTTTTGCAGGTGGCTTTCCAGTTTTCCCAGCACCATTTATTGAAGAGGCTTTTCTTTTTCAACTGTATGTTTTGACTTTTTTGTCAAAAATTATTTGCCTATATAAATAAGGGTTTAGTTTAGGACTCTCAATTCTGTTCTACTGGTTTGTGTGTCTGTTTTGCTGCCAATACCATGCCATTTTGATTACTGTCACTTTGTAGTATAAGTTGAAGTCGAGAAAGTGATGCCTCCAGGCTCATTCTTTTTTCTCAGAATGACTAGCAACTTGGGGTCTTTTGTGATTCCATATAAATTTATTTCTTTATAAAAAAGCTGATGAGATTTTGATGGGGATTGCTTTAAATCTGTGTAATGCTTTAGATAATATGGTCATTTTAACTATGTTGATTCTTCCAATCCCAGAACACAAAATATCTTTCCATTTCTTTTTATTTTCTTCGATTTCTTTTAACTGAGACTTGTAGTTTTCATTATATAGGTCCTTCACATGTTTTGTTAGATTTATTCCTAGGTATTTTATTCTTTTTGTTGAAATTGCAAAAGGAGTTATATTTTCCACTTTCTTTTCTGACATTTGGTTATTAGAGTATAGGAACACTATAGATTTTTGAACACTGATTTTTGTATCCAGAAACTTTACTGTATTTGCTAAATGTTTCTAGTATCCTTGTGGAGTCTTTAGGGTTTTCTATATAGAGAATCATGTCATCAGTGAATAGTGACAGTTTGACTTCTTTGTTTCCTGTTTGAATGCCTTCCATACCTTTCTCTTGCCGGATTGCACTTGCTAGGACTTCCAATGTTATCTTGAATAAGAGTGGTGATAGTGGACAGCCTTGCCTTGTTCCTGGTCATAGAGAAAAGGTTTTTAGTTTTTCATCATTAAACATAATGTTGGCTGAGAGTTTGTTATATATGGCCTTTATTATATTAAGATATTTTTCTTCTATACCAATTTTGTTACATGGTTTGATTATAAATGGGTGCTGTATCTTGTTGAAGATTTTTTCTGTATCTATTGATATGATCATATGATTCTTTTTTAAATGTGTTTATGTAGAGTATCACAATCGATTTGCATATGTTGAACCATCCCTGTGCTTCTAAAATGAATCCTACTTGATCATGGCATATAATCTTTTTAATATGATGCTGTATTCGGTAGTATCTTATTTAGGATTTCTGCATCTGTATTCATGAGAGATATTGGTCTGAAGTTTTCTTTTTTTTGTGTTATCTTTACCAGGTTTTGGTATCAGTGTAATACTGGCCTCATAAAATGAGTTAGAAAGTATTGTCTCCTCTTTGAATTTTTGGAAGTGTTTGAGGATAATAGGGATTAAATCTTCTTTGAATGCTTGGTAAAATTCACTGGTGAAGTCATCTGGTCCTGGACTTTTACTTTTTCATAGATTTTTGATGATTGTTTCAATTTTTATACTGCTGATTGGTTTATTTAGATTTTCAGTTCTTGATTCTGTCTAGGAAGGTTATATTTTTCTAAATACTGGCTTATTTTTTCTAGGTTATTAAATTTGGTGTTATATATTTTCTCATAATATTCTTGTATGATCCTTTGTATTTCTGCAGTGTCTGTCATAATTTCTCCTCTTTCATCCCTGATTTTGTTTATTTGTGCCTTTATTCTTTTTCTTTTAGTGAGTCTAGCCTGGGTGGGGGCGGGGGAGGGTTCAATTTTATTAAACTTTTCAAAGAACCAGCTCTTTGTTGCATTTATTTTTTCTATTTTTTTTCTATTTCCTTTATTTCTGATCTAATTTTGATTATTTCTTTTTTATTTTTTTTGCTGACTTTCACCTTCATTTGTTCTTTCTTTTCTATTATTTTAATATTAAGTTGTTGATTTGGGCTTGTTCTTATTTTTGGAAGTAGGCCCATAATGATATGAACTTTCCTTTTATGACCACTTTTGCCATGTCCCAAAAGTTGTGATAGGTTGTACTATCCTTATCATTTGTTTCTATTTATCTTTTGATCATTTTCTTTCTTCTCTGACCCAGTTCTTCTTCAGTACTATGTTCTTTAATCTATGTGTATTTGTGGTTCTTTCCACTTGGTTTTTACAGTTGATCTCTAGTTTCAAAGCATTATGATCAGATAATATGGTTGGCATGATTTCAATCCTCTTATATTTGTTAAGGCTATCTCTGTGTACCAGTATGTGGTCAATCCTTGAAAATATTCCATGTGCACTAGAGAAGAAAGTATAAGCAGCTGTTTGGGATGGAAGGTTCTGTAAATGTCAACTATGTCCAGTTGGTCTAATGTGTCATTTAAGGATGTTATTTCCTTATTGATTTTCTGTTTGATAATCTGTCCATATCTGACCATCGAGTTTTTAAGTCTCCTACTTTGATAGTGCTTTTGTCTGTTTCTTCTTTTGGTTCTGTTAATGATTACTTTATTTATTTTGGGGCTCCCTGATTAGGAGCATAGATATTAATAAGTGTTATGTCTTCTTGGTGTGTAATTCAGTTTATCATTATGAAGTGTCTCTAAGGATCTTTCTTTACCTTTTTTTTAAATTTTGAAGTCTACTTCATCTGATATTAGTACTGCTACTCCTGCTTTTCTCTGAATGCCATTTACTTGAAATATCATTTTCTGCTCTTTAACTTTGAGTCTATATTTGTCTTTAGAACTGAGATGTGTCTCCTGGAGGCAGCATATGGTTGGGTTATGTTTTTTATCCAACCTGAAACTCTGCCTTTTTTATTGGTGAGTTTAGTCCATTTACATTTAGGGTGATTATTAAAATATGAGAACTTCTTATAGTCATTTTATCTTTTGCTTTCTCGTAGCTCAGTGTTTCCATTGCTTCCTTGTCCTTGTGTTTCTATTTTCTTTATTTTGGTTGGCTTTTGTGTGTTTTCCCTCTGGTCCTTCTTGTTTTATGTTATATACTTCAGCTCTTAATCTTTGGTGTGTGGTTACTATTACGAATATGTAAAGGGTAGTTATATATATGTGTGTGTGTGTGTGTGTGTGTGTGTGTGTGTGTGTGTGTGTACACAGTCATTCATTTTCTTCTTCACGTGCCTTATCTCCATTCCCTTTAGCAAATTTGGATCCTTGAATATTCCTTTTTTCACTCACTATTATCTCAACTTGTTCTCTGTATGCTAAACGTTCATTGCTATCTTGCTATAACAAATCTCATCTTATTTTAAGCTTATAATGCCCTTTTTCTAGTAGGGGTTGCACTCCTGTGCTTTTGTCAGCCTGTTAGTCACCTTACTCCTAATTATGTGTTGTTGTTGTTTTTTTGTCATTTTGTTTTAGATGAGCTGATCCCTTTCAATATTTCCTGTAGTGCAGGCATAATAGTGAAGATTTCTCTCAACTTTTGTATGTCTGGAAAGGTCTTTATTTCTCCTATATATCTAAAGAAAAACTTAGCTGGATATATTATTCTTGGTTGGTAGTTCCTTTCACTTAATAGTTTAAATATTTGATTCCACTCTTTTCTGGCTTGTAAGATTTGTGCTGAGAAGTCCAACAATTATCTAATGAGTTTTCCTTTATAAGTTACCGTCTTTTCACTGACTGCCCTGAGAATTTGTCTTTGTCATTGATTTTTGATAATTTTAATACAATGTGTCTTGGTGAAGGCCTTTTGGGGTTGACATAATTGGGTGTTCTGTTGACTTCTTGAATTCCAAGCTCCAGCTCTTTCCTTAGATTTGAGAAATTTTTATTCACTATTTGTCTGAAAATGCTTTCTAGTTCCTGCTTCTTTTCCTCTCCTTCGAGAATTCCCATTATTCTTATGTTTTCTCTCCTGATGGTATCAGCTAGTTCTTGTATTTTCTTTTATTATTTTTCATTCTTTCATTTCTCTCTTCTTTCTTCTCATTTATCTCTAGATTTCTGTCTTTAATATCACTGATCCTTTCCTCCATTTGGTTGACTCTATTTCCCATGCTTGCTATTTTATTTTTTAACTTTTGTAGTGTATTCTTTATCTCCAGAAGTTCCATTTGGTTCTTTTTGAGGGTTTCAATCTCCTGGCTAAATAATTCATTCTGCTCATCTAGTTGTTTTTTCAGTTTCTGAAATTGTTGATATGATTTGTTTTGGATCTCTTTGAGTTTTTTCAGAACTGCTATTCTGAAGTCTCTGTCATTTAAGTTGCATATTTCTATGTCTATAAGCTTATTTTCTGGCGAGTTTTCTCGTTCTTTTTGAGATACCTTGTCATTTTGGTTGTTCATGGTGTTTAATCACTATTTCTTTACCTGGACATTAATGGAAGTGTGTTCTGCTTTTTCTTCTTTCTTTTTTTCTTTTTTTTTTTTTTCCAGATAGAAGATTATATAATTCCTAGCTTGTTGCAAAGAAAGTATTTTTCTTTTGATTTCCAGTAGGTGGTGTCTAAGCTCTTGGATCTCTGCTTTATACAAAGTCTTAATAACATCTTTTTTTCTCTATAGATGTTTAACCATGCTTGCTACCCTCTGTCTCAGTTTCTATAGCATAACGATAGTTTCGGTAGCATTTGCTAAGATTTCCCTGGGGCTTCGTGGTGTTTGGTCTCAGAGGATATGGAGGAGGTTCCCTCTGTGTTGGGTGTTGGGAACTGAGGCTCAGCCTCTGTTTCACAACCACGACTGGTAAAAATCAACTGTTGTTTCGCTGTCATCCCAGCTCCTCTGCCTTCTGCCCTGATGACTGGGCACTGCTGCTGGCCATGTGGAGATCACCACAATTTCAGACAGGGCTGGTCAGGTAACTAGCCATAGCTACTCCCCTCCCCCTTTTCCTACTGGGAGCTCTGGTTGTGAGATGTAGCTTCTTTATTATTCCCAGTCCACCGCCCAACATCTGGGGTTTTGACCTGTGATAGCTCTTAAGCACAGATCCCACCCTCAGATGTGCTGATGTGTAGTTTGGGTGTTTTTTGTTGATTTTTAGATGTTCAGCTTAATGTTTCAAGGGGAAAAATCTGAGACCTTCTCTCACTCTGCCATGTTTAATTCAATTTTAGTGCCTTTTTAAATTCTTTTAAATCTTTAATTTCTGCTTTTATTGCCCCAGGCACCCAAGCAATATATTTGTAGAAAAAGCCAGATCATTTATTCTGTAGAGTTTCTTACTATCTGGATACAGATAGTAGTCTAATTTCTACTTAGACGTCAACCAAAATGCTATTGATAAAATACTATACATTTAGCATGCATATTTCACTTGCTATTTCTCCAAATTTCTTTATAAGACTTGATGAATCTGTTTAATCCTGTATCATAAGTAAAATCCTAAATGGGGATGGGGGGATTAAAATGAGATACAAGGTTATAAAAGCAAGGTCATCAAACTGGTTCTATGCTTACCCTGAGTTGTTTGAGGTCATGTGCAGAGTCAGAGAATCATTATCAAACGTCAGTCCAAACAAGCAAGAAAAAAGAAAATTTTTAAATTAATGTTAAATTTTAAAGCTATGAAAGATACAGAGACAAGAGAATGTGAATCAAAGAAAGATTTGAACAAGCAATTTAGAAACAGTTAGAGCCAGTACCAATGTGTTGAAAATTAAAATTTATGTGATACTTTCTCCAAGGCTAATTTGAAGGTTTATATAAACCATAATGGACTGGGCATATTAATTTACATTAAAAATCTAAATATTACTTTCCTCATTTTATAGAGAAAATATAAAGCTCAGATCAATTTCTTATTTCAATAATGCCTTAATTGTGGCACACTGCTTTCAAATAATCATAGTAATATTTATTCTAATCTTTATTCTACCAAAAAAGTATTAGTTTCAGCAAACATATTTATCATTCCCCAATAAAAAATGTAATACCCACAAAATCAACCAAAAGAAAAAAATGTTTAAGTTTCTGATTTTGTTAATCAAACAAGTTTGGAAGCCAATACTTAGGTTACACCAAACCTCATAGTTCTACTTTTTAAAATTTTATTATTTGTTTGTTGACATATGTGAACAATATGTACCTGAAGTAACAAGATATACTAGAAAGTTTTTTCATTTTGTAAACAACTTTCTTGTTTTATGACCTTGAGAAACTTAGCTTCTAAGAGCCTCTCTTTCCTCTTCTATAAGATGGGAACTAAAATATCCATCTTAAAGAGAAAAATTAAATACTGTAAGTTAAGAGACTAGATAGTAACAAATAATCAATAAATGCTAGTTCCATTTTTTTTAAATCAATGATGAATTATCTTTTAAAAAGATATACTGGTGGCTTTATTAAATAGAAGCATAGTTTTGTTATATGTTATTTGTAAAACTCAAAGAGCAATGAGTAGATTTATTTCAATTTACCTTTTAACAAATAGATTTTGCCTTTGAGTTTATTAAATCATGTATTTATCTTTAGGGCAAATAAATATACCCTGGGAAATTAAGAAACACTTCTTTTTCTCAATAACAAATAGTTTCTAAAAAGAAATCTTAGTAAGCATCTGAAAACTTCGAAGTTCTAAAATTTGCTGATGTGAAAATGAGAGAATACATGTAATAAAAGTTGGTCAACAAAATCAGAAAAGCTCTCAGTGGTAAAAAAAAAAAAACTATAAGAAGCCTTTTTGACAATAAAAAAAAAAGTGGGTGGGGAGAAAAAATCTTACATGTCTCTCTTATTCTTGTCTTTCCCAGTCTCTATTAGCACATTAATCAACCAATGAGAAACACACTGAACAGCTGGCCTGAATATCTTGTGAAGTCCTGGTATTTTCTTAATTGTCGTTGGCTTGCAGCACTAGCCCAATGACATTCAGATTGGCGACAGTGAATGTGAAGTTACAGAACATTTCTCCATTTGTCTGATCCTCTGGGGAATCATTTCTCTGAAGCCTGAAACAAACTGAGCTTTTCTGTTTTAAGTGGTATTTGAGTTATCAAACTAAAATCAGCATAGGTTGGGCTTGTCAAGAAAAACCTCTCAGCTTCAAAATCTAGGGTTCTTTTTCATACTTAAATTTCGCATCTGGTAGCAGATTGGAAGGTTGTCAACTCCTATACAATTTTCACTTTTTCTGGAAAAGGGGACTATTAACCACCTAATTCAAACTAATATTATCACTTTTTACAGAATTAATGAGGTGCTATAATTGCCGACACTGTTTACCTGCTACTCTGGGAGTATATTTCAAAGGCACACAAATTAGCCATTGCCAGCTTTATAATTTGTGTGTGACAACTTTAATTCCAAAGCATGTTTAATCAACAGTAACAGATGGGTGTGCGCCTGGTGGTTAAGTCATCGCCTTCACACTCCTGATAGCGATTTGTCCCACTGGCTCTGAATTATAAGCTATTTAGCATAGTAAGTACTAAATTACCAGTAAAATTCTTCATCTTTTTTGGACTATCAAGTTTCAATACATTAAAATAATTATAATCACTGACATATATTGAGTATGTACTACATACTAAACATTATTCTTTTAACTTAATGAAGCCTCCAAAAAACCCCCTCAAATTAGGTAATGTTATTATTCCATTTTCCAGGTGAGGGAATTGAGCCTTAAAAGTCCATAGTTGCTTGCCAAGCATTCCACAGCTCATAAGCAATAGGGTCAAGATTTGGACTCAAGCTCTTTGGCGCCAACCTCCATGCTGTTAGCTACCATTACTGTGCTATACAATAAAATTCCGGTGATATTTTTTATGTGACTGTTTACTGAAGTTGTGTTAGATTCTGCTGATAAAACTGTTTTATTCTGTGGTTTTTATTATAGAATCCATTTTTCTAACTCCTCCTCTCCAGCACCAGTCATAGGCACAGAAGACAGAAGTTTTTTCATTCAACAAACACGTTTTAACTCAGAGTAGTCAGTCACTGTGTGAAGTTTGAAATGACCATTATCAATCTCAAATAGCAGTTCCTGGAAATTTTCTGGGAACCTGCTTGATGATGTCCTTTCTACTTGCCATAGGTTCACTGGTACCTTCACCAAGGCAGCACAAATACAACACCTTGTGATGTCACCCCTAGCTCCCATAGCCATTCCCTTCTAGATTTTTGCACTGCAGGATAAATGTGATCCAATGGGCTCAGATTTCCATCTCTGAAGTCCTCAGAATTAAGATGTCAAATCACACACAAGAAAGGGATGACACGGCTTAGGAGTTTGGAGCACTTATTGATCTCTCCCTATCAAATCACGAATTCTCCTTCTCTCTACTTAAATGAACAGTGTTAATTAAAGATATCTAGACCTGGAACAAATGATTTTCAAAACTACTCTAAACACTGAGATTATTTGAGAAACTTAAACAGTGATTTCAGCAAGTGTCCTCAAATGCATATCAGTTATTCAAAACCTCTGGGAGTGGGGTCTGCACATCTGCCCCAAAAAAAACCTCCTCAGATAATTCTCATGTATGGCTGGGCTTGAGATATCTGGTGTTAGACTTTTCAAGCACAGAAACTTCTGTAAAGTTTTTCTGAAGAAAAAAGTTGTGTGTTTATATCAAATTCTAAAAATCATGGGTAAATTGTCTGTAATAGTCATTTGTTAGGCACAAAAAGTTTAATCTAAAAAGGTTCTGGCCCCTACAATAATTCTGAAGTGTTTTGTCCATTTTAATTTGAAATGTGTTGTTAGAAAATGACAAATATGATGTGATCAGAACAGATACCTCATTTATTTCTTTGTAATTAACCCCAAGAAAGACCTTTATTCGTTTTTTAGAAATATACAAGTATCTAGCTGCCAGACATGATTTAATAGCCTTAGATTTAAAAAAAAAATAAATTAGATTTTTTTTTCTTTTTTGTTCCTCAATGATAGTTGACTTTCACTTGTTTAACAAATAGCAGTTCTAAGAGGCTCGGGTTCATTGCCTGATCTTTCCAACCTTGGCTAAATCCTTTAAAACATAAGTGCACATACACAAATACACACACACACACACACACACACACACCACAATATATCAGTGTTAGTAAAAAGGCAATTTAGAGACCCTTGGTTTATAAAAAAACACACATTATCTTTCAAATAGCTTGATTTACTTATAGCCACAAATGTAATATTAGTTTTATAATTTAGACTTAAATCATTTAAATAATTCACTGACAGTCACATATATGTTAATAATACAACCCAAATGTAATTTTTAGTGTACCATGAAACTTCTGTCAATTAAAATAATAAAACTAGCTGACCTATAGACTAAATTAGACTACAAGTTAAAATTATAATATAATTAATTCATCTTTAAAAACATAAAATGTATCACGAAATTACTAGTTTTCACTGTGCTCTCAATAACTAAGTAAAAACAATGAAATGTAAAAATTAATTCTATTTAGTCACATGAGACAATAGTATGAATTACATGATTCTCACAGTTTGTTATCATTTTGTTAAGGATGAAAGGATGCCTTGATATGGATCCTTTGACATTGTTTCCTCCCCACAGGGCCACCTTTACCTGTGTTTGACTGCACAAAGCCCTGCACATAAAAGGGTCATGTTTGATTTAATATTCTTCTATCACAGTCTTGGAATTCTTAATAATTATGAATAAGGACCTATATTTTAATTTTACATAGGCCCTGCAAATTATGTAGCCATTTTCCTCTACACCTATTTTTTCTCTTGTAATTACCAAGTTATTCTCCTGATGTCTCTGTCTAACATTCTTTGCTTATGCTCAAGGATTGATGGCAGAATTTTACCCTTAATTCTCCCAGAACCAGGTCAGCACTTATCCCTTCTTGCTCTGTGTTTCTAACCACTCTCAGTATCCTCAACACCTCACAGACCTCAGGAAATCTGACAACACATTTCTATATCATGGCTCTAACCTGTGATGCATTCTGGATTTGCTCACACTTGCCCTCATCACCCACCCTACCAACTGATAAGAATCAAACCATCAATTAAAAACTGGAAATTATCTTGCCAATTTGGCACACCTCATTTCTTAAAAAATGCAGAAAACAAAGTGACAGATACATATTTGTTACATCTCCATCTCCTTTTTTCGTGAATGCTTTTTTATAACATTACACATCACATTTAATCTTTATTTTACAGTTAGTATTCTTATTTCTTTGACAACACATTAAGAAACCATCTATGCCTGAAAATGACTATTTCACTCCCTGTTATATTGGTTCTATTAGCTGCAGTTTCAGAAGATGACATGTTCTTGCTATTTCCTCAAATTCTAGTCAGATACTCCATTTTCAATTTTACTACGCAGATGGCACACATATGCAAAGTCATTCTAATGGTTTTGCCTATGAAAAGAAGCATATTTTCTCTTGTTAAAAAAGTAATTTCTTAAAAGTCAACCAGCTCATTGGATTTAGGTGATTGAAGTATCTTCAGGATAACAAAATGACTTAATCAACACCACACACACACACACACACACACACACACACACACACTTCCCAATTGGGAAATTAATGGAGCCTACATTCAAGATGTTTAATATTTTCAGCCATGCTGGCAAATTAAGTATCAAGAAAAGAGTTGCAAACAAGAAATTTATGCCACAGCCATTTTATTAATATAAAGGAATACTTCAATATGTAAATAGTCCCAAATTCAGAAACAGTTTGTAAATATTTTCTCAAGGAAATCCCATAGTATTATGTGTAAGAAAAAAAAGCAAATAGCAGAGAATACAGAGGTTCTGCAAATAATACCTGGACTGCAAATGTGTTTCCATATCATTAAAATAGCATTTAAAATAAAATTTATTATTTACAAAATGTTTGGCATTTATTTTTTCTTGGACTATACACACTTCTTTTTTTTACTCATCCAACTACATATGTAATAATATAATTATTTACAACATTTTATCTAGTTTTATTAAACTTTTCAAAAAATAATCTTTATGCAAATAAGCATGTATGCACATGTATCTGAAATTATAACATTGTTATCTGCAGAGTCAGTTTGTATGATAAAAACTTTAAAATTATACATTTTCTAGAACTTCCATTATTTGTGTGTGTATGTGTGTGTGTGTGTGTGTATTTTCTGAGTGTCAACTACTCAAACACTCTGATATATTATAAAATTATTTATTGCTAAGATGGTATAATTAAATGATTCAAACAAGTCACAGTCAATTTAAAGACAGCTGTTGAGTTTTATCAGGATACATAGGACAATTCTCCTAAAAAAGACATTCACTTATCTCCATTATAGTTGTTATCTTTATCTCTCAAGTTTACAATTATCAGCCAGACTCTTGATTACAAGAGCAGCAAATAACATGACTCCAAGTATTATTTTAATGGCAAGCTTTGTTTAATTTTTAATTGATATGTTTCTTCTACATGGGCACACAATCAAAGATGTGGCTAATCTGACTAATTTGCTTAAGTGTTATTTAACAAACTGGCTAAAGCTTTATTTGAATATTGAAACTTCAGTGGAGAGATAGTTTAATAAGCCATGTAAAGTGAGGAGTGAAAGAGTATATCAGAAATAATAGTAAAAATATTTCTTTTTAATTTACGAGCTATGTTGCTGACAAATAAATGTATGTTTATTTACATTTTAAAACCTCTATGAAAACAAGATCAACTTACATGTGTGACTTGATTTTTCCTTTAAGTGAATCTGAGAAAGCAAAACAAAGCAGTCAATCCAGAAAGAAAATAAAATCACTAGCTATATGCCACTGAGAAACTGCTTTACCAGTCTACTCCTGATTATATAAAAATGTCGACTTCCCAAATATACCATCTCTGCTCACTGAATATTGTTTTCATCCATGGAAATAAATAGGGCTGCCATAAAGACTAAGCAGGTTTCCATGTGTATTATTTGTAACACTGGTACACACTTCTTTTTAAGACTAGCAACACCATTATCTAACAGTCCAGTGATAAAGCTTAACCCACTTTGAAGTTTGAAAATTTAAGAATTTCAAAAAGCAATTTATTAAAATTAAATTTCTAAAAAAAAGAGTCATACTTCTGCTCCCTTACTTATTATATGACATGTTCTTTAGTTTATCCTCTGTAGTAGTGCATTTTCAACATTTGAGTAGTATTTGCATTAGTGGGATATTTTAAATGCATGTGCCAATGTGATTAATATAAATATGATAATGATTAAGCAGTGAGATTTCATTCTCATATTTAAAATATATACATTTACATAGCTTATACTCTGCATTTATTATTTCCATTTTAATAAATACCTTGCGTAAGTTTAAATACACACACACACGAGGGGTATCAGAATGGATTTAGCAGGTTCTATTTATTCTATATGCTCACCTATTACAAATATTTACAAAGAAGATTAAAAGAATTACCCTGGTTTAATTTCTGGACTCATTTGTTTACAATGTATCTTGTTTGAGTTTGTTATCCTCACCACATGTAATAATTCAACATGTGTCACATTACTCTAGAGATTAATTATAAAACAGCATGACAACTCTATAATTTCTTGGTAATGAAGAATAAAAACAAGTGAAACAGTAGAGAAACAGAGCAAAAAATAATTTGAAAATATTCTCTTTCTGATAAACATGGGCACTTCATAATTCTATACATTTAAATTCATCACACTTATTGATTTTATATTAGTTCTAGAAACTGTGGCTCTTCAGAATTGAATAGCCTTAATGAGATTATAATCAATTAAATAGTATGGAATAATTTTAAATTGGCTAAAAGTTTGGCCTTATAGATACAGTGTAAACCACCAGGATATGGCGACTTTAGTGTAGGGCCATAAAAAGTTCCTTTGGAAGAAAGTGATGTTTTAGTTTTTCTTGAAGGGTAAGTGGGATAAAATAGAGGTGTCAATGAATCACAACATAATTATTTAATATCTATCCTCTCAGTTAGACTCTAAGATCTTTGAACATAGATAAATATCAGTCTTATTCTTTCATATTTTCTCCTTGTCTGGCATAAAGTAAGTGTTTAATAATACTTGTCAAATAGACAAATGAAATATAACGGTTTGTATTTTTATGTCATAAGTCAATCTCTTTACAGAGATTCAGTAAAGCATTTTCAGAAAGTAGCAAAGTTTGGCCAAAGTCCTCTCATTTGTAGGATAGAAAGTTTAGAGCCTTTGGTTGCTAGAGATTTAATTAAATATAACTCCTAGATCTGAGGTTGGTGTTAACATAAGAATAAACAGGGAGGCAGAAGAAATTTGTCTTGAGTCCATAGGAGAAAGATTCTGTAAATTCAGATAGATAGATATATAGATGATAGATGATAAATGATAGGTAATAAGATAGATGATAGATAGATAGATAGATAGATAGATAGATAGATAGATAGATAGATAGATAGATGATAGATAGATGTTAGATAGATAGATAGATAGATAGATAGATAGATAGATAGATAGATAAATGCCGATACTATAGTTCAGTTTAGAGACTGGTATAAACATTTATATACACACACACACATATATCTTGTAAGGTTTAGAAATTATATAGAAAGAGATAATAATTAGAAGGCATGAATTTTGAAATAATAGAAATTATTTAGAAAAATATAATAAATTATAATAAAATTAAAATTAAATTCAAATTTAAATTAGAATAACATTGAAACATTATTATTTTAACATGAATTAATTTTAATAATCAATATTATACTGCATATAAGTCAAAATACTATAAAGAACATGTAAATATGTTATAATTTTATAGAATTAAGAACATTTTTGCTATTTTGAACTGTGTCTTTTTATGTTTAAGTCTAGACCAAAAAGCTAGTATGGGGGAGAAAAATAAAAATTAATTTTCTCTTAACAGTTGCAGTTGGTATTTCTAATTACTACTTATTTAGTTTATTGATTTAGCTTCATTCAATTTGTTTTAAGCCTGTTGTACTAGCAAATATGTGATATTTTAATCACTATTTTTTTCTCTTTATTAAGTAAGTGCCCTTATCCAATGATTCCTTGTGTAAGAAATGCTCCACCATGTCAAGAAACAATAATGTATTTAATAAATATATTCATATGTTATAAAATGCTACTTCAAGGCAAAAAGAAAACTTTAAAAAGGTACTTGTCCTATCACATGTAGAACACATACTTACTAAATTGTTGTTGAATGAATGAATGAAAGGAAAAGGTGGAAGAGTTGCAGGATGGTGAAACAGACTCCTCTGAGGCAGAGTGCAAAGGGAAGATCTAAAAATCAAGGTGGAGTAGACACTGAGAAAAATTCTCTCTTAATACAGCTCCCACTCTAAACATGAGTTATCATTGGATAAATGTGAAGAAGGAAGCCCAAAGGACAATCATAGTAGCAAGTCTCAAACTCAACTCAACTCCTGAATAAATAAAACCATGCACCCATAACAAGGCAAAGCATATAGAAAGACCCATTTTCAGGTATAAAATCTATTTGCCTCAGTCACTACCATTCCATACAAGATATCTAGATTTAAAGAATAAAGGTTCTAGGAATATAAAAAGACAAAATCTAAACAAAACAACAAAAACATACTGCCAAGAGACAAAGCAATCACCTAAACAAGACTTATCTATTACACAGATGTTGAAACTGTCTGACAAGAAATTAAAAATACATAATTAATAGTTTGAAAGTACTAATGAAAAGGTAGTGAAGAACAAGATCAGATGGAAAATTTTAGCGGAGATATCAAAACTACATAAAAAAATTAGAAATGAAATAAATGAAAAACACAGTAATGAAAATACAGAAAACCTGCCACCAAGAGGTTTCTCAGTGGACACAATTCAGACAAGGGAAGAATAGTTAATTTGCAGTGAAGTAAACAGAAACTAACTAAATAGAAACTAAACAGAAATATGTAGAAAATAAACAGATAAGAGAACATCCAAGAGCTGTAGTTCAATATCAAATAGTCTAATATGTTCATAATTTAAATACTAGAAATGAGAAATGGGAAGATTGATTGACAGAATAAATATTTGAAAAAATGAAGGGAAAGAATGTTCTAAAAATACAGCCAGATACCAAATCACAGATTTAAAGGCTTCGAGATCAGCAAGCACAGTGGCTAGGACAGGGAAGTAAACAAAGTGTCCTACAATAGATGATTGCTAAGGTATATATATAAATGAAATATTAGTCATAAGAAGAGATGAAATGCCACTATTTGAGACAACATGAATGGACCTCGAGATAATCATGCTAAGCATAATATGCCAGACAGAAAAAGTTGAAAATCACATGATATCACTTACATGTGGGATATAAACCTAAAAGCAACAAATAAATAGGACAAACAAACAGAGAGTCATGGGCATTAACAATAGACTAGTGGTTACCAGAGAGGGGAGAAGGAGGAGGTAGATGAGGTAAAAGGGGTCAAATATGTTACAGAAAGAAATCTAACTATAGGCAGTGAACACACAATGCAATATATATGACTTACTGTTGAATTATACACCTGAAACTTACGGAATTTTGTTAACCAATGTCACCATAGTAAAAATTAATTAATTAATTAATTAAAAAATTTTAATATAGAAAAGTAAATAAAAATAAAAAGAGATAGAATGAAAGCAAGCAAAGTAACCATTATATGATTTTTGTAAGTTTATATCATTTTGATGGAAGATACCTCAGTTATAAACTTTTTTGTTCCCCAGCCTCTCATGAAACTTCTTTGCCCTTTACTGTTCTGGCTAAGAGCATTCAGATTACAGTCCCCAGGCTCCCTTGACAGCTGGCTTCTTATTAGTTTCTGCCAATAAGAGGCACTAACAGGAGATCATATGGCACAAGAATGGGAGATACCATTTTCTTTCTTTTTGTGCCTGGCAGCATTTCTAAATGTGTACATCTGTTAAGAATTTCTAATTTTAACCACAGGACTCAACTTACTTTGTTTTAGTAAAGTAGGCTGCGGCCCTATAATTCCAGTCCTGGCCATCAGCCACTCCTCAGCCTTTGAAGGCACTGACACCTACTCACTTTAGTCATCCAACTGGGTTGTAGGGGTGGGTGGCTGCTGTCTATTATAGATATTAATATCTGACATAAATCATTGCCCGCTTTTCTCTCTTCATACTTCCAATATATGTAACCAGTTTTCTTTGCAGTAGCTTCACTACTGCAAAGGACACTAATAAAGACAAAAAAAAAAAAAAGGGCACAAAGTTAACAAGTAGCTATCTTCTGTTGCTAGTTCAATTATATGGTATTAAAACCAAATCAAAATTTATATAATTTTACAAATAGATCTCTGAGCAAGAGACAAACACTAAAATTAATCACAATTTATAACATAAACATGTGCTTCTATTTATAAAAGAAATATTAGTCAAAATACTTAGTGCACTACTAAAAAACACATATTATCATTAATGTGTGTTTGCAGAAAAGCATGCAAGCATCCACATCCCTGTCTGAGAATTCTCAAACTGACAGGTGGGAAATACCCTGTGATAAACCTCTAAACACTCACATTAGGGGACATTTAAGGAAACTAATTCTGATTGAACCTCTTGTTTTGCTGAAGTTTACTTGGGCATTTGATTTTATTTAACTCCATAACTCAATACATTTCTAGAGAGTATATTCCAACCTTCTTTACAGAGACTAAGAGAAATGATGTGGCTTTCTTCAATGTAAACCAAGTTCTTCTATATGACTGAAAATTTCATTTTGCTTCCATTATACCATTGATTTTTGATTAGTTTCCTTTAATTATTTTTGGCTTTGAATGAACCATTCTCTAGATAAGTGATGTGGAAAAGTTGTATAAAACACACATAATAAGCTATAAGATTTAGAACTATTTTTTAAATATGGTAAACCTGAGCCATGTGTGGCTATTTAGATTTTAAATTTAAGTCAATAAGAATTAGGTACAATTAAAAATTTAGTTCGTGATTAGCACTAGGCACACTTGAAATGCTCAAAAGCTATATGTAATTCATGATTACAATATTGGCTATTATAGCTCTAGACTTTTTATAACATCATAGAAAATGCTATTGAACAACACTAATTTAGAATATAAAATATTTACAAAGGAGAATTAAACACATGCTGCATGCTGTCTAGAATTAATTCTGCCATTCTTAATGTTGCTCTTTAACACATTTCAAGGCCATGTCAAAGGATTCTGAAATTGGTTTCCAAGTGATAAAGTAAAAAAGAATAAGTTCTTTAGGCCAAATGCCCACAAAACTTAAAATCCAATATTGCATCAGGATTTTTTGAGTGTATTGACAAATAGCCAAATGGAGTAGTCAGTACTCAGGTACCATTTCCCAAAGTAGAAACAATAAAAAATTTGGAAAAAAAGATTAACACATACCAAAAAAAGCATTGTTTAGAATCAATGAAATATCAAATATCGATCACTGCCTTAATGAAATAAAAATAAATAATCAAAATCACTTCAATAAAAAAGTAAGAAAACTGTGAGAATGTTAAAACTCATCTTCAAACATGCTACATGGAAATCCTACCTGAGAAGAAAAATTACAATGCATGGTACTTTAAAAGGACAGGTCAATTCTAAATGTGAACAATAACAGCAGTAAAAATCCACCACCTTTATATAGCCAATAAGTAACAATATGTGGTTTGACAGCAAACACGAGAGATGGGAAAGTTATTAACCATACCCAAGCAGCACCAAGGGCAACAAGAATGACTATTGTTACTCGCATTCACACAGCCACTCATACAGTGTGGAGCAAGTGATACATCTCACTACCTCCAGGGTTCGAGCTCTACTCCCTGGTGATAGCAAACAACATAGCAACCAATACCTACTTCCAAAAAGAGCAGCTATCCCAGAAAGTCAACTCACTGTGTGGCTTGCAGGTCCAGAGGTTACCAAAAAAAGACAAGACTCATACAGGTACTAGATGGGACAACAGCTTACAACAGACAGAAAAAAATCAGCTTTTATAGCTGAGCTTTGGTCCCTTGGGGCCAGAAGTTTCCACTGTGTAGTTAGTGCAGGGAAATGATCTCAATGCGCCCATTCTGTGCTGCAGGCAAAGGACTGCATTCACTCCCCACCAGAAACAGATACAGCAGCAGGTTAGCCAGATGCTGTACAACACGTAGTGAAGCAGAACAAAGTACACATCAAATCTGGAACAGGGAAAGATATCTCCAAACAAGACAAGATGCTCATCACAGGCTGTGAGGCTCCATGTAAGAAAGTGTTCCAGATCCAAGGCACACTCTTATGCGACCACCAAGGGTAACAGACTGTGCACCAATGTCTTACCTGTAAGCAATTTCATAAACCGGCCCCTCTTCTTCTAGTCTTTAGTTTCTCTGTATGTGTTATAGAACAATAATATTGTGAGATTTTTAAAAATAATTCATAGGGTTATTGGGAGAACAGATAAAAATATTGGCTATAAGAAAACTTGAAATTTTCAAACCAGGTGTTGCTATTTAAATACAAGCTGTTATGTGAGTCCAAACTTTAAATTTGACAATTTCTTGCTAAAAACATAAATACATAGAGAGTATGGTGGCAGAATTGGATCTAGTCCCTGTTGACTAATATGTCTGCTTTCCTGATTCTTATACCATTGGGGACTTCCACCCAGTAGCTGCTTACACGATAAAATAGCTAAAATGATGATTGCATTGATTATAAGCAGAGTTATTCTGTGGAAATATGTGGAGATTCCCATGAGAAAACACAAAGATCCAGGAAAAAAATTTAATATCTGTTTTTCTTTCATGTATCTTGCCTCTAAAAGTAGAAAATTAGCAAGGTAAGTCACAGACTACAAAATAAAGGCCTAATTTTGGCAGGAAAATATAGGTTTATCCACTAAGGAAAGTGAATGTCACTATGTATCTTGAAAAATTAAACCAAAATGACAACTCCTTGTAACAAGCTCAAAATGAAATAAACCATTTTGTAATCTGGAGACTTCGGTTCATCTTCAGAAACCACTTCAACAAGCTCTGTAACTTTGTGCAGGGCAAATAACCTCTCCAATTCTTAGTCACCTCTCTAATTAGAAAAAGTCCTCTGTGGAATTTTTCTGTGTTCTTTTTCATTCCATTTCTCAAACTGGATAATCGCAACTATGCTGTTCCTTCCTTCTGCTAGTTCAAATCTGCTGTTCTACCTTTCTGGTGACATTTTCATTACAAATATATTTCAACAACAGAATTTTTATATGTTCATCTTTTTATTTCTCTGTATCAACAGACATGTCTCTCTTACTTTATTTCTTTAAGCATAGTTTCCTGTCTTTCTTTGAACATATTAATAATAGTTGATTTTAACTCCTTTAAGTTCAACAGGTTTTCTCAGGGATAGTTTCTACTGACGCTTTTCTTTCTCCTGTATAATGTTTATACTTTCCCATTTCTTTATATGTTGCATAAACTTTTATTAAAAATTAAATACTTAAAATAATAAAATATGGCAACTCAGATTCTTCTCCCCAGGTTTATTGTTGTTGCTGCTGCTACTTGTTTATTTAGTGACAATCCTGAATTACTTCTGTAAAGTATGTATTCTGTCATGTGTGACCACTAAAGCCTTCATTTTTTAGTTTTCTTTGTGGTCGTAACAATAAAACATTGTTATTAATTTTCTTAAATCTTGAATCATAAATCTCCCAGCCTTTAATTAGAAACTGTGTGTGTGTCAATTCAGCATTCCAACAGTTGACAATTCCGCTTTGCCCTCACTTTCTACTTGTGCAAAGCTTCAAGATCTTCCATAGATGAGAGAGTAGTTCTTATCAAATCTTTCCTGGACACATGCCTGAACTTCTAGATTTCCATATATATATATATATCACAGCATTTTTAAAACCCTCTGTAGATATCTTATTCCTAACTTCTTATAAGGTTTTTGGTCCACCTCCTGTTTGCCACAGTTATTGCTGCCACAGATCACTATAACATTAAATTACTGTCACCATTTTTGTTGTTGTTTGAAAAGTGCACTGGAGAAATAACTGTTCGAACTGAGCAAGCTCCAAGTCAGAGTATAGAAAGGCAAATACTATGACAAATACTTGGGTTTTCCAGGGAGCTTCTACACAACACAGGTCAAGTAATGGCAATTCTCTGAGTATTGGGCTTTGGGAGAGCTTTGATTTTACCAATATTTGGCCAGTTTTCTTGAGTAAATAGTCATTGGAATGTTACTTTTGGTAAATTCACAGATTTCTGAAAAATTAAATTTTGATACATTTTTTAAGCATGGTTGCTTTTTTATGGAGGAATATAGTTTAGGAATTTTTGATTACATCATTCTAAAATTATTTCTTTTCTTGATGATTTAGAAAATAGAGGCTATTTTGTTGTTGTTGAGTTTCACATGGAAGCTAAGATTATTAGGTGATTCTACCTCTTGATAATAATAATTAGGCAGAAAAATGAATTAAGGACTAAAATTGCCATTGTTAAAGAAATAATAATAATGACTCATGTTATATGTGAAAGGGGATATTTAGTTACTTTTGTGATTGCAGAATTTCCTTTCTGTATTGTTTCAGATATGATCCTCTGTCTTGTTAAATCCTGATCACACACTGGCCTTTTTCAGGTTATTATTTATGTTTCAAGAAAGTTATTTATGTTCACTTAAGACACTTTGGCCTACCTGACAGCATTTAGCTGAAAAATGATACAATTGTCTTCCTTCCTAAAAGCTGTGAGAATCTTTCTCATTGCATTGGATAACACAATGGTCACTATTACCATTCCTTCCTTTCTACTATTTTTGAGAGTTCTGCTATGATTTCCTTCTAAAAGTTAGCAATATTATTTCCTCTTTCATTCAGTTTTCAGGGTTCTCCCTTCAAATTGGCTAAAATATTCCAAAAGACTAAGTTTAGTAGAAGTCCTGCAGCTTCTGTTTATTTAATTACAGAATTATAAATAAGAAAAAAAACTTTTCCAGTTTCCTTCTATTCCTTTTCCCACCAAACTGTACTCCCCCTTCGTCTATTCTTATATTTTAAAGAAGAAATATTAAATGTTTTAATCATATTAAATAAGTAGAAGCTGGTAAACCAAATAAATAGGCTGGATTACTTTGATGGCAGTAATACATAGCTTTCTACTCTAAGACTTTGAGTTTACTGGGGTTAAGTGGAGAAAAATTAAAATTTAACCTATAAACTTTTTTAGGTCTGAAGTTTACCTTATGATTTTAACTTCTACAAAATAGAAATCTGTATGAAATAACACTTCAGAAAAAAATAAAGTTTATTTATGCAAAATCAGCAATAATTTAATCAATAAGTCATTTGAGAACAAAGTCTCCTTATATTCAGAGAAATTTTCCCTTTAGGACTGTTTTAATGTTGGTAGAGGCTAAGGAGGCTATAACTGTAGTGTCTTCTCTCTTAAATGAGAGGCCAACTTTGAGTTCAGCTGAATGAGTAAGATCACATTTCTAACAAGGTTACAAAGAATGAGATATGTGATTCTTAGGTTATAGTTAGTGGCTGATCTGTTCTTAAGTGAAGAGTGATATGCAAAGAGGTGTTACTGACCTATCATGTTAAGGAATTCCCCAGTTATCTCAGTCTTAAAAAAATTAAGACAAAATTCAGTGTTGAGAGTTTCGAATTATAGTTTACTATTTAATAAGAACGTACAATGGGCCAAACAAAATGCTAGACATTTGGCACATTATATTACTCAATCATTGCTACAACTCATTGAAGTAAACTTAGAAATCCCAATTTTATACAATATAACTTACAGAGAGTTTAAGTGAGATAATCAAAAATTTTGATCTGGCAAATAACGAAGCTATGATTCAAAATTAGTCTCATTACAAATTCCTTACATCAAAATAGTCTGGCAATTTCCATCAAGAGGCACAGTCTTCTATTAGAACTATAGGGAGAACAAACAGTTCACACAGGAATATAGAAATCAGAGGCTCAGCCTGGCTGATCTGACATCGGAGTAGTTTCTAGCTGGGGGATGGAGCATCAAGGATTAAAATTAGCCAAAGAACTAATGATCAAGAAGTAGTAATGAAGATCACCATAGAGACAGCAAAACTTCTTGCTAATTGAAGGGGTAAAACATAGGGCACAGAAGTTATAGATAAGGAGATGAACAGCCTCAAAAACAATGAAGCAACGTGTAAAAGAAGAAACAAAGTGAGAGAATCCAAGGTGAATTAAGTTCCATAGACTTATGTTTTAGGTTCATTGCACATGTTTTGTGATGATGGATTGGTGAGTGGAAAAGTATCAAAGTTGGAAGAATACAATTCATAACTAAATGAACATTGAGAGAAATTATCTTCCTAATTGAATTAACTGAATGAGCTTGTTATTATGCATTTTGATTTTCTATTACAAAATTATCATGCCTTTTTGAAAAATTAGAGAGAGAAACATTTCACAGATTCTTTTTGCAAAGTATCCAGCAAATTTTTTTCATAAATTGTTGAACTAAGCAAATCTCTCTCCCTCCTTTCCTCCCTCTCTTTTTCTCTCCCTCCCTCTCTCTCTCCCTTCCTATATGAATGATTTAAGACAGTCTGATTTACTTTAACTAATTTTCTTAGTTACAAAATAAATGAGTTTTCTGCAATTAACAAATACAATACCTCAAATTGAGAGACTTCCTGAAAAATTTGTGACATATGGCTTTTCAAAACCATAGACAATCTAAACATTCCTGAAATTTACAACTATGTGCTCTCTTCTGGATAAGCAATCTACTCTGATGTTAGAATTTTGTACCAGTGAATTTTTGAAATTCACTGCAATTTTTTCTCAGTAAAAAATACTAAAACATGTAGTGTTTTTCAGCAATCATCTTAGTATCAGGTTAACATTCAGCTATGTTCAGATTTAAAAAAAAAAAGCATGACAGCTGAATAAAATGCATAGGAAACAAAATTGACCAAAGAGAACACGGATCTGAGATTATTCTGACCAGCAGAGGTTATAGAAAATTATTTTCCATGGTAATCTTTCTGTACCAAACTGTTTTTTAAAATTGTTGCACAATGATTCTCAGTATATGTATACTTTGGGTTCATTTTAAGAATAGTTTTGATAGTTTTAGGGTGTTTTTCTCTAAATGGTATGGATAATTGAAATGAATATTTAATACTTAGTAAATATTTACTTAATAAATATTACTTATCATGAATAGAATCTCCTTTTCTTTCTACTCTAAATGAGATGAAGTAACTAGTGTAGAAAGAAAAAAGGAATGTAAAATTAATAAAAATGGATTGCTTATCTTGTCTAGGGAAATAATAGGCATACACCACGTGTATAGTTTGAGAGCTGATAAATGGATTCCTTCAACCTTCTTTAGTTCACCAAGGTGACTAAAATTCTAAGCATTCATAGAGTTATGTACTCATAGAATTGGATATGTTCAGTGACCTTAGAAGTCAATCAATCTATCTTCTTCATTTTAACATTGAGAAAACGGAGGTCATAAAAGTAATTTTCATAGATCACATAGCTAATCTGTAACACAACTAATCGATCAATTAAATATTACCAACTCTCATTATTGTATTCTGTAAGTACGTGACACCAACAAAGTAGTTATTTGTTAAAGCAAAATTTGTTATACTAATTTTTTCCCCAAAAGGCTAATATGACTGCTATTTGCTACTCCTTGTCACCATTTCTTTTGTTACGATTTAATCTAATTAAATATATTCTACTAATATCTCAAGATGTAACTAAAATTTATCCTGGTTTATTAGGTATTCTATTATGCATACTAACTCAAACATGCAGTTAGTATGAACATCTGTATATGTTTGGTAATACCTCTCATTAGTTATTTATCAAACATTACCAGATGGGATCTTTTAAACTGTCATCTTCCAATTTTGTTTAATTGTGCTTATAAATTTGCCTTGGCTTCAAAATAAAATTATAAAATGCAAGGAGTTAGAGTCTGTGTTACCTCTTTGTGGTCACATGCTAAAGATAAGAAACTGAAGGTCTAGAGTTATGAAATTTCTCTGGTTGTAATTTGATTGTAATTAGGTTGTTGAGATTAGATTGAAAAGAAGCAAAACTGGATGTAGGGAGCTTCCCAGGCCGGCACTCACCTAGAAGGAGGACATACTCAGTTTCAGCGCAAAAATTGTAAAGCCCAGCAAAGGCAAGAAACCGGAAGTGTTCAAATCTCGCATCTCCGAGACGCTCACTGAGCTGGAGATGAACTTGAACCTCAAGGCCAAGCTATGGGAGCTGATTATAACTGCAGCCAAGGAAACTAAAGTTGATGGCGGTTAGAAAGCTATTATAATCTTTGTTACTGTTCCTCAACTGAAATCTTTCCAGAAAATCCAAGCCCAGCTAGTATGCAAATTGGAGAAAAAGTTCAGCGGGAAGCACACTGTCGTTACTGTTCAGAGAAGAATTTTGTCTAAGCCAACTCAAAAAAGCCATACAAAAAATTAAGCAAAAGCATCCCAGAAACTGCACTCTCACAGCTGTGAATGATGCGATCCTGGAGGACATGATTTTCCCAAGTGAAATTGTGGGCAAGAGAATCAACAAGAAACTGGATGGCAGCCGGCTCATAAAGGGTCATCTGAATAAATAAAGCACAGCAGAACAATGTGGAACACAAGGTTGAAACTTTTTCTGGTGTCTATATGAAGCTCACAGGCAAGAATGTTAATTTTGAATTCTCAGAGGTTCAATTGTAAAGAAAAAATGACTGAATAAAATATCATTCCAAAAAGCAAACAAACAAAAACACTGGATGTAGGGAAGACCAAGTAGATTTAATTCATCTACTTCTCAGTATATTTTATATCGACAGGTGATAAATTGGACAGAAATTGATATAAATATGGACTGATTAAAAAATTAAATAACAATTAAAAAAACATAAGTCACAAAAATAAAACCATATTCTAGCTAGGCATGTCTTGCTACATATAAATGCATAGAGATATAGCATAAAAGAAATTTTTGCTAGATTGAGCACTTTTTAAATCATTGTGTTAATTGCAAAGCATTGTAATAACATAATATTTTAAATATTATCACAAACAACCTAAGTAGGATCAATTTTGGCACATTTAAGATATAAAAACATTAATATTTTGATTCACAGAAAGCCTTAAAAATTTACAATAAAAACTACACATCTGAGAGAAAAATTGCCAAAGAATATGAACAAGAAAGCCATATAATAAAAAATACAAATGGTTATCTATTATATGAAAAAAATTGCATAAGTTACCAATATTTTTTGATAAAAATAAATTATTACTAAGTCCATGTAAGTTAATTTGGCAGAATCTATCAAAAAGCCTTAAAATGGTCATATCCTTTCATTCAGTAATTCTACTTCTATGATTTTTTCCTAAGGAAATAATTGAAGATGTGCATAAAGTTTTTAGGGTAGTGGTATTCATATCAATATTCTTAATGATATGATGTTAACATACATCATTATCATCTAAAACATAATCATGTTTTAATGAAAATATTTAATGATGTGGAAAATAGGATCAAATAAATTTGAGTGGAAAATAGAATCATATAAATTTGAGTGAAAATATTGATATATGAAATTGTAAACTGTTATCTCAACTGAGTAAATGTGACTATGCTGCCAGTGACTATACTTTTATGTCTATATGCTTCTTCATGTTTCCTAAATCTATTAAAGTTAAAATGTTACTTTATTATGAGGAATAATGATTATAAAATTTTAAACTGATAGAATTAATTCTATTGTTAAAATATTGTAATTTTAACTAAGTTAAGCATTAATGTAAATTTAAACCTAAATGAATTTTGTAGCTTAAGAGTATATTAGAAAAACAGAATATTGGATAGTCTTAAAAGATAAATTATTTCATTTTCTTTTGATTTCCCAATTTTTAGACTCCATAAAGATCACTCTGTTCTTTCTTTTAAATGAAGACAATAAAAATTATTTTGTCACAATTTTTTAGCTACATTTTACATATCTTTATGACCTAAATTAAAACTTACATTTAACATATCCTTATTACTTATTTATTTGCAAACCATTTCTTAAATTGAGTTACTTTCCTTGGTGGTTAATAACTCCATATATTGAGTTTTTACTAGACTGTTGCTAAGAGAACATGTTCTCATTAAATATTAAGAGTGGTTTACTAATTAGATATCAACCATCATTCCTCTCCATAAACCACCAACTTACCCTCTACCTGGAACAAGGATAAGGCTGAAACTCAAGTAAGACTAAATCTCTTGTATATTGTCAAATGGATTAAATATGTGGAAATGATCTTATAAGAGGCTAAATTTGAAGCTCACCTGTGAAAGGCAATATATATTAGACAAAAAGTAAGGGCTTTAAATTAAATATTTTTTACCTGTCTTTTAGTAGCTGTATAAGCTTAAGTAACTTAGTTAAGCTTTCTAAATCTCAGTTGTTTCATCCACGAAGTAGGGATAATAATACCTTCCTCAATGAGTTGTTATGAAGGTTAAATCTCATACAAGCTATAGTGTCTAACATTGATATCTGCTGCATCACACCTTAATCAGTTTGAATTCTTAAAGTAATTATACTTGTGTATTTAGAGGAACAAAGTGGTCAAAACTGATCTGAAAAAATTTATTTTTTAATTATTTTCAAAATATTTGAGAACTTGGTATTTAGATGAATTAAAAATACCACTTTACCCTATATATTGTATAGAAATTCCCAATTGGTTATAAAAAGTTTCATTACTTTTTTTTGGAGAAAAAAGTGAGCATTAAAAATGTGTGCTGAAGGAAGTCAGATATTACATGAACAGGTCTCTTGAACGACTCACAAAATAATGTCACATTCTGACAACAGAAAAACATACTTCCCTTTAGTCTCAATGAACATGTCAGACAAGCTTAGCTTAGCATCAGCATATTTTCTTATCTCTCCATGCCACTTTTAATCATGTAAAATCTGCTTCAATATTGATAAATACTTTAGGTCACAATGTACAAAATAGAACATATAAAATACAGGCAACTCAAAAAAAGCAGAACCAATGTCTTCCATAGTGAGATTCATCTTTTTTACAAGTTTCTGAAGAGCATGCTGTAAATTTTTTACTTACTAGCCACTAGAGTAATATTTCCTAGCAGCATTTACAGAGTAAAAAGTAGTGCATGGCAGTGAGAGTACACATGAAGGATAACTATTTTGTTATCTCCAAACAATAAAGTGTTTGCACTATGAGGGTAATCAAATTGCTACTACATTTGGGGGTAATGGCAAGCAAAAGCATTAAAACATCAGGTGGAATATCAGTGGTGCTATATGTTTTACAGTGGAGGAAGTATGATAAGATCACACAAGAAAATAGCTAATTTGCCACAGTAATGAAAATTGTCAGTTGTTGAGGGAATGAGTGGATGGAGGATGATTTAGGGTCAAATTCATAAAGGTGGTATTACATTCCAAATGTGATTTGTTAATAACAAAAAGAACTCTATCTCTCTTAAATTCTTGCTGTAAAAGTTACATTTCAGACCCAAACCCCAAAGAAAAATATGGCTTGAATAAAATGTTAATTTTTCAGAAAAATGCCCAAATTCATCTTACTATAAGAAAAAGTTGGAAGACATTTCATATTTTAGAATAGTTCAGAGATCTACCAGAAAATTAGTATCTGTGGGGCTCAATAATCTATTAAGTAATGAGAGTGTTGGGCTGCAATCAGAAACACATTGATGAAACCATTTGATGCAATAAGTTTAATTCTTATAGTGCATGCTCTGGCATGTCTCCTGCCTACAAAGAGAGTTATCTAACTACTGTATAACTTTCCATCCCTTTACCATTTTCCTGCACTCTTTTACTCCTGGCAAATGTTAATCATTCTTTAAGACTTAATTCATTATCTCCTTCATGAAGACTTCCTTTGACACCTGCAGAATGAATCAAATACTTCCTGTGCTTCTGTAACATCAGCCCACACAAATCTGTGTCTGTATCTCCCACAATACCATTAACACTTTAAGGGCCAAAATGACCATATTTATGAGTATCAACCCAATGCTTCTTCACTCTTTGACAAACACTGTGCTAGCAATTAAAAGTTAGGTGGTAATGAGAATTATTGTAAGTTCCATGTGGGCTATCAAATTATTAAGTGAGTGGAATTTTAAAACTCTGAGTCATATGATAGAGCCCCTCCAAGATCTATTCAGGTTCTAGGCATCACTCTGATTGTTCTGCTTGGCAGCCTACAGGGATAGTTCTGACTTCAGGACCTCTGTAGCCCTAAGTCATCTTGGGAAGCAGAAAACAGGAAGTGATGGCTTGGGAAAGAGAAACAAGACAAATGGGTAAGAGGAGGAAGAAAAAACTTTTGGGTGAGAAATAAATCCAAGAAAAACTTTAATACTAGTCCAAGTAAATTTAAATTAAATATAGTTAAATCCTATTAAAATGTTAAAATGTCTACATTGTAAGAGACAAAAAAGGAAATATATATATATATATATATATATATATATATATATATATATACATATACACACATATATATTTAAATTTTTCAATAGAATGAGAACAGTTTTGGTGGCTCATGAGGTGAAGTTGGGCCTACAGAAAGATTTCAGTAAATATATTTTGACTGGTTTATTGATATGACTAGATTTAAACAAAACATCAGACATATGTGGCATGTAGAGTAAATAATCAATGTTGTTTACTCTTAAAACAATTCTCCAGTAGCCATTTTGTTATTTCCAAATGTTCTTCATACATTTCACTTGAAAGCCTCAAGTTTTAAGGAAGACCTTTAAAGATTTCCAAGACTAAACTTATAATTTTCTCAAAAGAATGCCATTTCCAAGTTAATCACGAAAGCATAACAAACCATTCCATTTCTCCATATTTGACATCTTGGTACCATCTTTATCTTCTCTTTTTCTCATTTCTAATTTCTCTCTGTAATCACTTTCTCTAAATCATTTTTTCATTTCCAATTAATAGCCATTATCAGCCTCAGTCCTCAGCACTCTTTTTTACTATATTTTTAATCATTTCTTCATTTATACTACTTGCCCAATATTTATTGATTATTTATTATATGCCAGATATTCTAGTTGTTGAGGAAACATGATTCCTACAGTCATGGAATTGCACTGAAATATAAGATCATGGTGGGAGAAGAGGAACATAAGATAACAACAAGTACTGATACATGTCTTAAAAATAAATAAATAAAAACTTGAGGAGAGGAAGATAGTTGAGTAATATTATATAGAAAAAGAGAAAGTCTTTGAGGAGATTAGTTTTAAGCTGAGACCTGAAGGAAAAGAGCCAAGAGGAAATCATCTGCCTCTATGAGTTTGGAGTTAAGATATTTATCCTTCTGGTTCTTTCTAAGTGATGTCACCTCAGGCTGGCTGAAGATCCCTGCCTCCCTTTGTCTCTTCATGGCTAATGGTGACAAACTTGCTGCTGCTATTACCTCCAGATTCTTAAACTATCTCTTGTGGTTTCCCTATTCCTCACTCAGACTTCTGTAGATAGTTACTTTGTAAATAAAATCTCTTCAAATTATTCTAATTTGAGTGTGCCATCTGTTCCCTGCTGGCTCCTTGACTGATTCAGTAATTTGTACTAAAATGGCCTTAGGGAAGAGGACCTCAAAATTGGATTCTGGTGTTGTGTTAGTCATATATCTGAATAATACAGGATAATATTCTTGCTGGGTGAAAGCAGAGGTAAGAGGGGTATAGGTGGAAACAGGTAATATGTGCTATATGATGGCATTGTGATTATTAAAATTATTGCTTCACTGGTGGTGGCATGAGATGAAATGCTGGTAGAGAGTAGAAGACATAGCTGCAGACCCACATATATATGAAAAAATGAGTTATAAAAAGATGACACTGGAGAACATGGGCAAAGCATGATATCTTTAATAAATGATAATGTGTTCAATGAATACCATATAAGAAAGAAAATTAATATTGACTCCTAACTATATAACACACACAAAAAATAAATTCCAAATAGAATATAAATCTAAATGTGAAAAATAAAACAATAAAATTTTTAGAAAATAATTTAGAAAATATCTTTATAAACTTGAGTTAGGAAGAAATTTCTTCAACAAGCCAAAAAAAATGCATTAACTATATGAAAAGACTGGTAAATTGAGCTACATTAAAATAAAGAAGTCCTATTCATCCATAAACATTATAAGAGTGAAAATGTTATGTTTAGGGTTGAAAGTATTTGCAATCTATTTGACATATAGATTATTTGCATAATAAATTAATGACTCCTATAAATCAATAAGAAAATAAAATTGGACAACTCAATAGGGAAAAAAGGCAAGAAATATCAATAGACATATCTAAATGGCCAATAAACTTATGAGAAAAATTATACCTTATTAGTAAAAGATAAGTGAAAATTAAAGCCACAGTAAGATGCCACTATTTATTCATGAGAAGGACTAAATTTTTTTTTTAATGGAGAATTGCAAGTTTGAGAAGGGATATGAGAATTAGAATCCTCATATGCTATTGATAACAATGTAAATTGATGTAAATTAGTATAAATATCTGGAAACATCTACCAAAGCTGGATATATGTTTATATTCTTTGATCCAGTAATTTTATTTTAGTTATATACCCAAGAGAAGTTCATTCATATGTACACCAAATGACATACATAAGGATATTCAAATGGTTTTATGTTCAATAGCCGTTACAGGTTGAATTGTGTCCCCCAAAAAGATATGTTGAGTCCTAACCCAGAGTACCTGAAAATATTATCTCATTTGGAAATAGGGTTGTCAAATATATAATTTAAGATGAGGTCATACTGGAGCAGAGTAGGTCTTTAATTCAGTATAGCTGATGTCCTTATAAGAAGAGACACAAAGAAAGAAAACAGCTATGTGATGACAGAGGCAGAGGTTGAAGTGATGCATTTACAAGCCAAGGAATGCCAAGGACTGCTAGAAAACATAAGAAACTTGAAGAGGCAGGGAGAGTTTCTCTTCTATAGGTTTCAGAAGAAATATGACCTTTCCAGAACCTTGATTTCAGACTTCTAGACTCCAGAACTGTGAGCAGCAAATTTCTACTGTTTCAAGCCACCAAGTTTGTGATTCTTTGCTACAGAAGCCCTAGGAATCTAATTTAAAGCCTGAAGTGGAAACAATCCAAATATTCATTAAGAGTAAAATAGATAATAAATACTTCATGTCATATTCACAAAATGAAATACTATCCAACAACGAAATTAAATAAAAAATTGCTACATTCAAAAACAAACACAAATTTTAGTGAAAGAAGCCAAATACAGGAGAGTATATACTATATGGTTCTATTTATTTAAAGTTCAAAAAGACCCAAAATAAATTTGTCATGTTAAACCTCTAGATAGTAATTATATAAGATAAAAGAGGGTATAATGATTAAGAAATGGAACAAGAGTGACTTTTAATATTTATTTCTTAACCTGGATGATGACTATATATGAGTATTAACTTTGTGATAATTTATTGTATCCTTTTTTATACAATTGCATATTTATATTATAATTCAATAATAGACCAATAAATAAACTAAATAATATATTTGAAATGTCATTCACTAAAACAAAAATTAAAAGCTTGAGAAGAAAGATAAATATACTTAATTATTTAATTCCTGAGAATTTTTCCCCTGTGATGCTGCAACTCATATTAAGCAGTCATACTATTGAAGTAAGAGAATCGTAATTTGGGGGTTACAAATAAAATCTTTATTCGCTTGTCCATCTCTAAATAATACAATACAGAATTCCTACTCCTCAGCCTAAATGAAGTACTCCAGTTCTCCATTCAGAGGTTATGCTTCTTTTAAAGTATGGTTTATCAAACTGAGCAGACATTCTGGCCCATTATTTACTAAAGAAGAAGCACAGGTTATAGCGGTTTGAACCGGAACTGTTGAAATTATTCATGAGTTTGGTAAAAATTATCTCTAGATAAAATAGTTTTGTAAACACAATTTAAAGAGCCTTGAAAGAATCAGGAGGCCCTCTCAAAGACTGCAAGGAAGGAAGTTCTGAGTATAGTCAGGGTATTGAGTTATGGTTAAGAGAACAGAGGCTAGAGCCAGTTTTCCTTGGGTTCAGATTCTTGTTTCACCACTCAATATCTGTGTGAATTTAGGTAAGCTGCTTAATCTTTGATAGTACCTTAATGTAAAAAATCCTAACAAAATTGTGATGTAGGTAGTTTTATCCCCACTTTACAAAGAAGAAAATTTAGGCTAAGACAGCTTAAATAAGGCTAATTTGTTCGCATAAAAAATTGTGTTGACACAGTTGACACAGATGAAATTTAATCTTAGAGTAATTTGAATATGAAATGTGACCTTTCCATATTATCCTGCTGAGTACAGCTTGGATATTACCTCTCATGATATGATTTCCCTTGATCACCCAAATTTGAACCCCCTACATACTGTGAAAACTTGTCATAGTGCTTGCCACGTTATTTTGTTATTTATCTGTGACCATCTGTGACAGACACTACTGATAGATATCAACATCCCTCTGTGAACCCTAATAAACTAGGAGAGCCTTCAGAGTAGAGACCTTTTCTATCTCCATCCTCAGTCTCCAGCTGTGTGTCTGCATGAAATGGTCAAAATAGAAGGAAAAATTAATACTTTGATGAATTATCAGATGTTTAGAAATCAGAATATACATTCTATAATCTGAAACATATATAATTCTTATGATTATGCTATGTTTCTAGGAAGGTATATAAACTAGTATCCCAAAAAGAGTTTGATTATATGATCCCTTCTTTATCAGACTGATAACTCATTGGAGGAAATTATTGGCCATAAGTGTCACAAATTCCCAACAAATCTCAAGAGCAAAATAATCTCTGGAGAACTATATAATGCCCTTTCATATTTAAAAAAAGAAAATAAAATCTTTAAAACATAGGGAAAAGATGAAATGTATATTTTTAGGGGGTTGTAAGAAGAAGGATGGCTTCTAATCTAGTCTGATTACTAAGTAATGAGAGATACCTTTTAATATCAATTTTGTTGAAACTATGAAATATTTCAAACATGAGGAAAAGAGTAAATTTAAAAGAATTGAAGGGGCTGATTATGGAATGCCATGTAGTTCTTCATTTTTAGTTGTTTCTAATCAATGCATTCACTTTATTTTTAAATCTATAATTTGATTTCTTTATACCAAACTCTAATTTCCAGATTGCTAAAAACAACCTGATGATACTTTCTATCTTTCAGCTCTCATCACTACAATGCAAAGTATTCCTCCAAATTTTCTGTAACTGAACATTTATCTGAGTTAATAATTTAATAGTCATTCAAACTATCCTGAAAGTTTAAAGAATTAAGTAATTCTAGCTAATATAACCTTTACCTCACTTAGTTATATTAGATAAATAATTTAGTTTCACTTGAGCCCCACATTAGAACTGCATACTCTGCAAATATGTAATGACAAGATTACTGATCCATATGCTTCTAAATCTACTCTTCTCTTAAATTGGTTTTAAATTACTTTTAACTAATCAGTCAGTAACTCAAATTAATTATAAATTGTGTAAACATAGTCAACAGATTGTTAAAAAAAGATTGCCATTTACCATAAATAATTCATAATAATGTATAATAGAGTTTATACTAAGAAAAGTACTCCAATTTTACCAGTTTTAGGATCTTTGTTCCAAATTCATTAACAGTTACAAACCTCAGAGGTAAAACTAAGGATCAAAGATTTTAACTATATTAAATGATTTGTCCTGAAATTTTTCTATTGTTTCTGAATATGTTTTTCTGTTACTAAGAGTTTTAATCTATAAATGAAGATCGGGATCAAGCCAACTTAACTGATTTATATAACATATTTTGAAAATATCAAGGTATTTTAATCACTTCCTTGACTTTGTGTGAGCATGTGTTTGGAATCACTTGTAATGGTAGTAATTGTGGTATAATAATTATAAGGCCTAAAACAAAAACAAAAACAAGAATTGGTCAGCTTTATTTAGTATCAACTTAGTAGAGAAAACTTATAAGAAGATGTTAATTAATCAAAATTCATTTTGAGAAAAATAAAATTCACTAAAAAAGATGTTTAAGATCACCTTTGTTATTACCATAAAAGTCAGTAAATCCTAAACTTTCTTCTTAAGCTAGAAGTATCTATCCGTCTTGGTTTAAATTGAATGTGCTGTTAATATTTAACATCTAATAACAATAAAAGCATAGCAAGCAGGAAATTCTTAACTTTCAGTTTAATTATGTAAAAGTTGCTAGAATCACTACTTTAATTAAGAAATCCAGATGGCTCCAGATTTAAGGAATAAAATGTGCTCTCACCTTGAGAAGTGTCATCGGGTAAGTTCCCTCTTTTGAAATCATCACAGATGTTCTCTATTAGAGAAAAAAACCTGTGGAACACAAACAATGATTTATGGGAAATTCGATTTCTTGTAAGACATTTCATTAAGTTCTAGGGCACAATCTTAATTTTATTAACTGGTATGTGGTTTAATCATTCAAAAAAATAATTTCTGATTACCCAAACATCTCAGTTTATTGTCTTATTTTTTTCAAAAACTCATTTCAACCCTATGGAGTCTTGTGCTCTTGAAGTAATAACAGTCTTCCTACAAGGACAATGATCTATATTTCTTTCCCAATGTTTTGGAATGTAAAATTTTGTTGATCATACTTCTCCATAATTTATGTTAGATAGTACAAAATATATTTTAACTATGCAGTCTCTCATAATGAAACCTGCAGACTCTAATTAGTACTAATGTTCACAACCTATATACCAAGTTATAAAACACTAGGAGGAACCCAAACAAAACCATCTCTAGCTTTCCAACTGCTGGGTTTATTGTTGATTTGATAATTCTGTTTTGTCTTTGCTATAACCATCAGTGATAATTCTCAGAGTGCTAAAAGTGTTTCCCATATTATCATGAATACATTAGTATTTTGAAAATGAAATTCTTGCCTTTGCTTTTTGCTCCATCTCATTTCAAGCTTCCAAATCTCTTGGATTTTTCTTTTTTGTTGCCACCACATTTATCTTCAGACGTGATAATATAACTCAGTTTTTTTGTTTGTTTGTTTTTTCTCCCAGGTGCTCCTAAGGGCACAGCACACAAGTCCTCTGTGTTTCTGTCTGCAAGCTGCATCAGCTTCAACTGTAAAGCACTGACCAGTGTAGCCTATACCTTACTCTACCCCTTCATGGGTGATGAGCAGACAGGAATCAGACTTCTGAAGGTGTTCTGATGAAATTTTACTTTTCTTGTCACTTGAAGGTTCTTCATTATATTTTTCTATTATGAAAGATTAATTGAACTGATCATTTTTCTCTTGCATCTCATTTTTTTACACATTCAAATTGTGATAGCTTATTTGAAAATGTCTTCTCAATAACATCCTTTATAGATTTAAAACAATTTAAATTTTAAGATAAAACACTAAAAATACTAAATATTTAATGTATTTGCAATGATTTGAGAAGAAATAAAAATATAAAAAAGAAAAATAGTATCCAGCAACAGTGGACAACATATAGTAGAAAGTCAAAATTTTACAGCAGAGCAGAATGAGGAACAGAACAAATAATTTATTACTGTCCTAGGTTTTCAAGTTCTAGTCCTTGCTCTGCAAGGACATTATTGAGCAAATTAATTTATTATCTTTAGACATTATTTTTTCTACATATAAAATGAAGAATTGAAGTATATTTGATCCTTGAACAACACAGAGGATAGGGACACTAACCCTCTGCATAGTCAAAAATCTGCATATAACTTTTGACTCCCCAAACACTTTACTAATAGACTGGAAGCCTTATCAATAAAATAAACAAATGATTATTACATATTTTGAATGTTATAATGTATTACATGCTGTATTATATTACCATTTGTTCTCTTACCACATTATTAAGAAAATCATAAGAGAAAATACCTTTATGGTAATTATTGAAAAAAATCTGGATATAACTGAACCTGTGCAATTCAAGCCCATGTTGTCCAATGGTCAACTGTAAATTATTTCTAACATTTTTTTCTAGTTTGAACATTCTATAATTTTCAGAAACGTTGCCTTATAGTCATGAGTATGTGTTGTGTAACCTTCATGGTAATGTCAATTAATTTGTACTAGTTTCTGATACAGTAAGAAGCTAAAGTTAGGTAAATGAGAATGGTTTCTAGAACTAGAGAAGAACAACTGTGGAAAATAAGCAATAAGTACCCATTGGTAAATTGATATCTAGATATACTTACCTGATGAAAGTATAAGAAAGTTATTGTAGCTATCAGTTCAGGCAAAAATGAATCCAGAATGTGATGAATCACAAAATATATAAGTATGATCAGCTTTAGAGACTCCAGTCCACCCCGTGTTCTTTACTTTATTCTACATCTCTTCATTTTATATCCCTGAAGTAACTGTAGTTCTCTGACAAAGCTGTGAATTTTTACTCAATTAAACTCTAAATGCAAAAAGGAACACAATGAAAGCAACCATATTATTATTCAAATATTAGACACATATTCAAGTATTAAATACCAGGTTAACATATTCTCATATTAAGAGGTTTTGAATTTTAAAATTATCTAATATATCCTATGATTCCAGAATTCCACTCTTATAAACCCTGAAGAAATTCTTATATACACACATGCAATAGAATCTGTATATTAAAATGTTCAAGGAGCTATTTTATAACAGCCAGAAATTGAAAGCAATCTGGTTGTCAATGAACAAGTGAAAGGATAATTTTAATCTATTTACATAATGGAATACAAAGCAGAAGAGAAATAAATAAAATAAACCACATATATCAATATCACAACGTATAATATTGAGTGAAATTATAAAAAGTAAGTTGAAAAGTTTTATAGAGCATGAAACTAAAAATTTATGTAAAGTTTAAAAACACATAAAACAATGTAATATGATAGAAATTATATATTTTATCATACAATAAATGTAGACTCTATCAGATATTATATTGTTTAATATATTTTACAAACTTTACATAAATAGTATATTTGTATATTATCTGTGCATTGAATTATATATTTAATCAATAAATTTCTATGTCCTTATTAATACACCTGTATAATTTCAAAGTATGTGGTGAATAAAACATGTAGCATAATTCTGTATTAATAGTATTTTCAATAAATAATCTGAATTGATTATAAATTCTGCTTTTATACTTTAATCAAATAAAATCTAATTCAGTATAAATTATATAACATTTAAAAAAACATAATTTGTTAGGATAAAAGAAAACTGGAGTTTAAATAATAACTTAATAAGTAACTTTCATAACATCAAAAGGAAAAAGTTCAGCAGATTTTATTAGAGTGAAATGATTCAAACTTTAAATTATAGCAGGAATGAAGCATGAATAGGTTAAGATACTTCATCATCTTACAATAATAAAAAAATAAATACCTTTAGAATGAAATGTATTCTAGATATGCTCACAAAAAATCACAACATAATTTCAACAGATATGAAAACACTATCAACCTGTCAAATAATGCTTGAAACAAAATTGCCTTGTCAACAGATCTTATAAAATCTTATAAGATCTTAAAAGGTTTAAGGTTTTCAGTGAACTTAACATTAGTCTGAACAAGTAATCATGTCATATGCTTGCTTTTAAATGACTGTCAATATCCTTAGCTGCATTAAGGAAACTCAAGCTCTAGATCACCCATGTTAATTAAATGTTTCTGTTTAATAGCAGACGAAAAGTATTGTGATCAAACGTGGCAAACTAGACGATACAAATCTAGAGGAGAGTACATGACGATGAGGAGGTCTACTCATTACAGCAGAGAACACACAAAGGGAAAAAACAAATAAAACTTAAGAGCTTCTAATATCTAGTTTAGAAAAGATGAGTTAATTATAGAGATTACCTTCTGATATTTGAATGGCTGCCAATGTGCTTGTCTAGTTTTGTTTCACATATAAGAACCTTAAAGGTTGGGTGAAAGTAATAGCTTCCAGCTCTCATTAAGTGTGACAGATTCCATTTTTGTTCCAATTCTTTATTACTCGATATATCTATGTCCTTTGTCATGGAATCTGGCAGTTCCTATCACTAGAAGAAGAGCATATTTCCCTGCCACTTTGATTTTGATCTTATTTGGAAAATAAAGTTTGGGTGACTGCAACAATGAGCCAGTTGAGAGTCTAGGCCCTAAGTGGCATTGCATATTTCTGTTTATTCCTCTTGTTCTATAAGAAGTTTCCCACTGATCCAAGGAGAAGGTAACATTGGGATCCTAGACCTAATCTTAGAACTTGGAGGCAAGCCCAGTGATTCATGCTTGTTCCAGACCAAGATACTGACTTTAACAGTTTTTTAGGTTAGTTTTTGTCTTCAGTAAAGTTCTTCTGAACGGTTGCAAGCACACAGTTTTGCATGAATTACACAGTCACTATTGAACATACTGACCTATTTAAGTATTATCATTTTAAACAATGGGCAATTGTTCTATTCTTTAATTGTATCCTTAGTAAGTTTATTATAAGGTACATATCAAGACACACACAAATCTTTTCCATCATCCTCACCTTATGTTTGGTTTCTTTTCCAACTATAATATTGGTCTTACTCCATCTTTAACCTCCATTTCAAATGTATTTCCCATTTCAATTATATTATTGTCAACTAACTGTTATCAAAAATTATTATAGACCAATATTGATTTAAATTTAGGATTCAACTGATATAGATTCTTAGTTTCAGGACTTATTTATTTTTGTTGTTATTTATGTTGATAGTACTTTGCCTAATTGCAATCAACTTTAACTAAATCCAAATAAAACAAAGTTCAGAGTTTCAGATTAGGAAATCACTATCTTACACTAGGAGAAGTTCTGCCCTGCTATGCTGAAATATATTGCATAAAGTAAGTAATTATAAATGCTTTATATGTATTACTTCATTTAAGAATATCAACAATATAATGCACACTATTCTCAACATTTTATAAATGAGAAACTGAGCTACTTTGAGATTAAATGATTTGCTTAATTTACATTATTTGTAATGGGAAAGTCAAGATTCAAACCCTGCCAGGCTGATACCACAACTTTGTTCTTAGCTGATAAATTTTACTGCTTCCATAGATTAGCTCTAAGGACACTGTATACTCTTTATTTTATAACAATCTCAAGGCATATAGCTTGTCTATTAATTGAAATAAAAACTGAAATTCACAACTAGGTCAAAAAATGGAATTGCCAGGAATGGAATAAAGCTCAGGGATAATTACCTTTAGAGGATGGGATGAGGATACCCATTATTTGCGTTTTCAAAGTCACAAATAATTAATTATTTACCTAAGGTCATAGAATAAGTAGAAATGTCAAAATATCTTCATGGATTAAAAACAATAACACCAAAGAAAAATAGCATGTACCCACTTTCAAGATTTCTTTTTCCGGCTGATGTTGGAATTTAGTTTGTGTCTATGTAACATCTTGACCTTAACAAGACTATCCCATATTATTTATTTCAATGAGCAAACCAGGCATTTTAATAATAAGTAGTTCTTTCTAAGATAAATACATTTAATGACAAAGATAATATTTTTATGTAAATCAATTCACTAAAGTCTTAAGATAAATTATGTCATTTAAACTTCATAAAAATATTTTGAGGAAAACAATATTATCAATCATTCTTAAAACTAAGAGAGAGAGCTTAGAGAAATTAGGTAACATTCCAGATGATACAACCTATGGATGTTAGCCAGTTAGTATTCTAACCAAAGGTATCACTTGTCCTCTTAATCAATGATGTACTATTTCTGCCCATAATATAAACTCCTACAATGTAGAACAGCATGAGGAAAGAACATTTATTTGAGATCTTGTGTTAATGACATACACTCAGTAGTGCCTTAGAGTGGCTTTCACATAGTAAATAATGTGTATGGCACCTTCTTTAATTGTCTTCTAAAACAAGAGGGAACTGCATAAACTTGAAATTGTTACCAGATCTAAAAGTGGCATTTATTCAATTTGTGAATTTCTAATTTATTAACAAATAAACATATTTCATTATAATCAATAAATAACATTAGTAAATATGACCTCACTATTATGTTTATCTTCCTTAAAGGAAAGTATTTGAACAAGAATAAATGTAAGGCATTCTTAGCTGATGGTTTCTATCCCATAAACATCGAAGAGAAAGAAATACAGTTCAATCAGCAAACAAAGAAAAATCTTGGGGACACAGTTTGGTTAGAACTTTTCACATGTATTTGTAGCCTGCTTATATGTTTTTAACTCTTTGCCAGAAAAAAAAAAATGTCACGATAGGAAGGAGTAGACTTTTATTGAATTGATCTCCTGGAAAGCAAATCTAAGGCAGGAACATATATCAACTTTATATGAAGACACTACTCAGATTGCCTCTGTGAAAGAGCCCTGGGAAAGGCAAGAGCCAGGAGAGAAACAATTTACTAAGTTGTAAGCAAAAGGCACAGTGGTGATTTTATCACTATTTATAGAAAAGAAGGAAAGAGTCACCATATGAAACTCTATTTCTTCATCACGCATAAAGATATTACACACAAAGATAGTGCCTTTTTTTCCCCCTAAAAACTGACTAGCCCATGAATACCTTCTCTAAAGGTAAGCTTTCAACATAATATTTTCTGGTGTATTCCCTCGTGATTTTCCTGAGAATATTTTAGAACATCTTCCTCCAACTTACTAATGACCTGTTAATGAACTGACACAGACTGTACTTATGTAAATTATGGAGTTGTTGAACCTAGAGTTAAAGTTTAGTACATTTCAAGGATATGAAATCAATCATTCTGATATTAATAACTGTCACCTATATGTCCTTCAAATTCATGCTATTTCATAGTTCCTCCACCTTGATGAGTCTCACAGGTGACTTTGAAAGACATTCCTTGACTTGATTAAACTATTTTCTCTATGCACTGATTTCTAAGCTCAAACAGTTTGCTCCAGGGCCATTTTTCTCTAGTTAAAATGCCCAGGTATGTAGATTGTTACTGTCAGTGAAAACTGGGGTTAGAGTAAGGAGAAAAAAGGAGACACTCCTGAATAGCCTACAGCTTCTGAAAATGAAGACAGTAGCAGTACCACCTACTGGAAAGGAGATGTGAGATATAGAATTCAAAGGGTAGAGTTGTACAAGAAAGGCCTGAAGTTCTAGACATCCACTCCAACTACTCAACCACTCAACATTCATTAAGCATCCACAACTGATGAGCTGCAGGCTAGAGGCAAATTGTATGTCATGTACTCAAATCCTACCCTTGGCCTAGTCCAAAAGGTCTTAATTAATCTTTCCTGAAGTATCCTTGTGGAAAATTTAAGCTAATATTAATTAATGTGCCATGCCGAGTCAAGAAATTTTTTTCTCTTTTTTTGCATTAATCAAATTACTGTAAATAAAATTAAGAAAAGAAGATTAGAAATAGAACAAAAAAAATTTCAACTATAAAAGATATGACCAAGAGGAAAAGAGTTTATATGGTTGCATATTTATTTTGCTCAAGTAGTATCTGAAACAATTTACTAAGAAGTCTCAATTAGTTGTAATAAATCCAAAATCTAGGTTATATTTCAATTCTATATGTTTCAACTAGCCTGATTACCATATAGCTGATAGCTTATAAATATAGCCAAAGGTATTTCAGAACTCGTTAAAACTTAACTTTGTCACCTTAATTTTTCAATTCCTCACAGATTCTAATTTTAAATTCTCTCTGTCTATCTGTCTATCTGTTGCTCTCTCACTCTCTCTCTGTCTCTCTCTACCTTTACCATTTCAGAATTGCATGTGAATATTTCTAATTAATTTTTTGATTAGGTAATAGAAGGGCTGATGAATAGAGATTAAAAGACAAAGCAAAAGTGAGACAGTGAAACTTGCAAAAAAAATAGTAAAAATAAATACTTGTAAAATGTTCTGACTCTCCACCAATCAGCAACAAAGACAATATCCCCCATTTTCAACCCACCTTTAGCCATCCTATTAGGTTCACTCTTCCTTAGAATCAGGCTTCTTCATTGCTCCTAGAGTTTATATACCTTTTGTCCTCTCCATAAGACCTTAAAATAAAAAAAAAAATTTAGAAATTTTCTATGAAATTTATTAAATTAGGTATAGTCCATTTGCATATGAAATAAAAGAATGATGTTGGTTTCTAGAGAGCATGCAGCTTCCATCCCAGGATTCTTCCAGCAGAAATGTGGTGTGAACATACGTTGCACATTCACCAAAGCCAGCAAAGGTTCATGGCTGTGGGCTTTCCAGTCCTTGCAACCCTGACTTTCTCTTGGTCACAATCACATTGGCAAATCAGAAGCCATAAACAGTGAGAAAGGTGAGGTTTTTATGTGAAAGATAGCAGTTAAAATAAGAATCAGCTGGCTGATGATAAGCAGAGAAAAGCCAACAAGAGTGAGATTGCTTAATGATTAAAGTGCTGATTCTAGCACCATAACACTATTTTGAATCCTCGTTTTGCCATTTACTAGCTGCATGACCTTGAGCAAATCACTTACTGACTGTATGCTTCAGTTTCCTAATCTTCGAAATGGGATTAATAAGGCCAACTTTATTTCTGTGTTGTAAAGAATAAATGGTGAAAAGTGCCTAAAACTTTGGCATATAGTTAGGCCTATATCAATGCTATCACTTATTATTTTACCATATAGAGCTATTAAATATGAAAACATATTAAAAAATTCTGAGTGTATCATTTTATTTCAGCTTAGTAAAATAGTGTATGTTCCTAATACAGACCCTGGATGTCAAAAGCATATTAAATAATGGTTAGTTTGTGTAATATAATAAGGCACATATAATTATTAGAAACTATCATAGAAATAATGTCTCAAGAGAAGCGTGAACAAGGAACGTTTTTATTCACGAGGTACACTGACTTCTTTTGCAAAAAAATACAATATAAAATATACTCTTTACCTAATGTTGCTAGAATAAACAGTGCTACATATGAAGATATAAATGAGAGGTGGAAATATTAATACTGCTAAAATAAAAATCCACTGAAAAAATGTGCTTATATTTTTACAGAATATATTAGATTAGCTATAGGTAGCTATAATGATTCTCAGTGAGGGTGAGATTACATTATGGAGTCTATTCTTGAGGTCTTCAAGAACTTATTTGAATCAGTTAAACATTTATTTGGCACCAATTGTGAATCAGACTTCATATAGGGTGTTAAGGTTACAAAGATAAATAATACAGGTATTCTATATTTAAGAACTGTCAAGTTGGTAGGAAGAAAAGACACAATAAATTATGGTATAGCTTAATAATTATAAAAAGAGATTTATACTAAGCATTGCTATGACACCAAAGAGTAATTCTTTTGAGGAAACAGATAAACTTTGATAAGGATATGTACTTAGTTGAATAGTGTCTCCTTCAAATTCATGTCTACCTGGAACCTGTGAATGTAATTTTATCTGAAAATAGAGTCTCTGCACATATAATAAGATGTAGTAAGACTCAGATAATTATCACAGACACTCTCCTACTTATTTATGACAAGGCCAGACATAGACTCTACAAATTCTTATTCTTTGCCTAATAAAAGAGTAGCTGAGATTTTTGTTTCATTGACCAATCTAGACAAAATGCCTGCTAACTTGGTTTGACCAAAGTTTAGTGAAATTTCTCTACTTCCTCTAGGTTCTTGAACTTTGACTCTTCTTTAGTCTGAGTTAGCATAAAACCCCTCTTTAAGGGGTCCTCTAAAGAATTAGCTGGCTGTAAATAAAACATTCTCTAGCCAGCTATCTGATCATGCTGCCCACTATCCATACCCAGATCTTTCTAACTTTGTTTACCTCTCCATATAAAAGAAAAGCCCTTTTCTGCCTGAGCCACTTGCAGATCTCATGGCTAGAGTGTTTTTGTTGCAATAGCTTCCCTCATCCTATTGAAATCATCCTTTTCCCACTCTTATAATAGTAGTAAAGCTACCATCATCTAAAATGTATTGAGTACTTACATACTAAGTGTTTTACATGGCTAATCTTTTTAAATTGGGGTGATATTGATTAATAAAATTATATGGGTTTTTCTTTAAAAAAAGTAAGTTAAGATAAGGTCTTAGTTTAGAGTAAGCTCTAATCTAATCACTGATGTCCTTATAAGAAAAAAACAGAGACACAAAGGCACAGATCCATATAGAAAGGAGAATGTCATTGTGAAGATAGAGGTAGAGATTGTAGTAATGGTGTCACAAATCAAGTATCACAAGAATCCACCAGAAACTGGGAGAAACAAGAAAGAATTCTTCTCTAGAATCTCAGGATAGAGAGTGGTCCTGCCAACACTTTATTTTTAGACTCTGACCTCTGGAATTATGAAATAAATAAAACTTCTCAAGTTTTAAGTCACTCAAGTTTGTGGCAATTTGCTAAGGCATCCACAAGAAACTAATACAGAAGGGCTTGTCAGAGTAGAAAGAATATGAGTAGCATTTTGAGGACTTTTTATGTTATTTTGTCTTTTGAATGAGGGGAGAAAAGTCATTTTAGGAAAGAACATATGAAAGCACAGAGGTAAAAAGTAATGTGGCCTATCTCAGGAACTACAGTGGCTTGGCAAAGGTTAATCTCAGAGTTCTTAGATATGGAGGTAGTAGAGATATCTGCTTCAAATTTAGCTCTTTACAAGAAACAGTTTGCATTGAGATTTGCTTCAAGGTACAAATAAAAAACCAATCTAGGGCCAGAGTTACCTCCTCTATCATCTAATTGCCTGGGCAAGTTTCTATTCATTCAAATTAACCATATTGATTCCCTAACCTGGGTTTTGTTTTTTTTTTAGCTTGAATTCCCCCTGGTTCTCTAATATCTTGGATCTCACTTAGTTCTTAAATGACTTTAGGGCGTCTTACCAAAAAACCCTCCAGTTCACTGCCTTCCAAACCAGATTCTGTGTTAGTATACACATATTCACGTGTATGAGTAAGAGATTGGTATGTTTTATATTCTAGTTTCAAGCATACCAGATAGGTCAAGTTAGTAAAAAAGAACTGTACAAATCAGGAAATACATAATGAAGGCCTTATATTTTGAGACATCAAGAAACACTTATTTTCATCTAGGAAGTAGTTTAAACAAAGCTAAATAACATTGATTTCTGTAAGCTAGCAATCCACACCCTTCAGAAAGAACAAAATTCTTCTAGAAGATGAAGGATCAGAAGTCATGAATGTTGTTTCTATCTTGTCACCTTCAGTTACCTTTATGTCTTCATTCTTTTCTTAGATAAGATTTGTTGAGAAGAAAAATAAGCCTCAAGGAATCTCAAAAGTGAGAAAAATGAACAATGGTAAGATTTTAGCATTTGAATTATATAAGCCATAGAGGTGTCCTCTCAATTTATAGACTGGAAAAATCTGGAGGCTCTATAATTTGTAGCATGAGAAAAGACTCCACCCTGAGGAATTTTATCTCTCTGTGGGGACAGAGTCTGAGCCATTGGCACAGAAGGGTCTTCCATGCTGTGCCTTTGGCAGACGTGCTTGATATAAATCACTATGAGGAGCTCAGGTGAGCTCATTGCCTACTGAGTTCATTTTACACTTCCATGTTCAAGAAAACCTGACTAAAAATATTCAGCAGAGGAAAAATAAATAACCATCAAACAAAAAGCTTGCATCATATATTCTTCCCCAAAGCACTTCCTAGTGTTATTTTCACTTCTTGAAAGCTTGTTGAAATTTGAAAAACAAATCTCTTTTTCAGGTGTATATATTTAAAGTAATAAAATAAAATAAAAGATATAAGTTATTTAAAGACAAAATAACTAATAAAATATTCTTTTATTTATAAGCAAAATATAAAAAGTTTCTTTTGAGAATAAAAATATAGGCAGCTGGTAATTATTTCAGTATTGGCAAGAGTCAATTGGTAAAGAAACATTTGGCCTATTGACATTCTAAAAAATAAAACAAACCAATATGAAGCAATCAGCCTGGAGAACAATCTGACTAGCTGAGCAGAAATCCTATAACTAAAGATATATTGACTAAGCCATGGCAAGACTGGTAGAAGGGGCAAAAATGATAAACAGATGGCCACACACCCATGTGCAGCTGTTGAGAGTTAGGAGGGATCTTTCAGCTTCGGAGTTTCCCTCTAATGAGCAAGGGGCCACAGCCCCACACCAGGATCCCTATCCTAGAGCACTAGTGCCAGAAAGAGGGAAATAGGAGTCCCCACAAAACTTGGCTGTGAAAATCAGTGGGGATGCCATCTGGCTGAAACAGAAGGCTGATGGAAACCCAAATGTCCTCTTAAATGGCTCACACACAGACTCACTCACTCGTAGGTACTCACCCTAGGCTCTCGCAGAGGGACAATGGCTTGGAAGGCACCAGAGACAGGGATAGACTGGGCTATATGGCTTCAGAGCCAGGGTTAGAGAGACAGCCACCATTATTCCTGTTTTGAGCCCTCCTCCCATGCAGCCTATGGACAGGTGCCATCTTATTTATGTTGAACCCTCCAATACACACAAACAAATCTAAATCCACATTGGTCTGGTGAATCCCACCTTGCTCCACTCTGATGACTCTCTGGGACCCCTCTCCACGCAATTCTGATATAGCTAGAGACACTTTTGGGAAGGGATAACCAGCTCTGGATCATACTGCAGTCTTTCTTGGACAACTCTCAAGGGGTCGGCAGGACCCAGGCAGGCAGTGGTTACCCTTGGTGAGCTCTGAGCCTTTTTCTGAATAACCTCAGGCTCAATACTGGAGCTAAACATGAATGTGCATGAACCTGCTGAACACTATTGGCCCCACCCTGATGGCACCCTGAGACCCCAACTCATTTGAGGCTCTTTCAGTGGCCAAACCTAGAGACAGTCAGCTGGTGATGGATATATCAGGATTACCTGAGCCTTTGGCTGAGCAGCCCAGGCCTGGTACTAGTGTCAGCCAGCCTCGCTTCACAACATGACTTTTCTCACACACTGCCAGGTCCAGCATAGGCAGTGACCAACCATGGATGGACCATTTTGTAGCTCCTACCAGGTAATCCTGGCTAGTCACAGGCGACATCTGACTTTGACCTTCATGAGAGCTCCCTCTCAAGTGGCCTCAGAACCAAGAAACCTGGTGGCCAGCTTCAGAGCATTTGATTAGCCCAAACGGCATTCTCAGTAAGCACCAGAGCCCCTGCACAGCAGGTTATGTGCTATGGATGTGGCCAAGCCTCACAGCCACTCAGTCTGATAGTCAATCCACCCACTGATGTATGAATATCAATCAAGGCTCAAATACAATAAGAGGTCACTAAAAATATACAAAAAGGACACTCCTGGAGAACCTGGTTTAGGTGATCAGGAACACTGTGCTACTGGACCCCACAGGCCACCTACTATATAAGGCCACTTGGCCAAGGCTGAAAGGTGTAGCAGATCTAGCTAATATACAAAAACAAATACAAATAGGCAGCCAAAATGAGGAAACAGAGACATATATCTGATATAAAAGAATAAGAGAAAATTACAGAAAAAGAACTAAATAAAATGAAGGCAAGCAACTTACCAGATACAGAGTTCAAAATACTGGTTTTAAGGATGCTCAAAGAACTTACTGAGGGCTTTAACAAAGAGATCGGTAAGCATAAAAAAAAGACATAGAAACTACTAAAAAAGGTACAATAACTTCTATAAAAGATACACAAGAAGGAATCAATGGCAGATTAGATAAAGCAGAGAATTGAATCATCAATTTGGAAGACAAGGTAGCAGAGAACATTCAATCAGAAAAACAGAAATAGAAAAGGATACAAAAAAAAGAGAAAGATAGTTTAAAGGATCTCTGGGACAACATCAAGCACATCTACATTTGCATCATAGGGACATCAGAAAAAAAAGGAAGAGAGCAAGGGATTGAGAAATTATCTGAAGAAATAATGACTAAAAATTTTCTAAACCTGATGGAAAAAATAGACATACAAATCCAGGAAGCATACAGAGTCCCAAACAGGATGAACCCAGAGGCCTACACCAAGATATATCATAATTAAAATGTCAAAGGTTCAAGACAGAAAGAAAGAGAATTCTAAAACAACAAGAGAAGGGCAGTTAGCTACTAAAAAGGGTACTCCCATGAGACTGTCAACTGATTTTTCAACAGACACTTTGCAGGTCAAAAGGTAATGGCACAAAATATCCAAAGTGATGAAAAGCAAGAACCTGCAACCAGGACTTCTCCACTAGCAAGAACCTGCAACCAGGACTTTAAAATTTAAAATTGAAAGAAATATAAAGAACTTCCCAGACAAGAAAAAGCTAAAAGAGCTCATCACCATCAAACTGATATTTCAAGAACTGTTAAAGAGATTTCTTTAAGAACAAAAAAGGCGGGAACATAAAAATACAAATAACTAAATGGCAATAATTTTTTACCTATTAATAATCACTTCAAACATAACTGGATTAAATATTCTAATGAAATGACATAAGATAGTTGAATGAATAAGAAAACAAGACCTATGCTACCTACAAGAGACTCACTTCAGATCAAAGACACACACAGACTGAAAGTAAAGAGATGAAAAAGAGGTTTTAGAGACAAAGAAAGATATTACGTAATGATAAAAGGATAAATTCAACAAGAGAATATAATCCTTGTAAACACATATGCCTTCAATATAAAAGAACATAAATATATAAAACAAATATTGACCAACATAAAGGAAGAATAGATGGAAATACAATCATAGTAGAAGATTTTTACAACCCATCAACACCTATAGAGAGGTCTTTATGAATGAACAAGGAAACAGCAACTTTAAATGACACATAAAACCAGATAAGTTTTATGAATATTTTTAGAGCATTTTATCTCAAAACATCAGAATACATGTTCCCTTCAAGTGCATATGGTACATTTTCCTAGATAGATCACAAGTTAGAACACAAAACAAGTCTCAATATATTTAAGAAGATTAAAATCATATCAAGCATCTTATCTGACCACAATGGTATAAAACTAGAAATCAATTACAAGAAAAAAAAGGGGGAAAAAAACAGACAAACACATGGAAATTAAATAACATGCTACTCAATAATGATTGAGATAATCATGAGATCAAAAGACATCAAAAGACATCAAAAGATACTTTGAGCCAATTGAAAATGAAAGCACAAAGACTCAAAATGTATGGGGCACAGCAAAAGCAGTATAAAGAAGGAAATTCATAGCAATACAGGCCTACCTCAAAAACCAAGAAAAAACTCAAATAAACAATTTAGCCTTATATGTAAAGTAACTGAGAAAAGAACAGCAAAGTGCAAAATGAGTAAAATGAAGAAAATAATAAAAATCAGAAAAAAATAAACAAAACAGAGTGTAAAAAAAACCCCAAGAGATCAATGAAACCAAGAGCTAATTATTTGAAAAGAAAAACAAAATTAATAAATCTTTGATTCATGAAGGAAAAGAGAGAGAGAGAGAAACCAAGTTAATAAAATCAGAAATGAAAGAGAAGTGATAACTAACAGCACAGAAATACAAAAGAATATTAAAAAATAAAATGAAAAAATAATTATTTGCCAACAAATTAGACAATCTGAAAGAAATTAATAAAGTTTTAGAAACATACATTTTTCTAAGACTGAATCAAAAAGAAACAGAAAATCTGAACAGGCCAGTTAATACAAATTAAATAAAATCAGTAATCAAAAACCCTCTCAACAAACAAACATCCTGTACCGGATGATTTCACAGGTGCATTTTATCAAACATTCAAAGAAGAATTAACACCTATTATTCTCAAAATATTTCAAAAACTTTAAAAGGAGGAAAGCTTCCATTGCTCTGATTCTCAAACCAGACAATGACATTTCACAAAAAAATAATAATTATATCCTGACGTCCATAATAAGCATAGACATAAAAATCCTCAAAAAAATATTAGCAAACTGAATTCATCAGTACATCTAAAAGATCATACACCATGATCAAGTAGATTTACTCCTGGGATGCAAGTTTTGTTCAATATCTTCAAATCAATTAATGTGATATACCACATAAACAAAACAAAATGTAAAAATTATATGATCATGTCAACAGATACAGAACAAACATTTGACAAAATCCAACATCCATTTATGATAAAAATTCTCTGCAAAGTGGAAATAGAGGGAACATACCTCAATATAATAAAGACCATATATGACAAACACACAGCTAATGTCACATTTCATGGTGAAAAGCTAAAAGTGTTTTACTTAAAATCAGGAAAAAGGCAAGGATGTCTACTTTCATCACTTTAATTCAATATAGTATTGAAAGTCTCAGCCACAGCAATCAGACAAGAACAAGAAATTAAAGTCATTCAAATTGGAAATAAAAAATAAAACTGTCATTATTTGCAGATGATATAATAGACAACTCTAAAGATTCCACCAAAAAAAATATTAGAACAGATAAATAAATTCAATAAAGTAGCAAGATATGCAATTAACATTCAGAAGTTGGTTTCATTTTTGTATACTAATTAACTTTCAGAAAGAGAAATTAAAAAAATAATTCTACTTACAATTTCATCAAAAAATAAAAAATAAAATAAAACACTTAGGAATACATTTAACCAAGGTGGTAAAAGACCTGTAGTCAAAAAATTATGACATTGAAGAAAGAAATTGAGGAAGAAACAAATAACTGGAAGCATATACTATGCTCATGGATAAGAAGAATTAACATTGTTAAACTGTCCACACTATCCAAAACAATCTGTGAATTCAATGCAATTCCTATCAAAATATCAATGGCATTTTTTACAGAACTAGAACAAATAATTCTAAAATGTATATAGAACCACAAAAGATCCTAAACAGTTACAGTAATCTTGAGAAAGAACAAAGTTGAAGGTATTATGCTACCTGACGTCAGACTATAATACAAGGCCTTAGTAATCATAAAAGCATGGTACTGGCATAAAACAGACATATAGATCAATGGAACAAAATAGAGAGCTCATATATAAACACACATGTATATAGTCAATAAATCAGTGACAAAGGAGGTGGGAATATACAATGGGGTAAAAACGGTCTAGTCAATAAACAATCCTGGAAAAACTGGACAGATACATGCAGCAAATGAAACTAGACATCCTTCATAAACCATACACAGAATAAACTGAAAATGGACTAAAGACTAAATTGACTAAATATTAGATGCAAAACCATAAAGACTCCTACAAAAACATAGGTGGTAAACTCTCTGATATTGCTCTTAACAATATTTTTTCTGATATAAATCTTCAGGCAAGGGGAGAAGAAGAAAAAAATAAACAAATGGGACTACATCATACTAAAAAGTTTTTGAATAAGAAAAAAAATCATCAATAAAATGAAAAGGCAATCTACTGAATAGGGGAATATATTCACCAATGAAACACTGGTAAAGAATTAATATTTCAAATTTATAAAGCACTCATACAAATCAACACAAAATAAAACAACTCTATTTAAAAATGGGCATTGAACCTGAATAGAAATTTCTCTAAAAAGAACATGAAGATGGTCAATAGACATATGAAAAGTTGCTCAACATCACTAATCAACAGAGAAATGCAAATTAAAACCACCTCACACATATCAGAATAGCTATCATCAATAAATCAACAAACAAGTGTTGTTAAGGGTGTGCAGAAAAGGGAACTCTCATGCACTGTTGGTGGGGTTGTAAATTGGTACAGCCATTCTGAAAAACAGTATAGTTTCCTCATAAAAGTAAAATTAGAACTACCATATGATCCAGCATTTCCACTTTTGGGTATTTATCAAAAAAAAACCAAAAAAAAACAAAAACACTAATTTGAAAAAATTTATGCCCCTCTATGTTCACTGTAGCACTATTTATGATAGCCAAGATATGGAAACTACCTAAGTGTTTATCAACAGACAATTGGATAAAGAAGTGACACATATATACAACAGAATATTATTAGGCCATAAAAGAATGAAATCTTGCCATCTGCAACAACATGGATGGACTTACGGAATATCATGCTGAGTAGAGTAAATCAGAGAGAGAAAGACGTATACCATATGATCTCACTTATATGTGGAATCTAAAGAACAAAATACATGAATAAACAAATCAGAAACACACTAATAGATACAGAGCAAACTGATGGCTGCCAGATGGGAAAAAGTTGGGAAACTGGGTGAAAAGGTAAAGTATTAAGAAGTACTAAATGGTAGTTACAAAATAGTCACCAGGATGTAAAGTACAGCATGGGATATATAGTCAAAATATTTTAATAACTATATATAATGCCAGATGGGTTCTAGACTAATCAAAGTGATCACTTCATAAATTATATAAATATCTTACTAGTATGCTGTACACCTAAAACTAATCTAAAAGAATATGAAATGTCAGCTGTAATTTAAAATAAAAAATTATAATAAAAATCAAAAAATAGAAATAAAAAATCATAATAAAAATTAAAATAAAATTAGTTGGAGAATACCTCATCAAAATGTTTCACAGCTTGGTTTGATTTTTTTGTTGTTGCTATTTACTATTTTTATGTGTGTCATTAATACATTTCCTCTCTTTGACTCTGAGGGATGGCAGTTGAGAAGAAATGAATTATGAACAAAAAATTTTAATGGCAAATTGCATCTTGCCATTTAATCATCTAAGCTGTCCATAATAATTTTAATAATACTTAAGCCTCAAATATCAGTTAGTTATGTTCTTACAGGTCAATGAAACATAAATTCATTCTTTTAAAAAATATCCTTATTATCTGGGCCTGTGTTTTATATTTCCTGAAATATCTGGAAAAAAACAAAACTTTAGATGTTAGTAGAGGATTGAGGTGGGATAAAAAGCTGTGAAAGCAATATAAAAGAATTTATACTATCAGGAAAATAAAACTACTAGCTTCAAATGTTCTTCTGCTTTATATTACTGAGGACAGACTACCAGGGAAACACCTTTACAATTCAACTTGCTTCAACAACGCTGTTCTCTCCCTCCATTTTTTAAATACCTTCTTTGAAATGGCCACCTGCAACAGAACTTTGTTAGAGGTGCACTGGGGAATAGGCCAAGAGTTAGAGATCATACATGGAAGGATATAGAGAGGAAAAAAGACTAACCACTGCAGACAATAAGAATGTATAGTGTTAACACAGTGGAAGGAAGAACTCAAATGGAGAATGAGGACAAGCACATCTAGAAATGTTTAGACAACTTGGCAAAGACATGAGATTCAAAATAAGATGAAATTTTTAGTATTATTAACTAAAATTAAAGTTTGGGGTGATCCTAAAAGAAAAGAGAATTTACAGGTTTTGGAGTCACATAAGAAAAATATTAAAATACAGAAGTATGCAAGAAAAAATTGTTAGAAAATTTAGAAAACTATTTTCTTTTGGAGAGAAACAAAACATTTCATCTTTCTTTAAATTTTTTTATATTTTCCATAATTTTGTGTAATAAGCAATAATCAATTTTATAAGAAAAGAATATAAAAGAGGTCAGTTATATCTTTAGGTTTCTCCTAATTGTACTGTGATAATATTAAAGTGTAATTATTTCTATGCTTTGTAATGCAATAAAACACCTTCATTTACATAAATGCACAAAGGAAAAAAAAGCAAGAAAAAATACACGTCTTTTTTTTTTTTTAACAAGAGAAAAGCATACAGATAATGCAAGTAAATCTTAGAATTTAAGTGATTGATCACCAGAACTTCCTTTCTTTAAATGGCCAACATGAAAAGTTTCATCCTTCTCTCACTCTCTGGGTAAGGATCTAGTTTCAATTTGAAGATAAAATGAAATAACATTTTATGAACATCTCTGTCAAGGCCAACTTATTAGAGGAGATGAACAATATCCAATTAAATGATTCTGTTTTTCTGTTGTTTCTCTGATGTTTTGACATTTAAAATATCTAAATATCTATGAGTAAGAATTGTGTTATATCATTTGAGAATAGGAAAGACGAGAGAGAGAGGGCAAAGGACAAGTATAAGACAGTGTGGGGGAGGGCAAAATAAGTGTTATTTGAGGCTGGTGTTATTGTTGTGTAGCTTTTACTGAGCTAAACCAAATTTTATAACCAACCTACTTTTAGAACCTGCAGTGAGGCCTATTTTCCCCTTTCACAGTTCAACCTCCAGCCATTGTCTCTCACGTAGCTGCAAAAATAACCCTGAGTTTCTTTGTAGCCATCTTTGAGGGATACCCAGAGCATCTCTGCTCAGAAAGTAAAATGCATCCTTATAATTTACTGGACACAAGTGATGTTCTTGCTTTCTCTGCAGAAACCACTTTCCCAAATCTTTATAAAATGTCTTCTTTTGTCTAAGGAGCATTTCCCATAACTAACCTCATTTTTGTTGGATCTTTTGTACTCAACATCCGATCCAAACCTGTCTAAACCTGTGGTATTCTATTCTAAAATAGTGTCCAAGTTTATTTCTGTCCTGCTGCTGATATGTCTTAGTTAAGATTAGAGGAAAGAACAAATATTTCCATTTTCTTTGGACAGTTGGTGTAACCTATTAGGGTAGACCAAGGTAGAGTACAGAAATGAGGAAAATAAAGTTAAAAAAAAAGATATTGACAGAAACAGTTATGTTTCAGAAGGAAGAACTCTGGTTAGTTCTTTTTTCCCCGATGAATTTCATACAGTTTCTTTTTAAAAAAATATTATATTTTAAATCTAGAATGCATTCCAAATAAGTTAATTCTGTCCAAATTTTACAAAACGTCTTCAAGAAATGAATCTAGTTTTAGATTAGGAAAAAATGTATGCATTTTCTTAAAAAATTTTAAAATTTAGAAATTTTAATCCACATCATCAAGAAATCCATTTAATTACTTATCTGGAATAAAATTAATCAAGTCCACTAACAGTAGGAAATATAAACCCAAAGCCATCATGGTAAGAGTTAGCCAAGCTTTCTAAAAGATCTTAATTCATTTTTCTTTATTTTCTGTGTCCCTATTAATGGTGAAACTCACAAAATGCAAAGGGCTTTCATGAATACGCTTTGGGAAATGCTGTAAAAGGGACAGGGGATTGGGTGTGCCAGTTGGGGAGGTGTTGTATATCATTCAATAGTTTTCTTAGGTTGCCAGAAATTCCAAATGACAGTGTATGTGCATGGTGGCTCATATGCTGTGTCTCCATTCTAGGAAAGAGAGGGGACCATAGAAGTTATCTATCCCAGATATCACTGGGTTTAATATAATGCTAGAGAAAACCCAAAGCCATATTCTTTAATACCATTCCATGGAAAAATCATTATTATTAGCAATGCCGGACAATATTCTATCAAGACCCTAAATGGATACTTTAGAGTTACACAAGATGCCCAGAAACTAAATATTTCTTTTATCCTTGTCTCTTTATCTTTCTCAAGAGCTTCCTTTTCATCTTTTCCTCTAACTTCATTCTGCCAAAACTATATGAGTAAAGAGAGAAGACTTAATTGCATTTTTTATGTTTGCATATCAGATTCTGTTTATCATTATTTCACAAATGGTGTGTGCATGTTTGTGGCTGTGTGTCTGTGGGTGGGTTTATTAGTTTGTAGATATGGCCATTTTGCTATTCATTGAGGAACTAATTTGCACTAAGAACTGATATTTTATTTATTTTTCCTCATTTTAAAACACTAGAAAAAAATAAAGCCCTTCTTAAGAATTTCTCTCTCCTACCAAGCAACCAAATTTTTACTATTTTTTGTTTTACCATTCTAGTATTACCATAGATATTATTCGTCCAACATTTTTAAATGGATGTGTGATCTATGAATAATGGAAACTGTCTGAAGCTTAAAATTCACATTATTCTTAACACTGCAGAATGATTGCTAGCAAATATTTTTTAGTATGTTGTTACTGAAATATCTATCATATTCAAGTTAAATGTTATGTAATGCATATGCCAGGATGAAACCTTATGTTCACAGATTTTGAAAATATAATTTCTAATGTCAACAGAATAGAAGCGAGATACCTGTTTTCAGTGTATTAAATTTATTCTGGAGCACTGATAGAGTGACAGATATTAAAATGGACTCTGTATTTCAAAGTGACAGGCTAAGCTAACATGAAACTTTTAAAGTCAGAACAAATCACTAGAAGATACTGCCAATTTGGTTTTTAAATTATTTTTTCTCATTATTTCTTTCAATATTTTTTGCATGGTATTGTCTTTCTGCAGTTTTGACATGTTCCAAATCCAAAGTGCAATAAAATTATGCTCCAATGTGTAATTGTATTTCAGAAAAAAAATGACCTTTATTTTATTTTTTGCTTTCAAAGAAACATTGCTGAACAAATTATTTATATTAATGGCTACCAATTATTGATCTCCTTCAGTTTTCCAGATTTGTTCCACAATACTTGCATGAAATTTCTCATCTTGGAAAAATCTGATAAATTAGGCTAATGCCACATTTCTTTGATGAGAAACCTGTACCCACAAGTACTGTGTGCTCTTGGCCATGGCCACATAGCTTGAAAGTGATGACACCAAATTCTAACCCAAATCTATGTGAAAGCAAGGCACATATATTTTCTGCTATTTATTCTCTGTAATTATATTAACTCAATAATTATGTATACATATAAGAATCATTGGGCCTTAAGTTATACAAATTAAAAATTCTGACATCAAAGAGCTTAACAAACTATTCTCATCTATTCAGCATGCTCACTGTATTTCTTAAATTTTTTAAATGTGTTTATTTTTAAATTTCTTAATATTAATAGCCCAAATTTTACTACTTTTAAGAAAATATTAATTTATATATTACCATGCAGTAGAAATTATCTTTAATCCAATTATTCTAACACATTTTAAATTTGAAGATCTTTTCTACTATCGAAAATATGTGAAGCTCACTTCATAAAAAACATTTCTCATTTATTTATATTTATATGCATACTCATATAACAAAATGTTACTTGGAATTCCTTTCCCAGAAAATTATTTCTGGGCGTATGCCTTCCATCACTTTGTTCAGAGGTGTGCTAATAATTAATTATGAACTATAAATAACAAACTAGTATCTTTAATTAAAATTTTTAAATGTGATATTCAAGTATGATGACCACATGTTTATAGATATATAGATGCTTCTCTCCATTTATTCTAGCACATTGACTAAATTTATATGTATAATGCACATATTTTAAAACTTGAATTGTGTATATAAATACATACCTAATCTTAAATATATACAAACTTTAAAACTTTGATTGGCATCGGAATCTACATACAGAAATCAATCAGCTAGCAAAATCTGAAAGTATTTTTTTAATTTCTGCCATTACAATAGCATCAGATTGATAGAAAACCATTATAATGATAAAATTTCTATTTGAACATTCTAATTTTTCTTATCCTCTCTAGAACGAAAAAAAGAAATATTCAGAAACTAGACTTGTGATTCACTATGAAGTACTTTGGAAAGAATGTAAAATAATATTTTACTAAATACAAGTCCACTTCTATAGCACTATAAATCAATTCTAAACAGATATCCTCTTCAGTGAGTACAAATAGACTACGAAAAACTGTAACAATGATGGATAAATATCAAACATGGTGAGCAAAAAAAGCCTGAAAACAAAAACAATCATGTTGTCTTCTTCCATTTTTATAAATTTCAAAAATAGGCAAATGATAGGGTTGGAAGTCAAATAGGCAACGCATTGGAGAGCAGTCATGGAGGGACCACATGGGTGGGTGTTTCTACTTCTTGAGAGTATTCTGTTTCTTTATCTGGGTTATTTGGTTACATAGGTATGATTACTTCCCTAATGTTCATCAATTTTTATAGTTTGTATGACAAAATCACTTTTATCTATAGCTGTTATATTTCCATAAAATATTTTTAAAAGATAAATATATTAGTTATAGAAACAAATTATAAAGTATTCATGAATTATTATAAATGTTACTAAAATTGTAAAGGACTTAGGAATAAAACTATATAATTTTGCTAAAAGAAGTAAACGAAGACTTAACAAGACAGATAGTCCTTTGCCAGAGTGATTGGATCAGATTCACCAAGTCTGAGTGAAATATGGTATTTTCTTTCAAAGGATGTAAGGAGGAGATCTGACCCCTTCCAGATGATGTGTGAACTGAGATGAAGGAGGTTAAACTAAGCCACAGAGAAACAGAGGCAGAAGCCCTAATCAAATATGCAAACTAACTTTTCCTTTGTAATATTTCTGTCATCTAAGTTAATAATCATCTTTATTGGAACACTTCTATCCCCCAGTCTGAGTCTAATAGTTATGAACTAGCAAGAATCCATGGAAAAGTAGACTTAGTTCCTTATTCATAATGACCTCAGAAATTTATATCTTATCAACAATTATGGACTGAATATATGTGTCCTCTCAAAATTCACATGTTGAAATCATACACCACTTCTCACATGTGATGGAATTAGGAAGTGAAGCCTTTGAGAAGTAATTAGGGTTAGAAGAAGTCACAAAGGTGGAGCTTTCATGAATGGAATCAGTGCCCTCGTAAAATTCACAGGAATGTTTACTTCCTTTTTCCGCTCTCTGCCTGAAATATGAATGCCTTCAAAGATTGTTACACAAGTATATTAAGCCTCCAAAATAAATAAATGGAGAAATAGCACTTAAGATATTGATTCTTACTTTCAAACATTCTTTCCTTGGCTCAGTGATACTAGGCCTCCATCCAAATTAAAAAGAAGGGCTCAATAGTTTTAGTCAGTTTCTTTTGTTTCACATAATTACAGCTTGACTATAAAAGTCTCTTCTTTAAAAAAAGGAATCTCTCTGGGCAGGAAAGAAACAATACTTGAAAAATAATGTTTGATCATAAAACAATAGTGTTAAGAAAAGCCAATGATTCCCTGACACCAATATTTAAATGAAGAGCATAAACTGTCAGACCTCTTTGTGTTCATCCTTTTCAATAGGAGTAAGCCTACAGGTGTTAGAATATTGAAGCAAAGCTGCAGGGTTTTAAGGGCACAAAATAATCAATTGAAATAAGAAAAGAAAGCCAATAGACTGGGCATTGTGACTATCAACAAACAGTGAGGGTTATTTTTGTTTAATGACTTTAATTCACAGGGTTACAAAAATGTAGAATCTCTGAAGCATTCCTAAGCAGTAATCTAACTCTTTCTTAGCTGATAGCCATATATCTCTTCCATAAGGGTCAACTAATTTATGTTCAAACACCTCCACTGATGAGGTCACATTATCTATTGAGACATTGCACTCTCATTTTGGCCAGATCTAATTATAAAAATGTTCTTTGAAATTTATAACAAAACCTTCCATCTCTTAAGATTCAAACATTCATTTGATTTTTATCCTTTTGAATCACAATAAGTAAAGCTAATGACTTTTCTGTACAATTGCTCCCAAATATAATTCACAAAACAATCCTCCAAGGGCAACATTATTTTATACTTAAGTATACAAAGCCTTATAGATTTTTAAAAGTGTATGCAAATCCATACATCTAAGAATTGTCATGTAGATGCTGGGGTATAGAACTATCAGAATTATTAACTGAGTGTATTCTGTGGTTCAAAAGGCAATAAATTTTAATTGTTTTGCTTTCTCTTTGCTTATTCTATCTTGGTTACATAAATTTATCAGGCATTGTAGCAATGGTGGGGATTGCCATGGAGACTCTAATATAGAGATAGAGAAGAATAAATACAATTGCACAAATAAATATATAAACTGTTGAGAGAGATATTTAAGAAAAAATTAAAGAAGGCAAATGGCATGCTAATGTGATCATCCTGGGGGAACTTGGGCCCTCAATAGAGAGGTAGATCTTGCCTAAGAGACAGTAAGTTCCCAATGTTTAAAAATCAGAAGAGGAGGCAGAGTGATGCAAACTGGGAGGAAATACAAGAGTGTCATAAGAATTATAAATGAAGACACTGGTCTTTAGAACAGTAGGAATCCACAGACATTTAAATGAGGTTGGATAATAATGGCATTGGTCTTACAACAACAAAAATCTATTGAATTTCTTGAGTGGGGTGGGGTGAGGTGATTATATTTACAGATTCAAAGAATCACTATTGTTGGCAAACCATTTTAATGTTTTTGTCATTGTTATTTTATTTTGTTTTGTTTGGCTTGCATTCTTGGAGGAGGGCTCAAATATTTGCAAATTAACAAACCCTACAGATAATTCTGAGGCCTGCTAAATTATGAGAACCACTGAAGGATGCTTTTATTTAGAACATTTAGTTCTCATTCCTGGCTGCACTTTAATATCATATGGGAGCTTACTGAGGTCACTTAAAAAAAAAATGCCACTAAACCTAATTAATTGGTCTGAGATGAAACCTGGGCATCAGTACATTTTAAAACTGATTTTAAAGTAAGGACAACTTTGAAAACCACTGGATTATTTGTCCCATGAAGGAATTAAACTTTGGTTGACCCTGAAAGAAGAGGATTTCTCAAGCCTAGGAAGACAAAGAGCTGACGAGCTATGGGAACTGCTTCTGTTTCCCACTCTAATTCGATCAATGCCTGGACACTCACTGCAAATATTACTTACTTATCAGTAGCCAATAAAATTCCATCTGGCCAATGCTATAGGAGAACGGGGACTTATGATAATTTCTTCTTTGGTATGCTGAGAGCTCTGAGGGTATGAAAATTAGGAATGAGACAATAAATATACAACAGCTGCTGAAACAGCAAAGGTGAGTCTAGCCACAGGCATGTGCTAAAGACCAGGCCCTTCCCCATTCTGACACCATACACTTTGGGACACTCATACAGTCTCATTAGGGCAAGGGAAGCCCCAATCATAGTTGGACTTGGGTAGCCCATAAATGATGAATAAAGACAGAGTATTATTCTTTCAGAGAAAAGAAACAAGATTATTTACCAAGCAGCAAAAGTCAGGCCAATGATACATTTTCATCAGCAGCAATAAAAGCCTGAAGATACAATGTCATAGAGCTCAATGAAGTGGGAGTCCAAAGAGGGACCCTTATTGGCAAGCTCTGGTGACCAGGTTTTGTTTTATGCCTTGGGAAATAATTCAAGAGCTAAATAAACAAACAGCAAGCAGGAAAGCGCAAGTTTTATTACAGCAAAAATACAACTTAAGAGAAAATTGTGTGTATCCCAGAGAGAGAGTCTATTCCAAGCTGTCTGAATTGCAGGCTTTTGTTTTCTTGAGGCAGGGGATGGTGGGGTGGGGGAGTGTCCCAAGGCTACCCAGCGTGCCTCATAGTCTTGGCTTGTTTCCCACGCTACCTAGATGGGAAGATATGGCCGATGGTCATCTATCTTGTTACCTGGCCTTGGCTTGTTTCTCATGCTGAAGTATCAGGCTTGAAATCAAAATAAGGAGAGGGCTGAATAAGAAATTTTAGAGTCTCAAGAAGAGGACTGAGTAAAGGACTGAGGAGAAATTCCAGAGCTACATCCCAGAAGGGTGGGGAAACTTTCCTAGGCTAACTATCCTGCCTCAATACTAGGTGATATCCTAAAAAGGTTAAGGGAATCGTATACTCAACTATGTTTTTCTGCAAGAATAAACATAAAATACAATCATTTTTATGTTCAAAGGACTTATACTTTATCATAAATTTGATTTAAAAGTATTATTGTTGCTCCTGGGGTGATATGAAATCTGGCATTGTCCCAGCAGTGTGAGGGAGGAGGAGGACAGTGATGTTGTCTGTTGTCCCTCGGTTCTTCCCCACCGACTCAGCAAAGAATTACAGGTCAGCAAGATTTAGAAAAAATATTTATTGAAAGTACATTTTATGAGACAGGCCACTATAAGGAAGACTGCAGCCCTGTGGAATTTGGGAGGTGAAGAGATAAGGCAGTACATCCCAAAAGGAGATGTGAGTTTTCATATGGAGAGCTGTAACAATGAAGAAATGGGAAGGTCTGTTTATATTTGGGCCATGATGGGAGGTCCTAGATGATCTGTATGTGAGGTCACCTTGACTGACAGAAGGCTGCTATATAACTTTTTGCCTACTGAGCATATGCTTACCCAGAATTCAGTCCATTATAATTAGACTCATGAACTTCCAAGACTAGTCATGAAATTATAATGATGGTATAATGAGGCTGAAGTTATGGCAGAACTTTTTACACATGCATTTGTAGCTGGTTTAACCAGCAGGTTTATGGCCCTTGTGTTCTAGGATTTGGGTTAATTTACAACCCTAAAGGGAGTGATATTTCTGAGAGGTACTTAAGGAAGATCTTCCAGAGAAGTTTCTACGGTTACATAGCTGAGACTTTGCTCCTGTCACTCATTCTTAACTAACTACCTAACATCATGAACTGTTACACTTTAACAAGAAGATAAGTAATATCAGGTAAAAGAAGATACTAGAAACATGAGCACAGAAACTGGACAAACAAGATTGACTTTTAAAAGCTATAATAATTTTGCATTTATTTTTAAAAGAGATAAAACAAAAACTCTACATAACAATACTAAGATAAAGGGCAGGGAGTAAAGCCTTTCTATGAATAAACTGTCAAGATCTTCATACTTTGTCAGATGGAGAATAAGTATAACAATGGACTTATTTAAAGAAGCTTTACATGTGCATGTTAAAATAAATGTAATCACAGAAACCAAGGAAATGCAAGATACAGGCTAGAAATTATGAGGAAGAAGAAAAGGAATAGAGAAAAATGTCACAATAAAATGTAAGGCAGAGAAAACATTAAAAAGCAAACACAACAGATGGTAAACTGAGAATACAAATAAATGAGTAGAAAGTCTGTTTCTGTATTAGTAAACACATTAAATGTACATAGATTATTAACAGTTAAAAATAACATAATGTAAAATGATTTAATATTACATTGCTTACCATGTACTCATCTAAAAAAGGATCACACAAAATATATATAAATAAGAAAACAGAAAAAATATATTAGCTATATACAAATTACAAAAATAAAAATTTGAGATAGTAATATTAATATTAGAAAAAAATGTAAATTAAGGCAAAGAAACACACACCAAAAAAGCACAAAAAGCAAAAAGAATTAGGGTAATCCTAAGAGAACAAGAGAATAATTTATAAAGATGACATTGATGTAGGACTGAGGAACTCCCCCCGATCGAGAGAAAGTCCTCAACTGCATGCAGGAAAGAATTTAAGTGCACACAAGAAAAGTTTATTAGAGAGGGAATAATGCTCTATAGACAGAGCATGGTCTCCTCTCAGAGCCAGAGAACGAAACTCCAAGTGTTTAAGGAACTGGGTTTATATGTGGTTTCCTTTCAGGGTATGAATATGCAGCGTTAAAGGCATATTAGTAATCTCAGCCTTGGTTTGTAGGTTCCCCGTGGTCTGGCCATAAGGAATAAATGGTTGGGTTTACTTTTTGTAGGGTACAACTTAAAGACTGTTTTCACGTTTTCCTTTTGTGGTATGAGTACACAGCATTAAAGGTATGGTTAAACAGTTGTTAGTAATCTCTGAAGGAATCTTCCTTTGCTCTGTAGGTTCCTTGTGGTCTGGCCATTAGGGCTGATGAGCATATTGTAGGCTCTGAATACAACTTGGTTTAATATTTAATCAATTTGTGTAGTTTTCATACCTCTCCCCTATATAAACATGAAAATATGATATTTTTTAGTCCTGAACTATATATAATGAAAATATTTCAAGAAAAAATTTTTAAATTTCTTTTAAATATACTTTTGCAATAAGCATTTAAATATACTTTTGCAATAAGCATTTAAATCAAGCAATAAAAAGAAAGTGTTGAAGCACAATTGTTAACGCTGGGGCTATGTGGGGCATAGGGAAAGTGTCCTCAATTCTTCCCTAATGCTGCAGCAAAGAATTATGAGTCAATGAGATTTAGAAAAAGTAAGATTTATTGAAAGTACATTTTAGAAGATAGGCCACATTAAGGAAGAATGAAGCCCTGTGGAATTTGAGAGGTGAAAAGATAAAAGCTTATGCTCCAAGGGAGGAGTGGTTTTTCAGCAAAGAGGGCTGTAACAACCCAGAAGTGGGAAGGTCTGTATTATATTATGGCTGCAATGGGTGGTTACAAAGGCTTTCCTAGGTGATTGGCACGTGAGCTCATTTTGATTGATACTTGGATTAATATAACTCTGCCTGTACTATGCTTACCTAGAATTTAGTAAGTTGAGGTTGTGGGCAGGTTAGGGTAGTAACACTGTGCAAGAGTCTGTGGCTGAATTAAACCAGCTATAGGTTATGGCTATCCAGTCCTTTGTCTCCTGGGATGCAGGAAGGACTTTTTAACTACCAAAGGAGTATTCTTTGGGGAGTTTCTGGGCTGGGTTTCTGTTCCTCTGTTTCCCTTTTTCTCATGTCTAACTACCTAACACAGTGAACTAGCATTATCTATAAGATGAAATCTTCATACAAGATATAGAGAATGTACTATTTTGTTCCATATTTTTTACAAGATTTTGCCTAAATAAGTATTTGCTAATATAAAGAAAATTTATCAAATATATTGGAAATATCTTGCTTTGTACTATATTTCTTTATTTTGAATGCGCGCACTCTTTGAGAATTAATTCAACTTTATTTTACAGCTTGTTTTAATTTACAGCTACTAGTATTCACTGAAATGCAACAAAAGCATTTCCCACTTAACATGAGCAATCTGTTCTAGATGAAAGTACTAACCAAGAACCTGCTTGTCATTATTTTATACAAAGAAATTTATAATACATTGGAAGAAACTTTCAATTTCTAAAATAGCACTAATCCACAGAAAACATCTCTCTCTCTGTATAATCTTATTTTTTAAATAATTTAATTTATTTCTGTCTTTATAATTTTTTCTAACACTTTTGGGGATGCATTTTAACTCTAAGTATTTAGCAAAGGCTGAATTTTTAAAAAGCACCAATGGAAAGAAGATTAGGATAAATATAACACAGCGCCTTTCCAAAAACTAATGCTGTGATTCCTTTTAGCACCATTAACATCCAAACACCATCTTCTTTTACTGACATTCAATTCAAGATTACTATAGGTAATTCAGACATTACTTTTTGTCAAATTTATTGGGGTGACATTGCTTAATAATATTATACAAGTTTCAAGTGTACAATTCTATAATATATCATCTGTATATTGTATTGTGCGCTCACTACTCATAGTTTAGTCTCTCTGTCATCATATGTTTGACCATTTTTACCCTTCTTCCTTTACCCCTTCCCACCTCCAGTAACATTCATACTGTTGTCTGTTTATATAGGAGTTTGTTTTGTTTGTTTGTTTATTGCTGTTTTATATCCCATATAGAGTGAAATCGTATGGTTCTTGTTCTTTTCTGACTTATTTTGCTTAGCATAATACTTTCAAGATCCATCCATGTTGTTGCAAATAGCAATATTTTATCCCTTCCTATTGCTGAGTAGTATTTCATCATACATATGTACCCCATCTTCTTTATCTAGTCATCCCTCAAAAAACATTTAGGTTATTTCTATGTCTTGACTACTGTGAATAATGTTGCAGTGAACATAAGTGTACATATATTTTTTATGAATAAATGTTTTCTAATTTTGGGGTTGATACCTAGAAGAGGGTTTGTTGGGTCATATGGTAATTTTATTAATTTTTTGAGGAGTCTTCATATTATTTTTCATAGTGGCTGTACCAGTAGGATATGAGGATTCCTTTTTCTTCATACCCTCTCCAACACTTATAATTTATTGTCCTATTGACAGTAGCCACACTAAAGATATGAGATGGTATCTCATTGTGATTTTGATTTATTTCCCTTATAGCCAGTGAAGCTGAGCATCTCTTCTTGTATCAATGTATCTGTTGGCCATTTATATGTCTTCTTAAGAAAAGTGTCCATGCTCATTACATCTAGAATGTTACTCAAACATTTTACAAGTTCTTCATTCTTTGTAAATGTTATATTGAGGGTAAGAGCATAAATATACATTTTTTTCTCTATAAAGTTTGTAAGTTCTATAAATTTCAGATATTAACAGAAGTTATTCTACAGGCAAACATTAAATAAGCATTTCAAATGATATGCCCCTAATGGTGTTTACAAATACAGTATGATTTGCATCATATAATATATAATTTACTCAGAAACATGTTTCAACACTGACTATTGCTAGTGTTTTTTTTATTTTACAATTGTACAATTTATTAATTAGTAGGCATGCAGAACTTATCTCCTACGTTATTCTGATTTACATAAAGGTTTTTCACATTATCAAATGTCTTTCTCCTAAAACCACTTTAAAATTACCATTGGCTGACTTCTGAAAACAATATGATTTTTTTATTTTATGTAAAAAATGGCTTATAAGCCTGCGAGACATTTTTCAATGTTTTTTTTCTCTACATTTAAAATATATGTGTATGCAAATCATTGATAATAGTCTTTATATTCAAATGTAACAGATTGAACATGCACATGTTTCTCTGTTCCTTCAATTAATTCCCCAAAAAAGGACAGCAGAAGAATTAAATCATCAAGGACATAATAATTGAGAAGGAAAAGATGGAAGACAGATGAAAAATGTCAAAAAAGTTTTAGTAAATAAAAACTGGATGGATAAGTAGCAGCAAATTTATGGTTTAGCTTTTCCAATCCATTAAGTGCCTGTGGCAGGATTAATAGCTAATCTGTAGTTTTTCCTCTAGCTTTAGGGATGCCTGAGGTTTAATCTTTAGATAAATCCCTTTGGAAAAACCAAGTCAGAAAAGTATAGGAGAATTTTGTTTCCAAGAGAAATGAAAGTTTAGCTGATTTTGCTTTGTACCAGACTAAGCGCCTGTACCTGATTGTTGAGATTATTAATCGATGAGTAACCTGAAATTGATAAATAAGCTATAATTGAGGAGTAATGTGCAATTGATGAGATGTAATTTCACCAGGGAATGAGAGCTCGTCAAGTATTCCTGAGAGTGCTACATGACTAATGAAGTATAAATAAAGACACCACTAAGTGTGGCTCTCCTCAGCCTCATCTCACATGACTACTTGGAGCCAATGAGGAATGACTAGGACATTTGGATTCTACCCCTGGCAATCATGAGCTATCTGCTAGCTATCATTATGCACCATCTTCTTCCTGTATTATACTTGTTTTTTTCAACTTGATAAACTTGGTACTAGATAAACTTCATTGTGTCTCCTGAATTTGACTGTTAATTTCAACCTAAAAACATTGTGACTTGTCAAGCAGAGTTAATGTCAAAACTTGAAAGAAAGAAGGAAAAGCAGAGAGGCTAATTTATGTCACAGACTGCCAGAAAGTACAACAAATTGAAAACAGTGCCTTTGGTAGTAATAAAAAAGAAAGGTGTCCTGAAAAACTCTTAAGAAGTACATAGATTCTATACGTAATGATTTCGCTACTTTACACCAGTCAACTATCCTTTTCTTAGCCTTAGAGAAGGCTTACTTTTTGCTTTTTGGAAACACTGCATTTTGTTTATATAAAAACAATGCCTTTCTCCTGGAATCCAGAAAGAAAGCTGAGGCAGAAATATTTAAGAGGCTTTAGACTCTGGCACACCCAAAAAACTGAGGGAAGAATGAGACCCCATACTGAAAACAGGAGATTGTGTAAAAACCTAGTCTGCCATGTATTTTAATTTTTATTTTAGCTCCTGAAATGTCAATTTTAAGATTACACTGAAGATTGGAGGTGAGATAAGTCACCTACATTTTTTAATATTTGGAGTTTTTCTCCAACGTTCCATGCCCTTTCACACAGAGTTTCTAGTAATGCTCACATTAGAACTTGTAACATTTGTCAGATATCAAGAAAATAGGGCTGGGTGCCTACAGAGGAGAGAGATGAAAACCCTCAGGTCGATGGGGAGGAATGTGCTGAGATAAATGCTCTGCATATGGCACAGAGACAGATTATCACCCATTGGAGGAGAAAAGAAGAAAGAACCTAAGGATAGATGATTTCAAGGAAAAAAAATAGTACAGATAATTTACCTGATGTACTCAGTAATACTAGTATAAACATTTTAGTTAAGAGTGTAAAGAAAAATTAGTAATAATTAGAAAAAAAACAACAATGCAATTGTTTAATTATTAATGAGAAAAAACACAAAGTTAATGAAGATAAATTTCACCTGTAATATTAATATAGTTGTATGATAAAGACAATAATATTGATTTAATTAAAACTAATATAACCACAGTAGAAAGTTAAGAGATAGATATTTATTGTTTGTGGGAGTACATGGAGCAGTCATAATATTCTATAGTAGAAAGTACACAGATAAAGCCATGATGTTATTATTTAGGAAAATGGAAGTAAATACATCAGAAATAGCTAAACAAGTTAAAAATGGTTGCTTCTAGGGGTAGGGCAGAGAGATGGGAGGAATGAAAAGTAAAAAATAGATTGTCTTTTTACATTAGATTCCACATGGTACTTACCTTACTTTAAAAAAAAAAAAAACCTTATGTTTATTTGATAAATAAATCAAAATTAACATATTTCTAACAGGTCAATATTTCCCCTAATTCTTTTCTCAGCAATAACTTTTTTTAACCATTTGCTATAAATGCCATACCCTATATGTATCTAAGCCTACTTTATCACTTAGAATTCTTAGGCCAGTATTTAAACAGTTTCCTTATGTGAAGTTAATTAGTAAATACACTGTTGGAGGAGATCATTGAGAAGATATGGCCACAGGTTAATTCTTTACCTGGCCCCACTGAATTGCAGTCAGAGGCTCTTCATCCCCTCCTTGGTCATTGGATACATGTGCTGTCTACTATTCCCATACTAGCAGCCGTTTCAAGAACACAGCCTTGAGATCGAAATATTGTTGAGACCATCTGGACTGTATAAGTGACAGAACCTAGTTAAGGTCTGTATATATACTTTTAAGATTCTGGTGGGTAGAAATAGAGATCTACTAATTTTTTTGGCCAATCAAGACAAGCCTCTTATGTAAATTCCCTTGCTTATTAAACCTGCCATCTGTAACTCTGGAATTGTGTGCCTCTTTTTTCAGTCTCTCCTTGTCCTCTGTGTATTGGGGCCAGTTTGCAAATCAACACATACCTCATTTGGTTGTTATGAAGGTCTAATAAAATCATACATCTAAAATTCTCTGCATTGTGATCAGAATGCCTCTATTTTGTCTTCACAAAGATTGTAGCTTTTTTGTTATGATTATATAATTCTAATATGAAATCTTACAAAATATATTGGCTTGCTCTTTGCTTTTATTTACATACAAACTGTGCACATTTTCTCTGTTAGTATGCATATAGATCAACCTTTCTCAACCTCATAACTTAACTTTCTGGGTGGGATAATTCTTTTTTTGTTGGGGCTGTTTTGTGCATTGTAGGATGTCTAACAGTGTCACTGGGCTTTACTTCCTACATGCCAGTAGCAGGACCTTCATTTCCCACCTGAGACAACCAACAATGTCTCCAAGACATTACCAAATATCCTCTGGGAGTGGGGGGCAAAACTCACATGCTCGTTGAGAAAACACTGATATATATCTACCTCATTTCCCATAATGGCTATATAGTCTTCCTACAGGGGTACCAAGGTATATGTAACTACTTTCTAATCAGTGAATAATTTATTTCTTATGTTTAATACTATAAAAATGCTAAATGAAGATCCTGGTTTAAAATGTGTAATTGAAATGCTGTGGTAAACATTACTGTACACAAATATTTGGTTATGTCTCAAATAACATCCAGGAATAAAACAATAGGGCATACATAAATAAGATTTTAAAGTCAAATTAAACTTGTAAAGTTATGGTGACTTTAAAAGTGTATATGTATATATGAATATATATGTTTTATATATAACGTGAAAATTTTAGGGCTGCTGAAATGACATATGTATATATCATTTTAGCATCCCTAAAATCAGGATTCTTTATACTACAAACTTATAAAATAAAAATAAAACTTTGCCATTGTTACAGATGTCTCAAAAACTTGAAAGAAAGTACTTTACTTGGGAAGATACTTCTGATTTTCAGTCATCATAACCACATCCTTTTGAAAGCACTTTTCTCCAAAAAGAGAAGTTTAGAATATATGTTTCTGGAACAGTAGAAAGCTGACAAATGTTTTCTTGTTCAAAGATAAAGGTCTTAGGGGACCAAAAAGATATATTTATTATTTATGGGGGTGGGGAGGGTTCATATATTAGTTTGGAAAATAAAAGCTTCAAAATTGACTTTTGTTTCTATAGATGTGGAAATTTACCTTATAAAATTAAATTTTGAGGTCTTTTATTTGTAGGAGCAGATAAACTGTGTGTTACTATCTACTTGCTTTTTCCAGATGCACAATTAATAAGCTTTTGAAAACAATAGTATAAAGCTATATAATGATGCAACTAGATGGACAGAAACAAAAAGAAGAAAGGTTACTGAAAACATTTATTTTCTATTGCTTTGGCAACCAGAAAGGTCAGATATTTTCTTCCCATTAACAGAAAGCTGTACAGATGCAATCATAAAAAAACAACATAAAGTGTTAATGAGATTGAAGAGATACTGGTAAAATGTCTCCATCCTGAATATTTTATAATCTATCACAGTTCAGAGGGTGTCAGGATTTCCCATCCTTGCAGCTCAGTCTTCAAAGACACGATAAAAGCATACAAACAAACCTCTGACACTTGATGTCATCTTTAGCCAATCCCAGGGACATTTAATGCTTTAAAGATCCATAAAAAAACTATAGTTAGAGCTGACTGTATGTGCATTGTTTTTGTTTGTTTTTATTTTTTGTGAACTGTAATTTTACACATGTCCAAATGTTTCCTTTCTATCCACTTTAAATAATTGAAATAGTCTCTTAATAGGCTAAAGTGTCATATAAGAATGATAATATTTTTATCTAATAAAATATTTTTATTACAAAAATGAATTTTGCTTTGCATAAACTTTGAGAACAGAGCATAAAAAATACAGAAAACAACATATTTCCATCACTAAGAGACTATCACTTTTCTTACCTGTTGATATATCCTCCTAGTTTCTTTTTCATGTTTATAGATGATAATGCATTTTTTTTACCAAAGAGAAATTATACTATACATGCTGTTTTATAACATGGTTTCTTCAATTAATGATTTTCACTTTTCTATGACAATATTTTTTTTCTTATATTGCACTGAGTTCTATAAGCAAATTTCCCCAAATGTTCCCAAAATGTTCCTTGCAACTGGACTGTTCTTAAGAGAATCCATTCCAGAGGCACATATTCCATTTAACATTCATAATCCCTCAGCTTAGTTTATTTTAGCAAGTCACTTTTAATGACACTCATTTGTTGACCAGACCAGGCCTGAAGTCCTACAGAAGGTCAATCTTTCTACATGAGTGTGGTGCTTCCTCATGTGTTGGGAGCCATTCTTGCTGAATGCCCTGTAGACAGGGTTGGAGTTGCCTGCAAGCTAGAAGTTTGCAGAGCAGGTGGGCTCCTTACTGAAGGAGGAAGTTTGGCTTAATGGAAAGAGTTGAATGTTCTTTGTCCCAGGGAATAAGAGATGAAAACAGGACAAGGATGTTTTGAGAGAATTTATGTAAAGGTCAGCAATCATTTGCACATCTGTGGGTGTTGCTTCTTGTGCTCTTCCAAGGGTATATATATATGCTGTGCTAAATAAACTTGGGGCTCAGTATTCACTGTTTGCCCTCCTGACTCTATCTTCTGTCTCTCTCTCTCTCTTTTTCTCAATCCTCACTCCTCCTCTCGGGAACTCTTCACTCTTAGCCGGCTGGCTCCGGCACTCATGGTATCATTTAATTTTTTTGTCTTTTGTAATCTTAAAGTTAGATCTAAAGGTTAGAGGATTTAAGTTAAGCAAGTTTGCTAAAATACATCCTAAGTGATGTTGTGTACCTTATATTCAATCTCATCAAAAGACACATAATATCCTGCTTGTCCTATCAATAAAAATCACTACCTAATTAGAATGATGACAGGCCGGGCCCTCAATTGTACCCAAACATTTTCCTCCTCTCAACTAAAAGCTAAAATATAGTATAACTTTGGCATCACCACATGAATTTTTAGTTTTCTCATCAATCATATGCCTAATGGTTTTGACATTCATTCATAATCTTTTTCTGAGTTAATATTTTCATTAAAAAGAATTATGAAATAATTTTTTGTTCTATCATTTATTAGCTGTCATTTTTCTCTAAAGTGGAGCTTTCCCTCACCCAGGATTTATTTGGCTATAGTTCTTAGTTCAAAATTAGGTACATGCTATATCTTTTACTTTTAGTCATTGATATTAAAAAAATTAATTGGTTTTATTTTCATCTCAAGTGGCAATTTCTAGCTTTCTCTCTCTCTCTTTTTAACATTTTGGACTCATAGATTGTTATTGGGTTAATGTTTCAATTAGCTAATTTTTTATTCTCATATTTTTAAAAATCTGGACAATATGATACAAAATTGACAGGTTTCTTTGTGTTAGTGGTTGTGTCCTTTTAACAACTCAGTTATTATTTCTTAAGTTCTGTTTTTTAATATTTTAAACATAAAGAAAATAGAATAGAATAACAAATTCCACACTACTCTGTCTTAACAAACACCGTCCTCATATTCTTTGGATGTAAATATCAAATACATAATTTCATTTCATTCATAAATATTTTAAAGTACTTCTAAAAAACAAAGAGTATTAGAACAACTACTAAACTCCAATACATACCTAAAAATCCATTACTAATGGCTTCTTAAATATCATTAAATATCACACCAGTGGTTACATTTGTAATTATCTTTTAAATGGTGTGTGTGTGTGTGTTGAAACTTTGCTTGCTTGTTAGAATCAGGATCCAAATGAAGGCCATGCATAGTACTTTATTGATATGCCTCCTAAATCTCTTTAAATTGATAAATCCCCATCTCACAGTTTTTTCCTTTTTGAAATATTTTATTGTTATTATTATTGAAGAAATTAGGTCATTTGTCCTGTAGAATTTCTCATGGTCTGTATTTTATTGATTTTACCTCTACAATGTCAATTGATCGATTCAGGTTCAATATATTTGGCATATTACATCATAGATGGTGTTTTTGTTTGTCTGTTTGTTTTTGAACTTTTTGTTTGTTTTTACTTAGAATGCTTACAAAATGAAGATTGCAAAAATCCTTCCCAGCATACCAACTATTCTCAAATTAGTCTACCTTGATTTCCAGTGAGTACATGCTGGAAATTTTAGGTCTATCAGATGCCCTTTGTTTCTTCCTACTTCTCCATGGAAGTTTAGACTTAATGAATCTTATGCTCCCATAAAGACTATGCCTCATCTGCTTAAATCTTGGGATAATGAGGATACTTTGTTATATAGGCTTGTTGGAAAAATTTATTGGTTTTAGTTTTGTTCTCCTGCTTTTTCTATTTTTATTGATGGATTCAAGGAGATAAAAAAAATAAAACTACACTGTCATTACTACCATTTTTTCTGGGTTTCTTCATTAGCTTTTAAAATTTCCTTGTATTCTGGCAAAATTAAACATATCAATCTCACTTAGTAATTTTCCAAATCTAAGATCAGTCATTTTTCAAGAAGTTTCTTTCCTCCCCTCCCCACAGTGAGGAGTCATATTAAAGACCAAATCTGAATGCTAGTGATGCTTATGCTACCAAGGTATTTTCTGCTGCTTCTGGGCCATTTCAGTGGACACAGGTTAAAGTTTTAACTTTTTAAAAATTACTAATTTATGACAGAATTTTCAACTTAATTTTAACACTATGGTAATTTCACTTATTTTTTGACTTCGTATTTCTTTCTCCTTATATTGAAAAATTCTGTCTTAATAACAGTAACATAATTATTTCTTTGATTTCTCAGATAACATAAAGAAAATAGTTTTAAAATAATATAACAATATTTCTAAAAATAAAACTTTGAACAGAAGCTTAAAATATCTTATTTTATTTTATTCATAGAACCTTTTCTACTAGGAGAGTGTAGTCAGACTTTTATGTTATAAAGTCATGGAGAGCAATATTTCCAGTGTATAATTATGTTAGCAGTTTAAGACCAGTTCTTAGCAAAAGGCCATGAGGAGGAGAATCTTATGATAGCTTCCCAGCTTCTCTCTTAAAGGTCTGCCTGTGTTATTGCTACAGTGGAACGAAAATTTCTTTGATCTATGACACTATCAAAAATGTTTTTGTTAACTTTTTCTCCTCTTTTTTTCTCTAACCTTTCTAGCACTCATATATCATCTGTCTCAGACACTGCCATGGTCTGAGCTTCCATAGATACATGATATATTGCTTCTTGGCTGAATAATTAATACATTTCAGTACATTTATAAGGTAGTAACTCTTGATTCTAATCTTTTTAAATTAAGGATGGTAATAAGGCAAAACATGGAAGGCAATTTTTATTAACAAATATTGGGTTCAGGTATTCTGGTTTAAGTATGCCAATAAGAGAAAAGATAGGCAAAAATTATGTCTATGGCTCTCTTAAGAAAACAGGTTTTACCCATTTTATTTTATCCTCATCACATTGTTTTTCTATAAAATCTCAATAATTTTTTTAAACAATTTCTTTCATAAACACCCCCACAATGTTAAAAATATACATCATCTTTGTTAGTATCATTACTGAGTCCCATATTATCTTCCAATGATACATTATTTTTTGTTGAGTAAGACATGCTCTTTCAATTCTAAGGCTTTTGTATTTATATTTTTTCAAAAAATATTTCTAAATGTAATTTTAAAAACTCTCTTAAGCTCTCTCTCTCTCTCTCTCTCTCTCTCTCTATATATATATATATATATATATATATATATATATATATATAATTTGATTATTTTTCCACATTTAAATAAAATAAAAATTTACCTGATCATTATTATTATCACTTCCTCATCAGTTATTTTTTATTAAAAAATTCACTAATGCATTTTGATACATCTTCCTACCTAATTACTTTGCCATATATTTTATCATTTTCAAACATATTTAGATTTTATCATTGAAAGAATGCAATTTTATCAATTCACTTTAAAGTATTTTTTTTTTAATTCATGGGCTTTTCAACAAATTATATTTTCTCTATCACAATTAAAATAAAGACACTTCATGCTGTGCTTAATAAAATTATTTTATAATTCAAAAGCAAATCACACATAAAATGTTTGATATTTTTTACAAATATTTGGAAATCAAAGAGTTTAACCAAGGGCCATTTGTCTGAGAGGGCAGAACTGATCCTGTCACTAGAGGGCTCTGTGTGACTACAGAACGGAATAATTCATTAAGAGGGTAAGAGAGATGACAATAAAAGATAATGATAAATCTTCTTGAATATGCCTCCCCAAAAAGTGACCAGTTTACATTTTCCCTACAGTCTGAGAATCGCCATTGAACTATATCTGTTTCCCAAAATTTAGGGACTTTCTGTTCCCCAAATTAAATAGTCAAAACATTGACTATTTTTTATTAAAAATGTATTTATTATATACTTTTTACACCAAAGTAATACAATTGTTGTTTAATATTTTGAAAATAGTAGCAAAAATAAGTAAATAGAAATTGCTACAATCTTACAAATCAGTCATAAGTACTGTTAACGTTTTATATGAGGTATTTTTTGTATGTTCTAAATATAGATAGAGTGATAGAGATTTAAGGGTTTTTTTCTCACAATATTATACTGTCATATTATATTGTCAGCTTTATATACTAAATACTTGCAAACCTTATTTTAATATATGACTAGTGTGGGCATAATTTGATTTAATTAATCATTCCACTATTATTGAACAATTACATCACTTTTAATTTTTCACTGTTGTAGCTACTATTTTAAATAACATATCAATAAAAGCTTTTTTTAAAAAACATATATCTGATTATATGACTGATAAGTGATAATGAAATATTAGTGGGTTGGGTGTGCATGAACTTTTGAGACTACAACAGAGACTTCCAATTGTCTATTCAAGTTAATTCTTTCTTGGTAACGATCTTTATGAATTTGTGGCCGACTAAACAATCTTTCCTGCACACTGTCATGTAACATATAAGTAAGGACGAATCTGTGGAAAAGTCCTGTTAAAAGAAGGCTGACCTTCTTGGCCTTGTTCCTTTTTGCTTTCAGTATTGGAATTTGACAAAATGTAGTCTCAGAGCTGGAGTTTTAGCAGCTGCATGTGGAAAATAAACAGCAACCTAGGAATGGCTGAATGTGCATGCACACCAAGGAAGTGTGGGAGAGACAGAGAATGAGAATGAGAATGTGTCATTATGGAGCTGAAATACTCTCTGTATTTTAAAACTTCAGTTTTCTCATTATGTGAGAAAATAAAACACCTTAATTGTTTAAGTCACTACAACTTTACCTTTTGCTATGGACAATTTAATTCCTAATTGATATAATAGGCAACTGTCTCCGCAAAAGGTACATTCTCACCAGCTGCATATAAAATAGCCCATTTCACTGTGCACTTACTACCACTGGATATCTTGTGTTTCAGTTAATATATTTTTTAATTTAATGGGTAACAGTAAATTTTTATTTAAAATTTTATTTGATTACTAGAGAGATTACATTTTTAAAACATGATTATTGATCATTTGTATTTCTTCCTTTGAAAATTATGTGTCATTTTGCTATATTTCTACTGAGATATTTGCTTTACTTAATTTATAAGGGTTCTTGTAAATTAATATTAACCTTTGATCTTTTATATATGTTGTCTTTTCTATTTTACCATTTATTATTTATTGATTATTGAAATTTTTCTTTGCAATGTTTATTTTTGTGAAAATTTATTACTTTTCTTTTTCACTGTGATATCTTCTAGTGTTTCAATGAATAGAGAAAACTTGAAGACTTTCTGTTCCCCAAATTCAATACTAACCTTCCTTTCTGGTTGTGTCTTAATGCCACAGGATTTTATTTAGTATTTTATTTAGCTGAAATCTACTTTCACATGAGGAAAATATCTAACTCAATATTATTTTCCCATGATGAACTACCTATCTCCATATCATTATCAGAGCATTTATTTTCCTATTTATCTCGAATCTTTTATGTGTTATTTTCTGTTTTCTTGATCAGTAAAATAACAATACGGTGGATGTCTATTATTTACCAGAATTGCTATGAGTAGAGTGATGAAACAAACATCCTATCCAAAAGGAATTAACAGTTTATTTTGGAAATAGCTTATATAAATAGTAAGATGTAGGCAAATAGCTTATTTCAGTAAGATGTAGTCAGGATCGGCAAAAGGGATAACTTCTGTCTCTTTTTCTTTCTATTTTTCTATGAGGTTACATGGAGATTTTGTCCTCTTGCTTTTGAATGTCACCCAGCTCAGCTCATGTTTTCAGAATGCAGGGTGTCTTATGATCCTCTGAAGCCCTCTATAGAATCCATCATCCATATTTTACTAGTTTAGCTAGATCACCCTGAAGGAACACTTATAATACAGAAATACCTATACTAGGTCACTAGCAGGAACTGCCTTGAAAGGGATAATGTTCCCCAGAAGAGACTAGAACCATGCCATCCAAAGATTCTCCACGGGTTCAGATTTTCAAGCAAAATACAGAATCTGTCAATCTGACAGAAATCCAGCATAAAATGAAGCCAAGTAACAGTGTCACTGTCAGAGGAGAACTCTACTGCCCTTATTCTTTTACTTGAAAATAAACAAATATATAAGTTTTAATACTGTTAATTTCTTCATTCCTTGACTCCGATGGCAACAATTTTCCCACTTATGATCAAATGAAATGAAAATTATATTTTAAAAGGAATTTCTGTGTTCGTTTGGTTTTATCTTGACCTCTAAAACCAAGTAGGCCATTGCTTTGTGAGCTAAAACTTGAAAACAGAATAGTGTCACAAAAGCTACCCTTTTGTAAAAAGTAATCTTAAGTAATGACTGTAGAATAGGGGAAAGATTTAATGTTGAGTTTCAAAAAAAAAAAGAAAGAAAGTGAAAGTAAAGCATACAAAAAATTGAAAGTTCTGAGTCCCCAAACTCTCTGCCATAGATTTTAGAAAAATGCATATTTCTCAGAGCACACCACAATCAGTTTTACCTGGTGTTTGGCCCTGAACACCTAGAATTTTATTATGTATACAAATTAATAAACAGAAACCTCATTTAAAATGGAATTGGAAGGCTAGAAGAGAGAACTCTCACACATGTGTTACTCAGTGCACGCTACTGACCCTAACAGGAAGAGACATACATTGTATTTCCAACAGAAAGTGATACTATACTATTTAAGCAGGAGAAAGAAGATTCTTCTCTGCTCAGTAATAGCTCAGCCAATGAGTGATGCCACAACTGAGCCAAAGAAAAGTCACTCTACTTCAAAATTTCAGTTTTCTCCAATAGACTCTTTGTTTACAACTGCCCCTGCCAATTTTATAAAAGAGTGTTTCTCTCCTTTGTTTCTATGGACATGTATGTGGCTCACCATTAGACCACATGTTATTCCTGAATAAACCCATTTTGCTGAGGAAACATATGACTATTTGTAAAGGGTCAACAATCCTGATGCCAGTCTGAGTATACATAAGGTTCTGATGCCAAGAGCCTTCTCTTTTGCTTTTTCATATTTGAGGCTGACGATGTGGTACTTGAGGCTGTGCATCCCTAGATGTAAGCCTCATCTAGGCTTACATATGGTGATCATAACTCTCAGAGCCTCAAAATGCTCAAAACTAGTGGGAAAACAGAAATACAAAATCAAGGAGCATGGAAGTGTTTGCCAATAATTTTGACCTATTTACATTCTTTCCACTACAAAAGGAATTCCCTAACACTGAGGCCCAAGTGTCTACTAGTTACTACTTAATGGCTCCGACAAAGATGCACACATATATTTTAGTATATGAGAGACAATGATGAGGGAAGCCTCAGGCACCACCATATGTTGCATGTTCGTGGGGTTGAGACTGATAAGGGTACAGAAAATGAAGAAGAGAGAGAGAGACAGACAGACAGATAGACACAAAGACACACAGATACAGTCACACAGACACACAAACACAAAGGCAGACACACAGACAAACTAATTCCTCCAGGTCTTGAGACTGAATTGAACTGGATCTATGGGTCTTGAACTAAATTTTGTATTATATAAAATTTAAAGGTACACATAATTACAATAAAAAAAATTGATTTATTTTTTGAAGATGTCTTTGTGTGGTTGAGTGTGTGCACTCACACACGCGTGTGTGCCAACTTTCTTTTGATGAATTTTTTGAATGGTTAATATTTAAATGTGATAATAGGCATTTTTCTGAGGTAGATAGGATTTGACATTTTCTAAATGTGTCTGTGACTATCACCACCTTTTGGTTGCTAAAAAATATTGCACAATTAATCTGTATTGCAGATGTTACATTTGTCTCTGGATGCTAGCATTATAAAGAGATTATAGTGGTGCTCCTGTGATGCAGAAGTCACATTCTGATTTTACTTTCTCTTTTTAATTTATTAATTCAAATCATCTGAGGTGTTAGCTATTAAGGGATTCTTTGTATAGCTGAGAGATTCTAAGACTTCACATATATATGACATCAAATGTTTATTTGGTAATTAACATCTAATTGAATACAACCCTCTAATGAGAAAAAAAATAGTATAAATTATTACTTCTACCAGAATTCAAATAAGCATTATGGTTGCTTGATTCTAATCCTGGGCTCTTGCTCTCTCTGTTGAGGCCAGTCCGAGTTCAGTGTTGCTTCAACAGTATAGGAAAGGGAGAGGGATAATGACAGTGCAGACGTGTAGTTTGCATTCTTTCTTGGTTCTTCCTCAGATGAAGGCAGTAAAGAGTCACAGGGCACTGCAATTTAATAGTTTTATTAAAAATATATTTTAGAAAGACAAAGAATGACTCATTCTTTGGAGGCACATAGGGAAAGATAAAGTATTCTCCAAGGAAACACATGTTCTCAGCGATGTAACCAACTCAAAGGGGCCAAAATGGTTACAAAAGGGCAAAAAGGCCACAAAAGGCCTCCAAAAAAGAGAGAGAATCTGGAAGGGCAGAAAGAGGCAGAAAGAGGGGAGCCAAGAAGGACAAAAAGAGGGGAGCTCAGAAAGACAAAAGGACCCAGAAGTGGGAATGTCTGCTTTATATTTGGGCGTGATGGGTGGTTCCAAAGGCACTGGCAACTGAGGTCATTTTGACTGGCACTTGGCTGCTATATAACTCTGCCTAGTGCGCATGTGTGTATCTAGAATTCTACTACCATTGGCATGTTCTTTGGGCAGTTTCTAGGCTGGGCCCATATTCCTTTGTTTCCCTTGTTGCTCATGTCTAACATTGCCATTAAGACAAGAGTGTTTAAGAGCAATTTTCCACTTTTCCTATTTGGATCATTTAATTCATTTATTTAATAGGAAGCTGGACCTCTTTTACCACTCCCTCCTTAAATCTAGCTCATGCCCTTTGTTCTGTTGTCCAAATGTGCTTTTTTTTTTTTTTTTAAAGCACTGTGGAAGAGATAGAAGCTGTAACAGAGTTCTGGGATTCATGGGTATAGTGATCACACTAAGAACTGACACCAAGATAAGAAGAGTGAGTAAAGTCTGAGTATATCACAGGTGGTGCTGCATTAACATTTTCTTTCTTTTTGCTGCATTTTGAATGTGGCTCTGTTCTTTGCCTTTGCTGGGTTTCACTAATTCCTCCCTCTACATTTTCCTAACACAAACAATTACAACAATTATCTCTCAGTCGTAGGTCTCAGTCCTTGTTTTTGTCCTTGGTCACCAGGGATGCTTCCATAACATCCAACCTCTGTAACATCTAGGTCTTCCTGTTACTTCTGCTGTTTGGTGGCTGCCTTTGTTCTGGTGTATCCAAGAGTAGCATGACCTTATTCTTGCTCTAATTCTGTGGATCCTGACCCCCTCAGAGAGTACATTTGGCATTTTTCATCCACTCTTTTCTTTCTTGAATGAAGAAAACTCAGTTCCCACCGACACCCACTACATTGTTTTGACTGAATTTTTACATCATTGGTGCTTTTTCTTGTTCTTGTTTGTTTTTTGTTTGTTTATTTGCTTTGCCTGTGCCCTGGGATGGGTTCAACTACATTCTGTCTCCAATTTTGCTCTTACTCTTTGGGAATATCCAGTTTCTGTCATCTCCAACTCCCCCTTCATTTTATTCTGAATTTCTGCTCCAAATTGCTACCAAAAGCTGGAAAGTTGGGGTATGATATATGATCCTCTTCAGAGGATCTGTATGTTCTTCTATAGCAATACAATTGTCCTTTGCCCTTCCTTAGATTTATTCCCTGGATCTCTGCTTGACCTTGGGTTTTGGGTAATTAATTCTTTTGAATTTATATCTCAGAAATATTATTTTTTTTCCATGATCACCACTACCATTACCAATCACCAACTAACATTTACTGATTACTTACCAAACAGCAAGCATGGTGTTAAGCATCTCATATTCATTATCACAGTTAGGCCTTCTAAAATCAATGTAAAATGGCTATTAACATCACACAGTGCCCCACATATGGGTTGATCCTTATTAGACTCCTAAATATTTTTAGAACAAATGATAAATTAATCTTTTTTTTTTCCACAGCACAAGAAAATGGAGCTTAGAGATACTTTGTACCTTGCTTCAAATCAGGCAACTGGTAATAATAATAGTTAACTTTTATCAGATGCTTACTAGATGCCAGGTGATATTCCAAGTGCTTTTACAAGTGTTAGTCATTTTGTGTATTTCATTTCCTTTTCTCATCTTCCCATGAAGAAAAATACAAAATGCTTCTGTGTTTTTAGAAGAATGAAATTCAGTCTGTAGGGGAAAAAAATTTTCCCTCTCTTTTCCTAGGTTTGATAGCTGAGTTTATAAAATAAACTGACAACAGAAAAATTAACAGGAGAAAGTTATATATATTTATTATTTTTTACTATTATGTGCACAGGGGCATCACAGTAAAAAAAAAGAGTGAATACTCAAAAAAGCAGTGAGATTTGGAAGTTTATTAATCATCTTAATTAGGAAAGAAAAGGGAGAATGTAAGCAAATAAGGAAAAAATAAATAATTTTTTAAAAAGATGAATGGACCCTTAGAAGAATAAATGGAAGATGTGATAGTTTGTGACAATTTTTCTGGGTGGGGTGTCAAATTCTAGTCTCTTCTCCTGTGATAACGTTACCGGTATCCCAATGTTTTGAATCCATCTGCCTTTTCACATTAGTGAAATGCACAAACATAAATCTGCAATATAGAAGAAAATAGTTTAGCTTGAATCAGCCAACCTGAAGATGGGAAGCTAATGCTTAAGATCTGACTCCCCAATGGCTGGCGTGTAAGTTACAGATTCTATAGAGTAAAATAACAAGATATTGTGAGTTGTGCTGGAAGTTGATTAGTTGGAGGTGAGCTAAGGATAATAAATCATTTCCTTAGGTTTTGAGAATAGCTCTGGGGTCTGCTGAAGTGATCTTCTGTTTGTTCTCATGGGAAAGTCACCAAGAGGTTTTTCCACTTGAGAGCTCACGAGGTTAAACATAGCTCAGGTCAAGGTGTTATCTTTAGCCTGCCAGAAGTCCAAATCTTATGTGCATTAGTCAGATCTAGACTGCTGTCTTCTGCTACCTTGAGGGTTGCTGATAATCCAGGAGAGAGGCCAGATATCTGAGGGGTGTAGAGAGAGAGAAATGATTTCTGGAGCTAGGATTTAAAGCTAAATTTAATCAGGCATAGGACCTTGGTTTCAGTAAAAGTCAATCTTCTCTGGTTGATAAAACTCCTGAGAAGGGGATTGATAAAAATTGAAATTTTGGGGGAGTCTGGAGAAAACCTCCATCTGCATTAGCTGTTTTTTAAAATGCCCTCAGTTCAAAATAATCAATTTACCAAAGGTGCATGTCCTGAACTCCTTAAGGACAAATGGACAGGAATTTCAGAGGGTCAGTATATTCAATAAAAGCAAAATTCAGTATAAATCACTTCTTATCCTAAAGATATTCTCTACTAGGATATATTCAAGCAAAGGCTATACAACTCTCCAAGGGAACTGAGGAGTAAATTCCAGCATATGTTGGGAGTTTAAAAAGTGACATCTGTTTTACTTTTAGCATTAAAGTGCCCATGGTGAAATACCTTGGACAAGATAAACTTAAACAACAAAAAAGAGATGATTTGTCATTTGGCTCTTTCTTAATAAGTACAAAAACAGTATAAAAAACCCTAACAGAAGAAATTTTGAGTAAGTAGAAACTCAAGAGACGTATGGAGGCACAATAATTATTTTTATCAATTGTTTTTACTGCGATCAAAATTTCCACCATCCTAATTATAAATATATTTACAGAAGTTATTTTTCCACTTATTTCCCTCAAGCATCTTTCATTAGTGCAGCTAGAGACCCTGGTCTTCTATGTTGCTGAGTTACTAAGTCTTACATTTTAATTACTTTCATGGTACCTGCATTCTTAAACAAATATCTTGTGTTTATTAAAACCTTATGGTATAGTGATTGAATCTGGCAGTGATTTCTTAGATCAGAGAACACGACTTCATGAAATAGAGTGGATTTGCTGCACCTGAATTATAATAAGGGGCCAATTGAATATTACTGCAAGGATTTTTGCAAACATTAAAACAGCATGTTCCAGTTTTCACATTTTCTTTTGGTTGACTATCACAAAGAACAATGAAATGTTCTCAACACTTTTTTCCTAAGTTTCCAGATAGAAGTCTTTTTATCCAAGTCATAATTACAAGGAATTTTCTATCCTGTTTTTAGCATGCCTGTTTCATTGGATGTTCCTAAAGCTTTGTCTGAAAGTAAATATGAAAAGATAAAGTCAAAGAAAAGAGGAAGCATATTAAAAATTATGAATAGGTGTAGTATTAACTCAGAACATAGCCCCTCCCACATACTCAGAAGATTGATAGCTACCCAGTCAGCAGCCAAAGGAGGCAGGACTCAAATTGTTTTCAGCTGCCCCCATGGATGTTATCTGTTCTTGTAACCAAGCTGCACATCTTGCTCCCATCCATCTGAGAAGGCAGCTGCTCTTTCAATGAGATAACCCTTCCCTTTGCTTGTGTACGTAAAAAGCTCTTCTTGCGCTTGGTCAGCAGCAGCTTTTTCTCCGCAGTTCCAATAGTTCCCATGGGCTGCTGCTGAAGCTTTTCTGCTTCGTAAGTAATAAATGGCATTTCTCACCCCTTTGGTCCTCCCGGTGTGTTTTCCGGAATATCCAAACGTAGGTGCAAGTTCCAGGCCTGGGGCTCCTGCATGATAATAGTCAAAGTGAAACATGATAAACGATATCTGAAAATTATATTTTACACTGAAATTCTAGAATGAAAAAGTAAGACTATTTTACATGGATTTTGATTATGCAGTTTAATATTTTATAGATTAGGTTATATTTTCTCCAAAGAGAAGCTGCAAAGTGTGATGGAAATAACCCAGTTTTTGAAGTTAGAGAACTTAGTATGTTGAAGTTCTCACCTGCCACTGGGTGATCTGAGCATTCTTTTATCTTAATCAGATTATTTAACTTGTTCAAAAAATTGGAAGTGGTAATAATACCCACTCCACAGAATTATTATAAAAAATAAGAGAATATGTGTGAAAATATTTGTATTCGTATACCTATTCAAGAAGCATTTTCTGAGACTATGCTGAATCAGTTAATAAGGATTTATAGATGAATAAAGTCAAAGGAGTAGTTTGTAAAATTTAGAGAAATATACACATCACTATTCAAAGGTCTTTTATTGTTATTATTATTATTTATTATTATTATTATTTATGCCTACAGCCCTGGTCTTCCTGGGTGGTCTCCCAACCAAGTACTAACTAGGCCAACCCTGCTTAGCTTCCAAGATCAGACTGGATTGGGCTTGTTCAGGGTGGTATGGCCGTAGACCATGGATTGTGGCTTCACTGGGGTGTGAACCCAGGACCTTCTGCATGTAAAGCAGATGTGCTAACCGCTGCACTATGGAACCACATCCAGCAAAGGTCTTAACTGACACATCACTGACTGATATACAGTTTAATTCTAATATTTAACTTTAGTTTCAAAATAATCTTAATATATAATACACTGAACTGATCAAATGTCACCGACTTTGCAAAGGAGATCAGGTATAGTAGCCCCCTTATCCATGGTTTCACTTTCCATGTTTTCAGTTTCTTCTGTCATTAAGCACATTTAAAAAATATTAAATAAAAAATCTAGAATTAAACAATTTATAAGTTTTAAATTGCTTGCCATTCTGAGTAGCTTAATGAAATCTTGCGCCATCTTTCTCTGTCCTGCCCAGGAAGCAAATCATCCCTTCGTTCAGCATATCCATGCTGTACATACCCAAGATATTTTGAGAGACAAGAAAGAAGGACCATATTTCTATAACTTTTATTACAGTATATTGTTATAATTATTCTACTTTATTATTATTTATTATTGTTAATCACTTCCTATGCTTAGTTTATAAGTTAAATTATGTCATAGGTATGTATATACAGAAAAATATAGTATATATAGGGTTCAGTACTATCTGTGGTTTCAGACATCCACTGGGGGTCTTAGAATGTATCTCCTTGGGACAAAAGGAAAACTACTATATATAATTTGTAGTAACCCCCACCCACACCCCTGCACATACCTTCTCACAGCCCTATATATACATTTTTCTCTCTATTAACTTTCAGTATACAAAGTTCTGTCCTGATCTTGCCTTTCTTACACTAAAATGCAACTGTGTTACTTCCTGAAATTATAGGAATTGGAATGATGCTTCATTGGTTAATTTATGCTAGAGTTAAACTTTACCATGACAGAAAGACAACAAGTTATCATTGTTTTTGATGGCAGAGAACAATTAGATGTTTGCACATCAGAAAAGGAAACATCTCCAGTGTCTATTATAAATGTGGGAAATCAATCAATTTGGGAGCCTCGACAACAAAACCATCATGACATATTTGTTCTGAAATTGTCTTTGTGTTTCTAGCTAATGCTGTTATATTGATATTTCTAAATGGCTAAGAAGTGACTTCTCAAAATACTTGCTGTGATGAACCCCAGGTAAAGACTATTAGACATTTTTCTTCAGTAATCATTCTCATATGGTAATTGGCCATGTCAAGCTCACCCTGTGTTTCTCTTTTCAAAATTAGGGAGCTCTATCTGCTGCATCTTCAGTATCGTATCACCTAGCTATTATCTTAAAGTGAAGTACAATGTTGAGGATATGGCCTTAAGTGTCATAGGCAACCTAAGCAGGTTTCAGCATTTGAGGATTGAGGAAGAATGCTCATTTTTGCTACAGGAAGTAATTTAGCTTGGTAATTTAAATACACATTTTTTTATTAAACACAAGTTTGTGTCCAAGATCTGTTACATAATGAAATAATAACAGTCTATAAGTTAAATGATTGTAACGAGTATTCAAAAACTTTATGAATATAATAGAATTAGTACCATGTTTGATTTTAGTAATTTCTGAATAAGTATAAATTGTTATTTATAACAGTCAAGATTAGAAATATGCTTACAAGTTTTATGACTTACAAACAACAAAGTTATCAGATATGAGCACACACAAGAGTGTTCAGAAACCCAGAAAAACAAAGCAAAACAAAAAAGGCACTCGATTATCAAAGGGAAATGTAAAGGTAAATAAAATAAGCATTTTCTTCGTGCCTATTGTATGACAGAAGGTTTATACACATTCTCTCATTGAATTGAATTTTAACACACCTTTTAAAGAAGAAGTTATTATGTAACTTATTTTAAAACAAATAGTCTGAGAAACAGATAAACTAATATATACCCAAGATTACATAGCTATTGAGTTGCAGAGCTAGCATTTAATCCCGTGTCTGTCTGATTTAAAGCCTTTTTTCCCCCCACAAGCCAAGTTTAAATATAAGGCATGCTCAGATTAGGAAGTCTGTAGATAATTCATATGCAAGCAAAATATATTGGATCATGGCAGTGACCAGACTGCATTTGAGAACACCGATATGGCTCTGATTCTTCAATACAGTAGATAAAGGTCAAGGGGGTCACATATAAGGTAATGGAAGGACATTTAACTTTGAGTGGTGAACACACAATGCAATATATGCATAAATGTATTGAATTGTACACTTGAAACCTATATAATTTTATTAACCAATGTCACCCCAATAAATTTAATTTAAAAAAGAAATCCCAGAATGGGGTTTGAGATGTTGAAAAAACAAAATTTCTCACAGGAGATACTTGGAAACTTCCCACCAGGGTAAGACATGAATGACAAGGACTCAGTTCATAGATATATATGTAGACGTGACCATGGATATTTGGATAGGGAATCAAGGAGTGTTGTTGACAGAATATGCCAAGAAGTGAAGTGCCAGTGTTTTCAGCTGTCTCAACATCCATGAAAACAATATAAAATAGTTAAGCACCATAATAATAATAATTAAGTAATAATATATATTATAGTACTGTGCTCCTATGTCAGGCACTGATTTTATCATACTACTGATTTTATAAGAATCCTGTAAAGCTGATATTAGTGTTTCCATTTTATAGAACTAACTAAAAAATACTATGTTTCCCAAGGTCTTGCAATTAAATAATGGTAGAGAAATCAGTTGTATTAGAAATTAAGAAGGTTCTACGGCCATACCACCCTGAACAAGCTTGAGCCTGTCTGATCTTGGAAACTAAGCAGAGTTGGTGCTTTAGGCATAAAAAAAATAAAAAAAGAAAAAAGAAAAAAAAAGAAAAGAAATTAAGAAGGGTATTTGGCTAGGGGGCAGGACATGTGAATCCTATTCATAACTGAAAATTAGTGAAAACTGTAGATTATTATTTTTTTTATAATGCAAAAACAGATTTATTTGTATGCACAACAATAAGGATTAAGATACTAGATAAGGAAAGCAGTCTCTGTCAAATGGAGAAGATAAAGATTCTTAAGTAGCTGACTTGAGACCTGCTACAATAGCATGATGTGAAGAAAGAGCACTTGACACTGACAAAGGATTCTTTGTCTTCAGTTTTTCTTCGTGTTATAAAGTGAAGCCTCGGACATCATTCAATTAAACTATTTGACCCTCAGTATCCTCAGTTGTAAAATATGGGAATAATATTTCTCTTGTCTATTTTACTGGGCAGTAATAAGAGTGTAATGAAATCATGAATTGCTACTACATAAATTCAAAGATAATATGCAAATGAGTATAATTTTTGCCTATCTCCCTGGACTACATTTGAATAAAATGGGTTAATACATATGAAAATGCTAGACAATTCTAATGAAAAGTCAGGCATCATTAAGACTAAGTGTAACATTCCCTGGGAGATATATAGGTGTTTGAATGTATGGAAAGGTGTTTGTTGTGCTTTCTATTATATAATCCAATAGTTTTTAAAGGATTATATTTATGACAAACCTGTTCTTTTTAACAAAGAGAAAACAAAGCTCAATGGGGACAATCGACTTGTCTGAGCCATATAAATAGTTAGCAATGGTAATAGAACTCGAATTTAGATTCTGTACTTCACAACTTTATGTCTTTTCCCTACACTATGCTCCTTCTTGTATAAAGGAATAGATTTTTATATCTAATAGAAGGATGATGCAAAAATTAATCTAGTTCCCCCTTTGTATTTTAAAAGCCATCTTTTAGCCCAAAGCTTTTAAAAAGGCACATTAAGCCAGTTTTCCTAGGTTTTTTGGTGAATTTATAGAAAGTTAGGGGAGGTGGTTGTTTGTTTTTGTTTGTTTGTTTTTGCTGCTTTAATAGACTTTATTTCTGCTTCTGGATATTCCCCCAAGAACCCCAAAATGAATTTCATTTTCAAATTTCCTCCTTTGATCTCTGGATCCCAAGAACTCCCTTTCCTGTTCTCTTGCTAGTAAGGCAAGGCTTTATTGTCATCATTTTGCTGTCATTTCCTCAGACTAGATTTGGCTGTGTCCAAGCGGCAGAAGGATAGACAGAGGGAAAAAGCAGGGATCTCCTCCTAAAACTTTTAATACCATAGTTCCTTTTGTCGGAAAGAAGGATTCCTGTATCTCAGAGAAGGATTTTATACATATAAATATGTATATGATATATATGTATATGTATGTATGTGTGTGTATGTATATACATAATATATACATACATATATACATATATACATATATATAATATATACATATTATGTATATACATACATATATATATATAATATATATATATAGCATTATTAGCTATAATTACCATGGTATATATTAGATTCCCAGAACTTATTCAGCTTACAACTGGAAGTTTACACGCTTTAACCACTCTCATTACATTTCACCCCGTCCCCTGGTAACCACCATTCTATTGTTTGTTTCTATGAGTTTGGCTTGTTTAGATTCACATGTAAGTGATATCATACAGCATTTGTCTTTCTCTGACTTATTTCACCTAGTAATACCCTTAGCTTTCATTCAAGTTGTAGCAAATGACAGGATTTCTTTTTTCTCTTATGGCAGAATAAGGGTTTTTTTTCTTTTTTCTCTTTTCGTGTGTGTGTGTGTGTGTGTGTGTGTGTGTGTGTGTGTAAATATATATATACTTTATTCATGTATCCATAGACAGACACTACATTTGTTTTCACATCTTGGCAATTGTGAATAAAGATGCAAAAAAGATGAGAATGCATATATCTTCAATATCTTGTTTTATTTCATTTGGTATGTATATCTATTAATAAGATTACTGTTATATGACAGTTTTATTTTTAATTTTTGAGAAAATCCATACTATAAGTTGTTGCTCTAATTTATTTTCTCACACTACAATGCACAATGGTTCTCTTTTTTTCCATCTTTGCCAACACTTATTATGACTTGTCTTTTTGTTAATAGTCATTTTAACAAGTATGAGGTAATATAACATTGTGGTTTTGATTTGCATTACCTGGTGATTAGTGATGTTCAGCATGTATGCTAATAATAGCCACTGCTTTTTTTTTCTTGTTCCTTATCATACACATCTCAGTTTTATTAAGCTTTGGTGGAATGAATTTGAAAAGGGACATTCATACAGTGCCTAGAATAGCAGGAGAAGCTGGTAATTTGCACTGTTCTTCCTTTCCTGGTGAGGGAAACTCTTTCTAGCTGAGAAGTTCCTTGTTGGTGCTGAACAATGCCAACTTTGGAAATCAGAGGGTGCAGGTAAGAAATGTCGCTATCTTCTTAGTTTTCTTGTGGAATTAGTCTTAGATTTTATATTCTACTGTGTTACTAAAATTTTCTAAGTGTACTCGATAGGTTTTGCAGAGCTATTTTTGTTTGATCTTTGTTGAGGGGGTGAAAGGCTAAGTTTACTTATGTCACCATTTTGGTCTTCCTCAGCACTTCTTATCTCACTGAAACCGAAACCTCTCCTAAGTCTGTTTCTTTTTCCTTTTTCTTTTTTTCTTTTTCTTTTCTTTCTTTTCTTTTTTTTTTTTTTGTATAATAGAATTTTGTCCACCACATGTATCTGTACAAATATTATCATTTGTTCAAATTTTAAACCAAAATAAAGCTGGATTTAATATTTAAAATTATTGTGATGAAAGAGTATAAATACTTCAGAGTATAATTCCAAACCAGTGACTTGACAAACAGGCATCTGTGACTTAAGTAGAAAATCATTATAACTATTTTTGTTCTCTGGTTAAGATTGGTTATATGACTTAGGGCACAGAAGATTGTTATTTTAAAATAAATTAAAGATCTTGAAAATTTTTCTACCCTTTTAACCAGAATGAAGTGTTTTATTTTTAACTATGCCAGTAACAAATAGCAAAGCCTTCAGAAGAGATATACATGTGTAATAGGTTTTGAAAACATTGAAAAATTATTATAGGATTGTTAGTTTAAAAAACCTTTCTTAACAATACCAGTTAATCAAACACATTGAAATTGAAAATGTTTTACTACTATGTTTACTTATTCAGTAAACACATAAAGATACTTTTTTATGTCAAACTGAAATTACTTCCCACTTGACAACTATAAAATTGTAACTTTCTCTAAAAGGCAAAAAATTTGATATCCACATTTCAAAAATAATGACTGTTATATATCTTATTTAGCTGACTGGTGGGTCAAATAGATTGTATCCAGTGCCTCAGAAAAGATAGCTTTTTGCTTGAAATGGTAGCCTCAAAGCAATAAGAATCCATCCCTAAACATCTAACTAATCTTTCTCAAATTACACTTTTTGCTTGGATTTTGATGATAGATAAAATATTTTATATATTTTAGAAGTATGGTAATTAGGGATACTAAATAGTTAGACAAGAAGAAGGATGATTGCTAGATGATTGATAGGTGATAGATGATAGATAAGATAGATGATAGATAGATGATAGATAGATAGATAGATAGATAGATAGATAGATAGATAGATAGATGATGGATAGATAGAAGACAGGGTAAAAAGTGAAATATTTTAAAGGAATTACATTTCCCATGATACAAAGCTTGACTTTACTTACCCTGTTGGCACTGACTTGGGGAACCTTAGTGAGCAAAAGATTCTACATGACCAAGGACTAACATGAGGGATATTTATGAAAGAACCACAGATATCAGAAAGAGGGAGAAGAAAACTATTAGTAAATTCAAAATCTACCTAGGATTAAAAAATAATAATTACCATGAATTTAGTGCTTTCTCTGAATAAGTTTGAGGTCATCTCATTAGCTTGAGTAATCACAATTTAAGAGAGGTTTTATGAACTATGCACATTTTGTAAACACACTAAATAAAATTCAGAGAAGCCGGGCCTTCCTCCAATATTGCACAAGAAGAACACATAAATGACAGGATTCTGTTGCATGTTTCACTAACTCCAAAGCCTGGAGACTCTTTCCACTGAGTTATATAATGCAAAATTCAGAAGAGAACCAAATCCTGGAGAGTTGAAAAATAGGGATAAAAATTAGTGGAAGAGCAAAAAAGAATTCAGACACTGTAAGGAATCTGGGATTGTGGAAAGCAGGGTAGATGTCCTGAGATTATATAGAAAGTCAGAATTTGAGCTTGTCTTTAAAAAGAGGCAGATGTGAGTATATCCAATAGTTTCAAAAAAGTATATATTGCCTTAGATGATTCTCTAAGTATTGAGCAACAGGAAGAAAAGGTAAAATTTATATCTGCATTTTCACTAAAAGCATTGAAAATCTTTTTGTTAAAGTGATAACAGAAGAAATATAAAAGTTTTGATCATATGCTTTAGCTAAAAATAGCTACTATAGCAATAGTCTTTTCTTGAAACATAATTCAATTAGTACATTGTCTATACTTTCTCAACATTTTTTTGTACAGAATTAAAAAATAGTTTTCTCTCTACCTTTCTGAGTTCTTGACTGAGACCTCCTGTAATAAAAGGCAGATTAAAAAGAGAAAAACAAAAGTTTATTAGCATGAGTACCTCAAGTACACATGGGAAATACTCAAGAAAGCTAAGTAACTTCCTAGATGCCTAGGCCACCATTTTAAACAATGTCTTCAGCTAAGACAGAAAAAAAAAAATATTGGGAGAGGAGGGAGGTCAGTTATGAGAGGTTACCAGAAAAAGCTGGTAAACACAGATAAAGTTTGTTGTGCAGATTTAAGTCAGTGCTTTCTCTACTGACAAAATTCTCTTAGGATTTAGAGTATTCTTTCTAGTAGAGAGAGAAAGAGAAAGACAACTTACAAATGAAAATTTTTTTTATAAAGTCCTTTACAAAGTGCAACTTTTATTGTTTTCAGAGCTCTGCTATATCTGCAGTCTCTCAAAAATTCTTATGTCAAAGAGGCATATTCAGGGATGGCATATTCTGCTACTTTTCACTTACTTTCCATTTCTCGAAAAATATTGAAGATGATCTCTAAACTGCATTCTAAAAAATCTTTCTGCCTAATGTTTAAAATTCTGTTTTTCTCCAGCATTAATTTTTATATTTTGTCTTCAAGTCAGCTTTCTACCATTCCACTTACCATTTAGCTTCTCAGCTTAAAAAGTTACAAGAGGTCTTCCAGCTCTTTATATTAGGGTTAATTTATAATGCTCTACATGATAGTTTTTGATAACATTTTATTTCGCTTCTCATCATTTCCTACTAATGACTTATCACTTCACACAGCTACAGTCTCTAGCAGATTTTCTAATTTTCAAGTTGGACTATTCAGTGTGTTCTGGTTGTCTTTGGTCTTTTCGCAACTCTTCATTATTCTCAGTTTTGATCAAGAAAAAATGAGTCTTTGAATTTGAGTCTTAAAGATGTTTTAGGCTTGGTAGTGTCTGCATTATAATGTCTTATGCTATATCTTCTATCTTTAGATTGTTTAAATATTTCTTTGTAGTGCTAATATCAATTTATTTTAACTTGCTTTAAATAATGCTTAATAATATGGATTTTATGTTGGGAACACCATGAGTTTATTTTTCTTTTCTGAAATTAAATTTAAAAATTGCATATTGTGTAGAAGATAGAATAAAATTCCACGTAAATCCTTATCTTAACTACCACAGACTGTATTCATATAAAATCATATTTTCTAAGATATTTTCTCTTTTATGCTTCAAAACTGTAACTACAGTTATGCTGAGGAAATCTGGCATTGGTAAAATTAACATCCCAACAGAAACACAAAATGTATGTTTTGGTTACTTAATACTGTAAATGGTTGTGAAATGTGAAATGAAATTGAAAACAACAGAGTTAAACCGTAACATGTGTTTAATAATTAAAATTACAAACCTATTTCCCAGGTAGCTTTTTTTAGGGCTTGTTACCATATTTATCTAAACTATCATACTCAAATCTCCAATACACTGCACAAATGAACTAATAACAAGCAAACTGTTGACCTTACCTCATCCCAAAGATTTGGCTCTCATCTTAAAAGCAGCATTAAATTCTCACATTTCCCCATGCAGCTCATCATCAGTTTGTTGAATCAGCATTCTCAGTGATGTCAACTATATTTCCAAAAATAATGCATTTCCAAAGCAGTATTTCCAGATATGCTGAATCGACATCAACACAAAGATGGCTTTAAATGTCATGTCTGAGCCAGAGTCTATCAGCAGAGACTTTTCAACATGTAGACAAAACAGACAGGTGTCAAGAATCTTTTAACCTAACTGATTGTGTGCACAAATGTACTTTATTCACAATTTTTACTTGATTAGAGAACTTCTTATTATCTATGAAGAACAAGCTATAAAACCGTGAAGTTGTTTTTATAACTCTCTAGAGATGTATTACTGTGATTACAAGGTTTTGACAAGAAGATCTATGACACTTTGTCTTATTTAAATTTAAATCAACCTAACTCCATTATGTTTCCATGTCATTAAAACATATATTTTGACTTGGTATGTTTACTTCAGAAATACAATGGCTATCGATTGGTAAGACAACCACTTATTGGAACTCAAAGGGCTGGTGATGCAATCTATATTTACATAGACATATGGTTATAAAGAAAATAATCTCTAGATAGTTATAACTAATAACTTTGGAATTTCCTTGTGAGCTATATCTATTCCAGGTTGCTATCACTGTGGAAAAAAGCAAGTTGAAAAGACATTGTTGTCAGACGGCTATCTTATACCTGATTCAACACTCCCCCACCAAAATATATATGTAAAAATACACTTAATAAATCATAATGGCTCAAATATTTGACATTAGTACATTGTTTTCATTATAAGATCTCTTCAAAATTTGCAATAAATACATTGAAGTTCTTAAAGAATCTTCAAATCAAGCGCTGTAATGCACATTTTAAAAATTATTCTAGACAATAAAATAGTCTCCTATATGTTTAAATAAGACCATACATTAAGTGAGAAATAGAAAACTTACTTAGAATTTGGTCTTGGTTGAAGATAGGTTGATTTATTCAAGAGCTAAACAATTTGTTTCCATGTATTAGTTTTATGTAATTCATTCCATACTGCCACAAGATAATTTACTCATCTAATGGAATTTTATCATTATTCACAAAGAGATGGAGGCATAATATAAGCCCCATGAATAAAAAGCATCCATTAAAGTCACATAAACACCTTCCTTCACTAATACCAATACATTGGTTTTTTAAAGTAAATGTTTAAACTCCATTTCTTAGATTTTTATATTCATATCAAGTCTTTTTGACTGCTGCTCCACTTGGTTCATTTCCTGGATGAATAGAAGTATTCTTTCAGAGATATTTTTGATAATTATTCTCCTTCTACATGTATTTATAATTTATTAAATTGCCCTCATTTTATTCCAATCCCACACTCTTTGGTAGTGCTGGGTCCCTCCCATGTGGATTTTTTGCTAGAGGAAGGAGTGGACCAATCAACAGCTATAGAAAGATGTTGAAGATAAGTAGGTTTAAGCGTGTCTAAATCTGTATCTAAAGACTTCCTGGATATTTAAATAAATCTGTTATTTTTAGTCTTCTTTTACCAGTTTGTCAAAATATAATGAAGAAGCCCAACATATAAAGTAAATAAAATGAAAGAATGGAAGGACTGAAGAGGCTGACATGCCTGATGCTCCTAGCCACAAATCACCTGGGCCTTGAGGTACTTGTACAAAGCCCTAGGCTGAACAAGAATACTAATTGTCTGACAGTAAAATAGATAATTCTTGAAGTTTCTTCTAGTTCTAGCAGTTTAATGGGAATTATTAGAAATTTATTTGTCATTTTTATGCTTATTCTAAAGTGGGTATTTTGTATTGCTTAAAATTATGGCTTAATATACATTACATCACATCCGCAAATTTGAATATGTTTTTCAGAAGTATATATTCACTTAACCACCTCTACAATCCAGATATAAAACATATACTTTACTCCAAAAATTTTCCTAATGTACCTTACTATATAGTATATACTATTTTGTGTGAGGCATTTGCCTAACATTTTGACTGTGAAATTCATCCATGCGAATTCATGTATAAGTAATATATTTTTTGATGCTTTGTAGCGTACCATTCTAAAAATAAACCACAATTAATTTATCTATATTCCATTTACAAATGGGTATTTTCACATTTGAGTTCTTATTAATAAAGCTGGTATGAACATACGTATGCATGTCTTTGCTGATATATGCACTAATTTCTCTTGGATATATATCTTAAGAGAGAATTATTAGGTCATAGGTAAGGTATACGTTCAATTTTAGTAAATATTATCAAACAGTTTTTGAAAATGGTTGGATCAATTTACCCCCTTACCAACTGTTTAGAAGTGTTCTAATTGCTCCACAAATTTGCTAACATTTGATATTGTCTGTCTTATTAATTGTAGCCAATTTGGTGAGTATGTTAGTGATATCTCATTATAATTATAATTTACATTTCTTGAAAGTATAATAATATTGACCATTTTTTCAAATATTTATTAACCAGTTGGACTAAGTGTCTGTTAAAAGCAATTGACCATTGTGTTATTTTGCTTTTTCTTTGACTTATAATGCTCTTTCTATATTCTGGGAAAAACTGCATATTACTGGAACCCCAATGTTTTTCTTGGGTCCACCTGCCTGTGTGCACTGGCCCAAAGAAATGCATGAGCAGGAGCTTGCAGTATAAAAAAATAAGTTTAATATTGAATTGGCCAATACAGAGTTGGGGAGCTAATGTTCTAAAGACCTGACTCCTCTACTGTATAGGTTTTATATTATATAGTGCAAAACCAGAAGGTATTGTTGGTGAAGTAAGGATAATAAATCACATCTTCAGGTCTTGATGACAGCTCTGAAGTCTTTTCCACTTTCCCTCTGGTCTCATGCGTAAGTGAAGTGGTTGTCTTTTTACCTTAGGGCTCAGGAACTTTAACCTAACTTAGGTCAAGATGTTATTTTTACATTGTCAGAGGTCTGGACCCTGTAACCATTTGTCAGGTCCAGGTTACTGTCTGCTGCCTCAGGGGTTGCTGATTATCCAGGGAGAAAGTTTAAGTCTCTGAGGTGTGTGTGTGTGTGTGTGTGTGTGTGTGTGTGTGTGTGTGTGTGTGGTGTGTGTGTGTGTTTATGTGTGTGTGTAGAGAAACAGACAGACAGAGACAGAAAGAGATAGAGAAACAGAGAGATACTGATTCCTAGAGCCAGGATTTAAAACTAAATTTAATAAAGTCATAAAGACCCTCAATTTCATGTATAATTAGTTAGATATATGCTTTGTAAAAATGTTCTCAGTGTGAGACTTGTGTCTAGTTTTTTAATGCCATTTTTTATAAGCAGAAATTCTTAATATAAATAAAATCAAATTAATCAAATAATTTTTATTTTTAATGGTTATGCATTTTTTTGTTATGTTAAAGAAATCTTTGCCTCTTCTATGTTTTAAAAAATACTTTTCAACACATTTTTCTATAAGGTATTTTTTTTTAACTTTTTATATTTAGGTCTGTACTCCATCCTAATTATCATTTTTATATTTTTAGTTTTATTGAACAAAATAAAAGTCAGAAAAGGGTTCCCTAGGCTTCAGTGTAATGAGTGAAGGGAACACAGCAAAACCTTTACCAAAGGCTATATGCATTTTTTCTAGATATTTCCATTGCCCTTATCTACTGAGTTTCCTTAAGTATAATTAGACTTTGTTCTTTTTTTTTCCCACCTGTGATTCTTAGTGTGAAAGAGAGAAAAAGAAACTCTAAAGCAAAAAACACTTTTATTTTTAAAATCAACATATTCAATCTTGATTTGGTCAACTTTTCCTTAATTAATAAAAAATGAAAACCCCTACAAAATGCACCAAGGCAGGAGTTGCAAACTTTTTCTGTAAAGGACCAGATAGATGCCTTTGCTGACTATGTGGTCTCTGTAGCAACTCCTCAACTCTGTCATTGTGGCCCAAAGAGCAGTCATAGACAATAAGTAAACTAAAAGCATTATTTTGTTCTAATATAATTTTATTAAAAAAAACAGAAATTGTAGTGGATTTGGACTGTGGACTACACTTTGATAATTTCTGTTCTAAGGAAAAGAAAAAGCAACTACTATTTATTTTGTATCTACTACAAAACAGGTGTTAATATTTCAGAATATAAAATAAATAGGCATATTAAAAATTAAAACCAAACGTTTCTCACTTCTGAAAATCAATCCTTTGGCTAACTATCATGTTGGTTGGTTAGCTTGGTAGCTAATGTGTGATTGGAAATAATTCCAAATTAATATTTTTATTTAATACAAGGTAAGGATCAAGGCTGATTTTATTAGCTGAAGGCTATCTTCTGGCTGTACTACCAGCAGCTGGGAGAGTCTGTTTTTCGGTTTGGAAGGATGACCTGAGCAGCATAACACAGCATCTACAAAAGAAAAAATAAAGAACAAAATTTTCCTGAATGGAGTAAAAAAAAACAAGAACTTCATACAGTGAAATACAGAATAAATGCAATCTAGAAGGTGAAACATTTTGAGTTGTTAAATTTCATATGAAATTTAAAATGATTTCAACCCCTCTTTCTATTTATAATAATAGAATTTCAACTTTCTACACATCCTACCCTTTTTATCCACATACATACGTACTGATAATTTTTAAAAGCCTTAACTGTGGACATTATAAATTCCATATTTATGGAAAAAACATTTGTAGCTGAATTCAGTAAATTCGTTTTATAAATACAGTCTTTGCAAAGCTTCCTATCAGAATTTTCTTATCCTTTCTGTTTTTTTCATTCTCACTCTGTATAATAAAAACTGTGCCATCTTGCAGTAAAGCACATCAAATAACCATGAATAATATTTTCAGTTTCTCAGAAAAAAAAGTTGTATGTATTAAAATTTCTGAAATAATAGAAGCTTGTATCATAAATAGTCCAAAGCAATTACTATACCATTTTTGACAATAGTTTAGTTTATACCCAATCTCATTTTAAGAAAACTGGATATTTGCAACATAGTTGGAAAAATACAGCCTAGACATTAATTTAGTTTAAGATTGAAAATCAGTGTAATCTCTAGAAATTTATAGCAGGGAATGTCAAAATGTACGGGGTTATAACTTTAAAGACTGTAATGTTTAAAACCAGGGAAAAGGGAAGAGTAACAATATTCTATAAAGTGTAAACATGAAACAAACATGAATGTATGATCAATGAAAAACACCAAATACTTGAGAACTATGAAGTAGGCTGGGCCAGAATCATTGTTCTTCCTTTGCATACATCTATGGCATATTTGTTTTTCTCAGTAGAGGGATAGAAGGCACTTGAATGTGGAATTTCTAATTTAAAAACAATAAAACTAGTAAAAATAGAAAGTAACAGATCCTGTTTTCAGTGAGGCTATCTTAACCACAGTGTATAAAATAGCAAACCTCCATTTCTCCCTGCCATTGCCTTACCTGGCACATCCCATATACTTATTATTATTATTTTTCCCATAGCATTTTTATTTTATCATATACTTATAAGTTTATTTTTGGCTTTCTAGCTGCTTTCATTAGAATTTAAATTCTGTGGTGAGTAGCTTTCTTTTAGATTTGGGTTTTATTAATTCTCATCTTTATTTTTCCCAGCACAAATATATGGGATACTGAGTTCTGACAATTAATACTGAGTCTGTCATTTAAAACAACTCTTCTTTTTTAAACATTAGAAGAGGGTTTCTCAACGTCAGCACTATCATCGCTTGGGTCTGGAAACTTTTTTATTGAGAAGGGCTGCTCTGTGCTCTTTGGGATGTGTAGCAGCCCACATGGCCTTTACCCATCAGATGCTAGTAGCACCCACTCTTCAGTGGTAACCACCAAAAATATCTCCAGATATTGCCAAATGTCTCTTTGAAAGCAAAATCACCCCAGTTCACAAACACTACTACAGGAGATTTAGTTAAAATTTTTAGTTGATAACAGTTAAGAACTTATCTATACTTGAATTCTGAAACAGTTAAGAAAGCAAAAAAGGATTAGAAGGAAAATCAGGCAGAGCTAAAATGCAGAATGTGGGTTGGATAAGCAAGTAAGTGGGTTTGCTACTCCTTGACTCAAAGATTAAGCAGATGTGTCCACTCTGACATAAATAGTCCTGGAAGCATAGATGTTCATCTCCAGGGTCTGACCTACCTTGCTCTGAGGACCACATGGGTGATTACATGTCCAAGAGAGTGTATGAGGACATATCAATCTGAGAGGATTGGCAAACACTAAGAAAGAGAAAGAAAGATTCACACAAGCTCAGTTTCTTCAGCCTCATGAGGGAATAAAGAATCTGAGAGACCAAGAGTCCTCTCCATGTGCTGGACAACTCTTTGTTCCCTGCAGTTCCACACTCCTCCCCTCCTTTCGAACATATTATATATCATAAATCACTGATCTCTGTGGAATATATGAACTGAACTTCTCTGTCCTCTAGATTTTAGATGAGTTCATCCAGAGGGAAACACCAGCAAGAAAGAGGAAGACAGAAACAACAACAACAGCAACACCAAAACATCGTATTTGTTCCTTTAGCTACTTCTCAGGTGGTTTCTATTTTTCTTCACAGGGCCATGTTTCCTGTCCAGCAGTCTTTCTCTGTGTCACAGCATTAATTCTTTCTAGGTTCTTCTATAAATCTTCCAAGTGGAAATTCAGACAAGGTTGCATAGGTTTTCCACTTATTAGTCTTAGGGTGTTTTGCTATGTTTTTTGATTTCACTTTACTATATCAATCTCTTCTTTAGCTCTGTCCATTTGTACTCAACTTTTGTTAAACCTTTAATTTAAAAAAAAATTTCAAAATTATAGAAAATTTAAAAATTGATACAGTTAAATTTTATGTTATTTTATCTAAATTCACCAATTTTGTAGTCTTATAATATTTGTTTTTTCATATCATCTCTTTATATATATATTTATAAAATTAATTTTTATACATCATTTTCTCATAATACTGTAGTGTGTCTTTTTTATAACAAACCTATACTCTTACATAAACATAGTATAGTTATTAAATTCAGAAAATTTAACAGTGAAACAATGATTGATAGTTCATATTAATTTTATTCTCAATTATTCCAATAATGTCTTTAGAACATTCTTTTTACTCTAGTAAAAGTTCTCATTCAGAACCATGTGTTTAGGATTTAGGTGTTAGATGTCAAGCCCCACTTATGAGTATGCTATCTATTTCCTGATGGGACCATTCTATATGAAAACATAAAAAGTGATAAATAAATACCCCCAGTAGTTCTTAAGTTATTAATATTACCTTTTGATGCTACACAATTTTTGCCTCAAAAAAAGAGTGTTCACATTCATTCAGTTTTCATTAAGTTTCTGCTCCATGCAGAGCCATGTATGTCCTAAGTGCTACGAGTTAGAATGAGCAAGAGGAAGACATCAAAGAAATAGAACAAAGATTCTTGTGTCCTAAGAGACTAAACTTAGAAAGCATAGGAGTTTTCCTTTTTCTTCTGAAAACAGAAGAATGAATATAACCAGAACTTAAAAATTTAAATCATTCGATTGGACAGGACTGTCAAGTACTCAGGCAGAGTTCTGCTATTTCAAAAGCCTCGATGCTGGCAAACATCAAAAATTAGTCACGGAATATTTTTCCTGAGTCTTGTTTTGAGCTCAGAAGCTTTCATAACAGAATAAACTAAGAAGTCATTATCAACTGATCGAATTAGACATCCACAATAAAATCATTTTTAGATCTTCAATCTAGGAATAAGTGGTATGTTATAAAAATCATTTGAAGGACCAAGGTATAAATGAAGCAAAGGACACCAGTCATGCCAGCCTGTAGAAGATGTGAAAATGTTATCATTGGGATGATCTAAAATCCATCATTGCCCTGTTGGCACTGAGGGATTCTTGGTTTTTTCTGCTGATGCACTAAAGAATTATAGATCAGTGAGATTTGTTGAGACTATGTTTCAAAAGAAAAATGGGCTATACCAAAGAAGGTAGTAGCCTTGTAGAAGTGGGAAGGTCTGTATTATATTAGGGCTGTAATGGAAGGTTACGAGAATAGTGCTAGATGATCAGCACTTGAGGTCATTTTGATCGACATTTGGCTGTTATATAACCTTTGCCAACTGCACATGTGGTTACCAAAAATTTGGTCTGTTATAATTAGATTCGTGAACTTCTGGGCATGTGCATGGTGTTATAATCATGGTATAATTAGCTAAGGTATAATGAAGCTAAGGTTAAGGAAAGGCTAGAGTAGTGCTAACTGGGCAGGCATTTGTGGCTGCACCAAACCAGTGGCCATTTTAGGGCTTTTACTCCTTTGTGACTCAGGATGTAGGGGTAATTTATAATGATAAAATGGGTGTTTCAGGGAGGTATTTGGATGAGGACTTTATTCTCCAGTTGCTCTACCTAACTAATCTTCCGCACTCAAGTATTAGAAACCCAGATCATTGGGGTTTGGGGACAATGACTTCTCTAGCTACTTCAAGCTGAGAAAGGACAAAGATGGAGGATTGGGTCCCTATACTTGCTTTCTGTTGACTGGGGGCAAAGGTTCTCCATGTCCATCTAAGAGTCCACAGTATGGTACAGGACCCATTGACTGGACCAGTTAACATCTCCCTTGGAAGATTATCTGGAAACGAATTGCCTGGACTCTGGAAGAAACAAATTGAACAAAGGCGATTTAGTAGAGGTGGTGCTAGAAGGAGGATAATAAAAGTAAGATTAAGGGAACAATAAGCAGTTGTAGAAGGGATTGTAAGCACAATTGCCAATTTCCAGTAATAGTGCCTGTGCCAAGGTGCTCTATCTTGTCTGCAGATTTAAGGATGTTTTAGATAGATATGGAAACTTGTCCTGATCGACTGACATAGAAACAGCATTCTTCTTTGTTGTAAATGCACGTTTCCCCTTGTTCTGCTGTCAGAAGATCCAAGGCTCTTTGATTTTGAAGTACTATACCTGCTAAGGAAGCCAGTTGTTCCTGGATTTGGGTCAGGGTAAAGGCTGTCTCCTTGATGGCCTTGACAGTCTCTGAGTATAGCTTGATTTAATACTTTAGTTCTCTTGCCTCCTTCCTACAAAAAGTCAATCAAAGCAGGAATTCACCAGCAAATTCAGAAAATATGAACAAAAGTCTTTTTACTCCAGTCCCAGAAATATTTTGTCTGCCATTATTAGGGACAATCTGTCAGAAGATTGTTTTTATGCTTGGGCACTGAAGCAGAATATGAACATGAAGATGCGCATTAGTTAGCCTTTGAAAAACATGATTATGACCCAGCCTTACTCTCCAGACTTACTATAAAGTGGAGAAACAAGTCCACAAATAATTTGCAAAAGGAACAAGTCACAACAGAGATGTAAATAAAGCAAATACTAACATCTTAAAAAATATGAAACAGAACTTTAAGTCATTCAGCTGAAACTGACAAAGGCACTTAAAAGGAAACAGAGTCACTAACAGTAATATGTGAGCTATGGTAAAGAATCTAAACTACCAATAAGTTTAACTGGAAAGCAAGTAAAGGGTTTTGTTCGTTGTTTGTGTTTTGCTTCTTTCCCTTTTTCTATGTAGGCAGTTGTTGCCAGATCAAAGCTGTTTAACATTCCAGAGCTGGCTAATTAACTGAAATAAACTTTAAGGGATCTTGGATTCCCCAAAGGGTGGCTTCCATTCCATAAGGCTTCTATGAGTGAACAGAAGGAGAACATTTTTATAGGCTTTGCCTCAGGATACTTAAATGAAAATCACATTTCACCATGGTGATTGCATTTGCAACACAAAAAACAAAGGGAAAGAATGTGACAGGTTGCACATGGAACAATCTTGCTACCTGTAATGTTTCTGTCCTTAAGGTAAATCTAACTAGTCATGCAAATTTCTCACTTCATACTTGGAAATACAGACAGACAGACAGACACACACACACACACACACACACACACACACACACACACACACACACACACACATATATATATACAAATTATATAATATGTCTATATAAAACAGCAGAAACAAAAATTTTCGGCGAAAGGTGGTTTAACCCTGATAATAGAGATGGTAGGTGGGCTATTGAATCTGGGTATTTACTTATCTAGAAGAGAACATATAGCAAGATACGAGTCTTACACAAGGTTGGCCACAGGTACTGTAACGATGTCAGAGACTGGGGTGCTTTGGCATCGACAGCACACAATTTTAACTTAACACTTATGTTGCTTAGGTAGCTTAAGTTCCTTCTCCTCTTCTTCTTTGTTCAATTATGTATTTGGTATATGAATTTCAAAAGAATAATTTGTGTTAGAATTTAGTGGATTAATTTGGAATAATAGATTTAATCGATTGGCTCTAGAGTCAGACTGCCTAGAGCAAGGATCCCCAATCCCTATTAGAAACCCGGCAGCCAAGCAGAAGGTGAGTTGCAGGCCACTGAATAAAGTTTAACTGTATTTGCAGCCACTCTCCAGCGCTTGCATCACTGCTTCAGCTGCACCTCAGATCATCAGGCGTTAGATTCTCATAAGAGCATGGATATCTGATGCCAAAAAGGTTGGGGACTGCTGGCCTAGAGGATAGGTTGGCACACTTTTTATGTAAGGACCAAATTGTAAATATTTTAGATTTATATAATTTTTTGTAAGTCTTTCTCATATACTATCTCCCTTTTGTTCATTGAAGAAATAAAAATTGATACTAAATAACTTGACAAATATCACATAGCTAAGCTATAATTGGCAAATTAAGACAAAAATATGTTTAACTTCAGAAGCATAGTTCTGTTACAGTTATTTATTTCTTAAAAGAACTACAACTTAAGATAATTCAATTTTATTTATTTACACATTTCTTATGTAAATTTTATACATAACAAAAGCACAGAGAAGAATAAAATGAATTCTTATATATGCACTACCTAGATTAAAAATAATTAACTAATGTCCAGGCAGTCTCTACCCTCTGCTTCCCACCACTACCTGCCACATTAATTTTTTAAATATATAATTTTTTTCGTGTAATGATCCATTAAAACTGTAAGTTCGAGAAAAAAGTAAAAATGTTTAAAATAATAAATTATCACAAGAATCTCAAAAAAATTATTTTTGCTATTCCCTATCAAGCTTTATATATGTGATATCATAATTTTTATTAGCAGTATGTTATATAAATTTCTTATTTATATAGACTTTATAATCTTTGTCTTTAATGACTATCATACATATATCATAATTAATGATTCCTCAATTACTAAATATTGCATTTTGTATTGGTTAAGTTTATATTTGTTACAAGTACTTTTACTTTAGTTTTATGTAAAATGTGCATCATATGCATATGTAGATGTGATTTGAATGCATAAAAGTTTTGTTTGTTTAATATTAAAACTGTTAATCTTTATTCTTTTTTTATCTTTTCCCCCCATCATTTCTATGCTTTGAGACAATCTCATATTCAGTCATGCAACTCATTGAATTTACATGTTAAAAAAAATCCAGAAATTGGTTGCTTTTGTTAAAATAGTCAAATGAAATATAGAATTGTGAGAAAGAAATTAAGTAAATCACCAATAAAAATAGATTAATCTCTTGCTAAGTTCAAGGCATTATATTAGATGCTTTGAGAATATAAATAAAGGAAACATTTTTCTTCATTATCTCATGAAATTTATAAAATCATTTATAAGATCATTCCCTAGTTTTCTTTTAATATATGGTCACTACTGGATTTTATTTAGTGATTAGGCATAAAATTCATATGCATTTTGGTAAATAAAAACATCTTTGTAAATCAAATCAATTTTTTAAGAATTTCAGTGGCTCTGGTTGGAGTTTTATTGATTGGAGTTTGCAAGCCTGTCATATGTCACTTCTTTCCATGCCTTACTTTAGCAGTGCCATTAGATTTCACCAAATGTGTCTTGTCTTTAAATGTTAGGCTATGTTCTCTTAATCAGGAAATTGAGTGAACAAGAATATTGTTAGGTAGCTAGTCAGACATGAGCAACAAGGGGAACAAAGGAATAGAGGACCAATATAGAGACCACCCAAAGAACACACTATTGGTAGTTACAGAATTCCTCTTGTATCCCCAGAAACAAAGGACAGGAGAGTCAGTCTTAGCTAACCTAATCTGTCTATAGATGCCTACATGGAAGGTACTACCCTAATTTGCCTATAATTTAAGTTTCATTATAATACTATGTTTATGCCTGGAAGTTGATGAATCTAATTAGACTAAATTCTAGGTAGGCACATGTGCACTAGGCAAAAAGGTATATAACAGCTAAGTGTCCATCAAAATGACCTGACTTGTAAATTACCTAAGAACAACTTTGTAACCACCCATCATGGCCCTAATATAATGCAGGCCTCACCCTCCACTGAGGTTACAGCTCTCCATTTTCTCTGGCTGTAACCTATAACCTCCCATCCCCAAGGAGTATGTATCCTTATTTCCATGTGGTTAGCCATTTGTAGGCTTGACCTGTCCTCTACCTTGTAATGTGCTTTTAATAAACAAGTATTTCTCATATTCACTGAGTTGAAATTTATTTTCTCATTAGTAATAAGGACCTAGAGTATGTATGTGTTACTGGAACTTCAATCACTGCAACGGTAACAGTTTTTCTAGAAATCTTCCACTCTTTAAGATCTGAGATGACAGCCCCTCGTGTAATAAGTCATATTTCTCCCTACATCTTGCAGCAATGAAGTTCACAGCAGGTTAACTTGTGTAGAGCTCATTCTCTTAAGTAGATGGATTTACAAATGAAAATCCATAGCCACACACACATACATACATGAAAAAAGAAATAAAAGGAGTAAGATCATCCAAGAATACTAAAGTGCTGCCACAATAATTTCTTTAAAAAGTTAAACCCATCAGAAACATGAAGAAGTGAGAGATATCCTTGGATCTCTCCCTTTGAAACAACAATAAGCTGGACACCTAAAACTCAACAAAAACACCCAAACTTCACACCAGCATGTCTGAGTGTGGGATCTGTAAGTAAGAGCTACCACAAGTCAGAACTGAGGCGTTGAACTGAGAGAAATAAAGAAACTGCCTCTTGCAGCCTTCGGAGTGCCCTACATGAGGAAGAGGAGGGGAGAGGGAGTGGAGAGTTTCCTGAACAGTCCTGACTGGGAAAACTGTGAGCTTCCCATAGCAGGCAGCATTGCCTAGTTATCAGGGCAGAAAATAAAAAAGTGGGGACAGCAGGGAAACAATAGTTAATTTTTACCAGCCATGGTTGCAAAACTAAGACTCAGCTATAGTCCCCAACCCTCAACCCAAAGGGCCACTCCCCCCAAACCCTCTGAGACAGAAATCTGAGCATACGCTACCGAAACTGCTGCTAACACAGACAGGAACTAAAACTGAAGGTAGCAAATGTGACTAAACATCTATAAGAAAAAAAAATTATTAAGACTTTATATAGAGCAGAGATCCAAGAGACTTAGACACCACCTACTGGAAACCAAAAGAAAACACCTTCTTTGCAACAGGCTAAGTACCATTATATAGTAAATCTTCCTTCTAGAAAAAAAAAATCAGAATACACTTCCATTAATGCCCAGGCAGAGAAACAATCCATTAAACATGAAAAACCAAGGCAACAAGGCATCTCAGAAAGATAGAGAAGAATCTCCAGAAAATAAGCTTACAGGCATAGAAATATGTGACTTAAATGACAGAAAATTCAGGATGGTACCTCTGAAAAAACTCAGTGAGACCTGAAATGAATCATCGACAATTTCAGGAATTAAAAAAACTAGATGAGCAGGATGAGTTCTTCAGCAAAGAGACTGAAACCATCAAAAAGAACCAAATAGACCTTCTAGAGATAAAAAATACATTGCAAGAGTTGAAAAATGAAATAACAAGCTTGGGAAATAGAGTCAACCAAATGGAGGAAGGGATCAGTGATATCAAAGACAGAAATCTAGAATCAGAAAAGAGAAACTGAAGAATGAAAAATAATGAAAAAGAACTATAAGAACTAACTGATAGCATAGGAGAGTAAACATAAAGCTAATGGGCATTTTTAAAGGGGAGGAAAAAAGCAGGGATTAGAAAACATTTTCAGATAAATAGTTGATGAGAATGTTCCAAATCTAAGGAATGAGCTGGAGCTTGGAATTCAAGAAGTCAAAGGAAAACTCAATTATCTCAACCCAAAAAGGCCTTCACCAAGATACATTGTATTAAGGTTATCAAAAATCAATGACAAAGACAGAATTCTCAGGGCAGCCAGGGAAAAGAAGACAGTAAACTATAAAGGAAAATTCCCACAGCAGGTAGCATTGCCTGATCATCAGAATAGACTTCCATTAATGCCCAGACAGATTATCGACAGACTTCTCAGCACAAACCTTAACAAGCCAGAAAGGGGTGGAATCAAATATCCAAATATTCAAACTATTAAATGAAAGAAACTACCAGGTAAGAATAATGTATCCAGCTAAGCTCTCCTTTAGATATGAAGGAGAAATAAAGACTTTTGCAGACATTCAAAAATTGACAGAATTCTCCACAACAAGGCCTCCATTACAGGAAACAATGACATGGGTCAACTCACCTAAAATAAAATGACAAAAACACACATAATTAAGAGTGAGGTGACCAGCAAGGCTGATAGAAGCAAAGGATTGCAATCCTTATTAGGAACAGGGCATTATAAACTCAAAAATAAGAATAGATTTGCTATAGCAAGATAGTAATGAACATTCAGCATACATAAAGACAAATAAGACAACAGTGACTGAAAAAGGGAGGATTCAAAGATCCAAATTTGCAAAGGGGAATGGAGATAAGGCATGTGCAGAAGAAAAGGGATGACTGTGTGTGTGTGTGTGTGTGTGTGTGTGTGTGTGTGTATGTGTGTGTGTGTGTGTGTATACATATATGTATATATATAACTATCTTTTACATGTCTGTAATAGTGACCATACACCAAAGATTCAGAACCGAAGTATATAACATAAAACAAGAAGAACCAGAGACAAACCCCACAAAGCCAACCAAATAAAGAAAAAAGAAACACAAGGAAAAGGAAGAAATGGAAAAACTGAGCGATCAGAAAGCAAGAAACAAAATGGCTATAAGACCTCATATTTCAATAATCAACCTAAATGTAAATGGACTAAACTCACCAATAAAAAGGCACAGAGTTGCAGATTGGATCAAAAACCAAAACCCAACCATATGCTGCCTCCAGGAGACACATCTCAGCTCCAAAGACAAATATAGACTCAAAGTAAAAGGGTGGAAACTGGTATTTTAAGCAAATGGCATTCAGAAAAAAAAGCAGAAGTAGCAGTACTAACATTGGATAAAATAGACTTCAAAATCAAAAAGGTAAAGAAATATATGAGGGACACTTCATAATGATAAAGGGAATCATTCACAGAGACATAACAATTATTAATATCTATGTTCCCAATCAGGGAGTCCCAAAATATGTAAAGCAATTACTAACAGAACTAAAGGGAGAAACAGACCAAAACACTATCATAGTAGAAGACCTAAATACCCCACTGTTGGATATGGACATATCATCTAAACAGAAAATCAATAAAGAAATAACCTCTTTAAATGACACATGAGACCAACTGGACATAATTGACAATTATAGAGCCTTCCATTCAGACTGCTGCTTATATATTCTTCTCATTCTCAAGAATCAACAACATACTGGAACACAAAGATAACCTCAACAAATATAAGAGGGTTGAAATCATACCAACCACATTCTCTAATCATAATACTTTGAAACTAGAGATCATCTGTAAAAAGAAAGCCGAAGAATCACAGATGCATGGAGATTAAACAACATGTTACTGAAGAATAATGTCAGAGAAGAAATAAAAAGAGAAATCAAGAAATACATAGAAATGTATGTAATGATAGTAAAACATATCAAAACTTTTGGGACATGGCAAAAGCTATCATAAGAGGAAAGTTCATATCATTAGAGGCCTACCTCCAAAACCAAGAATTAACCCAAATAAACAACTTAATGCTTCATCTTAAAAAACTAGAAAAAAAAGAACAAATGAAGCCTAAAGTCAAAATTAGAGCAGAAATAAATGAAATAAAAAATTAAATAAATGCAATGAAGAGCTGGTTCTTTGAGAGTTTTAATAAAATTGACAAATCCTTGGCTAGAATCATTAAAGAAAAAAGACACAAACAAAATAAGAAATAAAGAGGGGAAATTACGACTGACATCACAGAAACACAAAGGATTATATAAGAAAACTGTGAAAAAGCACATAACACCATATTTAATTATCTAGAAGAAATGGACCAATACTTAGAAAAATACTACTTTCCCAGACTGAACCAAGAACTGGAAAATCTAAATAGACCAATTAGCAGTATGAAAATTGAATCCATCATCAAACACAAATCAAAAAAGTAAAAGTCCAGGACCAGATGGCTTCACCAGTGAATTACACCAAGCATTCAAAGATTTAATATCTATACTTTTCAAACTCTTCCAAAAAATCAAAGAGAAGGCAATACTTTTCAACTCATTTTATGAGGCCAATATCACCCTGATACCAAAACCTGGTAATGATAACATGCAAAAAAGAAAACTGCAGACCAATATCTCTCATAAACACAGATGCAAAAATCCTAAATCAAATACTAGTGAACCAAATACTGCAACATATTAAAAATATCACATACCATGATCAAGTGAGTTTCTTCCCAGAAGCACAAGTGTGGTTCAACATATGCAGATTGATTAATGTGATACACCATATAAACAAATTAAAAATAAGAATCATATGATCATATCAATAGATGCAGGAAAAGCCTTTGACAAGATATAACACATATTTATGATCAAAACACTTAACAATATTGGAATAGAAGGAAAATACCTTAATATAATTAAGCCCATATATGACAAGCCCCCAACCAACATTTTACTTAATGGTGAAAAACTAAAAATCTTCCTTCTAAGATCAGGAAGAAGGCAAGGCTGTCCACTATCACCACTGTTATTCAATAAAACATTGGAAATCCTAATGAGTGCAATCAGACAAGAGAAAGATATAAAAGGCATCCAAATAGGAAACAAAGAAGTCAAACTGTCACTATTTGTGGATGATATGATTCTCTACATAGAAAAACCTAAAGACTCCACAGAAACACTGCTAGAAACAAGCAAATACAGTAAAGTTTCTGGATACAAAATCAACATTAAAAAATCCATAGCATTTCTATACTCTAATAATGAAATGTCAGAAAAAGTGAAAAAAATAATTCATTGTGCAATTGCAACAAAAAGAATAAAATACCTAGGAATAAATCTAACAAAATATGTAAAGTACCTATATAATGAAAACTACAAGACCTTATTAAAAGAAATTGAAGAAGATACAAAGAAATAGAAAGATATTCCATGTTCTTGGATGAGAAGAATTAACATAGTTAAAATGATCATATTGCCTAAAGCATTACACAGATTTAATGCAATCCCCATCAAAATCTGATCAGCATTTTTTAAAGAAATGGATTTGTATGGAGCGCAAAAGACCCCAGTTGCTAAAGCCATCCTGAGAAAAAAGATTGAGCCTGGAGACATCACTTTGCCCAACTTCAGCTTATACTACAAAGTGACAGTAATCAAAATGGCATTGTATTGGCAGTAATACAGACACATGGACCACTGGAACAGAATCAAGAGTTCGGAAGTAAACCCGTATTTATATGGGCTAATAATTTTTGACAAAAATGTCAAAAACATACAGTGGAGAAAGGAAAGCCTCTATGATGAATCGTGCCAGTAATATTGAAAAGCCACCTGCAAAAGGATGAAACTAGACTGTTGTCTATCACAACACACCAAAATTAACTCAAAATGGATTAAAGACCTGAATATAAGGCCTGAAATAATAAGATACATAGAAGAAAACAGGAACTAAACTCAAGGACACTGGACTTAAAGAGGATTTCATGAATTTAACCTCAAAGGCAAGGGAAGTAAAACTAAAATAAATAAATGAATGGGACTACATCAAACTAAAAAGCTTCTGCTCAGCAAAAGAAATTATTAACAAGGTAAAGAGAGAACCATACAAATGGGAAAATATATTTGCAAGCAACAGCTCCAATAAGGGCCTAATATCCAAAATATACAAAGAACTCATATGACTCAATAACAACAAAAAGCAAATTATCCAATCAAAAAATGGGCAGAGGACCTGAACAGACACTTTGTCCCAGAGGACATACAAATGGCCAACGAATATATAAAAAGATGCTCAATATCACTAGCTATTAGAAAAATGCAAATCAAAAACATAATGAGATACCATCTCACACCTGTTAGAAAGCTATAATCAATAGGATAAGTAATAAAAAAATGCTGGAGAGGATGCAGAGAAACAAAATCCCTCATACACAGCTGGTGGGACTGAAAATTGGTACAGCCACTATGGAAAACAGTACGGAGGTTCCTCGAAAAACTAAGAATTGATCTACCATATGATCCAGCAATCCTTCTCCTGGGTATTTATCCCAAAGACTTGAAAACTCATACCCCAAGATTCTTGCACACCGATGTGTGGCCAGGACATAAAAGCAACCATAGTGTCCTATGACAGAAGATTAGCTAAGGAAGTTGTGGTACATATATACAATGGAATATTGACCATAAAAAGAGATGAAATACTGCCATTTGTGACAACATGAATGGACCTCTAGATAATCATACTAAGGAAAATAAGGCAGACAGAAAAATCACATGATATCACTTATAAGTGGGATATAAATCTAAAAGTAACAAATGAACAGAACTTACAAGCAGAGATTCATGGACATGGACAATGGATTAGTTACCATAAGAAAGGAGGAAGAAAAAAAGGGAGAGGTAGACGAGGGGAAAAAATTTAAATAATTTCTTCAATTAAAAGAATTAATTAATTAATAATTTAAAAATAATCAGCAATAAAAAGCATCTAAAAATAAATAAAAACTAAAATAAATAAATTAAATGAATGAATGAATGAATAAAAATTAGTCAATCTCATGGGCACAGATCAACATCTCACAAAAAGCTTTAGCACTGGGTAGACCCTGAGGAACTTTCTTCTCTTCCCACAATGATATCCCATTCTTACATTCTTTACTGTCGGGCCAGCCACACACTCTATATACCTTGGCTTCTTCTTCTTTAAAAGTGCTAATAATCTGCAGTATATATTCTCTTTAAGGATAAAAGCTTCTACATTCTAGGAGATTAGACCCTCTTTTGTTTTCATGTAATAGTCCTGAAGACTAAAGAAAGGAAATTCCTATATATTCTAGACCAGAGATCTTGACTATATTTTCCTTCCAGATAGTTACAGGGATCTTACACTGAGACCAAAGTGTCCTGAGTGCTATCCTGACATTTTTTTTAACAAAAATGTTGGTGGGGATAATGGGAGAGAACTAAGATGATACACATACAAATCTATTTTTACAAAGTCAATGGAGAAGCTCATTAGGTATATCTGTTTGTTTCAAGATATAGACATTTGCCAGCCAAAGGAAGCATATATTACCACAAACATCCTGTACCCTCCTTAAATCTCTATCCCACAACCAAGAACTCAGCTAAAAGGATAAAGTCCAACTAAAGAATACTTTGGAAGTGATGAGACACAAGAACATCTATACAGGTTCTGGCATGCTATTCTCAAATGCTGACTCCTTTTTTTTTAGAGCCATAACTTGTCCAACATTTTTAGAGCCATAACTTGCCTAATTATTCTCATTCTCTTTTCCAAAGTTTTTATTTTTTGAAGGGGTATAGGAAGAAATTCATTTACCTATTAACTAAGAAAACAATCACAGACAAATATTCCTTCCCAAGTGTGCATATTACAGAATTATAATCTTTTCTTCAGACTTTTACCTACCAACTCCCCAATCTCTTTTTTATCCTGTGAAAATATCTGCTTCATCACTTGCTATTCCTCATATGGTCCTTAAGCTCATGGTAAGATTTTTAAAATTATTTTCTTTTAGAGTAAAAACCACTGTATTCAAACTATATAGAAGGGCACACCAGGGTGAGAAAAGTTCCATGTAGTCACAGCTGTAAAGGCAAGGGTTGCTTTATCTTTCACAAGTTTAATGAAAGAACACTTTTACCCCTCTAATATAGGCAAAAGTAGACCTATGAAGCTTCCAAATCTGCCATCCTAGAGATTTAGCTTGAGAGCTCATTTTCCCCAAAAGGGAAAAGATATCCCAATCACCCTCTATAATTCACAATTAGCCCAATGCAAGATTTTTGTGTGTGTGAAATCAGAGTGATAAAAACAAAACCAAGATCAAGGGAGTATGGAAGGGCATTATCAGCGAATAACAACATACATGAGGACATAGGTCACATATACAGGTCTCTACCACTTTTAGGGAATGGCATGCTACAACTATTTGAAGACAGAAAGTTCTTGCTAGCACAGCTATTTCCTACACATCTGATAAGGTATTTGCTTCTTCTGCATCTCCAACTTGCATCAGCTACATTCATCCAGGGCAGCTCAAAATTCTGTGGAGTTAATTTTGGTAATGGTCATCCAGATGCTAAAACAGGAAAGAAGAGAGTGATCATCAAACTCTCAACATCATCTGGCACAGGGAGAAATGAGGTAAACTCAAGCTCAAATTTCTGAATCCCTTTTTTTAGGGCCATGATGAGTGACTACAAAGGTGTTCTTCGGTGATTGACAAGTTAGGTCATTTTGATAGACATTTGGCTGCTATATAACTTTTTGTTTAGTGTGCATGTGCTTACCCAGAATTCGGCCTGTTATAATTAGATTTATGAACTTCTAGGCAAAAACATAGCATTAAATTTTAGGCAAATTAGAGTAGTACCTTCTGTGCAGACATCTATAGCTAGATTAAGCCAGCTAAGACTATGACACTCCTGTCTTTTGTCTCTGGGTATACAAGAAGGATTCTCTAACTACCAATAGGGTGTTCTTTGGGCTGTCTCTGGGCTGGACTCCTATTTCTTTGTTTCTCTGTCACTCATGTCTGACTAGCTACCTAACAATATGACACAACTTAACAGTAAAGGGATTTTTTGCTATCAAAATATAAGTCCTTATTTAAATAGCAAGCAGAATTGCCTAATTATTTAGTATTTACTAAAATTGACAATTATTATTTATTTTTAGTAATTTGCTAATTTTTCCAGGTAACTTCTAATTTTTTATCTTCTAAAGAACATAAGATGAAGATAATATGAGGCTATATTTTACACTGTTCTCTTTCACTAAACCCCAAGCTATTTTCATAAACTTTACTTATTAATTTACTGTTAATCTTATATATGAATAAAAAAAGTCTTCATTGTTTACTTAAACTTTTCTATTAACTGATTTAGAAAGCCATCAGGAAATTTTAAGGTTTAAAAAGCAAAGTCATTGTCTTTTCTGAACATTTTAATCTATATAATATTAAAATCAACTTAAACAGAATGATATCAAATAAGTTTACCACAGATGAATGGCATAAAAAACTCAGCAATGTGCTTTTTAGAATATTAATTGCCCAGCTCTTAATCCACTTTTTAGAAACTAGCTTAAAGTACATGAGCTACTAGAAAATGATCTGGCTCATTATGCCTATGTGAGGAGTGACATATAGTGATGTTGGTTTCAAGAATTACTTTCAGGCATGCTATATAATTGTTCAATAATTGGTAGTCCTATTCCAGAGTTCACTGTTAATGTTGTTTGTCCTGAGATATAGATAACTTGAAATAATTTTTCTCTACAATTTATACTGCACTGCTTGATGATATGTATCTATAGATCAACAGAGAAGAATAAACAGCTGTCCCGTTACCAAACATATGTCAAAATACAAAAGTACCATTTAACTCTTAAATGTGTGTTTTTGATCAGAATCTATTTTCAGAATTTTTTTCCCAATGCAGAAATGTTACGAGGGAAGGAGATATTGTCACATATTTAGAAAATTGTGACTAGTAGTCCAAATCAAGATATATACTAGTAGACTACAGCAAGAGTGCTAAAAGTCAGTATCTCTGTACATTTTTTAAAGAACAGCTCTCTCAATCTATGTGTGAATCTATACTGGTTATATCATTAATGTTACAAATTTTAATCAATAGTGTTATAATGACATTTAACCTTCTCCCAGTTTTCTAATCTTCTTAACCTCCACTTAAATTAGCTAATTTTCTTTTAGAGGTGGAATCTCTGAATTTCAACCACAGAAGGCTATCGAGCACAATAAAAAGATAATAATAATTTTGAAATTAGATCTTAGGTCTTACTGAGTTTCAATTTTCTCACTCATAAAAAAATGAGAATAATGACAGCAATCTCTATTTGCATACTAGGATTGAATAAAAGAACACATGTGAAGTGATCCCCTCTACTACCTGATACAGAGAGGAGGCTAATGTTGGTAGCTAATATTTTTATCATTAAATTATAATCATTATCACCTGTGGTGGGAATACATCAAATTTACTTCTTTGATAAGTCTCTGAATGTCATAAATATTTTGACTATTTTTAGAAAGTTTAGTAGGAAGTTAAATTTTTAACTGATTTGCTATTAATAATTGATGGACTCTAGGCAATGATGGGCTGGTAAACTGGTTCTCTGAAAAAGGAAAGTGACTTTATTTGTAGTTTTTACAGATTTCTGTGTTCTAAACACCCCTACCATGGCCAGTTTTATCTCACTGAATATGAAATTTGGAGGACATGTGTAGTTAAGTCTCATTGACTGAAGCACCCTGGCCCTAGCACACTCTTGTTCTAGGGCAGTTTAATGTTAGACAACTATTGGGATACCTAATTCAATTAATAAAAAAGTCAGCAAATGACCAACTCATCAAATAACAGATATGTCAAATAACCAATTTACAAGATGACAAATTTTTAAAAGCTGATTTTCCAGAAGCTAAGTTGAAAAAAGTGCCATATGATCAATTCCCATGTGATCTTACTTACAAAACATATCTTAAAGAGAAACTAGGACATTGTGTTTCAAAGGCAGGAAAATTCAAGGGCAGAAAAAGAAAAAAAAGCTTAAAAATATAATAAAAGATAGGCACTTGCACATGTGGAAAAATTTATCTGAATATAAAATGTCTTGGCTGGAATATGCTACATTCGTGATACTGATATTAAACCCAACTAGACTAAAATCTATGTAGCTAAAATGCTGTGAGGCAATATATATAATTAAACTTTGAAAAAAAATTTAATCAGTTTGGTAATCTATTCATTTGCTATTTGCTGTTTTAATCAAGTCAAATCGATTTTTCAGTGAATTTGCTTTACTTGGATTTATTTTTATTATTTTTACCTGAATATCTTGAAACACAGAAACTATTAGTAATAGCACATTTAGTCACTGAGGACTTAGTATAAACTTTCAGCTATTTTAAAGGCCTATTGTTAAATCATTTGGATGTCTAATTATTTTAAATGCAACTTTTCACATTAGAGATAGGAGAGATAGAAAAATACAGAACCTAAATTCTCTGGTTCTTCAGTTGCACTTAGAATCATCTAGTCATGATTTAACTTGTATAACTCACCATGAACAAAATTATACTCAGTTTGTCTTTGTCATGTCTCTTTCCTTTAGCTCCCTTTTCAGTGGCCATCTGTACCTTTTCTATAATGAAGGTATATGCATTTGTCTACTTGCAAGCTTACACACATCCCTCCACTCAATGCCCATACATTCCACTTTTTCCTCAACCTAATTAGTCTTGGAAAATGAAACTTTAGGATGTATCTTAGAAGTATACATACTGAGATCTAAAAGAAAGTGTGCATATTATTTAAATTTATGTTGGACTTTATTAGTGGCAAAATTAAATTCCAGAGAAATTAAATAATTTATTAAAATTCACAAGGAAGTAAGTTTATTCATTTAAATTTTACTTGGGATAAAATATTTGTGGTTCTAACTTTTTGTAGTTCCTCTCATCAAAATATGAACTCTGTTTTTTTATCCACTTGAATCTGGCCTAGTCTTATGACTGCCTTTGTCCAAAGAATATGGCAGATATTTGTTGTGTAAGTTCCAGAGACTAGGCCTTACAGGTCTTTCAGATTCTGCCTTTTCCTTTGTACAATGTTGTCCTAAGCCCACCAAGTAAGAGAGGCTGTTTAGCCTACTGAAGGATGAGAGGCCATATGAAGGAGAACCAGGGCCAACACCAAATACCCAACATATAAATGAAACCATCTTAGGCATTCCAGACCAGCCTACCATCAAAATGAATGAAGCAGCATGGAATGAGCCTAGGTGAAGGAGTAATGTAACTATCAACTAACTTACAGAATTATGAAAATTAATAAATTATTATTCTTTTAAGTCACTAAATTTTGAGGTGCTGTGTTACATAGCAGTTAAATGATTTTCCAAAATAAAGGGCATCTCAGACATCCTACAAAAATATATACATTACAAGTTTTAAAAAACAAAAAAATAATTTAGAAAAACAAGGTAAAGAAAAAATAAAGGTAGTAAAAATATGAGTATAGGTAGAGAAAAATATAGATTCATATCTGGGCAAATGGTTTATAGTCTCCTAAATAGAAGCATATGAAATATTTAAGAGAAGTCAGAGAGACTTGAGAGATGTCATTTCATGAACAGGAGACACTATCACCTCATGAGTGTTGGAAAACAATTCTTCACGAGGCTCTGATGTGTCTGCATATTTTGTAAGGAGGGGCATTGATTGCCTTCCTTCTGGACTATCTTTTTGAGAATGTTTACATATGGAAGTGCTTTGGAAGATAGAGACAATATCATTTTAGAGGAGCAAAGGAAGGCATGCTTACTATGAATATAAAATATTCAGTTTCCTTAAACTCAGGTTTCTCTTCCTGTAACACAATGCACAGAGTGCAGGAAGTGCAGGAATCATCCACTCCTCTTTACAGAGCCCTGAAGGAACTGAGGCAAGGGGAATCAGTGCCAAACATGTTGATGCTTATGTGATTGCTGTTCTGTGAGTAATAAAGTCATTTGTCTCTGACTCAGGAGTCTCTTGTCATCTTAAGCATTCATAAAACTTTAGCAGGCCAGCCTGTTAGATTGAAATAAAAAAATAAAAAAAATAAAAACCCTCAATCCTTTCATAGTTTTATCAATGAAACCTTCAAAAACATATTTACAACAAACACCAAAGTTGTTTGTTTGTCTTAAGTGTCTGTGTCATTCATTATTAAGACAAGACAGAGAAAAGAACTCAAAGCACTGAACCCCAAAGTCACTATTTCTTTTTTATTATACATAGTATGAAATGTTATGATAAATCCTCAGAAAGTATTAATAAATGATAATAGTTTAATTTATTATTTCTTTTATGCTTTATAATGTTAAATAAGAGAAAATGTCTTAACCCAAATAATAAAACACCCGTGGGTAACGGTAGGATTAATTGAATAAGAAAAATATTTTGTAATAAAAATTTCTAATTTACCCCAATTCATATGATTAAACCAGCTGTTTATTTCAGCTGCAATCTCATATAAAGTTAAGAGCAAGACTTTTAAATTAGGGAGACCTAGGTCCAATTGTAACTGTAGAGCTTCTAACTGAGAAGTGATACCATTTTATTAGTTTCAGTTTCCTCACCTATAAAAAGGTATTAAATTGTTAAATATAATGGCATGTTGGGAGCCATTCTTACTGAATGCCCTACAGCTGAATGCCCAACAGATATGATTAAAGTTGCCTGCAAGCTAGAAGTTTGCAGAGCAGGTAGGCTCTGTACTGAAGGAGGAATTTTGGCTTAATGGATAATCTGTTGCAGATGGAAGAAGTATGGATTAATGAAAAATAGGTGAGAGAACTTATGTAAATGTCAGCAATTGTTTATATATGTGTGGGTTTTGGTTTTTATGTATTGTTAAGGGTATAAATATTCTGTGCTAAATAAGCTCAGCACTACAATATTCACTGTGAGCCCTCCCAACTCTTATCTTTTGTCTCTCTCTCTCTCTCTTTTTCTCTCTCTTTTTTTTCTCGATCCTCACTCCCCCTCTCCGGAACTGTTTGATCTTAGCTGGCAGGCTCCGGCAATGACACAAATCTCACTGCATTATTTTGAGGATTAGAAAAGTTTATAATTTATTTCTATACATTCAAATAACTCAAAAAATAATAGCTTCCATTATTATTTTACAAATAGATATTACTGTTCTTTTTTCTAAAAATTTATAGAGGCCTATGGTTTCTGGTTCATCTCAACTGTTATCAAAAGGGAGCACACAGTACATGACTGTGGAGTCACAGAGTAACTTTATAATTAAAAAAAAGCTCCAAGAGGATATGAATCATGCTCTACATCTAGGCTTTAAGACAATGCCTAGCACACAGAAGATAATCAGTAAATATTTACTAAATAAATTAATTAGTAGATAAATGGGCCCGAATACTTTTGTTATTAAGTCCAGAAGTCCTGAGAGCAAAAACAGGAGATGGAATTCAAATATATCTATGATGAATATCACTGAATCTGTGCCCCTTATGTCTGCCATGACATAAGGATGTAATGGCGTACAAGAAAGCTTCAGTTACCTCTAAGCCACAAGTACCTGAAGAAAAATGGTGCAGACCCGGACTGCAGTGGGGAATACTTCAGCACAATCAGAAAAAGAACCTTTCTGTAATTTATAATTGCCAAAGGCCTGGCTTACTCATCTGTAGTAATGGGCTGCAGGCCACAGAGGAAGTAGACTTCAGATGTCTCTTAGGTATACCTGAAAACAGTATATCAGGAAGTAATAACTTAGAAATTAAAACTTTTTATTTTTTTACAAATGAGATAAAAAGCACTTTTTGTTTTAAAGCTTATTTGTGAGGGGGGGGGAGGACAAAAAGAAACAAAACAGCTCACAAATTAAGAAAAAAAATTAAGAAGAAAATAAATTACAAACTTTGCCATCCTGAGATTAAGGTTCATGAAAATTATTGAATTGTAAATCTCAGAATAATTTATAACATAAATAGGTTATAGGGATGTAATGTACAGCATAGGGAATATAGTCAATATTGCAGTAACTGTGTATGGTGATGGATGGTTACTAGATTTCTCATGGTGATGACTTCGTAAGGCATATAAATGTCAAATCACTATGTTGTACACCTGAAACTAATGTAATGTTGTATGTCAACTATACTTTAATTAAAAAGAGCTTTACATTCCAGAAAAAAAAAATAAAGCTAAAAATGCTTATCTACTTCAAATCCTTTTTTTACATATGAAAAAACAGAGGCTTAGAGAAGCTGTTACTTTCACAAAGTCACATTCCACTTCACTGGTCCATGTATTGGTGACTGAAAAAAAGAACTAAAAGAGATTCTACCTACCAGAAATGCATCACTAGCTACTGCTTGTCTCTCCTTCCTGTCTGCTAATTAGTTAGCATTGATCCAAAACTGTTTAGGCCAAAAACATTTTCCAAAGCTGACAGTTCCACTGATTTTGACTTTTAAATATCAAAGTTAAAAATAACCTTTATAGAAACATCACACGGGAGGGAGCAACAAAACTCTCCACATTTGGCACCTTTCAGGGAAATAAGCTTCTCTTCTTTGAAGAATTCCAGCTCTTTGCTGTAACAGACATGGCATGCCAGATTAAATGTATCATAATGAATAGCAATAAATAAATAAATAAATAGATAAATAAATAAATAAACCTAAACCTGGAAATATGTTTCCCCTTATAAAATATAAAAAATTAGAATTGAGAAGTCCTTTAGTGTATTTAATTTGGATTCAGTCATCAGATTTGGAATGCACACGATTTGAAATCTTACTGCCTTAGCTCTCAGATGATTCATAGGGATTTCTTAACTAGGATTCTGGCAAATACTCCAGACCATTGCTACTGGCATGCATGTCTAACAGATGTTAAAAATGAAAGGCTGACAATTTTTACAGTATAATTAAATCTCTCCTTATTTCTCAAGTGCTATTTAATTTAATTTTAATCAAAAGTAATAATCATCCATAATTGCTGCATAGTGGCATTTACGTTCTATGTAAGGCATTACCTATTGTGCTTTAGGAAGAAGACTTGCAATAAGAAAGTCACTTGCTAAAGTAGTTTTAATACTTCCAAAATATTTAGAAGGAATGAACATTCTTGAGGAAGATAAATATTCAGATTGTCCCATAAAATGTTAAAAAGGTCATGGGACCAATCCTCCAATATGATATTATTTCCAGTGTCCTGACTTTATAACTAAAATAGGAGAATATTATATATTTTTCTTAGAAAGATTAGGTTATGAATGCACATACTAGAAAGTGACAATTTTTATCCGCTAAGGCTGATAAAAGTAACTGAATGGATGATCCAAGACATTGACTTCTGTCTTCATCTGTTAAGGTGGTTATAACAAAATACAACAGACTGAGTGGTTTATAAAAAACATAAATTTATTTCTCACAGTTTTGGAGTTTGTAAGTACAAAATTAGGGTGCAGGTTCTGTGTCTGGTGATGTTCTATTTCCTGGCTCATAAATGGTCATCTTCTTACTGTGTTCTCACATGACAGAAAACAGAAGGAGTTCTCTCAAGTCTCTTATAAGAACACTAATCTCACTTGTAATACCATTACCTACAGAATAAGTTTTCAAGATATGAATTTTGGGGGAATAAATATTTAAGTTTAACTTGCAAATATTTATTTCATCAACTTGGTTATAAGCATGGCTTAAATAGACGTAATGTTTAGGATAAAATGGAATCATATATTCCAAGCTAGAAGTAACATAGGAGATAAGCTGGTCTGATTTTCAAATTTCACAAATGAGGAAGATAGAATTTAAATGATGGCTGTGATTTACCCAAGTATCCATGACTAATGAGTTGAAGAACCAGAATCAGAATCCTGGTGTCATAATCCAAATCCAATAGCTTTTACATCTAACTACATTGTCTTCTTCTTAATGATGTTTTAATGAAACAATAAAAGAAAACAAAAAACAGTCTTATGAATACTTTAAAATAATAATTCTTACTTTCTATGTAAAACTTGCTTAATTATTACTTCATTTTAAGTAGAGATATTGTCCATCTCTCTCTAAACTTGTTGTGTATCTGGCTCACAGCATTTTAAAGTTAGCACAAAGACAAGCATACTGGTCATTCTTTGAAATGAATCAATGCACATTAAATTAAATTAGGCCTACTTCTGTGGTGTAATTTTTTTTTGACATACTCACATGAAAGCTGTTGCACTTGAGATTGTTGTTACATATTGTTTGACTATAACTATGTTTTATATAGTAAGTTGTTGTAGTCTTGTTAACTTTATGTTGGTTGACTAAAATGGAATACCATTTAGGACAAATGCTGACAGTACTAGAAAATGTCACATGACTTACTTTAGAGGACATAAAACTCTCTTGTAATCATGCCCCAAATGGTGATTGGACAAGAAGTATCAAAGGTTTGAATCTAATGTTTAGAGATGTGGAATTTAGAACCCCTTGGTAAAAACTAAATTCCTATTACATGCCTGTGAATACTAGAGTAGTGAGCCTAAACACAGAATGTTTGGCACTTGGAGAGAGGCACAATGCTAGTATCTAAAAACTGCAAAAGGCAACATTCTTGGTCAAAGGTAATATATAGAACAGATTCATTTCAAATAGATATGTTCTATATCCGAGTTTCTACCTAAGAACAGATCAGAGTGCTTAGCTATGGAAGAAACATTGAGAAGTAGATATGTAGGAAAATTTGGTATAGCGTTATTATTTGAGTAGGCAAAAACTATGAGAACTAGTTACTAGAGGGCTAGGTAAAACTGGGTAAAACTTGAAACAATTCAACAGAGAAAAGCTAGAACTATTTTTTAGACCAAAATATATTGTTTTTGAATTTGGCCTTGATGCGAGAATGTCAACCCTTTGAAGAAGAGCATTTAGTAACTTTTTGTGATTTATTATTGGGAATTATAATAATAAAATAAGAACTATTTTCATTAATACTATAAAAACATAATATGAGAACAAATTATGATATTAGACAGGAAAAAATACATTAATTAGTATCATTTTATAAGAAAATAAAATTTTAGGAAAATAGTTAATATTGAGTATTCAACAGCATAGTTATTTGGAAAGGTAATTTGTTATTAAGGAGAATTAAAGATATCAAGTTTAATTAGAAGAATTAAATAGAGTTGCTTTAGTAAATTTAGTAGAAAACATACCAGTCCACTGAAAGTAAAAAATAAGAAATAAAAACTAAAAAAAAAATTAAATCTTACATACACACACAGAGGATGCAAGAATGTCTACTTCCTTATCACTCCCAATTGAGATTACCAAAGTACACAGTAGCTGTTGAACCAAATAGAGTTATTATTTCAGCTATAATTGTACTATATCACTATATTCCTAATTGTACAATCAACTGATAACTCAGATTATGGTAATAACATTATACAGATAAAATTCTGTATCAATAGATACAGAAGAGAAGAAAAAAAAAGCAGACATGCAAATGCTTCAGCTAGCTTTTTCTTGGTGGATTTGGGAAGGAATTTTAAAAGGGTAAGACCACAAAAAAAATAAATAAATAATGAATAACGGGAATTTTATGTAAAAAAAAAATATTTAGTTAATTCTGTTTATTGAGGCAATACCAAATTTTTTTTCTTTTATTTCACTAATTCATTTTTCAAACTTACATAATTAATAATTTATGTACTTACATAACCATATAGACTCATCCATATTCCTCTTTTGTAGTATCATTCAGAAAAAAACTCCAAAACTGCAAAGTAGTGGAAGCTCTTTTTCTGAGTGACATGTACAGCTGTCTTGAGATTTTTAATTTCAAGCCATTAAAAAGCCCATGATTACTCTTCTTGTCCTTATTTTTACGATGGAAGGTTTGCACCCACTTAGAAATACGAGAGTAGAATAAAGAGTAAATGCGAAAATTTTAATAGACTGAGACAATGATTATATTGTGAAAGACTTAAAATCAATAAAATAAAGATATCTGAATTGATAGTGAGATTTGCTAGATATGAAAAATTTTAAATAATAAAAAATTGTTGATGTCATAACAAAAATATGAGAAAACTATTTAGAATTTTTTCACATTCACTATATTAGTTTCATTTTGCTATATTGCAAATTATCTGGAAATTTATTGACATAGAACAACAAATATTTATTATCTTATAGTTCTACAGATCAGGAATCTGAGCATGGTTCAGCTGTGTGCTTTTGGCTCAAGGTTTTTCATGAGATCACAATCTGGGGTTTTTGAAAACACAACTGGATTTGTGGGAAGAATAGCTTATAAGCATACTCACGTGATTGTTAATTGACCTCAGTTTTTCACTGCATGGTCTCTTCACAAAGCTGCCTCACAATATGGCAGTGGCTTTTTTTATGAGAACCATGAGGGGGAAAGAATTGAACATAGAAACCATAGTCTTTTGCAACTTAATCTTGGAAGTGTCTATTATATTCTACTCTTCCCAAGAAATGAGCCATTATTTAATTCTCACTACAACCTTCTATAGTAAATATATCATTGTAATAGTAAATATATCATTGATATAGTAAATATATCAGAGCTCAAATAGTTGAGGTAAGTTTACCAAGGTTGCACAAGTGGTGAGTAGCAAAACCAGGATTCAAATCTAGTCAGAGGCTGCAAAGCCTGTGGCTTATATACATTTAACACAGCTTTTCCACATAGTGCTCAAAATGTAATACAGATAATGGCTGTTTTTGATGGTGTGAAAGAACAGTTATTTGTTTAAATCTCAGTTAAAATGTTCTAACATGAAAACACTTCCAAATTTCAGGAAAGAATAAGGAAAGTCATTTGCAGTTTAGTTTTATTTTGTGAAATGTTAAGTGTTCAAATTCATAGAATGACCAAATGAAAGCATAGAAAACCTGAGATCAGCTTAGCAGGCAATGGTTAGATAATGCACTTTAGCAAGAGATATGGGAAGGAGCAATTGGGGCTTAGTTTTGCATATATGTTGATAAATGTTTAGCTCTTCGAGATCTGATGAATATATTTCTCTATATATGTTATTATTTTATATGTTACTATTTTTTCCCATTTTCACAATGCTATAGATCATAATCTGTGGTCTGGACCTCAACACAACCATAAAAGCTAATTTTCAATTCCCATGCTTACCTCTAACTATACTTGCTTGAGTTCATATTTAAAGAAAAAAGAAAAACAAAGATTCTTTTAACTGTTTTGGCCACTTCCAAAAATGATTGATTATCCATTCTTTATGTCATCAAAGCAATATTTTAATAAGTACATATTTAAACAATCAAGACAAAGGAGAGTGAATTATTAGAAATGTTAGACTCAGTTCTGACAGAACTATTTTTTCAACTCTCTCAATAAAAAATGTGTTAAAAAATGAAATATGCTTTCCAAGCACATATTTTCAAGATCAGAAATCATTCTGTGTAACAAATTTTGGTTCTTGAAGTTTAGTGTTACTTTTCAGGAATAAAATGTGTTTTGGTGAGTGTAGCAGAGATTGAACAACACAGTGTACATATTTACTGGGTTATCTATTTCAGGAGAAAATATTTAAAATAAACTACTCTTATTTACTCTACTTCCTAAAGCAAACTATATTCAATTAAAATAGCACCCAGTTGATAGTTACTAGAGCTTTGTATTATCCTAACTCTGCAATCAGTTAGTTGGACCTCAGTTAAGTCCATAATATCTATTTCCTAGTGTGTAAGAAAGAAGCATCAAAATAGATGTGACTTAAAGGTTTTCTCAAGTTTAATATTTTATTACTTAGAATTTCCCACATAACTGACACTTTCATTTCACTCAAATAAACTTTTTTCATTTCCAAATTTTTCAGTTGGATTTTCCCATTATCATTTTGAGAGATCTTTTAGGCATTTTTATGAGGCTCATCTGAGCACAACTTTTAAATTTTTTCTCCAAGACTCAAATGCAAATGACCTTCACATGATCACTTCTGCCAATACCATCAAACTTCCAATGGTCATAAAAAAAATGCCCATTATTTTATCATTACTGAACCAGAATTTTATCACATAATTAATTTAAATGTTTAAGAGAGTTGAATAATTTTCAGTGTTAATATATTATATTTCAAACATGATTCTAATATTTCTTCAGCATATATAATTAATCATTACTTTATAAAAGAGTTAAAAGAGACCTAATATTTGGAAAATAATATAGTAAAAAAAGATGCTTAGAATAATTTTGTTTAGTTTAATATCTTGCAGCAATAGATTTAAATAAAATCTATTTTTCTAATTAGTAAAATCAATTTTATGCTTTTTTAAAAGTTCAATCATTAGAGTCATATGTTTTATATGTAAGAAGAATGCAAGTTTTATTGTGTTCTAAAGTTAAATATATAATATGACATTTATTAATATTTTGATAACTGTGGCAGCCATTAATGATTTTCAGTCATGTTTTCTGCTATTTACCATCTAAGCTTATGATAAAATTGTACTTTCTGACCGTGTGAGTTCATGCCAATGACACAGTTCATGAGTATTACTTTCTGGGTACACATTTAATTGTTTACTGTAAAATGATTTAGCACTTTCCTTTACTCCTCTGCCATGATGTCCTAGTTTGGATTCCTCTATAATCCTAAATTCTAGAGTGAAGATAATAATGAAATACAGCAGAGTTCTAGCCAATCCATAAGAGAGAAGTAAAGTGACCATAAAATAAACATTTATTGTTTTCATTTGTTTAGTTCTTATTTGTCATCTCCATGTAACCTAACCTATTCTGACTGATATTATATTAATATCTTTTATATTTATAAACTTATGCTCAGAATATTACTAATCCCATCTTCCACCCTTAAACACCACCAGCACTGAGAAACAAAAGCCACCTGAAAAAATTAGGGTGTCACAAGATATTGTCAGTAGAATCTTAATATTAAATCTTGACAAATTATTTTCAAAATTTGTTCAGCTGAATTTTTTCCAGTAAAAATCTCAATATATTGTGAAATTAGAACTATTCGCTTTTATTTTCTTTACATCTCTAACTTTCTGTAAAGGCAATAATCAAAATGGCTCAAATTTATTGAGTATTTACTATGTGTCAGACAATACTAAACCCCTTAAATCCATTAACTAAGTTAATTCTAAAAACCGCCCTATCAGATATGTATAATTATAGTCCTTGTTTATAGTTGAAAAAATTGAGATTAACAGATATTAAATGAAATTCCCAAGGCTACTTAAATAATAAAGTACACAGCTAATATACAAATGTAGATAGCTTAACTCTAGGTTTACAATCCTAATCATTAATCAAGATTGTACCACAATCTGTTCTATTTAAAATATGAAAGGATTAGTTGCTATTACTAATTTAACTTCTGAGGGAGAAATGTATATGTACACACACACATATATATGTCAAAATAATTCCCGCAAATCTGAATATTTCAGTATTTATAAGGCTACTTAAGTTTCTGAGGAATATACTGATAAAATAATTAAAGATAGAAATAGACTATTTCAAATAATTGCTCCTTTGCACTAAATCAAGGGTTAAAAATCAAATACGGTTATTTTTATATCTAAGTTTAATTGACTAAGAATTACAGAATGACACCTAGTCACTGAATAAAACAGCTATAAAACTAGGATCTGATACCAAAACAACTACCTGAAACAACTATAAAATCTGGATTTGATATCGAAACTACCTGGAAAAAAAAAAAAGCACAGGAAGATTGAGAATTTGGGAATGTGCACACTATTTAAATATGGCACACAGAGAACAACACAAATAATTTTCTATTTCTACAGTCTACAGCTTTCAACTAGTGCTAAGTGACTCTAGTGGATATATATGAAAAAACCCTTTGCATTCTGACTAAGGAGCCAAAACAATGAAGTCGGAGAATTACAAACACTGAAAAGAATAGAGAATCCTGGAGAGGAATGAGCCAGAGAGGAATCCACAAATTCTTCCCAGCCACATCATGTTTCATTTGATAACTAAATTAATGTAAAAAAAAAGAAAAAAAGAAAACCATGTAAACACAAACAAAACATCAATTAACTTCAAGTGGGGAGAACCAGCTATACAAAAGTATGTGTATTTGGCCTGGACAGAGCCAGTCAGAGTTATTGATTGAAAAGCCATCCTTTTCTAATTTCTTTTTCAAATCTGAAGTCTAAAGACTGACAAAACAACAACAGCAACAACAACAAAAGAACTTCATCTTAGATATTGTTTCCTTTACATTTGGTTTCTTCCAAGAGAATGGATTTCTGTTTTATACAAGCTTATCAAAAAATGTAGAGCTCATCAGGAGGATTACACTCATTAAAGTTTAACATTATTGTGGAGACAAGAAAATGGTAACACATAGCTTACTGTTCTGATGTGTACCAACAGTAATGATGAACTAGGTAAAAACAAAACAAAACAACACAAAACACAAACAAAAAAACACCATGTCAGTTCTACTTCTAAAACTTAAAAAAAGGCTGAATGAAAAGATACGTCTTCACTTTGGGCCTCACTCAGTTTTCTTAGCTAAAATAAAGTTATTTGGATTTGATAATTTCTAAGACCTCTTTTTAACTTAAATATTTTATCATTCTAAGCTTTTTAAACTTGATAGAAATAAGACATTCATTCTGAGCCTAAGCATGTTGATTGCAAAATTTTATTGAATCTCCATAAGATTGCCTATGTCAGGGTTTCCCAAAGTTTATATTTCATAAAAGAGTCAAATTTAAAAATTACTTTTGTTTTACTTAATTAATTAAGCCATTTTTTAATTTTTTCCAGTTAGAGGATTTGTGAAAAATGAAGAATGAAAATAAATTAAAACTATTATATATCTTTTATCATCCTTGTAAAAAAAAGAGAAAATTTTAACATTGAAAAAATAAAAACAAAATATCAGAATAAAACATATAGCTTGAAAATTAAATTTATGGAAAACTTACATTGACCTTCCTTGTCTCATTATGATACTAAGAGAAATTTTTTCTAAAAACTGCTTTTTGGTGTGTTTGGAATCTTTTGTCAATTCTGTTGTGTTTCTCCTCCTCTGCTTAATCTTGGGGAAAAGCTATTATGTTCATAAATCACAAAGCCTGATTCATTATCACCAAACTTAAATTATTTTTGTCCCTCTTTTAATAGTCATCTAGTCATTATGAAAAATATTGTTGGGCTCTGATAAAAACTGAGGCTAGCTTCTAGAATATCAAATGTAAGCAAGAATTTACAACAACTAGAACTCTCAGACCTTGTTGGTGGAAATGTAAAATGGTATAATTTTTTGAAAAAAAGTTTATGGTATCTTATAAACATAGACCTACCATATGACTGAACACTGTAATTTCTAGGTATTTTTTTACCCAAGTGAAATAATATCATATGAACAAAGACTTGTACTCAAATAGCCATAACAATTTAATTTATGATAATCATAAATTGGACAAAAATAAATAAATTTACCATCAACTGGTAAATAAATCACCAAATTGTGGCATATCTAACAATGGTGAGGGACTCAGCAGTAAAAATAAACAAATGCATAAGCATCTTAAACAAATCTCAAAAAAATTGCAAAGCAAAAGAAGTCAGATATAGAATACTCTATCTTGTATAATTGCTTTTATATACAGTTATGAGGAAACAAAAGTAATTTATAGTGAAAGAAATCAGTGGTTGCTTGGAGTAGAGGGCAGTGGTGGTTGATTTTCTAAGCAATGGTTACATGAATATATTGGTCTGTCATTTAAAAGTGTACATTTAAAAAGTGTGCATTTTATTATATGTAAGTTATACTTTAGTAACATTAGTTTATAAAGAAAAAGAAAAATATATATTCAAAATTTAGAATTTTCCAGAGCTTGATATATCAGTTTTTACTTGTAAATATAATAATTAAAATATAAATTTATATTATACTTTAAAGAAGTGGTTCCCAATCCCCAGGCTACAGTCTGATACCGGTTCACTACACGTTAAGAACCAGGCCGCACAGCAGTAGGTGAGTGGTGGTTGAGAAAGCAAAGCTTCATTCGTATTTGCAGCCTCCCCAGTGCTAGAATCAATCACCACCTCAACTCCACCTGAGATCATCAGATTCTCATAGGAGCACGGATCCTATTGTGAACTGTACATGTGATGTATCTAGATGGGGTACTCCTTATGAGAATCTAGTGCCTGATAATCTCAGGTGGAGCTGAGGCAGTGATGCTAGTGCTGGGGAGTGGCTGCAAATACAGATTAACATTAATAGAGAAGTTTGACTGCACAGAGATCATAATTCAATCGCTTGCAGACTCATATCGAAACCCTATCAGTGAGTGGCACATGGTAATTAAGCAACATCTGGTGGCAGCTGTTAAGTCAGAATCCAACGCTTATTTTAGTCTGTGTGTGGACCATCCATTATTTTATCTACTGCTTGCATCTATGCCTCTTTCCTGTTCTGAGCACTTGTTTCAGTCACAGTTTTGTAAGCCCATAAGATAAGTCTAGCCAAAATGAATAAAAAACAAACGTCATTGGAGAGCCTCTTTGAAAAGGGGGAAAGACCAAATGATGAGACAGCAGAAGATTCTAAGGCCGCCAATAAAAAGAAAGCCATATTTAAAAGAAAATACCAGGAGTCCTATTAAATTACGGGTTCATTGCCACAGGTGATTCACATTCTCTAAGCCCGCTTTGTATAATATGTGGTGACCAGCTATCCAATGAAAGCCATGAAAACTTCAAAACTGTTTCGCCACATGGAGACAAAAAATCTTGCATTAAAAGACAAGCTTTTGGAGTTTTTCAAAAGAAAAAAATGTGAACGTGAAGAACAAAAGCAATTATTGAAGGCCAGAACTTCATCAAATGTGTCTGCACTGAGAGCATCATTCTTAGTGACTAACTGCATTGCTAAAACTAAGAATCCCTTTACTATAGGTGAAGAGTTGATCCGGCCTGTTGCATTTGTCATGAACTTTTAGGAGACGCTGTAGTTCAAAGGTAGCACATGTTCCTTTTTCAACTATCACCATAAGTAGATGAATTGATGAAATAGCAGAGGATATTGAGACACTCTTTCTAGAGAGGATTAATGAGACACCGTGAAATGCAACCAGGTTGACGAGTCCATTGATGTTGACAACAAGGCAGCAATGCTTGTTTTTGTGTGATATATTCTTCAGGAGTATGTGCATGAGATTATATTATATGCACTTTTGTTGTCAATCAATACCACAGCTGCAGAACTATTCAAGTCTTTAAAATGTTACATATTGGGAAAACTGAATTGGTCATTTTGCATTAGCATATGCACAGATGGAGTGGCTTCCATGACTGGACGGCTTTCTGTTTCACTACTTGGGTCAAAGAGGTCGCTTCTGAATGTAAGTCTATGTACGTACTGTGTCATTCATAAAGAAATGCTGGCAAGCTGGAAAATGTCACCTGAACTTAACAGCATTTCTCAGGATGTGATTAAAATTATAAACCACATTAAAGTACATGCCCTAACTCACATCTGTTTGTGCAGCTCTGTGAGGAGATGGATGCAGAGCACACACGTCTTCCCTTATACACAGAAGTGAGATGGCTTTCTAAAAATAGATCACTGGACAGAGTTTTTGAGTCATGAGAGCCACTCCAGAGATTTCTTTTAGAAAAATACTCACCACTGGCAGAACATTTCAGTGACACAGAACGGGTCACAAAACTTGCTTACTTGTGTGACGTAGTCAACCTGTTTAACCAACTCAACCTGTCACTTCAGGGAAGAATGACAACTTTGTTTAAGTCGGCAGATAAAGTGGCTGCATTTAAAACTAAACTGGAGTTATGGGGATAGTGAGTGAAATATATTTCAAATATTAGCAGAGATTTTGAAAGCGACAGAGCCAGAGCCTTCTTTCTTTCAGCTGGTGCATGATCACCTATCTCAGCTTTCAAAAGAGTTTGAGCATTACTTCCCAACCACAAAAGATCCCAGAAACACAACCCATTTGTGAATAAGCCAGATTAGTCAACTTTGTTCATGCTAGAAGAAAATTAACTGTTTGGGATTACAAATGACAGTGGCCTTAAAAGTATGTATGAAACAACTTCAAATTTTCATACATTCTGGGTTAAAATCTTCAGATTGCCACAAAATCAGTGAAAAACTTGCTTCCATTTCCAACATCTTATATTTGTGAAGCAGAGTTTTCTGCCATGACGGCAACCAAAAGAAGCTGATGGAGTAGACTGGACACAGCAACACATTTCAGGTGTTACTGTCTCCCATTATCCTGGTTGGAACCATCTAGTTGAAGAAAAACAAGTTCAGGGCTCCCACTTATTCTGCATTATAGTGAGTTGTATAATTATTTAATTATATATTAAATGTAATAGTAATAGAAATAAAGTATACAATAAATATAATGCACTTGAATCATCCTGAAACTATCCACCACCATCCTCACCCCATCTGTGAAAAAATTGTCTTCCACAAAACTCATCCCTAGTGCCAAAAAGATTGAAGACCACTGCTTTGAAGAATTAGTGGAAAATGAAAGATGGTGCAAAGTGTACACTTAATAAAATTTATTTAATTTTTGTAGTCATTTTAAGATTACTTGCTTTTAGATAGAAGCAAGATAAGGAACATGATACGCATGTTTCATTTCAGTTTTTTTTTTTTTAATGCGTTAGCCAAAGGTAAAATTTGTAAGTGTGCTTTTTTAGGCTACTTTTATTATCTTTAATTTTATTGTTTCTATATATGTTTATTTAATTTACTAATGTGTAGACACATGTTATTGAAACATTCTGCCAGCTCCCTTAGGGGATAAATAGAGTGTCATTATGTATCTGACAATACCTGGCAGATTGCCTTACATTATTGAATCTATTGAATTGTATTAAGTTTAATTAAAATGAGCTTAATCAGAAGCAGTAACACACAATATAAAAAGAACTGAATTAGCATTAAAGAAACTTGTATTCTATCCTTGGTTCTGCTTGTAGATAAACTTGGATGAGTTACTTCATTTTTTTTTAACTTAATTTTTTTCATTCACTGAACAATCATGTTGAGTTATACTTTGTGTCTGAACTCTGATTTATATGTTAGGAATAGTTGCATGAAAGGTTTGGTCCCTAACATGATACAGATGACAAGCAAGTAGAGAAGACAATTACACTAATTATTACACAACAATGTGGCAAGTATCATGATGAGAATATGAAGAAAGGTGGGCATGGGATGCTAGATGCTATCCTAATATAAGCCTAGAGAGTCCACAGAATTGAGAGGGTGACTGAGAGGCACTCCAGATTTTTATTACTAAAAACCCTTGTATAGGTTGAAGCCAGAAACTTCTTTATGTGTAAGAGAAATTGCAGCTTAGAATGGGAAAGGGCCAGGTACATAGAGGTTTTAGATGTTGGAAAAGAGCAATTCTTATTATCCTGGAAGAACCATGGTTTTTCTTATCACTCCTGTGAGGTAGAAATGCAGCAGTGATAGCCAATGACAACCAGAATTAGATGGATAAATTTAGAGCTGTGCTAGAGCTTGGCTAAGGTGGAAAGTAGATAATAAAAGTAGACAGAAAGGCCTACTATTGAGTGTTTCTTTTCCTCTGGCCTTCCCCATGCCCAGAACTGAGCAATATTAATATAAGGTGGCAATCTATAAAAAAAAAGAAAAGCAATAATGAGGCAGAAGTACTTTGAATTTGCTGAGAGGCATGAAACGGTGGAGGTTAGAGAAGCATATGAATAGTTTGGTCCAGATTTTCACTCTAAGAATCCTTTCCCATGAGTTGTCGTCCCTAACGTAAACACTCATCAGAAAAATCATGGACTAGTGCCTCCTTTTGTTTCTGTTCCACAGACAAGTCAAAGTTACAGCATTCCTTACAAAATGAAGTTTTCAAAGGAAAATAATGAAGCATCCAAAGAATGAAACAAATTAAAACAAATTGAAACAAATTGCAAACAAAACAAAGATGAGAAAATAAGTGTTACCAAATATGGAGCAAAGAAATCTAAAGGGGAGTATGCTGATTTTCACATTAGACGAAAAGAGAGTTTAAATTTGAAAACATAATATGTGAAGAAAACATAAACCTTAGCTTATTAAATGAAAAAAAAATTGACCTAGAACATTCAACAGTCATTACCATACACATATCTAAAAATATAGCCTTTATAAAAAATGACTGGCACTGATTATCTTTTTTTTTTCTTCTGTGAACAGCCTTTTTAGTGTTTTTCCATATTTTCTATTGTATTATATGTCTTCCTTGATGATTTACAGGAATTCTTAGTAAAGTAAAAAGTTTAGTCATTTCTTATTTTTAGTCAATGTAGATATCTTTTCCACGCTATTCATTCTGACTACCTTTGCTGTTTATTTTTTTGTACAAGAGAAATATTTTACTTGTATGTTTTCAAATTTATCAAATATTTTCTTTAATTTTGTGTTTTAAAATCTCGTAATCATTCCCAATTTATACGTTCTATTATTATCTTTATTATTTTACTGTACTCTTTAAATTGCTTAATATATATGGATACAAACATTGCCTATGCCATAGTATAACAATCTACTTTTGTTGGGAATGCATTGAGTTTATAGATAAATATGGAATAATTTATGTCTTCATAATATTTCACTTTTTCTGCCCATGAATATGGCATTTGTCTACATTTTTTAGATATACTTCTTAGCAATCAGAAAAATTCAAATTACAAAGCCAAGAAGATACCATTACATTCCCACAAAAAGTGATTAAAATTAAAAAGACTGATATTATTAAACTTTGGTAAGAATTTGTAGCAATGGGATTTTCATTTGCTACTAATAGTAGTATGAATTGATCAACCACTCAGGAAAACTGGTATTATCTACTAATATTGGAAAATATAATACCCCAAGCATACCTAGAAATTTTACTTCTGAGTGTATACCCACATGTTTCCTAAAATAATGATACTGCTTTTTTTGGTCATAGCTCCAAGCTGAAAAGAATTTTATTAGGTGATTCACCACTCAAAAAATGAAAATAAAAATAAATTAAAAAGTGATAGTGGCAAAGAAGAGTCCTATATCATCTTAATAGATGTCAATAAAACATTTGTTGAACTTCAACACTTATCTTAGCAAATCACACAATAAACTAAAAACAAAAGAAAAACTTGTGAAGTATTACACACACACACACACACACACAAAACAATGAATATTCTATAACTTAACTAAACTGAAAATTTTCCTTTAAGAATAGTAATAAGATATTGTTTCCTATCACCACTTCTATTCACCACTGACTTGTAAGTACCAGAATGGAAAGTAAGGTAATCAAACAAAAAAAATATGAAAGAAGAAAAAAATTAATAAAACTTTATATATATGTTCAAGATGGTGGAGTACATAAATTCTGTCCTTGCCTCTTATGGCCACATCAAAATTACAAATAAGCTACACAACAATCATCACTGAGAATCTCTTGAACTTCAATCAAGTTGAATAGAAGTCCTATAACAAAGGACATACAGAAGAAGCCACCTCAAGAACTGTAGGAGGGGCAGAGTCACAGAAAAGTCTGGTCTTACACCAACCTGTGGTCATTAAAAATTAGAAAGGCTCTCTTGGCAGCAATGCTCCCCCTGAAGAGTGGGGTGTCCCAGTCCCACACCAGCCTCACAGGCAAGGGCTCTAGTCCTAGGAAGGGAAGTCCTTATAATTTTTGGCTGTGAAAACTAGCAGAAATTGTGGCTGAGTGAGACAGAGGGTGACTGAAGTCCCAGGTATTTTTCTTAAAGAGCCTTACTCACTGATAGATTCACTCACTCTGAGCTACAGGGCTGGAACAGCAGCTTGAAAGGTGCCAGAGACATACTGGGAGAAACCAAGTTGTCTGTCTTTCAAACGAAGTTTGAAGGAGCATCTTTCTCCCAGACAGAAGTGCTGGCAGAAGCCATTGTTCCTTTGTGGAACCTCCCCCAACCCAGCATACAGAGTCAAGTGGTAGTCATTTCTGAGTCTCCATCAACATTTTTTTTGCCCTGCCCTGGTGATTTCCTGAAACCCTACAACACCCAACTTTTGGGCCCATCCAAGCCACTCCCAGTGGCTTTTCATACAAATAACCTGTCTTCTCTCATGCTTCAGACCTTTTTTCCCAGCTTAACCTCTCCCAGGTGTCTCCAAGCCCAGTACAAGTAACAACCATACATAGATCACTTTATACTCATAGCAAGTGGCCCTGGGCAGGGCACAGGTAGAAGCTGATCTCGGCCTTCCGCAAAGCCCCACCTAAAAGCCCCAGAATAAACATGCCTCATTGCCAGCTTTAGGCCACACCAGATATGACTTAAACACCTTCACAAAATATATACTGAAAGGACAAACTCGGCAGGCCCAAGATTCCTACTAAAGTGAATCCTGCTCCATATGGTCAGCCTCTGCATTACACTTTCTTCATGTAGTCATGACCAGTCCTCACAATCAATCAGCTTCAGAGTCAATACCTCCCACTGATGTGCCAACAGAAACCAAGTTCAATTATAATAGGAGGGCCCACATAACCCACACAAGGGACACATTTGTAGCACTTTGCTCAGGTGATTAAGGAGACTGAACTACTTGGCTTCACAGGACACCTACTAAATAAGGTCACTAAGATCAAGAGATATAGCAGCTCTATCTAATACATAGAGACAAACACAAGGAGGCAGCCAAAATGAGGGGGCTAAAATTAATAAATAAAGAAAGAAAAAACATGTTCCAAATGAGAAAACAGAACAAAGCTCCAGAATAAGAACATATATATATATATATATATATATATATATATATATATATATATGCAATTTACCAGATACAGAGTTCAAAATACTTGTTACAAGGATATTCAATGAACTTAAGGGAAGAGTAGATGAACTCAGTGAGAACTTTAACAAAGAGATTTTTAAAAAAAAACATAAAATTGGAGATAGAAAACAAAACAAAAGTCATAAATGAAGAATGCAATAACCGAAATAAAAAGTATACTAAAAGAAATGAACAACAATTAGAGGAAGCAGAGAATCAGTGATTTAGAGGATGAGGTAGCAGAAAATACCCAATCAGAACAGCAACGACAATAAAAAAAATCCAAAAAAATAAGGATAGTTTAAGGAGACAGTTGAACAATATCAAGAGTACCAACATTTGTATCATAAAAAGAGAAAAAAAACTAGAGTTGAAAACCTATTTGAAGAAATAATAAAAAAAAATTTTTCCTAACCTGATGAAGGAAATAGACATACAAATCCAGGAAGTGTAGAGAGACCAAAACAGGAGATGAACCCAAAGAAGTTCACACTTACATATCACAATTCAAATTCCAAAGGTTAAAAACAAAGAAGGAATCTTGAATCAGTAAAAGAAAAATGGTTAGTAGTTACCTAAAAGAAAGCTTTCATAAGACTGTCAGCTGATTTCTCAACAGAAACTGCAGACTAGAGAGATTAGCACAAAATATTTGAAGTGATTAAAAAGCAAAAACCTACAACCAAGATTTCTCTACTAAGCAAAACTATTATTTAGAATTGAAGAACAGATAAAGAGCTTCTCTGCAAGAAAAAGCTGAAAGAGTTCATCACCACCAAATTAATATTACAAAAAATGTTAATAGATACTTTAAGAAAAAGAAGGAAGGTAAAAAAGAAGAAGGAGGAGGAGGAGGAGGAGGAGGAAATAACTACATATATATCGACAATTACTTTAAATGTAAGTGAATTAAACGCTCCAATCAAGACTTAGGGTGACTGAATTAATAAGAAAACAAAATCCTTACATATGCTGCCTATGAGATACTCAATTCAGATTGAAAGACACAGACAGACTAAAAGTAAAAGGATGGAAAAAGATAATGTATAAAAATAAAAACAAAAAAAGCTGGAGTAATAATACTCCTATTAGTGAAAACAGACTTTAAAACAAAGGCTATAACAAGAGACAAAGAAGGACCCAGCAATTCCAATTCTATGTATTTATTTTAAGAAACCCAAAACACTACATTGAAGGAACATGTGCATGCGTATGTTCACTGCGGTACAATTTACAATAGCTAAGATATGCAGTTAAACTGAGTGTCCATCTATGGATGAATGAATAAAGAAAAGGTGGTACATATGTACAATAAAATATTATTGTCATTTTAAAAAAAAGAATAAAATCTTGCCATCTGCAACAACATGGATGAACCTAGAGGATATTGTGCTGAGTAGAGTAAGTCACATATAGAAACACAAATGTCATATGATTTTACTTGTATGTGGTAGCTAGAAAACAGTATAAAAGAATAAACAAAACAAAAACAAATTTACAGATGCAGAGAGCATTTTGATGGTTGCCAGATTGCAGGAGTTGGGAAATGAGTGGATTAAAGAGAGGATTAAGAAGTACAAATTGGTAATTGCAAAATAGTCATGGGAATGTAGGTATAGCATGTGGAATATAGTCGGTAGTATTGTAATAATTCTGTCTGGTATCAGATGGGTACTAGATTAATCAGTGTGATGACTTTGTAAATTATATAAATATTTAATCACTGTGTTGTACACCTAAAACTAATGTAACATTTTTATGTCAACTGAAGTTTTAAAAATTATATATAGATTAATGATTATAAAAATAAGTAAATGCACCATAAATTTTAAATTTATTAGAATTTTTTATATTTTATTTAAAAAATCAGCATCTGAAATGTTACTGGTATTTTTATAGCCATAAGATAATATAAAAAAAATGTCTTTTAAAATATTTTTATAATTGTACCAAATGTATAAATTACCTAGGAATAAATCTAAAAATATTTGATATTTTACCAAAAATTTTTTTAATAAGTAAGAGATATTACCGAAGACCTTATAAATAGAGAAGTAAACTGTATTCATTGACTGGAAAACAAAATCTTAATATTTCTGTTTTCTTGAAATTCATCTAAATATTCAATGTAATCTTAACTGAAATCCTGAGTTTGCTTGATGGAAATTTACATGTAGAGTCTAAAATTTATATAGATCTAAGAATAAATAAGACAAATCCTAAAAAAAAAAAAAACTATGAATGTAAGTTTAGCACAAGGATTTATCATAAATTAGTAGTAACAAAGAAAGTGTGGCATTGAATGTGGATGGACAAATAGCATAATGTAAAACAACAGAGACTCTGAACATAGAATGACAGAGTTAATAATTAGAGTCAGAAGTTAAAAGACAGGCTTTACAACAAAATGACAGGGATAATTATTATGCAGATATAAACAAATAAAATTGGTATTTATCCTGTACCACATGCAAATATAAATTCTAACTGAGTTAAAAGACATAAATGTCAAAGCAAAACTAAAATTTTAGATATCAACATAGAAGAATATCTAGACATTGTGTAGAGGAGTGTTTCTTAAACAAGACAGTAGAGCAACGACTAAAAAGAAGAATGATAGATTTAACTACATAAAAATGAATGCTTTCTGCTTATCACATCACACAAATGAACAAGAAAAGTCTACTGCCATGCTACCCTGAACAAGCCCAATCCCGTCTGATCTCAGGAGCTAAGCCGGGTTAGGCCTGGTTATTTCTTGGATGAGAAACTACCTAAGAAGACCAGATGCTGTAGGCATGAAAAATAAAAAAAATAAATAAAAGATTGTAAGCTGATAAGGTCCTTGCAATCTGTGAGGTCAACCAAGGGTTGCTTTGCCTAAAAATTAAAAAAAAAAAAAGAACAAGAAAAGACAGCTCAGTAAGAAAATGTATTAAGAACATGTATTAATGACAATAAATTAGAACTCAGAACATATAAGAAACTTCTGCATATTCATAAGAAAAAAATTTAAATGATCAAAAGACTTGAAAGGGTAATTTACAGAAAAGAATTCACAAGTAGCCAATTCATTTATAAAAAGATGCCCAACCTCTAATCAGGGATTTTTCAAATTAAAACCACAACAAAATAACATTGCATACCCACAGAGCAGCAAAAACAAAGTCTGATAATATACAGTGTATGTAAGGATTAAGAATACTCACATACTGATAATGAGAGTGCAAATTGGTAAAAAAAAAATATATATATAATAATAAAAGAGAGAGAGAGAAGAAAGAAAGGAAGAAAGAAAAAAGAAAGAAAGAAAGAAAGAAAAAGAAAGAAAGAAAGAAAGAAAGAAAGAAAGAAAGAAAGAAAGAAAAAAGAAAGAAAGAAAGAAGGAAAGAAGGAAAGAAAGAGGAAAGAAAGAAAAAAAAAGAGAAAAAGAAAAAGAAACCTTCAGGAAAACAATGATATTATGTAGGAAAAATTAAAATATTTATACCATGAGATCAAGAAATTTAACTCCTAGTTTCAAATGATGGAGATACTTTTGTGTGTCTCAAGATGTAGGTACAAGACTTTCATTGCAGCACTGTGTAATAGCAAAAAATTTGAAAGACCTTAAATATTCATCTATAATAGAGTAGATAAAAAACATATATTCATATGATGAAAAACTATATGCAAGAGTAAAAATGAATGAATTAAACTTATATCCTATAACAGAGAAGGTTCTCAGGAACAAAATAATTGAGTAAAAAAGATATAGGAAACTATTTCTGCTATTCATAGAATTTTCAAAAATGTATAAAATTAGAATATTATCTTGAGATACAAAATGTCATAAAAATAAAAAAATCAAAGGGAAAAACATTTAAGAAGTATAAAAAAATAAAAAATATAAAATAAAATATAATAGAGAAGAACCTTAGTGAGACTAGTGTTTTGTGTGCCATGAACTGAAGAATGTGATTATCATGATGATAAATATCTGATACTCCACGATACACTGTGTTGCCAGCGTTTTGGGAATATTGTCTTTTGTGTTTTCTCATCCCTTCATATCTACATGCCCACCCATGTTTCCTGTTTCTGGTGAGAGTAAGAGAAAAGCAATTAATCTTGAGATGAAACTCAAGACAATTGCATAACTGTAGGCTAAGTATTCCGAGCACTTAAAGTAGGCTAGGCTAAGTTATAATGTTTGGTAGGTTAGGTGTATTAAATGTGTTTTTGCCTTACAATATTTTTAATCTATGATGGGTTCTTTGAGATGTAACCCCATCCTAAACTGAGAATCATCTGTACAGTGGATGGTGGTAAATTGAGTGAAATATATTTTTATCTTCAATGTTTAACTAACATTCATGATTCCTGACTGAGCTGTCAGGTTCAAACAGCCTCCATCAGTAGCTGTTCAATAAGAGAACAAAAAGTTTCTAAATAGTATGCATAGCACTGTTCATGCTGCAGCTCCTAGGCTCTGTGTTGGTGTCTCCAGAAGCTCTGAAATCAACTATTGAGACTACCTGTGACAGCTGTGCAATATCAGCCACCTGGTCTCCCATGGAAGAACAGCAGACCTCAGATTGCTTCCTGCATTTTGCTCTGTGTAATCTTTAATCTTATCTTTTAACCTTTCCCTACCAACAAGTCTTTACTATTCCCTATCTCCAGTGCATGAAACAAGGCTATGAAAGGATGTTTCTATAAATACCATCAGCCTCTGAATCTCCTAAATATTTGTTTTAAAAACCTGTGTTAAAGAAACACATTCTTGCCTTTGAAGTCCTTTTGTAGATGAGGTTGATTTGACACTTAAAACAGTTCTTTTCTTTTCTTTGAATCTCTCATTCTGTTTAGCAGAATAGATCAAATACATGAACAAGTTTATACAAAGGTTACGTAAAGCCATCTAAATGGTTAAGGTGGAAACCCAGCTACTTTAGACTTGGTTAATCCCATGACACAAAGTGGTGTTCAAAGGGAGTTTAGTAATAGCATCTATTTCTCCTAACAACAAGATTTTTTGAGTTGAAGTTAACCTTAAGAAACCTTACTGTCACTTTGTAGTATAATTTGAAGTCCGACCGAATGATACTTCCAGCCTCGTTCTTTTTTCTCTGATGGCTTTGGCAATTTGGAGTTTTTTGTGCTTCCATACAAATCTTATAAATTTTTTTTTCTATTTCTTAAAAAAATACCGAAGGAATTTTGATGGGGCTTGCATTAAATCTGTATAATGCTTTAGGTAATAAGGTCATTTTAACTATGTTGATCTTATTGGCAGAAAAACACACACAAACCAGTGGAATAAAATCGAGTCCAGAAGTAAACCTATATTTATATGGGCAAATAGCTTTCGACAAAAAAGTCAATAACATACAGTGAAGAAAGGAAAGCTTCTATAATAAGTGGTGCTGGGAAAGCTGTAAAGCCATCTGCAAAAGAATAAAACTAGACTGTTGTCTATCATCACACACCAAAATTAACTAAAAATGGATTAAGGACCTGAAAATAAGACTTGAAAGAATAACGTGCATAGAAGAAAACATAGCAACTAAACTCAAGAACCTTGGACTTAAAGAAGATTTTATCAATTTGACCTCAAAAGCAAGGAAAGTAAAAGCTAAAATAAATTAATAAGACTGCATCAAACCAAAAAGCTTTTGCTCAGCAAAAGAAATCATTTACAAGATAAAGAGACAACCATCTCAATGGGAAAATATATTTTCAAGCAATGCCTCTAATAGAGCCTAATATCTAAAACATACAAAGAACTCATACAACTAAATAACAACAACAACAACAAAACACAATCCAATCAAAAAATGGGCAGAGGACCTGAACAGACACTGCTCCTAGAGGACATACAAATGGCCAATAAATCTGTGAAAAGATGCTCAACATCATTAGCTATTAGGGAAATGCAAATATGATACTATCTCACACCTGTTAGAATAGCTATAATCTACAGGACAAGTAATAACAAATATTGGAGAGGATGCAGAGAAATAAGAACCCTCATATACTGTTGGTGGGTGGGACTGCAAATTGGCACTATTACACTATAGAAAACAGTTCTTCAAAAAACTAAAACTTGATCTTTCTTATGATCCAACAATCTCTCTATTGGGTATTTATCCCAAAGACTTGAAAACTCAAATATCCAAAAAGATATTTGCATACCAATGTTCATAACAGCATTATTAGCAGTGGCCAGGACATAGAAGCAAATGAAATGTCCTACGATAAATGATTGGATAAAGAAGCAGTGCTATATAAATACAATGGAATATTACTCAGCCATAAGAAGAGATGAAATACTGTTATTTGCAACAACATGGATGGACCTTAGGTAATCATGCTAAGCAAAATAAACCAGACAAAGTTGAAAACCACGTATCACTTATATGAGGGATATAAAACTAAAAGCAAACAACAGGATAAACAAACAGAGATTTATGGACATGGACAAGAGACTAGTGGTTACCAGAGGGTGGGAAGGAGGTAGATGGGGTACAAGGGGTCAAAGATGTGGTGACAGAAAGAAATCTAACATACAATGCAATATATATATGCCTTACTGTTGAATTTATACCTGAAAATTACTGGATTTTGTTAACCAATGTTACCATAATAAAATAAACAAATAGATAGATAGATAAACAAACAAACAAACAAATAAATAAATAGAAAGACAATTATCAAAATATTTTTTTTAATTAAAAAAAATTAAAAATAAGGTATAAACATAAAAAACTTATTTGTCCAGCATAAGAAGAATCCAAATAAGTAAATGTTCTGAGACACATTCCTCAAACTATTTTTCTCTTTGCTGAAAATATTTCTAAAATGTATTATGTCTTTTCTTACCTTCTTAAGCTTCTTAAGCTGAGCATTTGAAAAAAATGATTATCTTTGAGACACAATTGTCATTATGGGTAAATTTCTTGCATTGTGCAATAATAGCATGATGTTCTCAGGAAATGAAGCAGTGCAGAGCTTCTCCCTCCCGTATTATATCCCAGATTGTGAATTATTTTTGTATATAGAAAGTTTCAGTTCTCTATGATTTAAAAGGATTTTTTCACAAACAATTACTAAAAATTTAAATTGAGTTAAGAAAAATTGCTATAATGAAAAGTTTGTAAGGGATTTGATTACATGAAAATAGCACATTTTTCTTTAGCTATTTGATTTCTATATAGTTTATCACATATTTATTCCTTACCAAAAGCTTTTCTTAATATATATATAACACGTACATTACAGTTTGTAGAATTTACAAATCTTAAGTCTGTAGATTTAAACCATGTTGTATAGCAAAATAACCACAAGTCACATTCAGAGACTACTCAACTGCACAGGAATATTCCCTTGAGCTTATTTATCATCAATAATATCTCCAAGATGTAATCATTATTCTAATTTTTGCTACCAATTAATTTTACCTATTCTTGAAAACCATATAAATTGGAGGATATAATATGTATTTTTTGAGGTGATACTTTTGCTCTGCATCATAATAATGTCTGTAAAGATTACTCATATTGTTGCATGAATCAGTAATTATATTTTTATAGCTGTGTCATGACCTATTGTACAAAATATCCCATTATATATTCAATGTTTTATTAATAGAAATTTGTATTGTTTCCAATTTTTGGATAATGTGAATAAAATTGCTGTGAATCTTTATTTTGGTAGACACATGCACTTTATTTTCCTGAGCACATATTCAAGAAATTGGTAGCATTTAATAAATTCTCCCAAGTAGTATTACAAGATATCTATTAATGATTTTATTCTCAGCTGCAATGTATGAGGGTTCCATTATTCCCATGTCCTTGCTAATAACTTTGCATTGGTAATCTTTAGTTCTTTTTGGAAAAGTTTGGCCATTTTGGTGAATATGCAATCATATCTTCATTTTTTTAATTTGTGATTTTTATAGTAATTTTGGTTTTATTTTCATTGGTTTGTTTTTTCATTTATTACCCCCTTTATTAATTTTACTTAACATTTTATTTTTAGATAATTATAGATTCACATGAATTTAAAAAAGATATTTGATATTACTGCTTCTCTATAGCTTTATATCTTACAATTTTAATGCAGTTTTATCAAAAATTTCGGACTAGAGGCTTTGCAAGAGTTTGAGATTTATAAGTGAAAGGAGGAGATTTTAAGTACAAATTTTGTGACTGGGGAAAGTGCTCTAAGAACTCCTACTCTAGTTTGATTGGTATCCAAATAATGCACTGAAAAGATTTAATTCTGTGCAGAGTATTTTGAAACCAGTTAGTATGTATTTTACATCACAAGAGTTTGCATAACCAAGAGTTCCAAATATCTAAGAGTCAAGTTGCCTAAGTTTTCCAAAAAAGCAGCGTTCCTGTACCTTTGAATTAATTTTATACGAGGCTATGTCTTTCTTTCCTTAGCCAAGCTGTTACTTATATTTTTAACCTAGTAGTCTGTAATTAAAGTACTTAAAAAAATATTGACTCCAGAAAAACCACAAAATCTGCTAAATAATATCTTTTACTTCTTACATTATCTCTGCCCAGGACCCTTGGCTCAATAGCAAAAAAAGTAGCATAATAAGCCACAAATAGAGTACAATTGGTCCCTTTAACGATAATTAGCAAGTGTGCATCTGCATTTATTCTTTAACAAAATCAATATTTCAGACAAAAAATAACTAAAGATGAGAAAAAGTGTGGTAAGGTAAACAAAAAGAATCAAACCCAACTTCTAAATTACTACTATTTAGATAGATACTTGCTTGAGACAGATTCACTACTATTTTCAGTCTAAGACAATCCAGAAAAAAGTAAATATATACACACATATACATATATTTTATATATATATATATATGCTAAGTTTTTAAGAATTCTATATATAAAATCTTCAGTAAAATATATACATACATACACATTTCATAAAACAAAAGATTAAGTTCTTATTTTATAATCTCATTCCTGGCTGCTTTACTTGGAAATAATATTGGTAATAGCCACAGCAAGAAAAAAAATTTATATTCATACTCACTTATGTATTAAGAAAACATAGTCAAAGTAGCCTACCCATTTAGCCATTAAAACACCTTTCCAAATTTCTTCTATATGTGCCTCAAATCTATTTTTTCTTCTAGCTTCTTCATTCCTAAATCATGTCTTCTCAGCATTTTTAATGTGTCCTTTGTTTCCATTTAAAATTGCTTATCTTCCATACCCTGAAAGGAAAACCTATCATACACTGATGCTCTTTTTCAAAAAAGACAATTCCATGGCTCTTCCAATTCCACTAAATATCTCATTCATATTTGTCCTTTGAAAAATGAAAAACCAGAGTACCTCTTGACATTTCACACCAGGCTAATCAACAATTAAGATTCATTTGTTTGACTGATACACCTCCCGAGGTGATGGATTTTTAGTCTCTGAGATTCAATAGATATTCCTCCTAAGATTTTGGGGAGGGGGTTCACACACACCACCCAGCGGATAATTGGAGATACATAAAATTTTGCGCTCTGTGATCTTCACACATGTATTCAAAATGTATTTGAAAGAAAAATTAAAAATGAGACTCTTTGTGTCAATGTTTTTGCTACATAATTACTTTATAATTGGATGCAATCTGGATACTGTATTGTATAAGAAACAAAGCTCACATTGAATTTTTGCATTAAAAACTGTCAGAAGTATTTCTATTTGGTGCAGGCTTATTGTAAACTACTGATCAGGAATATAACATTAAGGCTGGATTTAAAACCAGGGCTACCCAGATATGTTTAGTTCTAAGCAATTGGTTCCAAGTTTCCCTTTAAATAAATTTACTTTTTCTTAAAGAATGATTCACATTCACGTTTTATAATTTATCTTTTCAAATAGTGGCTAATATATGTAATTTTTTCCTCTAGTTGCTACTCCATTAAAAGGATTTCACACTAATATGCCATCATCTCTGGTCTCTCCTGCATTTTATATACAATTAGTTATTAACTTCTTTAACCTCTAATTTTCTCAATGTCTGCTGTTTATAATATAATTTTCCTTCAATTATTTCTACCATACATTATTAATCTTTATGAATATGGATGTTAAAACCACAGTGAAATCAATAAAATATATTTCACACACACTAAAATGGCTAAAATTAAAACCACTGACAAATATACATGAGCGTTTGGAGCAACCAGAACTTTCATACATTGTTGGTAGCAATGTAAATGGTACAATCATTTTGAAAAACTAACAGTTTCTAAGAAGTGAAAATTATAACTATCTTGTAATTTAGCAATTTCAGTTCTGTTTATCCAAGAGAAATTTAAAAATGTCCATTAAAACACATGTACAGAAATGTACTGGAAACAATGCAAATAAACATCAACAAAAGAATGGGTAAATTTTCACATATTCATTGGAATAAAAGAATAAGATTCCTGATACAATAAGACGGATGCATCTCAGTAATATGTTGAGTGAAAGAAGACACACCAAACAGTACACACTATCTGATTCCATTTATACAAATTCTAAGAAAAAAATAAAACTAATTTATGGCAATATAAAACAGTGCAGTGGCTTCCTCTTGTGAGAAGAACGTTTATAAGAAAAAATCATGAGAGAGATTTCTAAGACGATTGTGGTGGGTGTGATTCAGATAGATACATTGAATTGTACTTTTGTTTGTATATTTTGCTATTTGTAAGTAATATTACCATAAAGTATTTTGAACTACAACATTAGGTTCCAGACTTGTCTTTCAATATTCATTTGTATCAACATGCTCAAAGGAAAAGTTCTTCCTCCTTTTGGTTTCTAACAATAGAACAGATCACATTAATAGAGATCAAAGTATTACCTTTAGTAATGCTTTTTTTTTAATGACTGCTTACCACTGCCTTAAAATGAAGAGCTCTCAGATAATGACTAGATTGAAGAATTTAGATTGATTTTAATCAATCCTGACCTTGAGAATAGTCTGTGGGGGCGGGCCTTGAGTTACCCCAGAGTAGTAGACAAAAAACTGCAGATGTAGCTAATTTTGCCATGCCCCTATGAAGATTTTATCTCAAGTTTTTGCAGCAAAGCATTTAGAGCAAGGAAGAAGGAAGGAAAAGTGTATGCCAGCTGGCTTTGAGAGATCAAAATAAAAAAGAAGCAATTCCTTTTAGGACCAATCACCTTTAACACCATGACCACATTTTTGAAAAGAGTACCCTATAATCAAACTTTGGGAGACAGAGACTGAAAATGTTCAAATTAGTGTTCCTTCTCCATTGAGGATGAGCAGGATAAATGTCCTTCACCAGTAAGGAGAGAGAATGTGGTTTCCCACCATACTGAATAGAAGAAGTTAGTTCATTTGTGCATTTATACAAAATAATAGACAACCACTAAAAATTGTTTCTAAAGAACTAATAAGTTAAGGAAGGGATAATATTGTCTCATTGTTAATATTTTTAAAACAACTGAAATACTAGTTATACTATAAAAACAAACACCATCTTTTTATTTACTTTTTTCAACTACAGTTGATATATAACATTAATTTAAAGTGTACAACATATTGGTTAGATATTTATATAATTTATGGAGTGATCTCCCTGATAAATCTAATACTCACCTGACACTATACATAGTTATTACAATATTATTTACTATGTTTCCTGTCACACTTTATATCTACATGACTATTTGTAACTGCCAATTTGTACTTCTTAATCCCTTCTCACTTTTCACCCAGCACCACCTCTCCCATCCAACAACCATCAGTTTCTTTATATCTATGAGTCTGTTTCTGTTTTGTTTATTTATTTTGTTCTTTAGATTCTATATATAAATTAAATTATATGGTATTTGTTTTTCTTTGTCTATTGTACTCAACATAATACCTTCTAGGTTCATCTATGTTGTCACAAGTGGTACATTTACTACTTTTTATGGCTGAGCAATATTATATTGTTTATGTATCACATTTTCTTCATCTAGTTGTCTATCGATGGACACTTATGTTGCTTCCTTGGCTTGGCTATTGTAAATAATGTTGCAAATAATTTTTTACAAAAACATTATTGTAAATAATGTTTTTGAATTTGTGTTTTGGTTTTCTTTAGATAAATACCCAGATGTGCAATTGCTGGGTCATATGGTAGTTCTAATTTTAACTTTTTTAAAAACCTCTATACCGGTTTCCATAGTGGCTGCATCAATTCGCAATCTCACCAATAGTGCATGGGGGTTCCATTTCACATTCTTGCCAACATTTGTTTGTTAATTTATTGATGATAGCTATTCTGACAGTTATGCGCTGATATCTCATTGTGATTTTAATATGCATTTCTCTGATGATTAGTGATGTCAAACATATTTTCATATATCTGTTAGCCATTTGTGTGTCCTCTTTGGAGAATTGGCTATGCAGATCTGTGCTCAGTTTTTAATTGAATTTATTTCTGATATTAAGTTATATGAGTTCTTTATAAATTTAAGATGTCAACCCCTTAGATGTGTCATTGAGGAATATTTTCTCCCATCAGTAGGTTATCTTTTTGTTTTGTTGATGGTTTCCTTTGCTGTGCAAAAACTTTTAAGTTTTATGTATTTTTATTTAAAAAATCACAAATTTTTGAACAAAATATACACAAATATATAAAATATACAGTTTTATATTTTATATGCTCATGTAAATATTAAAATTACTATCTATGGTTCTTATGCATTGTTTTTATCATCCTTTTTTGTTTGTTTATGTTTCAAATTATTTATTATTATCATCAACTTGCTTTAAATAAATTTAATCAATAAGTAAAAAACACACATAAAACTTATATGTTTAAGAAGTACAAGATAGATTTCTAAAACTTTTGGAAAAGATTAAATTTTATAGAATAATTTAACAAATAATCATTATCATCACCATTGAAGAAAAGCAATGGGATTTGGTATTTAGTCACTGGGAACTCAAAGACCCTACAGGACAAAATTGAATACACCCTGAGAAAGATATTTTTTCACATACAGTAAGTACTATGTATATTATACAGACAAGAACTATAGAAAATAAAGAAAAAATTTCAAATTAATTCAGTGATAAAAATTTCCAAAAAAAAAAAATGTCAGTCTGAACCATGTTTCACAAATGGTTAGAACTCTTAAAAAGAAGGTTAAACCTTTCGAGCTAGAGAAATGGGTTAAGAAGCTAAGGTTCTCTATCACTGAAGTGTGGTTAATGATGTGCCACTTTTAATGTGAACATTGCCCAAGTAAAGAAATGAAGTGGAAATGGACAGGAGAGGAAGTATAGCTCTCTTGGACCTTATTTTACATGTGGAAATAGATGAGACACACTAAGAGCCTCCGAATTCTCTTCAACAAACTAGAACTCATCGCTAATACAAATAAATAATTAAAATTATTCTGTTTATGGGTAACTTGTTTTGAATTTCTATTGTTTAGTGGCTATTTATTATAAAAGGTAGAAATAATTATAATAGCTAGACTCCTTGAGAAAAGAGCAATAGTATAGCACAAAAAAGCTAAAAGATTTATATGTTGGCTAAAAGAAAAAAAGAAATAATATAATTGAGGGGCAAGTCACATGTTCCTTGATCAGTTCAGAAGTAGAAAACATAAAGATAAGCAAGTTAGGAAAAGAATGTTCTTCAGACTGGAGTTAATAAGAAGAACAGACAGTGTAAGCAAGTCTAAAATGTTACATTCTGTCACTTCTAGTTTAACAAGAAAAATTGCGGGCTTTAGGCTAGGGATTTGCAGTTCTTGGTGCAATATTTTTAAAAATTCTTGAATTCTTACAATAATACAGATGGTTATATTAGCAGCTATTTTTTGAATGGCAACCAAGTTTTATTTACTATACTAGAAATGCTACAAATTTTATCTCAAATTTTTACAAGAGTCCTGAAAAAAAGGGGTCATTTTGTTCATTTTGCAGATGGGAAATCAGTGGCTCAAGGAAGATACCCTATTTCTAGTGGGTAGGACCAGGGATTGAGGCCAGGCCTATCTAATTCCAGAGCCTCTTGTCTATTGTATCATCTTTATTACAAAAGAGAAAAAGCTATCACCTTCTCTAAAGAAATTAATTCTATCCAGGTATAACAAATGCAACAAATAATATTTTCAAGAATGCTAGAATAATTTTCATCTACTTTATTCCATTTTCTTTTGGTAATGTTTTTATCGCCTCACGAAATGCTATAGGTTTAGATTGTGTGCTGTTAATTTGTATGTTCTTCACATTAGTTTCCTACAGGCATTTGGCTGTCTGCAGATGTCAAGCCCCCAGGCCGTAACATTCACTAAGCAGATTGCTTTGAAATATTCTCCCTCAAAAGTCCCTTGTTTAACTTCTGTAAATCTGTTCTGAGTTGCTTTTTCTGACATGACTTATATGGCTTATGTGGTTTTACACACCAATTTTGTCCAGTGAGTGAGCAAAGATAGTTTTCTAAAGTCCCCAAACTCAATTCTTTCCCCACTCTGCACATGTTTTATCTTTGGCTGGTTTGCAGACATGAATAACCAACAGTGTTGACAATCTGTGTATTCCCACTTGAGTACCACCATATTGGCAGCATAACATAGAGAGATTGTATTTTTTATTCTAAATGAGAGAAATGTTGAGTTGTAAGAGATATTTTATGCACTGCAAGCTTCTCAAAAGTTCTGCATATTATTCAAATATGTGCATACACACAATTCTCTGTCTTTAATATTTTTCTGTCTCTTAGTCATTGTCATTACTTCTGTCTATTTTGCATTTTAGATTTTTAGCCTAAAAAGAGAAGCTGTAAGGATAGAAAATTTTTTTCCTGTATATTCTATTTTGTGTAACGCTATCTCTCCAACATAAAGCATTTTATAATCTATAGCTTTTCTTTACAAGTATTCCATATCAATTTTGCTCTGAGTCTTACTCAATTGAGACATCTGTTGTCTGCTAATATAAGAAGAACATAATCATTAAAAAATTTGGATTTGAGCTCTTATTGTAAAGCCCATGCTTTCTTTGATTTGTCTTTGCAGAACCGAGTACATCTCTTTATTATATTTAATAAGCACGTACTTTATTCTATACATTGTACTAAGTGCCACATAAGCACAAATTAATAATAATCTGTACTTTCAAGGGGAAAATTATCTGATGGCATAGATATCAAAGTAGGTGGGCACAAAATATCAGATTATTATAAAGCAGGAAGCTCTCAACCATTCTATGGTTTAGGTTATATTGAGTAAAGATATTATAAAGTGCGTATTTGAGGTGGCCTTGATGGTGTTAGCGAAGTATATGAAGAAAGACAGGGTATCGGAGGTGAAGAAGCAGCATGTGCAAAGATGTACAGTCTTACAATAATATCACATGTGCAGAAAAGTGCAGACAGTTTGGTGTTAGTAAAGAATAAAAGGTCGGTTGAAGAATTCTAGAAGATAAGATAAAAAGCCACATAGTATTTGAGTTTGTAGTATTTTATACGTCATTCTAAGAAGTTTGAATTTTTACATAGACAAGAATTTGTCAAGTTAAGATGTTCTTATTTGTGTGTATGTACATTTTAACAGTAATTTACTCTTTGTCATATACAAACCATGATCATATAAGTACACACACATGCATGTATTGAATCATCTGTGTGGACAATATAACTAAGTACTGCCATGCATTACACTTTGGGGGCAACAGGAGTATTATTAGCAGTCAAAACAGAAATGTGTTATCATTAAAGTGACAACATTTAATGTTTAATAAATAGTTATGATATTTAACTGTTATTAATTTAATATATCTTAACCTGAAAAATCCTCAAAACTATCTGATTCACCTTCATATGCATTCTGTTATCTTAACAGTGATAAAGATAACTTCTTTTTCACTAACACTCTTTAGTTGATTGCTTCATATATTTGAGACTTGTTTCTAAACTTAATAAATTGAGGTTTTTGTTTGGCATCATATAACTATATGATATTTTGAAATACTACCCTTTAATTGTTGCAGACTCATGACAAAACAAAATCAGAGACTGAATGATACCTAATGTGACCATTTGTCATACCATACATGGAATAAATGATGGTAATGATGACAAATTCTGATTGCTCTAAGAATAGAATCACTCTGTAGTTGGCTCAAAAATCATCATGGTGGGGAGTAGAGTCACCAGATGGCCAGAGGAGGAATGATGTACTCACAAGAAACTGTCTCTTAGCACCAAGTCATATATATATATATATATATATTATAAGCATCTCTTTGGTTTCTGATATATCAGATCAACAATGACACTAAATTAAGTAAACTAGTTAATTGAATCTTATTGTTTTTTAATTGTTTGTATTTAATATATTATTATTATTCTGTTTTTAGAAATTGGGTAAGACATATAAACATCAATAGTTTATACTTCATTTTTATATGTACTCAAGTAACATTATAATTAAATTATTTAAATCAAAGTGAGATATCTTTAATAATTATTTTTAAATTGTGTGTTCAATATTCAAGTTTGACAAACTATAATAGACAATGGGAAACCATTATTGGCTACATCATTATAGAGATATCAAAGCATAGTGGAAACTGGCATTTACCATGTCCAAAAGACTGAGGTTCACACATTTATTTTCTAAATTCTATGTGATCTCAAGTTATTAATCTGTTTTCACCTCTTGAAAATAGAGACAATGATATCTTCCTTTCAAAAATTCATTGTAATTATATGTGTAAAGCACACTACTTGTACTTAATAATGATAACCTCCTTTTTAATATATCTGAACATTAATTTTCTCATTTATAAAACAAAAATATTAAAACACAATTCACAAAGCTGTGTAAATGTGATAAGATATGTAGACTCATGTTCCTTGTAAGGACAAGCAGAAATTGTTCCACCTGCTCGTTTTATAGAAACAGAGACAGAATAATGATGTTTTTCATTCTGAAACACGCACCACTTGAAGGACTGCTCAGTAATGTTCCTGTAAAAAAAGTAGGCACAATTTTTTCTAAATAACAGTATATACATAAAACTTTTGTGAGGGTTTAGGGATTTATGTGGATGAGACTTTAAAAGGCTTTTCATCCTCACACATGTTAGGAGAGCTTTGGAAAGGGGGTGAATTAATTTTCATAAGGACTCCAGCAACCTATTGGAAGGAAAGGATCTAAATACTAAAACCTTCTTCCAGAGTATTAAATTTAGGGAAATTAGGCAAAGTGGACTAAAATAACCCTTGATCAACAGTGATCAGTAATGGTGAAATTGTGATGAGGATAGAAAAATATTGTTATATTGGCAATATCTGTTACCACTGATTGGAAAATTCCATGTGCCAGATATGGTTCCAAATGCTTTATATGTGCTAATTTTAATCTTTGTAAAAGCCTTGTGCTATGCATTCTGTCTATATCCAGTTCATAGATGAGAATACTGAGACACACAGAAAGTTAGGTGTTTAAAGACCTACAACTGATAGATGGGACAGCCAACATTTGAACCCAGACAAAATGAATCCAGAGCCAAACTTGATACCCATGTAGATCTGCCTCTGATGCATCACACCAGAGAGTGATGTTTTATACTAAATAGACAAGCAGATAGTAAGAGCGGTCCTTGGTCCTCATGGTGATGAATTACAGATAATGTCCTAATACAGCAAAAGAGACATGTGAACCCTGGAAATCACATTATTTCCAAGAATGCCATTCTTGTGTTGAAAGCAGTCTCTCATTCCTAGAAACAGACTCTGGGATTATTTCCAAATTGATGAAAAAATAGTGGTCAGGAGTAGTGAGCTGGTAGTGAACTAGACATCCTGGACATTGATGGGTGCACAGAGATTCTTAAGCAAATTGATGGGAGCAACACAATTGAAGAGGGTAGGATGAGTCTTTGGCAATCAAAGCATGTGAGGGCTCAAGAATCGCATTTTAACTACTGAAGTGAGGATATTAGTCCCACTCTCAAAAAAGTAAAATTCCACACTTAATTTACACACATAACATCATTTTACAAACTATATAATATTACATAAGTGTTAGTATTTCTTCACTTACGTAACTCACTTATATAGATACATATCTATGTAATAAAAATTAAAACACATTATGAGTAAACTGTGGAGCAGGAAGTAGAATGAAGATTAATATCATCAATCTTGATTTTAGAAAGAGAGGGAGTTCTAATATGTTTTTGATCTATGTGCTGTTCTTTCAATTTTTACCTCTTAGAATATGTACCTCGACCTATTTAGTCACTGAGTGAGCTGAGTTGTGTATTTTGTAACTCCTGGATCATTTGCAAATTATACTGCACATACCTCTGAAATCGATGCTATCTGTCACATCCTCCAGTCCTAAGGTCCGTGTACTCCACATCCTTCTTATTCTAACCAGAGGCCTTCAACAGTAAACCAATGCTCTAGGCCACAATTGACACTTGGAGTTCAAGAACTCTCTCCTGCTTTCTATTTTCTGGGCTGGTCTCTGGAAAGTCTTCTGTGGGTCCACCCTCCTCCATATCTCTCTCAAATCACTTCATATCTCCTTTTGGTCAACAACCTGTAGTTAGTTTCTGCACCATGTTGAAGACAACTCTTTCCTCGGGTGCTTGGACTTCCTCTAAGAAGAGCACTGAGAAACAAGGGAAAGTTCTTCCCTATGGCTTCTTCAGAACTCATCAGTTGTTTCTAACCCATTTCTGGGGTTTTCAATCCTCAAAGTTTGTAAGCTCAACCACTCATATCTGACCCCTTGTCCTCTAACTTCCTATCTTAGATTCTTTGACTTAGGACTCAGTTTTTTTTTCCCCTAATCTGATCTCATGGATCTGTCCTAATAAAGACATTGCAGGGATAAAATCCAAATTACAGAGAAGAGAATATATGTTGGAAAATATTTCAAAAGTTTTTGGCACATTCTACAAATGTACTTAAATATTGTTAAGTCCAAGCAAAAAGAAAAAAAACAAAACAGTTACCCAAACAGTTTGCTAACAATATACTAATTATTTAGTTTATCCTAACCTCTTATTTCTGTGGCTCAATCAACACAAATTTCCACTCTCTCCCTAAAAGCTCATGTTAGTATCATGTAGCAATGTCTAAAGTGGTGGGAAATGCTGAAATTTCAGTTCTCTACATGATAATTCTTAATGCTTGGACTGGTTTAGCATTTTGAAAGGTCAGAACACTGGTTAAATATGAAGGTGTATAGTGACAGTTTCCAATCTTTAATCTGCTATTATTATTGTGAAAGTTAAGGGTAAATGGAAACAGCATGCACTTGTTATTCTGGATTAAAATCCTAGCTTCACTGTTTACAACTGAATATATTGGAAGAGATTGCCTGATCTTGCTGCGTCTCAATTTCTTCATGTATGTAATAGTGTTCATGATATATACCTTTCAAGTTTATATGAGGAGGAAATATTTATGTGCACATACGTATAGTTTTACCTAGGATATAAAAGATATATTGTGTGTGTGTGTGTGTGTGTGTGTGTGTGTGTAATATATATATATATATATATATATATATATATATATATATACACACACATATATATGTATATATATATATAGTGTATATATATATATAGTGTATATATATATGTATATATATATAGTATATGTAAATATATGTAGTAAGAGCTCAATTAATAAAAACATATAACTTTTTATGATTTCTAAAGTAATTTATCACAAAAAACATAGTTTTCTATTTGCAATTTTTTAAGTTAGATTAGTTCCATTCGATACCAATAGGCAAAGCAAAGGACTGTCTAAGGGAAAATTGTAATGTGTAGGCATAACACTGTCAACGCTAAATGCAATGTGACTCCTTTCTCCTCTAAAATTAAAACAGATCAAGAAAATAAAGTTCACAGGTAAGTTTCTAAAATAATTGTTTTTTATCTTCTCAAACTAAATGATAAATAAGTTTGATAATCAAACAACAAGATCTTGATAGTAGTTATAATCATCCTTAACCTCAACCTCGGTTATGCTCTTAAAACCCTGTCACATACTTTCAGTAGGACAGAGCTATAGGGGATCTGTTTGCAGAGCCTTTTTAAATTCTAATAAGGTTCTCGGAAGCATATTTCAAAATACTGGTAGTCCCACCCCACTGCTTCAGCAAAGGCTCAGAGGCAAGTCTCCTCTTTCATCTTTAAACAACTTCAAAGTTTATTTTTGAAATAAGAGTTTCTTTTCCCACTGAATTCAAAGAGCTTTATGGCCTTCTGTGAGGGAAGGAGCTCCTGGCTTTCAGGAATGCATTTTAAAAGCCCCTGATGTCTTCATGCCTCCCTGACAGGACTTGCTAACCTCCAAAACATTCAATTTTCTTTACCTTTGTTTTTTTTTTTAGCTGGCTGTATGGAAAGCTGAGGGAGGTGCTTGGGCCCTAAGAGAGGCTGGTTTGTCTGAAATGATAAAATCCCTAAAAAACGCTGCTTTTTATTCTCTACCTATGGATCACTGAGAGACTTTTAAATTAAGAAAGGAAGAGAGGGAGAGAGGAGAAAAAAAAAAGGAGAGACAGAAAGAAAAGAAAGAGAAAAAAAGAAAGGAAGAAAGGAGTGAAGGAATGAATGAAGGAAGGAAGGAAGGAAGGAAGGAAGGAAGGAAGGAAGGAAGGAAGGAAGGAAGGAAGAAACTTCCTACCTATATAAACTCTTTTTGTTTTCCCTAGGCTGAGAGCAATCAAAAAAAAATTTTTTTTAAGTGAGTTTTTGTCTTTCAATTTGATTTCTTAGGAAACAAGAGTTTGCCTGTCAGGAATCTGTCAGATGTTCTGCTCGGACCACGCCCCTCCACTGTAATTAATGCTGGTGCTGGAGCAGGAGGACAACTGCAACTCTAATCTCAATCACAGCATTCCCCTCAAGGTAAGTCTTCTGCTACTTCTATAACCCTCTGGCAACAATGTTTGAAGCTCTGGAGAGATATAATTCATCTTCATCATTGTCATTGAGGAGAAGGGAGGTTAGAGATTTCTTGGAGATTTTTCAAATTGGTGCAAATAGTTTGGTCTCTATAATTGCTTTTAGAGAATTGCTGAGAAAGCCTGGGACCAGGGACAGCTAGATCCAGAGTGCCTTATCCCCCATTTTTGTGTATCTTGTTTCTATGTTCTTGTATGGAGCTTATTATCTCTCCCCAGTGATAATACTGTTTGCTATTTTTCATGAATATATATACGTTTTCTCCCTCCAAATGAATCTTTAGCACTTTCAAGGCAAGGGTGTCTTTTAATACTCCTAGGTGTTCCTTACATTAACCTCTGTAATAACTAACCATAAATGCTTGACGATAATTAATGATTATTTGTTTACTTACATCAAAGTGAATAATAGATTTGATATGAAATTCTGCTTCCAGAAGAAATCTGTGAAAAACAGTAAACCCCCCTTTTTTTTTGGTAAGATAGTGAAATAGTTTTTCTAAATGGTTAGTTTTGTTTGGGGCCTATCCTTTGATACGAGAAAATAAGAAAAGTCATTGAAAACTATTTCAAATACAACATATTGTAAAATATAAAGATAAATTCCATTATTTCTCTTTTTTTATTAAAATAGCCAAATCTCCTAATATCTAATATGAAAACTTTTGGAATTAAAACTAAGTATATTCAGATTGTTATCAGTCTGGTACATCTATTCATTAGCTTTTTTCTATTTAAATTTGAGTTATTGGAAAAATGGACCAACACCTAATTATTTTAGTAAGTACAGAATTTTAAAACTGAAAAAAAGCTTTAAAAGTCCTATTATTAAACTCCAACATTTTCACAAATGGAGAAATGCAAAAAAAAAAAAAAAAGGTTGAGAGAGTTGCCTATAATCATTTGGGACACATCAGAGAGATAGTGGGGAGTGGAGAATTTATATAGACAAAATTTATCTTGAGCATAATTTTTACAAAGCAGAGTTCTTTGGCCAACAGCCATGCCTTTACCCTTAAAAAACTGATTTTATATTTGACTCTCCTTATAAACTCACTGTGTTTGATAGACATTTGTTTTAGTAGACAAGATTGATTTTAGGCTAGATTTTGAAGAAAGATGCAATTTCTTAAGAAATAATCAATATGCCTTTTTTCCCTTATAAAAAATGGTTTAATATTTCCAAGAACTGAATATACCCCCAATCTACCCGAAACCTGTGCTCCAAATTCATGAACTCCAAGGTGTAGCCATACTCAGACCTTCACTATCTTTTGGCCTTCATGTGTGTGCATAGTAGACCCCTTATTCACAGGGAATATATTCCAAGACCCTTGGTGGATGCCAAGGAAACCACAGATAGTACCAAACCCTATATATACTGTTTTTTCTTATCCATACACACTTATGGTAAATTTTAATTTATAAATTAGACACTGTAAGAGATTAACAGCATAACTAATAATAAAATTGAACAATTATAACCATATACTATAATAAAAGTGATATGAATTATAATCTCTCAAAATACCTTACTATACTAACCTTTCTTTTTCTTGTGATGATGTGAGAAGATACAATGCCTATGTGATTATATGAAGTGAATGACGTAGGCATTGTGGTGTAACATTATGCTACTGTGAGGATTACTTGAACATGAGGATTACTTGAGCACTGTGATACCTTGACAATCAATCTCATAACTAAGACATCTACTAAGTAACTAATAGGTGGGTAGTATATACAGCCTGGATATTCAGGACAAAGGGATGATTTATGTCCAGTGTGAAATGGAACAGGACAGCATGGGATTAATCATGCTATTCAGAATGATGCACAATTTAAACTTATGAGTTACTATTTCTGAAATTTTTTATTTAATATTTTTGGGCTACAGTTCACCAGAGGTCATTAAAACCAAGGCAAATGAAACTGTGACTAATGGAAGGCTATTGTATACAGTTATACTATGTTTTATTCTTTCGAAACATTTAGTTGCTTTTATTTAATATCTTATAAACTGTTACAGAGAGATGTATAAGATACAATGATTAAAGTTTTAAATAAATGAACTACTTCACCTTGATTACTTCGGAGCTATAATGGTAATTTCAACTGAGCAGCAAGCAGCCAAGGGGATGACTCTGAATAGAAGCTTTGCAGATAACCTAATGGACCCTCAGAAGACCACCTTCTCTCTTGACTTTGTATCTCCTAAAAAAAAATCAGGTCTACTTTGCCCAGTTCTGGCTCACTTCTCTTTCCCTGATATCTTATAACCCATATATCAAAGACTTTTCACCTTAGGGTCTCTCCAGCTTTCTTGGCCATTATGTGAAGCTAGTTGATACTCTGAGTGCTCTGGAACAAAATGCCCCCAGGTCATAGGACCAGTCCATCTCCATCTCGATCTTCCTTCTCATCGCCCCCGCCCCCAGATAAAACCATAAGAAAATGCACTGAGAAAGACTTAGAAGGAAAGGAGGCAAGCAATGTGAACAACCTTCCCAGAAGCATACTTCAAGTTACTGTAGTTCCAAAGAATTGCCATCAAGGTGGGAGTGTCCAAACCAAAGATAAGATCTGCAAAAAAAAAAAAAAGCAGAGTCAAGAGTTTCTCTGTAGAAATGAACTAAAAAGAGACATCAGACCAAAGTTTCCAAAGTGATGCTAGATTTTCAAATTTAAAAACTTCAGAATTAGCATCTGAGTCCAAAGGACTATTTAAATTATTTCTGGATAAAAAGACAACTTCTTTTTATTAAAGTTTTTAAAAAAAATTGTATTAAATTTATTGGTGTGACATTGGTTAATATAATTATATGTTTCAGTAAATGATTTTGTAATGCAGAAAATGCAAATCAAAACCACAATGAGATACCACCTTACACCAGTTAGAATGGCTATCAACAAAAAGACAAATAATAACATATTGGAGAAGTTGTGGGGGGAAAAAAAGAAACCAGATACACTGCTAGCAAGAATTTAAATTGTTACAGCCACTGTATAAAACAGTATGAAAGTTATTCAAGAAATTAGGAATAGAATTACCATTTAACAACTTCTGGGCATCTACTTGAAAATTTTGAAAACATTTATTTATAAAGATATATATACCACCATGTTCATTGTGGCCTTATTCACAGTAGGCAAGATAGAAACAACCAAAATGTCCTTTGATAGATAATTGGATAAAGAAAATATGGTTCTCAAAAGAAACTATACTTGAAGCTCACTTCAAGAAAATGTGTGTTTTGGGTGTTCAAATTTTGAGTAAATACATTTCATATCTGAAAAGAAGAAGGTTTTGAGATAATTGTCTGGATATATATCACAGCTTAGTCATAAATACCATTAAGACAGTTTTGAAATAATCTTACTCATATTCATTTTGCTGATAACCATCAACTGGATTATGGTCCATTTATTATCAAATTGTAAGAGTTCTTTAGATATTCTGGATACTAGACCATTATGATTATTATTTTGTTCCACTCTTGTGGTTATCTTTTCACTTTTTTGATAGTGTCCTTTGAAGTATAAAAGTTTTTAATTTTAATAAAGTTCAATTTATTTTTCTTTGGTTGTTTTTGCTTTAGATATCATATTGAAGAAACTGCTGACTGACCAAACCAATGTTTTATAAGTTTACCTGAAATTTTTTCTAAGAATTTTATAGTTTTAGCTCTTACATTTAATTATTGTATTTAGCTCTCAATTACTTGAAGTTAATTTTTATATAAGGTGTGAAGTAGGGGGTTCAATTTTATTCTCTTCCATCAGGATCTTTAGAGTTTCTAGTACCATTTGTTAAAAAGACTATATTTTCTCATTAAGTTATCTTGGTCCTTTTGTTAAAAAATCAATTGAAAATAATGTGGTTTTATTTCTGTACTCTAAATTCTATTTTATTGATTTATATATCTCTCATTATGCCATTACCATGCAGTCTTGATTATTGCAGCTTTGTATTGTTTTGATTTCAAGAAATATGACTCCTCTAAATTTGGTCCCCTTATTCAAAATGGTTTTTTCTATTCATGTGATCCCTTGCTTTCCACACAAATTTTAGAATCAATTGGTAAGTTTCTAAAGAAAGCCTGTTGGGACTTTAATAATTGCAAGAGAGATTGCATTTAATATGAACCTCAATCTTCACAGTATTGAAATTCTAACAATATTATGCCTTTGAATCTAGGAACACAGTATGTCTTCCTAGTTATTTCATTCTTTAATTTATTTTAATGATGTTTTATAGTTTTTAATGTATAAGTCATGTACTTCTTTTCTTAAATACATTCTTAAGTATTGTATTTCTTTTTATGCTACTGCAGATATAATTATTTTCTGAATTTGATGCTTGGGAAGTTCATTGCAAGTATATAAAAATGTATTTAATTTTTATAACTTTATTATATATCATATCACCTTCATTAACTTATGTTACTGGTAATTGTGTGTTTGTGTGTGTTCCTTAGAATTTTCTACAAATAAAATCACATCATCTGCAGGTGAAAATAGCTTCATTTACTCCTTTCCAACCTGGATACCTTTTATTTATTTTCCTTGACCAATTGCCTTGGCTAGAACTACTAGTCCAACGTTAAATAAAATTGATGAGAGTAGACATCCTTGTATTTTTCATGAATTTACATAGATTTTCAGTCTTTTAGTATTAAATATAATACTAGCTGTGAGTTTTTCATAAATATTCTTTATCAAGTTGAAGAATTTCTCTTCTTAACTAGTAAAATTTTTTTATTATGAAACAGCATTCAATTTTATTTAATGTTTTATCTCAATCTATTGAGATAATCATGTTATTTTTATCTCATAATCTATTACTATGGTGTATTTTATTGATTAAGTTTTATGTGTTGAAGCAATTTTGCCCCCCTGGGATGAATTACACATGGTTATTGAATAAAGTTGTTCTTGCATTTTTTCTGAATTTGACTTATCAGGATTTAGTAGAGAAATTTTGCCTCTAAATTTGTAAATCTGTTGTATACTTTTAACGTGTTTGTCTGGCTCTAGTATCAAGATAAAACTGGGTTCATAGAATAAGTTGGGAAGTGTTTCATCCTCTTCTGTGTTTTGAAAGACTTTCTATAGAATGTTGTTCTTCTTCCAACATTTGGTCAAATTCTTTGGTGAGTCATATGGACCTGGAATTTTCTTTGTGGGTAGTTTTTGATTGCTAATTAAATAATTTGGCTTGTCACAGGTCTACACCAATATTCTACTTCTTCTTGAATCACTTTTGGTAGTTTGTATCTTTCTGGCAATTTGTCTATTACATCTATGTTATTTAATTTGTTGATTTACAGTCGATCACAGTATTCATATGTAATCCTTTTTATTTCTGTAAGGTTGGTAATAATGATGTCTCTTTCTTTCCTAAATTTAGTAGTGTGTTCTCTCTCTATTTTCACTTTCATTATTTTTCTCTATATTTTTATATTCTCTATTTTGTTTGTTTTCACTCTAATCTTTATAATGCTCTTCACTCTGCTCTGGATTTAGTTTAAACTTTTTTTTCTAGTTTTTTAAAGTGGAAGGTTAGTTTTTGATTAAGATATTTCTCTTTTTTAATGCAGGTGTTTACAATCATAAAAATTTTAAAGGATATTTTTGCTGAATATAAGATTATTAGTTGACAATATTTTTTAGAACTTTAAATATGCCATTCCCATGCTTCTTGTCCTTTATGATTTCTGATGAGAAATCAGCTGCTTACCTTATTGAGAATCTCTTACAAATAATTCTTGCTGCTTTTATAATTTTTTGTGTTTGGCTTTTAACAGTTTGATTATGTTGTTTTTAGGTATAGATCTCTTGAAGTTTACCTACTTAGATTTTATTGATGACTCTTGCATGTACAGATTAATTTTTTCATCAATTTGATAAGGTTTCAGCCATCATTTTAAAAACATTACTTGTTCTATTTTCCTTTATTTATCTTCTTCTGAGATTGCCATTATGAATATGTCAATATGCTTAATATTGCCCCACATGCATCTGAAGCTCTCTTCATTCTTTTTTATTTTATTATTTCTTTCCTCAAACTGGACAATCATAATTGATCTATTTTCAAGTTCAGTAATGCTTTCTTTTGCCAGCACAAATCTGTTTTTTATTCTCAGTATCAAATTTTTCATTTCAGATATTTCAAATCCAGAATTTCTCTTGTGCCATTATTTATATTTTCTATAACATTTTTGATGCCATTATTTGGTAAAATATTGTTATCATAGTTTACTTATTGACATAGATTTCTTAGTTCTGTGAACAGATTTAAAATAGCTGATTGAAAATCTTTGTCTAGTAAGTCTAACATCTGAATTCTTTCAGGTTCAGTTTCTATTGGTTGTCTTCTGACTTAACTGTATAAAGTCTTTATAAACTTTGTTGTGTGTGGCTGCTGAAGTTTCCACTCAGCTTATTAGCCAGCTAATTATTGAACAGAGATTTTCTTTAATTCCCAGAAATAAAGAAATTAATCTTTGCCAAAAAACTGTTTTTGTTTGTTTATTTGTATGTTTGTTTTTTGTTCAGATACATCTTCAAGAATAAAATCAGCAGTTTACAAGTCTGTTTAGCCTTAACTTTCTACTTGCACAGTGCCTTGAGGACAGCCAGAGATGAGATTTTAAGACCTTCTCAAGTCTTTCTTGATCATGTACATAGCCTTGGGTATGCATACAGCCTTACGTGTGCTCATGGTTTTTTAGATTTCCAGGATTATCTTGAAGGTTTTTTTTTTAAGTATTCATAAATATCTCAATCTTCAGCTTTTTCTTTGGTAAAGTTATTATTTGCCCTAGCTATTATCTATTTTCTTCAACTACTGCAAAGTTATACAAGAACTGTAAATGTTTTCAGAAACTCATTCCCAGGGAAAAGATTTTCACAATGAGCTCAAAGTCCAGTAAATAAAAAGAGCCATGAGAGTAGCACCTTCCATGGAAGTACCAGGTAGATCTGATAATGACAACTCTCTGGAAATGAGGCTTTCAAAGAACTCCAACTCTGCTTTCTCTTCCTCTCCTCAATGACTTCCAGGCTTTCGATTTTCACTATGAATGTGAGCTGCTATTCTTCAAGGCTATCATGGAACTGGAAGGTGAGTTTAGATGGGTAGAGAAACTTAAAAAGCTACAACGACCACTGTTTCTAATAAGATTCAGCCATTTTTCTTGAGTAAATGTTGCCTTTATTGCTTTCCTTTGAAACATTCTCCTGAAGTCTCTAGTTTATTTTTGACATTCTGAAAACTTGACTTTGACAATTTTTGCCATTTTCTCATTGCTTTTGTATAGGGAAGAGTTTTCAGAAGTTTTTACTCAGCTATATTTGTTGATGACAGTTCAAAGTCAATGATTCATAGTTTCTGCTCTTAGTACATGAATGTTGGTGAGGTATGTCTTATGTCAAATTTGGACTTTATTTATTCCACAAATAGTGATTGAGGGTCAATTTTATTTGAATCTCTATATACTGTGAATTTACTGAAAATAATATACTTTCCTTGATCTAAAAGAGCTCACAATTTTGGTAGAAAGAGGCAAGTATATTGACCATTGATTTTCAATGTGATCATAAAAAGTACCAGGAGCACTATTACCATGGAAAGGTGGAATTTTGTGGGTTAAGATACTATAAGATATGTTATCAAAGTTCTGTGTGTGTGTGTGTGTGTGTGTGTGTGTGTGTGTAGTCATGAGAGGTAGAGAGTATTCTTGATATGAAAGGTATAGGATATTCTTAAAAGAGAATTATAATTACCAGTATCTGTTGAAATAAAGTGCATATAATTTTACTATAATCAGCATAGTACAATACTTAGAAGTACAAATTCTGAAGATAAAATTTTGGGGTCAAAATTCTGGCTTTGCTAAGTCTAAACCATGTGAATTTGAGCCAATCTTATAACCTCTTTGAGTCTCAGTCTCCTTTTTGATAAATGGAATTCCTATAAGTACCTACTTTATAGTTTTCCTGAAGATTAAATAAATTATCATATGTGGTATATAACGGTGCTTGCTAATACTATATTTTATGTAAATGTTAACAATTATTTACATGTAAATACATAGAAGTATAGAAAATACTTAAAAATATAAATATATATTTCATAATATAAGCTATAGTAAAGTAAAGCTTAACAAAAGCTTATCAGTTGGTAGGAATTTCCAGAACAAACAATGATTCTCAATGTTGAAAGTGAGACAGATACTTCTAGGGTGCATTCAAATATTGGGTCAAAAGCATATATTTGTGATCCTTAGTGGATCCAAGAATAAGCGCGGGGGGAATAGTACAAAATTTCATAAATTGTACCACAATAAATTCTACCGGCCTTTCTAATTTTTGAATAGCCTGTAGAATTATGGTGCTTTTTCTTAACTAAATCATTTATATTATGTCAGGAGCCAAACGTTTTTACTTTCCACTATACGCATAAATCATGAATAGAATGAATAATGGTCTGTCTTAGTGAGTCGAGAAGCATCAAGCTTCTCTTTGCTAATAAGTATTAATTCCACACCATTCCTCAAATTTGTTTTTGGTCTAAAATCTCTTCAGTTGTACAGGAAAAGATAGATCCTTTAGTTGTCTCAGAAAAGAACTTATCTTAGACTGGGACTGTAGACACAGGAGTGTTTGATTGGAAAATGGCCTAATATTTCTCTCTCAATCTTTTTTTTGTCTCCCAGTAATCATTTTGATGTAGCAAATAAGAATGCAGGAGAGAGATCAATTTCTTCATATAAACAAGTTGCAGTACTGAAAACTTAAATTTGATTTAAGGTATTTTGGGGGAGCCTTGGGCTTTATCTAGTTAGCTAACAGTTTGATGGGGTGGAAAGGAAAAGAAGAGGCAATGCATGATTGGTCTGGATATTTTTTAATAGATAAATATATTTTTTACTTTAATTTCCTATGATGAAAGAATATATGTCCCAAATACATGGAATTACTCAGGCCAGTTGTAAATAATATATGAAATGAAAAATCCTCAGGGCCAAGGCTTTGCAAACACTGTCATGCTAGGTCATTCAAAGCTGTTTTAACCTTAAACAAAGCAGAAAAATCTAGGGTTTTTAGGCCAAGAACAACCTTTTGCAGGTATGTATATGGATATACATAAGCACACATAAACACGCACAAAATAAAAACTTCTTTGAAGATTATCTTTAAATTTTCATTCACAGAAGCAATAATAGAATTATTTTCTCTTCCAGACCATTTTTTTAAATATTGTCCTATAGTCAACTGCCAGAAACAGGAAAAATGTTTGAAATTTTAAACACTTAAAATATTTTTGATATATTGAATTACAACAGAAAATGAAATTTAACACAAATTAAACAAAAGGTGCAATTGACTAATTGTTTATTTAAATATTTGATGAGAACATAGTGTTAATTAAGCCAAAGACAAGGTTTAATTCCATACAAGAATCTTAAAAGCTTATGATTCTCTTGTCATATGACCCACTTGGCTTTGTATATGGGTTTGGTTACAAAATATGCTATGGAAGAGTAGAAATAGGTGAACAAAAGCATGACAGTCCTTGAGCTCTACCCATCTCTAACTCTAAAGCTACTTCAAAATTGTTCTCTAAATTCTCTCAGTGGTGTCTCAGTATCAGTTGCAGACTGCACTTAGTCAGCCCTCTCTGGGACAAAATGCTGCCATATCTGAAAAAGCATTGTGCCATTCTCTAGATACTTCAGTAGCCATTTCCTTTATAATTCCCACTTGAGCTATATAATTTGACAATGAATTACCTGCTGAGAGCATATTCTACAATTGTGTTAGTTTTCCTACTCCTAGTAATTCCTGATTTAGCTATAGAAGTTGATGAGAGATAATATTGCTCAGCACATATTCTGTATACTTCTCTACATTTCTCAGCCTCTATTATAGCTAGGAGGGGAACATGTAATTAGATCTGGCTATTGTGCTATTGGACTATGCATTTAAGAGCTGGTATACCACATCTAAGCTCTCTTTTACCTGGACAATGGGAACTATGTGTTTCAGATGGAGTAGCTACAGGATGATGGACTCTACACTAACTCTAAGTGGAACAACCCCCAGCTCACATTAGACGGTTAATATGAATGTAAAATTAACTTTGTTAAGTTAGATCATTGAGATTTGGGGTTAATTTGTTAATAGTTCACCTTGATTATTGAAATCTAAAAAGCATTTTTGTTTTCATGGTTAGGATCTGTGTTGTTCCAAAAGTACATCCATCTACCTTTAATTACTCTTTGTTACATAAACTCTGCAAGCTAGATAACATTGACTTAAAACTGAGACCACTTAGGGAGAGCCTGAGAGACTATTCAGCCCCAGAAGACTTACCTATCTCTGCCTTGCAAGTACTAAATTATGTTATTTTATCATGTTAGTCAAATATAATAAACCTCATTGTTATACTAACAAGAAATTAGAATGTCACTTCTTTCTTTTTAATCTATAAGAGAATAATCAATCTAGATAGTCTGAGAGCAGAGAATGGAACAAATACAAATGTTAGGCTCTTAATTTCTTCAACACAGGCACATGACAGGAAGCTCTGCTTTAAAGGGATACTATTCAACCATCCTATGGGTCACAAACTAAGACCTATTTTGTATTAGTTTTCTTACAAAACACTCTGTTTATTGATCACCCTCTTAGCTTGTAAGAAACATTTCCTGTACCAATTCTTAAGTATGTGTATGTAGCAGCTTTACCAAGATACAATTCACACACCATACAATTGACCCACTTAAAATAAACATTTCTGGTATATTCACAAAGTTGTACAATCATCACCATGATAAATTTTAAAACATTTCATTACCTCAAAAAGGAAAGCTACATTCTTTAGCTATTACCCCAAATCACTAATCCCTAATTAATCACTAATCTATTTTCTATATCTACATATTTGCCATGCTGGGCATTTCACATAAATGGAATCATTTAATGCATGTTCTTTATGACTGGCTTCTGTCACTTAGCATGTTTTCAAGGTTCATCTGTTGTAGCATTTATTTGTTCTTTATTTCTTTATATTGATTAATAATATTCTACTGAATTCATTGAATGGATTTGCCAGATTTTATTTGTGCATTCATCAGATAATAGCAATTTCAACTTTTTAAACATTTAATGCTACTATAAACATTTATATACAAGTTTTTGCATGGACCTATGTTTTCTTTTTTCTTGAATATATCCACAGGCATGGAATAGCTGGGTTGAATGGTTGCTCTATGTTTACTTTTGAGGAGCACTCAAACAAAACAAGAGGTTGTACCATTTTGCAATCCCACTACTAGAATATGAGGGTTCCGTTTTATCTAAAACCTTGCCCAAACTTGCCCAAATTTGTTTTTGGTTATAGCCTTTCTAGTGAGTATAAAGTGCTAGCTTAATGTGACTTTGATTTACATGTCCCTGACGACTAATGATGTTGAGTATATTTTATGTACACATTGACCATTTATATATCTTCCATAGAAAAATGTATAAAAAAGCATATTCAGATGCTTTAACTATTTCTATATTGGGTTATTTTTCTTTCAATTGCTGGCTTGCAAGACTTATTTATATATTCTAGATACAGGACCCTTATTAGATACATGATTTACAAATATTTTCTCTCATTTTATAGATTGACTTTTCACTTTCTTGGTGTTCCTTGAAAATTTTTTAATTTTAATTTTCAATTTATCTACCTTTTTATCTTTTAAAAAAAATTTTGCTTATACTTTTGGTGTCATTTCTAAGAATCCATTACCAAATCTAAGATTTACCTGATACTTGCTCTGGTAGTTTGTAATTGTCCCTCTTACATTTATATCTTTGATCCGTTTAAGTTATTTTCGCATATGGTGTGAGATAAAACCCCAAACTATTTTTTTTTACATCAGAATACAGCATGTCCTTGAATAACATTTTTAAAATTTTTTTTGTGTGAATATATATATATATTTATTAATTATAACATTATATGTGTGTGTGTTTGTGTGTGTGTGTGTGTGTATATATATATTTAATAACATTAGTGAGAAAAAAAAGTTGGTTTTTGGCCAGAACCACTATCTGCGTGGAGTTTGCCTGTTTTCCCCATGTCTCTTTGGGTTTTCTTCAGATACTCAGGTTTCTTCTCTCATCCCAAGGATGTGCACATTAGGTGGCTTGGCATATCTATATTGTTCCAGTTTGAATGAATGTGTGTGTGTGTGTGTGTGTGTGTGTGTGTGTGTGTGTGTGTGCAACCCTGCAATGGAAGGGTATCTTGTCCAAGTTGTTTCCTCCTTTGTGTCCTGAGCTACTAAGATAGGCTCCAGCCAACTTTGACCTTGAATTATAATAAGCAGATTGAAAAATAATTATCTTATTTTCCATTAATTTTTCTTAAATGTATGTATAGATCCCATTTTTTTCAACATTTAATCTTAGAAGTGTTTTGAGTTTTTATGTAGAACTTTGATGATGTTTTTGTGACCAGAAATATGCCGTAGGAAATTAACTTTTGTTTGTATCAATTAGCCTATAATAAAAGTGGTTTTGTGAAATTTTCTTTCTCTTAAAGTTGTAGGTTCCAACACCTATTGATGATGTTAAGTGAGAACTTATTGGAACCCAACACGATTTGTTGAAAAGACTTGTTCATACACTGAATGCCTTTGTCAACCTGTCCAAGATCAGTTGACCATAAATACATGAATTTATTCCTAGACTCTCCACATACTCTTTCTATTATCTACATGCCTTTCCTTATCCCAGAACATACTGACACATGCTCCTATACTGTCCTTTACAATAGCCTTTATCAGTTTTTTAAAGTGACTTTAAAGTATTGCCTTGTATCCTTTGTTTTCATCTTAAAGAAATTTCTTTAATATTTATTGTAATATGGGTTGGGTAGAAACAAATTAAGTTTTGTTTTGTTTTTTAATAATCTGAGAATATCTTTTTTTTCCTTTTTCTTTGTTTTTGGAAGATAGCTTGTCTGGGCATAAGATTCTTGGTTGATAGCTCTGTGAAGACTTTGAATATATTATTCCACTGCCTTCTAGCCTCCTTGTTTTTAATGAGAAGTCACCTGATAATGTTATTGGTGTTCTTTTATAATAAAATGTCACTTTTTTATTGCTGATTGAAGGATCATGATGTTCTTCTGGTCTTTGATTTTCAACATTTTTACTATGATATGTTTAGTAAAGCATCTTTTTAAATTAATTCTATTTAAAGGTTGTTAGGCTTCTTGAATGTGTAAAAAATGTGTATTTAAATATATAATTATATTTCTAAATGTATAATTACAGTTTTAAAATAAATTTGGAAAGTTTTCACTCATTCTTTATTTGAATATTTTTACTTATATTTTTCTCTCTTCTCTCCTCTAGCACCCCTATTATATACATATGTTGATGCAGTTAATTGTGTCCCAATTTTTCTGAGAGACTATTTCTTTTTCTTCATTAATTTTACTCTCTGCTCTTTGGATTGCATACTCTCTATCTTTCAATCTTTAAGTGCACAAATTCTTTTTTCTGCAAGTTCAATTCTACTGCTAAGCCCCTCTAGTGAGTTATTTATTTTAGTTATTCATTTCTATACTTTTTATTTGAGTCTGTTTCAAATAATGTTTGCTTCTATTTTTTGCTATGCTCTGTTTGGTAAGACAGTGTCATAATATCTTCCTTTACTTTTTTACATTAGTTAGTTGGGTAGACATGAGCATTCCCCTTTGGGGAATGAAGGTACCACCCAAAGACCTTCCTAGAACACCCATTTTATGGTTATAAATTATCCCTTCATGCTGAAGCACAAAGGAGTGAAAAGCCATAAAACAGCCACTGATTTGGACCAGTCACAAGTACTTATGCTGTTAGTATGATCCTAGTCTTCATAAACTTAGCCTCAATATGCCATCATTATGATATCATATATATTTCCAAAAATTCATTAATCTAATTATAACAGACTGAATTCTGGGTAACAACATGCACAGTAGGCAAAGGGACATACCAATCATCTAGTACCATTCTTATACCTCCTATCATGGCCCTAATATAATATAGACCTTCCTGCTTCCAGGAGGCTAAGGCCTTCTTTGGTGTAGTCTGTTTTTTTTTTTTTTTTGAAACATACTTTAATAAACCTTACTTTTTCTAAATCTCGCCAATTTGTAATTTCTTACTGCATCAACTGAAATGACAGAGGACCACTCAGTGCTACCAAGTGAACAACAGATTTTATATTGCCCAACAGTAAAACTTAAGTATGGTTTCTTTTCTTCTTTTAATATATTTCTTCTAATGGCTATTCTGAAGTCTTTATGTGTTAAATCAGGTATCTGGCCACTTATGTAGGCAATTTCTGTTGCCTGCTTTTTTCCCAAGGTATGAATTAAAATTTTGTTTCTTTTCATGTCTCATTTTTTTTTTGTTCTTGTCATTTTGTTGGAATCCACGTATTTTAGATAACATTGCAGCAACAATGCTTATTGCCCCTGAATGTGTTTGTGTGTGTGTGTGTGTGGGGGGGTACTTTTGTTATTTACTTGTTTATATGTTTACTAACTGGATGGATATTTTTAGTGTACTTTATTTCATCTCCCCACAGCAGTGTGAAGCATGATTATTATTATGTCACTATTGGGGACAGATCAGAATTCAGTGTTGTCCCAACAGCAGAGAGGAAGAATAGGGATAATGATGGCAGAGCTGTGTAGGTAGCATCTTTCCTCAGTTCTTCCTCAAATGACAGCAGTGAAGAATCATGGGTCATTTTAGATTTAATAGTTTTTTTTTTAATATATTTTGGAAAGACAAAGAATGCACCAAGGAGGCACATGGTCCCAGTGATAAGAGCTGTAACAGAGAACTGTAATAACAACCACAGCAACAACAAATGGGTAAAAATAAGAGGCAAAAAGAAGGCCCAGAAGGGTGGAGGTGGGGAAGGTCAAGAGGCAGGAATGTCTGCCTTACATTTGGACCATAATGGGGAGGTTCCAAAGGCATTCCTAGGCTATTGGCAGGAGAAGTCATTTTAATTGACACCTGGCTGCTATATAACTCTTTGCCTAGTGTGCATGTGCATACCTAGAATTCTACTACCTTTGAGGTGATCTTTGAGCGATCTCTAGGCAGGGTCCTTTTTCCTTTGTTCTCCATGTCTCTGATGTCTGACTAAGCTATCTAACAATAACAGTAGTTGTAACAGGGCTCAGTTTCTCCCTTTTTCCATGACCACACCCCACTGTGGAACTCCAGGAAATTACTGGTTGATTTATCTGTTGTCTTTAATAATGTCTTGGGCATAGATTCTCTACAAACCAATACAACTAAATTTAAGCTCCGGTTTGAGGTCAGTGATTGAGATTTGTTCTGACTGCAAGAGGAGTCTTTTCAGCTGTCTCTTTTCTTGATGCTCTCTGATAAATTTGCTGGCCTCTGGTTTAGTATCTTTAAGAAATCTACCAGTCTCTTCTTAATTGTTTTTCACCACAACTTCCTCTTTTTCTGAGAGTTCCTTAAGCTTTGACTTTTTGATACTCTGTTGCAAATAAAGTCAGTTTCTTTTGGAAGTACTTGAGAATTCTGTTTTATGGTTGTCTCTCTTGATGGGCAAAATATGTGAGTCACATCTCTGGAGCTGAGGGGAGGGATAGTGATGTGTTTATTTCTGAGAGATCCAGCCTTAAGAGCCAGGTACTTAGTACAGTGAGGGGTGCTTATAGTTTTGTCTTGTTGACTTGCTTTTCCTGACAAGAAATTTCTGCTTTCCAAACAAAGATGAGGATAAGAGATGCCAATATTCTCAATGCGCTACTCCCATGATAGAGCTTTCATCCTATTAGTGGTGTCTGAGCAGAGAAAAAAGCCTCTATTTCTTGGTTGTGCTCTCGCAGAACTTAACCTCTATAACCAGTAGTTGGGAGCAGGATGGGAAATACCAATGTCCTCCCCATCCTGAAAAGATTCCCTAGCCCTATGACTGGGAGCTATGGGGAGAAAGAGCCCTAAATTTGTGGCTGCAACTATCTGGAGTGGAATCTCCCTCAGGCTGCAATGAATAGGAATAGGGAGGGAGAGGGTTGTGGTTCAGATGTCACAGGCAAAAATTCTGCTTATGTTTGCTAAGGCTGCTATAACAAACTTTAATACATTGAGTGGCTTAAGCAACAAAAACTTATTTTCTCATAGTTCTGGAGGCTAGAACTCTGAAATCAAGATGTCACCAGGATTTGTATCTTCTGAGGCTACTCTTCTTGGCTTGTAGATTAAATTATTCTTCCTGTGTTTTCTCATCGTCTTCTCTCTGGAGCTGTTTTGTATGTTTGTTTATTTGTTTGTTTAACTTAGTTTTAGTTGGTTTTCTGATTATTCTTGAAAAGTTATTTTTAAAATAATTTTTCTAAAAGATTGAATATATCTTCATTTGTTATATGTCTTTAAGACTGTTTTCATAGTCTTTAAACTAATTTTTGTTTGTTTTTATAATGTTTACCAGTTTCACTGGGGAGAATGACTATGGCACTCTTCACATTACCATGTCAAAATTGGAACTTCTGCACTTGTTCTCCAAAAATCTATTTTTTTCATGAAAAAAAATCGAAATGCAATTAAAAGTTTATTGGATAAATTATCAGTGCTAGCTATTGATGAAGGTTTCAGGGTAAACTTTGAAACACAGCATCATTTGCTAAATTTCAGATAAAAGTTAACTAGGAATATTTTGAAATAGCTGAAATTGCTTTAATTTTTATTCTATTTCTATCAACACACATTGTTTCCTTATTATTAATGTTTTTTTAAAAACATAGAGGCTGTTTATATAATATCATAGTTTGAATACATCCTAAATAAGATTTAACAAATAAGAAACAAGCCCTTTGTCACATAAAAAATTCTAATAAATATTCTGATTTTTTAAATATGCACAGTTCTTGTTCAAAATCTACCTATATGCTTTTAATGTGAGGAATTACTATGCCAAATGAAACAAAATTATTTAGTAGTAATTCTCTATATTAATTTTCAATATATAGATTTTCAATAGATAACATGTAAAGTTTTTTAAATATATGTTTTATTTCTATGTTATGTTTGTTCTAAATTATATGTCTGGTATTTAATGGCTTTGAAAAATGTTATGACAAATGTCTGTAAGAATGCAGAGTACAGACACTGTGAAAAATAGTATGAAGGTTCTTCAAAAAATTAAAATGAAATAACTATATGATTCAGAAATGCCGTGAATAGGTATATATTCAAAAGAAACAAACTCAGCATTTGAAAGAGATATCTTCACTTTGATTTTTACAATGGCATTATTCACAATAACCAAAATGTGGAACAACCTAAGTGTCCATTAATGGATAAATGATTAAGAAATTTTTATATGTGGTACACACACACGTGTGCATGCGTGCACAGACAGACAGACAGACACACAAACACACAATAAAATATCATTCATCTATAACAAAAAATCTTGCCACTTGTGACAACATGGATGAAACTGGAGGACATTACGTTAAGTGAAATAAATTAGACAGAGAACGACAAATACTTTATTCTATCATTTATAGGTAGAATTTTTAAAAAGTCAAATTTATAGGAGCAGAGAGTGGAATGGTGGATGCCAGGAACTGGGGGGAGGATCATGGTAGGGAATGGAAGTATGTTGATCGGAGGGTACAAATTTTCAATTATAAAATGATGAAGTTCTGATTAATAAATAAGCAGCATGGTGACAATAGTTAATAACGCTATATTATATAATTAAAATTACCTAAGAAAGTGATCTTAAACTTTCTTACCGCACACAAATTATATAAGGTAATAGATGTGTTAATTAACTTGTTTGTGGTAAATATTTTATAATTTATATGTATATCAAAACATCACTTTGCAAACTTTAAATTTTATTTATTTGTACACATAATTTATTTGTCAGTTAAACTTTAATAAGCTGGGAGAAAAAAGCAAGAGCTTTACAAAACTGTTTCTCATTCATACTATCACTATTATAGTTTGAAGCCTTATATTTTGATTTATTCATCTTATTTCCCTCATCTGAAATTTTCTTTTTCTCTTTGTTAAAATACTAGTTATCAAGTAAAATTAATTAAAACATTATTTCACATTATAATAAAACTTTTCTATTTCCAGTTTCTTCTTTAGTCAGATTTTAATATTTTATTTATCTGTGTTACAGTTGAACTATAGGCAAATCATCAGTGTTTATCTGTTATCACATGCTATAGTTAGTGATACTGTGTTTATTTGACTTGTGAACTAACTTCCAGCCAGGCAACTGTGTTATTGAGGGGTTGTTATCTATTATTTAGTTTAGTATACTTCTGTATAGACAGTAAAATATATGCGTGTAAGTTAATTTTATTCTAACGCCAGAGGTAACTACTTAATATATAAAGCATCCTATTCAACAAGCCACCTTCCTGAGACAGCTATGGAAAATGCTTCAAATATCAGTACCTAAATTTGCTCAAGAAAGTTTACATTTTGCATTATGAAATTTAGAATTAAATTTTCTTTGGTAAAATGAAAAGTATTTAAGACACAAGATTGGTTAAATATTTGGAAAAACTTCTCTGTGTAAGTATGAATAGGATATAGGATCTAGTTAACTTATATACACAATACATTTGGAGCAACACTAGATTTAGAACTTTATTTGATAATGTACCCTTTCATTTAATGAAAAATTCTGAACCTGATTCAGAAAGTTGACTGATTTGGCCATCAAAATATTGTTGCATTTGAATTGAAGTGATTTTTTTATGTAAGTACTTATTATTGAACAAAAGGAAAATCAGCAGAAATTGCACCAAGCTTATCTTCCAAAAGTAGCCAGTTTTGCACGCAATGATATTAATGATTTTATGTGTAGCAAAACATGGACCCAGCATTAGATTTTTTAACACACTACCTAGAAGTAAGGTTTGGTAAGAAGCTCTCTTCTTACCCCATGAATTAGAGACTACCAATAATCACATTAAAGGACTTCATAATTTTAAGTGGCCAAAACTAGCTTAGCTCAGTTTGTAACAGGCATCAATACAGGCTTACAAATAAATCTTAAACAAATATGATATCATATGATTCTATTCTTGCACACACACTGTTCCCTCTGTCACCCCTTTCTATAATCCTTTGTTCTATTTGCTATTGGGAATTCCATTTATACGTTACCTACGTTGAGATGACTTCTCTTACACTCCGTTTACACTCCAGCCTATTTTATCTGCTTCTATATCACTGTACTTATTTGCACCATTGAACTTATCATGTACTATTAAAATTTCTCATTTTTTTCAATCACTCACTAAATTTATTTGAGAAAAAGGCTGTGTCTTATTCATAACCCAACCACAGGACCTTACATGGTTTCTGACAAATAGTCAATGTTAAGCAAACATTCCTTGACTATTATATGTTGTACATTTTCTTCCAAATAAAAAAATAAGAATAAAGACTATCCAAATAATGTACATCCTCTACATACATTATTTCTCATGGCTTTCATCCTTAAATGTGTATGTATAACCAATTTGTTTACTTAAACTATTTTTCTGCCCAATCTCTTGAAAGCTATAAATTGTATTTTGTAAATAATTGGCTTCGATTTTATTTCACCTTGTATAATTGAATTGGAATGGTTTCACTTCAGTAACACTAATTTGCTGGTTTTACTTTGTTCATTGATAAGAATCAGTTCAAGAAATACCCCACATTGCTATAGGAAGGAGTAATTTGCCACATCCATCATTTTCTGTCTCCTGTGGAGGATATTTGCCAGGGTTTCTAAATTAATGTGATGAAATTAGAGGCAACTGTAATTATAATATTTTTATTTCTTCCTCCATCATTCTTCATCTACATTATTCCATTGAACTATATAAGCAAAGGAAAGCCTACAAATCTTCTTGTGTTATTATTTGCTATCAAATTGATTCATTGTATTTCTCTTTTGTTCCTAATTATAGTTATCCACCTTTCCCATCTACAAAAGTGAAAACAATATGTTTTTGGCTATTTGACTTCTTTTATTTCCATGCAATGAAAAGCTGTTTATAGCATGTAAGTCATTAATCAACAGATAATGAGTGAACACCTATTAAATGCAAAATATTGTAAAAAATTGGATAACTGTAAAATGAGCTACCCGAGATCAGGAAGGACAAAGTTCCATTGGGGTAGTGAGGCATGCTTTAAATGCCAATGAAAATAAATTTAATATAGAAGACCAATTGGAAAAAAATTTGAAAGGTTTTTAAAAAGACTCTTCTTTGAGGGCTCAAAGATGATTCATGGAATAAAGGAGTTTTAGATATGGAAATGTGATGAACAGATATTTAATGAGGATTGTAGGCAGAGGTGAACAAATGTCATGAAGAAGAAGAGAAATTTAGGAATGAGGAAGAAACGTTTTAGGAGAGTAAAAGAGTCTACTCTTTAGAATAGAGGGTTTGCATAGGTACATAATAAGAGATGGAGTTATACACATTTAGCTTGAGGTCAAATGTAGTGAGAATTGGAGGCCAGAGACACAGATGGCTTGGAATAGAAAACTGACTTGAGGACAGGTATTTTTGAAGGATGTCTCCCCTAACCTTATTCATTTTTCTGAAGTTTTCTTCTAAGGTTATCAGTATTATTTATAATTTAAATAAAACTAACTGTACCCATTTTATGTGTACAGTTATTGAGTTTTGAATAATGGATATACTATGTATTCACACAACAGTCAAGAAATATAATATTTCTATTACCCCCAAACTTCCCTCATGCTTTGTTTTAATCAACCTTTATTACTCACCACTATAAGTTAGTTTGCATTTTCTATTTAGGATTTTTCTTGTATAAGTCTGAAATTTTGACTGTTTCCACTTTTAACAAAAATAAAAACAAAACAGAAATTTAATCTCCTAATGAGAGGGGATGGCACAATATGTAGGTAGAACATGATTGGTGACATAGTTCAAATCCAGAGATCAGATGGAATAATTCACTGTAAAATAAAATTCTGGTTAAATTTGCTTTTGTCATTGTTTTATTTTTAAAAGGCAATGTTGCTTATTCTTTTGTTTTACTTCTGTATTAACAAAAATTAATAATGCCAAATATATGGCTAGTAAACGAGCAAAAGAGTTGTACATTGCAACACTGCTTTTTTTTTTAGATATTTAATTAAACATTCATTTCTATTTAGGATTTTTCTCATATTTTTGCACCATAGTATTTATTTTAAGCTTCACATATTTTCATAAGTAATTTAAAAGCTTATAGAGTTTATGTGCTGGACTTATATTATTTCTAACACTCTTAAATTTTTTTAGTCATTTGAACAGATTCGGAGTAGATAATTTTTTCAAGTCTTCTTAATCTAATTAATACCCTTGTAATATATACATGACAATCCTTACACATAAGACTTATGAACATGTCCATTTTGAAGAAACAGCTTTCCTTCTGAATTATCTTTTATTTCTAGCAATAGAAAAAAATTGGAGTACTTTTTATAGTACAGTGACTAGAGGAAAAAGAAGAGTAAGATACTTCCATAGTAAAGGAAAGCAATTATCTAAGGATAGTATCTTACATTGAGTTGGTAAGTTGTGATAAGAAGCAAATGTAGACTGTAAAATACAGATTCAACTAAGATAGAACCAGCAATTAATTTGATTCATTCAAGAAAATTGTGGGCCAAATATTGATCAGTTAGTGTCATTTTAAACTTGATCTTTATAGATTTATGGGCCAAAATTGACAATGCGTGGTAATAAAGCCTTTAATATACATGAAAATGAGGATGATACATTAAATTAAAACTGACATTACAGTCTGGGATTTTTAAAAGAATCATATTTTTGTCAATTTGAGTTCATCTGACTCCACTCAAATTGGATCGTTCCCTAGTATTTTTATTTTTCCTCTCTATCTTCCTTTTTTTTTGGTCCTCATTTACCCTTTTCCTTTCTCTCATACTTGTTCTTTCTTTCTCTCATTATTTCTCTCCCACCCCTCTCAGTGTTATAGGAGACTTAGAATGCATGGCAAGCCATAGACCATAAATTCATTATTATAAAAATAGAAATATAACATTGTTTATAAGAACTCTAACTATCCACTTTTACTTACTGAATTGAGATCTAGCTAATTAATAGTCTTTCTAAAGAAAACAATAAATAGTTCTATCTTACATAAAGAGGTCAAGATCAACAAAGGAAAGAACCACTGGGTGTGTTTCTATTTTAAAATCATTATTAAAACATTTCAAATGGATATTCTAACATATGGTTATAACAATCGCAACTGAATGCAATGTAATTTTGTAGTGCATTGTTATTCTTGAAAACTTACTGTTAATTCAACAACAGTTTATTTTTACTTACTCTGCTTTGTACCGATCATTTTGGTTATTTTTCAAATTTAGAAAAATATAGGAGTATCTGTTATTTATAGTGTTTTTAAGTTCCAGAAACTCAAATCCAACAAACAAAAATATTCATTTAGGTATAATAAATCAAATTTCTAAAACACTGTAAGTTCTTTTTGGCTGGAATCTCCATCTTCCAGTAATTTGCCAAAATGACACAAAGAGAACACAAAGGGAAAGTGGAGAGGCACCTGTATGTTTCAGAAAACACGAAGTTGTTCCTTTGGCCACATACATGCAAATCTACAAGAAAGGTGATATTGTAGACATCAAGGGAATGGGTGCTGTTAAAAAAGGAATGCCCCACAAATGTTACCATGCAAAACTGGAAGAGTTCAAATGTTACCCAGCATGCTATTGGAATTATTGTAAAAAACAAATTAAGGGCAAGTTTCTTACCAAGAGAATTAATGTAGGTATTGAATATATTAAGCACTCTAAGGACCAAGAGTTGCTTCCTGAAACGTGTGAAGGAAAATGATCAAAAAAAGAAGGAAGCCAAAGAGAAAGGAACCTCTGTTCAGCTGAAGCACCAACCTGCTCCACCCAGAGAAGCACACTTAATGAAATGATTAGAAAGAAATCTGAGCTGCTGGAGCTCATTCTCTATAAATTCATGATATAATAGATTAAAAAAAAAAAGATCTCTAATCAAGTAGGTATCTCTTCCTTCAAAAAATATTTAAAGGAAACCATCTGCTCCAATTCATTGTGTGAAGTCTTTACTATTCAGATTTAGTGTTTTTGTTTTGTTTTGTTTTTGTTTTGTTTTTCTTGCTGAAAGATATGATGTGGTTTACTGTGTAACATAGTGTATAGCTCATTGGTTAGGAAACTGCATCTGTTACATTACAGTTAAGCTCAGAGAAAGTTGATCAGTCATAATTGCATCATAAATAGCTGTATTTTAAGGTTTTGGAACTTGCCTTTGAAGCCTGCTACTTAAAAGTAGTTTTAACTCACCTGTTCTTTGTGAGTTAACATTTGCTTCCATCTTTTATGGAACACAACTCAGAAAATAATATTCAACCAGGGGGTAGACATTTATATATAGCCATTAACATGTTGTATGGCATTCGAAACACTGCATAATTTACCCCAAAATCTTGGAGTTTTACCCATTTTACATAAAGGAAGCTGAGGCACAATTAACTTGTCCAAGGTTACAGATGCACAGATTCAAGCCCAGGGAGTATGGCTCCATAATCAAGTCTCAATCCTTAATGTTATATTGCCTCATATTAGTGGGAACATTAAAGCTACTTTCTATAGATTGAGCACATGTAGGTTATTCAGTTGCTTCATGAATATTTTTACTTGGATGTGTCACACAAATTCAACATGATCAAAAAGGGAGTTAATCACATTCCATCCTACTTGCCTTCAGTTTTCTGTGATAGCTATAGCTATAGTATCTTTATTTGAAATAAAAACCTTGACTTCTCAATTAATAACATAGAGAAGAAAGTTTATCTTTTAACTCTTTCTATCACTCCTGGAATATAATGTATGTCTTCAAACAATGTATGGATAAACCAATGATATAAAAACAAACAAAAAAAGAATAATTTGCAGATATTAAGAACACAATTTTTATTTCTTTTTATTAATTACATAATTTATTAAATTATGAATATGTTGGGAATAATTACAAAGTTGTGAAGATTTCTACTTTGCTACTACATGTATCAACATCAACCTATTGCTTACATCTCCATTCTCTCAAAATTGAGAAAATAGTTGCAATGGTTATAGAAATAAGTCAAATTGGCTTTCTTTTATAATTGTCCCCCTCTTATTCATGGGGATATGTTCCAAGACCCCCAGTTGGTGCCTGAAACTGCAGATAGTACTGAAGCCTACATATGCTATGTTTTTTTCTTATACATACCCATGATAAATAATTTATACCTTAGGCACAATAAGGATCAAGGACAATAGTCAATAATAAAATAGAACTAGAGAATGATAAAACAATATACTATAATGAAAGTTATATGAATGTGGTCTTTTTTATAAAACATCTTATTGTACTGTACTCACTCTTCTTCTTGTGATGATGAGATGATAAAATGCCTATGTGATGAGATAAAGTGACACAAATAATGTAGACACGTGACATAAGAAGGGTGATCATCTACTTTGGGTGATCTTGGATTATTGTGCCATGACTTTGGCATGTCTGAATTGCCAGCATCACTACTCTTGAGTTTGGGGACCATTATTAAGTAAAATAAGGGCTAGTTAAACACAAGCACTGCAATACTGTGACGATCAATATAATAACTGAGAGAGCTACTAAGTGACTAATGAATGGATAACATCTACAGTGTGGATATGCTGGACAAAAGGGATGATTCAAATCCTGGGTAGGATGGAGAGGAAAAGCTACAAGATTTCATCTTCCTATTCAGAACAGCATGTAATTTAAAACATTAATTGTTTATTTCTGGAATTTTTATTTACTATTTTCTGATCGTAGTTGACCACAGGTAACTGAAACCATGAAAATTGAAACTGCAGATAAGGGAACACTACAATACTTAGTTTAGTTCCATTCAATGCTTGCTTTATTCACACACATTGGTGCTTACTGTAGTAGAAATATTGCTTACTCTATGGTTCTTAACCTTCATATTAAAAGTGAATATTAATATTCTTCTTAAAATTTTAGATGTTTAATTCTATAAAATTAAATTTAAATTTTAGACTTTAACATTAGATGTCTGCAGTAGAAAGAAACTTTACAATAACCTAAAATGGTTATCATAATATTTTACATTCACACATTCCTATATATTAACAATAAGAGAATGGTAAATATGGTGAGGTATTTGGGTATTTGTGGTTTTGTGATACTGAGAATATCACATTAATAAAAATAATATAACCACAGTAAATTTGATCAAGAAGAAAGAAGAGAGAATATTAATTACCAATATCACAAATATAAGAAAATATAGAGTCACCATCAAAAATCATACAGACTAAAAAAATGTGATGGTGTATGAATAACAATACCAATATATTTAACAACCTAGATAAAATGAACGAATACCTTCAAAACACATTTTTGTCTATCAAAACTGACCTTAACAAAAACATAAAAATTGAATAATATACATATACTGAATAAATGTAATCAATAATTTAAAAGGTCACCACAAAGAAAACTTTGGGCATAGGTGGCTGAACAGTTGAATTATTCCAAACATTGAAGTTGGAAATAACACAAGTATTCAATTTTTTTTTCAGAAAGTAGAGAACACATCCTAACATTTTTTATGAGGAAAACATAATCCTGCCACTAAAACCCTTAAAGAATATTACCAAAAAAAGGCAAATTGCAAGTTTATATCTGTCAGAAACATAAATGTAAAAATTTTATACAAAATAAAATAAAATTGAGTCATTGATTTTTGAAAAGGATAATGCATCTGACCAAATAAGGTTTTTCCATAGCTAGAGATATCTGTATATCTCTCCATTTCTATACCTATCCAGATCTATCTAGATCTATCTTCCTAACATCTATCTATCTATCTATCTATCTATCTATCTATCTATCTATCTATCATCTATCATCTATCTCTATCATCTATCATCATTATTATCTATCATCTATCATCTGTTATCTACCTATCATCTATCATCTATTCCTTTATATAGATGCAGAGAAAGTATATAACACTTTACCCATGCATGACAAAACTTTCATAACTTAATCTGATAAATAGTATCTAAAATTGGAAAAAACTATAGCTTATATTTTCTTAATGTTGAAATATTGAAAGCTGTACTTAAAATGAGGATATCCACTATGATCAATTCTTTTTTTCCCCAAGAGAATGTTACCTGTGTTATAAAGCAAGAAAAATAAATATTAGGTACAAAAAGAGAAAAGAAAAAAAATGAAGCTTATCTTTATTTGCAGATGACATAATTTGTTAACTGAACACTACAAAATCAACTAAACCAACTATTCAAACTAGTAAGTTAATTTAGAAAAGTCACTCAAAAAATATTAATGTGCAAATAATAATTTTATTTTTATTTTACTTATAAATATGTGTTTTTGGAAGCAATAGAAGTTTGAGGGAATCCCAGTGCAGGGGTGCTGACAGAATTGAATGTGCCCAGAGTTCTGAGGGTCTCACCAGATTGTAGATTATTGCTTTTCATCACTTTGAATATTTCCTTTTAATCCTTTCTGGCCTGTAAAGTTTCTGTTAAGAAATCAGTTGACAGTCTTAATGGAGTCCTTTGCAGGTAACAAATTACTTTTCACTTGCTGCTTTTAAGATTTTCTATCTAATCTTTGGTATTTTAATTATGATGTATCTTGGTGTGAGTCTTTTTGGGTTCATCTTATTTGGAACTCTGCGGTTTCTGGACTTGAATGTCTATTTCCTTCACCAGGTTAGGGAAGTTTTCCATTACTGGTTCTTCAAACAGGTTTTCAATTTCTTGCTCTCTTGCTCCAACTCTTGCACCCATATCATGCAAATGTTGCTACTCTTGATGTTGTCCAATAGATAGATGTCTTAAACTATCTTCATTTTTTTATTCTTTTCTATCTTTTTTTTTTTTTTTTTTGCTATTCTGATTGGGTGTTTTTGCTAACTTTGATTTCTAAATCTCTGATTTGATTTTCTATTTCTTCTAGTTACCGTTGATTCTTCCTAAGGTATTCTTTATTTTATTTTAGTCTCATTTCTGATGGGTTCTTTTTTATGTTTTGTATCTCCATTTTTATGTTTTGTATCTCTTTGTTAAAGTTCTCACTGAGTTCATACTCTTCCCCTAATTACAGTGTTTTGAACTCTGCATTTGGTTGATTGCTTATCTTCATTTTTGTTTAGTTCTTTTTCTGGAACTTTGTTCTGTTCTTTCATTTGAAATGTTTTTTGTTTGTTTGTTTGTTTGTTTTTTGTCTCCTCATTTGGTTGACTCCCTGTGTTTGTTTCTATGTCTTAGGTAAGGATGCTATGTTTCTATGTTAGTAGAGTAGCCTTATGTAGTAGGTGTCTTGTAGGGCCCTTTGGAGCAATTTTTGTGGTCACCTGAGCTGGGTACTCCGGGTGTGTTTATTGAATAGTTTGTGTGTGTTCTTCTGTTGTAGTTGAGTCTTGGTTGCTATTTGCATGTCAATGGAAGGAGTTAACCCTTAGGCTGAATAGTTGTGAGGACTGGCTGGTGACCACAGGGGCTGATGCTACAAAGTAGGATTTACTTTAGCAGAAGTCTGTTGCCTTCTCAGTCTGTTATTCCCAGACATGGCCCAAGGTATTGCTTCAGCTCAAACTGAAGCTGGCCATCAGATGTGTAGGCCAGGGCCTCCTGAGAGACTCCATCATAGGTCATGTTCAAACACAGCCTGTACCCTGGCTGGGGTCACTTGGTATGAGACTCCAAGCAATCTGCAGATGATTGCCATTCATGTCGTGTTTTGATGTGCCTCAAGAGACCAAGACACAAATTGAGATCACTACTCCTAATTATGCACTTGAGGCTACTTGGCAAGTGGTACAGGGCAGGCTGAGATCAGATGATGCTTATTTGGGGTGTGTAAACCTTTGAAAAACTGCAGCAAAGTTAGTAGCATGAGCCAAGACAGGCAATTTGTGTGGAAAATCCACTAAGTGGCTTGGTGGACTTGTACTTTGGGTGGGGCAGGATCTCAAGGAATAACCAGGGCAGAACAAATGATGTTAGCTTGGTTGATGGAGACTCAGATATGGCAGCTGTCTGCATTTGAATGCTGAGAGATGGGGGATGAGGCTTAATAAAAGATCAATGTTGTCAGCCAGCACTTCTGTCTGGGAAAAAGCTGCCCCTCAAACTCTTGCTCTGAATTCAAACAACTCAGTTCCTTCCTGTATGTCCCTGGCACCTTTCTAGCTGCTGCCCCAGCACTGGAGCTCAGAGGAAGTGAGTCTATCAGCAAGTAATACTGTTTGTGAGCTCTTTAAGAGTAAAAAGTGATTCTTTCTCACTCAACCTCAATCACTGCTTGTTTTCACAGGCAGAAGTTGTGGGGACTTCTCTTCCTGACACTGGAATCCTGAGCTTGGGAGCCCAGTGTGGAGCTGAAAGTCTTTTCTCCTCTGCGGGGAACCTCCACAGCTGAGACATCCCTTCCAATTCTCAACCACCACACTTGGGTGTGAGACCAGTCTATTGTACATCTCCACCTTTTCTACTGGTCTTGAGGAGGCCTCTTCTATGTGTTCCCAGTTGTGAGACTTCTGCTCAGCTTGACTTCAGGTGACTCCCAATTATGGTTGCATTGTAGCTTAGTTGTAACTTTGATGTGGTTGTGAGAGGGAGAAAGTACAGTTTACCTACTCTGCCATTTTAACCAGAAGCTTCCTCATAAGTTTTTTATTAGAAAAATTATTAGCTATTTATGATACATTATACTAAGGACTATGGAAGCTTAAAAAATAATTCCCCCATCTTCTGTGTTCTTTTAGCTGGGCTAATAAATTTAACGGAGAGAGATTAACAGGAGAAAATGTCCAAAATTTATTATACTAGTGCATATCCAGGAATGCTATAAGAATGAGACTCAAAGAGGCATTGGGAAGTTGAGGTTTATATAAATTCTATACTTACGTGTCCAGAAATAAACTCACACACAACCAATGAAAATATTTTTTATTATGAGACCAAATTCAATGTGGAAAGTAAATTCTCTTCAAACAGCAATGGCAACAGCAACAACAACAACAGCAACAACAACAACAAAAATGAAGCTAGAGCAACTGGAATCTTTGTTGTAAAAAACAAGCTTCAAATCCTTTTTCATATCATCCACAAAATTTAATTTAATAAAGCCACATGTAAATGCTAGCATTATGAAGCTTCAAATAAAGAAAAAAAACATTAGAGAATATCTTCAAGACCTTGGGGGTTACCAGATTTTTATAAAGCAGACACACTACAAAAAATAAAATAATAAATTGAGTTCTTCAAAATTAGAAAAAAATCTGACCACCAAATGATACCATTAAGAAAATAAATAGACATTCTATAGACTGAGGAAAATATCTGTGTCACATACATTGGATAAAATAATTTTATTTAAAATACATAAAGAAATTCTACAACTTAATAAGACAAAAAATAGGCAAACATTTAAATGAACCTTTTGCAAAAAATGATAAACAAATGGCCATAAGCATTCAAAATCTATAAATTTCACTCTATGTAAATTAGGTCTCAAGAAACTTAACATTTGGAGAAAAACAAGTTGAATAAACCACAAGAATTTTAGAGTAGAATGTTTTTATTAGTAATATTCAAAATAAGTATCCATATTTATTATTATTAACAGTCTGATTATGTTTTAACTATGACAATGTACGTTCTTATAATTCTCAAGTATACTAATAAATTATCAAATAATTAGTCTTTTGGAATATTGCATATGACCCATTACATATTCATTATATTGAGCATATAGTTTTGATATTCTCATTTTAGTAATTAAATAAATAGATTAAGAAAACAAATTTAAAGATAAGAAAAAAGTTGATCAAGTTAGCAGTATGAGGAAAGGTATGGCATAAAAGTTTATAAACTCCTTTTTTTACCAAGCACTAAGCAATGATTTTCTGTTATAGTTAAGCACATTGTTATCTACTGGAGGTTTAAGAGAATAACATAAGGCATGAAGTAAAGAATTATTAGTGACCTAATTTAATTTAGAAATAAATTTTACACATAAACGTTAAGTAACAATGCAATGTTATCTGTAATTATTTCTAAAAAATGTAGTAGAGGTCATAAATATGTGGAGAAAGATGAAGAAACAATATTCACAGTAGTGTTTTGGTTTTCTTTTCTCTTGAGAGTTTGAGAGTCTAAATTGAACCCTTAGACAGGAGATATCATAATGGTAATACTTTTTTCTTTTCTTCTGTGAGAACACAACCCCTGTTGAGTAGTATTAGGAGTTGAAGATGTGCATCTATAGATTGATGTATGCAGGAGAGTTGTATTCAGGTTGCAGAAGGAAAGTGTTTGTCAAGAGAGTACAAGGTTGTAATTTGAGAACTCAAACCACCAAAAAAGGTAAGAGCAAAGCAAACAGTTTGACCCAAAATTGCTAAAAAATGTTGTTCGAAATTGAAGTACAAATGGTTATTAAACTCCCAACTGTTTCAAAAAATGCTAGACTTGAATAAGATAACAATTTTGAGCAGGTGGACAGGCAAACAGAAATTCTAATCACTACCAACCTCTACAGACATAATTTTACATACACTGGGATTTCCATTTAATGTCCCTTCATTATGTTTCATCTGTATTAAAAATAAATTAGGCAATTTACTTTGTTGCTCTTCCTCATTTCCAATAACATTTCATTTCTTATAACAAATGAAAATATGCTGTGATCATAATGCATGACAATATAACTCAGAAAATAGAAACTGAGCATTTTAATTGCCATTTAAAATCCTTTGACATTTCATTTACAATAAGCATTTTTCTCATTTTCCTGTATGTGTTTCTATGAAACACATATAGGTGTTTCTGTGAAACTTAAATAAATGGCATCTTCCATCATTGAATTATTGTCACCTGCAAGAACTCTAGATTTTTAAAACTGAACATGAACTATTCCTTTATATCCCACAAAAAATTATCAAAGTTTATATGTTACAGCCAGTAATGTCCTATATAAATTTGATTTACTAATTTATTTTCCTTTTACAAAGAGAGAGCAAATAATATTACCCACATAAACAATTTTTAAAATTATGCCAAATAAAATGTTATGAATGAAAGTATTTCACATATCTTAAAAAAAGAGGAAAAATAAAATACCCTAATTATAAATATCAAATATTCTATTTATTTATAGTCATATTGCTACTATCTGGAAACAAACATGCTGGAAAAACAGGAACTAATCTAAAATCAAGAATGAGGTTCCTGAAAGAGGAATGTCAGCAAAGGACTCTTGAGAGTCCATAATAATATTTTGCTCTAACATGAGTAACTTCGTCTCTCTCATTTTCTTCTTATAATGTAGACAAATTTATACTGTTTGAACTCTTAAAATGAATGGAACCATTAAAAATAAAATATGAGTAATAATTTCAACACATAAACCAAATGAAATAGAAACTGCTTTAATTTAATCCAGGCAACTGGACTCAGTTTATCTGTCTTATCGTTTCCCTTTCAACATAGAATTTCCAAAAATTTGATAAAGCACTTGAAATTCACCATCTCTATGATTCTTTACATCTTAAAAATCATATAAACAAAATTCTCCAAGTGCATGATGACTAAAATCACTTATTCTCATCGTCTGTTTCTTTTCTCTTGTCTCCTATTGCAATTTACCTAAAATGCAACAGTCCTCACTTTCATTTGTTTACATTATTATTGCTATATATTTTTTCTCTTGGTACTTATTTTTAGATAATTTTAATATGGCAGCTCAACTGAAAACTCTGGCCCTTTCTTTTCAGGTGCCAACTAATTTTATTATGCCACTCACCTGCTCAAAACTTTTAGTAGAAACCACTGCTTTGTGGGAACTGAATACAAACACCTAATTTGAGTACAAAGATATTACTCGTTTCTAGACTCTATAAGCTTATTGTCAAAAACTGCCCCATAGAAATAGTTCAATTATAGATACACGTCTTTCATATTTTCAAACATGCTTTACTAATTTTTATCCCCTGTATCTGTATTTTATTTCTGTCTCTCCATATGAAGTATCTTACTCCTATTTTCTCACTTATCCAATCTAAGATTTTTCTCATCAGGATTATTGTTCTTTATACTTTGAACATAAGCCACTCAAACTAACTGAAGTATCAAATGAAAAGCTTATTGGTGGTTTAAAGTGATTACACAATAGCAAAGAATCAGGAATAAGCTATAATCAAATACATGTGAACTGGAATGTCAGAAACCTATGCTATGCTCCTCATTTCTCTCTTCTCTGTTCTCTTTAAGCACCTACTTAAATCTTCTCTCCCTGTGACAAGTTTCCTATGCTTATTCATTTACACATTACCCAACATGGCCATCACAGTTAACTTTGAATGGTGAGCTTTGGCCTTTAAGCCAACATCATCTCTGATTTGGTTCAGATGTTCTTTCTTTAAGGACCACAAAAAATCATCTAGCTCCCATAGAGTCATGCATCTATTCCTTGAAGGGTCAGCCTTAGTCTCTAAGCCATCTTTGCACTCACTGACTAATTTTGAATAACCCTTAGAATTACTTGAGTATAAACTATTTGGATTGGGAATAGCAACCTCATTCATGTACTATATCTTAGAAGCAACTGTAGGAATGCTTTATTCTCCAGGTTAGCTGAAAGTGCTTAGACTAAGAGAAAATTTTTGTAATAGAGAGAATATGTGTCTTTTAAAAATTTTTATTCACTAAAGAGAATAAAATTGTTTAATAAAGAGAATGTACTTAATTTTTTTTATTATTATTAGCTAATCTTAGAACAAGCTATCACTGATGATCTTTCTCCTTACTATGTAACCAATTTAAATACTATTTCCTTAGATGTTTGGACCTAAATTCATCAGTAGTAACTTTAAAATTTGATATAGGCAGATGTGATTATTTTGCATCTTAAGCCTATTAATTAAAACACACACACACACACACACACACACTCAACCTTAGTTTTATTATTCCAACTACAGCCCTTTACTGTTGGGGCCCAGGACAGGCTGCTCCTAAATATCTCACAATGACATATTAATTACTTTGAATTAAAATTACTTGACCAACAGACCATGCAAGAAAGGCACATGGACCCTCCCTTGTCTCCTTGAATGCAGGTCATAAATCTCCCCTGTAAAAGGTGCCCTCATTGCTTCAGGGGGCTTGAGAGAGACATCCTTGCAGCAAGAGTTAAGAAATCCAGGGCCTAAAAAGCTTGCATAAAAAAAAGCCTTGCCTCTTCTTGACTAATTTACTAGCTAAATCCGAACTTTGTTTAGATTACTTCCTAATGAGTGCACAAACCTGTGTGTCTTTGTCCTATATTTTCTTTACAATTTTATTGTTTCTTCAAAGAAACAATGTTATGTTACATTTTATGTTAAAAAGTTTAAAAAGTTAGCTGGTTTATCATTCTGAGAAGCATAATTTATAATCTTCTGTGTGTACATATTAAATTGTTCCTTCTCCTGTTAATCTGGTCATGTGTCCATTTTGTTATTAGTCTAGTTATAAGATCTTAAGAAAAGTAAAGGAAGAAATTTTCTCCTCCTCATCATCTAAAAATTGTATACTATATGTCTGTGAAAATTTTCAAAGGTATAGAAAATAATTAGAAAAACTCCATTGTTTAATAGGAACATTATAAACTCTATTTCATTTTAAATAACTCTCAAATGCAGAGATAGTTACTTAATCTATATACTAATATATGACATTGTCTTCATAGATTTTCAATAATTTATAGGGCAGGAAGCATTAGAGATAATTGAACATTTTGTACCTTTCATTTACATGTTGCAATTAATTTTTGCTTACTTACATGTATCTCCACAGCAATAGCATCAGCTTTTAATCATTTTTTTCTACCACATTTCTAGTATGCACCAAATGTCGATTATCCAATTTGAGACTTACATGCTTTTGAAGAGAATATATTTACAGCTCATGAGTAATGCCTTGGGCTATGTATAGAAAGGTGAATTTCTGACAAAAGAATATCATTGATATCTCTTACACAAATGTTAATATCAACTTAACAAGACCTGTAAATGGATACTTGAGATAGACCTTGCACTTATTTATATATTTCCCTAAAGTGAATAAGAGAAAGTATGGCCCTACCAAGCAACGAGTACATTCCAATTAAATATGCATTCTGTCATTACTTTCTTTTTTCTTACATTAAAAAAAAGGCTAGAGAAGTGGTACATAAACCGACTTGTTAGAAGACTATTGATCTGTGCTATGGTCTGAATGTTGGTGTCCTCCCACCCAAAATCCCTGTGTTGATTTCCTAACACTTGAAATGATGGTATCAAGAGGTGGGGGTCTCTGGGAGATGACTGAGTCATGACCGCAGGAGTTCTCATAATTGGGATTAATGCTTTTTTAAGAGAGATACCCAAAGAGCTAGCTTGTCCTCTTCTGCTATGCAACAAAACAGTGAAAAGACAACTATTTCTAAGGAAGCATACTCTCACAAGACATTAAATTAGCTGACTCCATGATCTTGAACTTCCCAGTCTCCAGAATTGTGAGAAATAAATGTTTGTTGTTTATAAGTTCCCCCTTTTATAACATTTTTGTTATAGCAATCTGAATGAACCTAAGCAACCTGAGATTTTTGATCATTTAAATTTGATGAGCTAAGTATTGCTTTTGAACTGTTGTTGGTGAAAATTTTAAACTGCAAAAGCAAGTTTTATAAATTGCTTTTATGTTTTCTCAGCACCTAAAATAGGCATAGTTTTCATTAGAAAAAAAGTATTTCTTAATTGATAAAATAAGTGAATGCAAAAGAAAATTAAAGAGACATTTACTTTAAAAAATTATTCAAACTTTGCTTCGCAAGTACAGTTGAAGCACCCATATTTAAAAAGGCAGCCTCTGATCAATCAATATTTTCATTATAACTAGCTTTCATCTAAGTGTAGCACATAGTCTATTCCTTAATCTCCTTACTCAGATTAAAAACAAGGGTTATTCTTTTTCTTAATGTTCATTTTCAGTTTCAAAAACTTAGGATGGATGGGGACTCTAATTACAAACCACAAGCAATTTCTCATCATTTTATCTTTTATAAGGCTCAGCAAGTGACTAAGTCAAATTGGGAAGGAGGTAGAAATTAAGAGAGGTCACCACCTCTTTGGAAGATCCATATACTTGATTCTTACCATTGACTTTTTTATTCTGCTAGAAAAGTTGTTGTAAGTCTCCGCTTTTTCTTCACCATTGTTAAAGCATAATCAGAGTGAAACAATAAGTAGTTGGGATAGTGAAAACAAATTTAATTTATGACTATTGCTGACAGAGAAAGAGACCTCAGTATAGAACTCAGCTCAATTCCAACTTCAACAACATGAACACAAGGGAATTTGTAACCAAGGAGCAAAGTGAGGGAGGAAGGATTAAAATTTACTAAAAGAAAATAATAAGAGTTAGGGGATTCTGGCTAAACCAATCTAACAGGATTTTTACTGAAGGCAAGCCAGGGTAATCAAAAATCAGCAAGATCATGATGGAGGATGTGTAACCTTATTAGTGATGGGAATGTATAACCTTATTAGATATTGAAAGTGATCAGATATGAAGGAAGGAGATGTTAGCTAAAATGATTTAGCAAGATTATTGCTAAAATTAAACAATGCAGAGATGAACAAAGTAGTCTAAAAAGTCCAGTTGAAAAAGGATTTAGAAAAGCATGAGTAAAGTTTGATCAAAGAGAGAATCTTTGTCACTAGAAATTATATTAATCTTCTTGGGCTTCCCTTGAATTGCTAATAAACTAGGAAGAGAGCTTGTAGGTTGACTAAAAATAGTTAATGTTGTTAATAAGTTCCAAGAGATGATATATTCAAGCCCTTCTTCATTTTAGCAGACTTGAAATTATATATGAAAAAAATAAACTGAATGTTTTAAAAATGTGTTGTTAAAGAGAGTTCACATAAAACCCTCAGTAGATTTTACAACAGAAATTTGCAGGCCAAAAAGATTGGCACAAAATATTTAAAGCAATGAAAAGCAAGAACTTACAAGCAAGACTACACTATCCAATAAAGCTATCATTTAGAATTCAAGGACAGGTAAAGAGCTTCCCATAAAAGAAAAAGCTAAAGGAATTTATCATCACTGAAACAGTATTACAAGTAAAAGAGACTTCTTTGAGGAGGAGGAGAAGAAGAAAAAAATCATAAATATGAATCATAAATGCCAATAACTATGTAGCTATTAATAATCACTTTAAAATAAGTGGATTAAATGCTCCAAAAGACATAGGGTAGCAGAATGGATAAGAAAACGAGACCCATACATATGGTGTCTATAAGAGACCCACTTCAGATTGAAAGACACACATGAACAAAAAGTAAAGGGATGGGAGAAGATATTTTATATAAATGGAATTTAAAAATAGCTGAGATAGCAATTGACATCAAGAAATAAATCTTCCAGACCCCCCCACCAAAAAAATTAACAACAGTGACCTTAAATGGCACATTAGACCAGATGAATTTAATTGATAATTTTAGAGCATTTCACCCCAAAGAAGCAGAATATATATTATTTTCAAGTGTCTGCAAAAAAATTTCCAAGATAAACCACATGTCAAGCCACAAAACAAGTCATCTCAATAAATTTAAGAAATCATATCAAGCATCTTCTCGAAATGCAATGGTATGAAACTAGAAATCAATCATATAAAAAAAAACTAAGAAACACATAAACATGGAGACTAAATAATGTTCCTACACAATGAATGGGTTAACAGTGAGATCAAAGAAGAAATTAAAAGATACCTTGAGACAAATGAAAATGAAAACACATGACCCACAGCAATACAGGCCTATATCAAAACAACAAGAAAAATCTCAAATAAATAATCTAACCTTATACTTAAAGGAACTAGAAAAAAAACAGCAAACAGAGGTCAAAATGAGTAGAAGAAAGAAAATAATAAAGATCAGAGTGAAAACAAACAAAATAGAGTCTAAAGAAACAATACAAAAGATTAATATAACCAATACAAAAGATTAATATAACCAAGAGCTGATTTTTTTAAAAGATAATTAATAAGGGTTAGGGAATTGATGACCCGTTAAGCAGACTCATAAAAAAAAAAAAAAAAAGAGAGAGAAGACCCATATAAATAAAATTAGATATGAAAGAGAAATAACAATTGACATCACAGAAATTCAAAGGATTATAAGAAATACTATAAATAATTATATGCCAACAAATTAGATAATCTGAAAGAAATAGATAAATTCTGAGAAACATACAGTCCTCCCAGACTGATCAAGAAGAAACAGAAAATCTGAACACATTGATTACTATAAATGAAATCAAATCAGTAATCAAAAAAATCACAACAAACAAACAAACAGAGGCTTCATAGATGCAGGTTAACAAACATTAAAAAATAATAATAACAATAACACCTATCTTTCTCAAACTATTCCAGAAAATTAGAGAATGGAAGGTTTCCAACTTTATTTATGAGGTCACCATTATCCTGTTTCCAAAACCAAAGATATCACACACAAAAAAATTAAAGGCCTATATACCTGATAAATATAGATGCAAAAAATCCTCAACAAAATATTAGCGAATTGAATTTAGCAGTAGATCAAAAAGATCACACATCATAATCCAGTGGGATATTTCTGGCATGCAAGTTTGGTTCAATATCTGCAAATCAATTGACATGATATACCACATAAATAAAATGAAAGATAAAAAACATATAATCATATTAATAAATGTAAAACAAGCATTTGACAAAAGCCAATATCCATTTATGATAACAATTCTTAGCAAAGTAGGAATAGAGGGAACATGCTTTAACATAATAAAGGCCATATATGACAAATCCACAGCCAACATACTCAATGTGAAAAACTAAAAACGTTTTCCTTAAATCAGGAAGAAGACAAGGATGTTCATTTTCACCATTTTTATTTACCATAATATTGGAAATTGTAGGCATAACAACCAGAACAAAAATTTAAAAATTAAAAAATAAATCATCCAAGCATCCAAATTGGAAAGAAAAAAGAAACAGAAGAAAAATAAACAAATGGGACTGCTTAAATCTAAAGTTTCTGCTTAGCAAAAAAGAAAAAAAATCAACAAAATTTAAAAAAAACTATTGAATGGGAGATGATATTCACCAATGATACATACAATAAGGAATTAATATTCCAAATTTAAAAAGAACTTATGCAACTCAACACCAAAAACAAAACAAAACAAAGCAAAACAAACAAACAAACAAACAAACAAACAAAACCCTGACAATCCAATTAAAAAATGTGCAGAGGACCTGATTAGACATTTCTGCAAAGAGAACATTCTGATAGCAAATAGACATATGAAAAGATGCTCATCACTAATCATCAGAAAAAATGTAAATTAAAACCACAGTGAGAGATCACCTTACACATATCAGAATGGCCATCATCAATAAATCAACAAACAGGTATTGGCAAGGTTGTGGAGAAAAGGGAACCCTTGTGTATGATTGGAGAGATTGCAAATTGGTGCAGTCACTATAGAAAACAATGTGGTGGTTTCTCAAAATATTAAAAATAAGACCCAGAAATTTCACTTCTGTGTATTTACCAAAGAAATCCAAAACACTATTTCATAAAGATATATATACCATGTTTATTTCAGAATTATTTATAATAGCTAAGATATGGAAGCAACCTAAGTGCCCATCAGTAAGTGACTGGATAAAGAGGTAATATATATATTACTCAGCTATAAAGAAAGAATGAAGTCTTACCATCTGTGACAACATGGAGAAACCTGGAAAGTACTTTGCTAAGTGAAATAAGTCAAACAAAGAAAGACAAATGCCATAAGGTCTCACTTATATGTGGAATCTAAGAAAACAAAATAAATAAACAAACAGACTCATAGATTCAGAGAATAAATTGAAGATTGTTGTATGGGAGGAAATCAAAAGAGTAGGTGCAAAAGATGAAGGGATTAAGAAGCATAAATTTGTAGTTACAAAATAGTAAAAGGGATATACAGTACAGCATAGAGAATATAGTCAGTAATATTGTAATTAACTATGTGTAGTGCTAAATGGTTACTAAACCAATGGAAAAAGTATCAGAGAGTTAGATTTTTATGAGAAGATTTAAAAAAATCTTAATTTATTTTGCATCTATTTTCCCAGACAACTTGATTTCTTACTTTCACATCTATGGTGACTTACTATTTAATGAATTAGCTTCACTTATGCCCAATAAAATGACAATTCTTAACAAGAGTTACCTACTATGTGTTGGGAACTGAGGCAGATATTTTATGTATTTTTTTTAGAATAATAAAATTTAGATATCATTAAATGCATTTTACAGATGTTATGAGGCTTAGAAAAAATAAAATTTCCACAACTAATAGCTAATAAATGGTGGTTCTAGGACTTAAAACTAGGTTTTTACGCTCCATAGCTTAAATATTAAAATGATTAAAATGATTTCCAAGAGGAACAAGAAAAAATAGCATAGATGATAGGGGCTTTGTTCACCCTCTTGCAACCAAATCAAAGTTGTGACAGAAACATGGAGCAAACAGCAAGCGAAGTCTTCTGGGATCTAGATAAATAGAAGGACTACAACTAGGAAGATAAATAATTAATCAACATATAATAGTAGAAGATAGCAGGGGACAAAGACATGAGGCTGCCTGGTCTCCTGCAGCTGAGTTGGACAGAGGCTCTGGCAGCTGCAGATGCCTCTTAAAGGAGTCATGTCCACAAATGAACTTTTGCAATGACAGACCTGCTCACATTGGGTACTGGCACTGGGTCAGGTTAGTGGCACGTGGTGTGGGGCACCAGGAACTCACAGGGAATTATTGAGTTGTTAGAGTGAGGGCCAGAGGCAAGGCTCATTCCTGGGCAAAAGTGCTGGCAGAATCCATTATCCCTCTGTTGAGCCTTTTCCCTTCCCAGTGTGTGGACACAGCACCACCATAGCTGAGACATTATCAAACTGGATAACAGCTCTTCCCAGAGGAATCCCTTAATCTCCATCTTCCTCAACTTGTGGACCCACCCAAGCTACATCCAGTTCTGTCCTCTGAGAGTTCAGTTCTCCTTGCTGAGCAGTGCCAAGACTCACACTGGTGGCAGCTGGCTTCTGTTCTGGTATAGTTTCTTGAGGCAACTATAAGCACAGCATCTGTGGATTGCTTACTGAAACTTTACTGGACACCCACTACACAAAACCACACTAAGACCAGGAGACTTAGGAGCTTTGCTTAGTACATAGAAACAGATACAGAAAGACAGCCAAAATGGGAAGACAAAGAAGCGTAAAACATATGAGAGAATAGAACAGAGATCCAGGAATAATGGACTCAAGCAATTGAACAGCTGCAGAGTTCAAAACACTGGTTATAAAGCTATTTAATGAACTTGGGGGAAGAGTAGATAAACTCAGTGAGAACCTGAATGAAGAGATAAAAAAACATAAAAATGGAAATGGAAATTATAAAAGAGAAAGAGTCAAAAATGAAAAACAACTTATCTGAGATGAAGAGTATATTATAGGGAATCTGTGTAACAGATTAGATAAAGAAGAAGATCGAACCACCAATATAAAGGATGGGGAAGCCAAGGACACTTGATCAGAATAGCAAGACTAAAGAAGCCAACAATAATTTAAGGAGTCTGTGGGACACAATTAAATATAAAAATATACATGTCATAGGAGTACCTGAAGGAAAATGAAGTTGAAGAGTTATTTGAAGAAATAATGATGGAAAAGTTCCCTAATCTGGTGAAGTAAATAGACATACAACTCCAGGAAGCTCAGAGAATCCCCAAAGAGCTCAACCCAAAAAGGCCTAAACCAAGAGACATCATAATTAAAATGCCAGATTTTAAAAACAAAAAGAAAATCTTAAAAGCAGCAAGAGAAAAACAATTAGATACCTAAAAGGGAGCACCCATAAGACTGGCAGCTGATTTCTTAAAGAAACTATGCAGGATGGAAGGGCTTGGCACAAAATATTCAATGTGATTAAAATCCAGGATCTACAACCAAGAATACTTGATCCAGCAAAGCTATCATTTAGAGTTGAAAGACAGATAAAGAGTTTCCTAGACAAAAATAAGCTAAAGGAATTTATCAACACCAAGCCAGTATTACAGGAAATGGTGAAGGGACTTCTTTAAGAATAAAAAACATGTATCAAAAACAGGAATAAGAAATGTTAATAATTACATTCCTATCAATAAGTACCTCAAATGGAAAAGAATTAAGTGCTCCAACCAAAAGATAGGGTGGCTGAATGGATAAGAATATGAGACCCCTACATATGCTGCCTAGAAGGAACTCACTTCAGATTAAATGACACAGATAGACAAAAAGGAAGAGGATGGAAAAATATATTACCTTGATGGACCTAGAGGGCATTGCATTGAGTGAAATACATCAGATAGAAAAAGACAAATATTGCAAGATTTCATGTACATGTGGAATCTAAAGAACAAAGTCAACAACAACAACAATAACAACAAAAATGGAAATAAACTCATAGTTACAGACAATATTTTGAGGGCTACTGAATGAGAGGACTAGGGAGGGAACAGAGAAAAAGAGCAAAAAGTTTAAGAAGTATAAATGGATAGTTACAAAATAGACATGGAGCTATAAACTGTAGCCTAAGGAAAATAGTTAACAATGTTATAATAAATATGTAAGAGGAAGAGAGGTGCTAGATTTAGTAGGGTGATCACTTTGTGAGTTATATAGATCTCTAATTACTATGCTGTACAAATAAAATGAATATATTATTTCATGTCAACCATAATTGAAAAAAAAACTAATTGAATTGCACAATGTAAATATGAGCAACTAATTATTATATTTCAATGAAGCCAGAAAAAAAATGATTTCCAGGAGGAACTGGTCATTCACTAATATTCTACCCTTAAATTTAATCAAGCAAATGTTGACTAAGTAATTATTGTACTTATTTCTTCATCATTTAATGATATTCTTTTTATCAAGCAGCTATTGTCTGCCAGGAGAGTTCTAGATGCTAGATATATAGATATAAATAAATGGAACTAAAGTTGTGCCTGATGGAGAAAATCCTAGTAAGAAACAGGCAAAATATAAACAAAGTAAATAAATATAATACATAATATGATGAATGGAAATTGATTCTATGGAAAGAAATCAAAAAGAGAAGTGTGATAAAAAATTTGAGTTAGGATGTTATAATATTAGATAGGGTGGTCAAGTAAGGTCTCAATGAAAGGGTGACATTCGCAGAAAGTCTTAGTGTGAACAAGAAAGAAAATATTGGATTTATCTAGAGAAGTGTGTTTAGGAAGGGATAAAAGCAAGAGTAAGATCTTAAATTGTAGGCAACTGACACAGTTGCAGAACTTCAAGCTGGTAGTCCTACTGGAGAAGAGTGAGTTAAAACTAGAATTATAGGAAATGAGTATAGAACAGTAATATTAGAAAGGGGGTGATGTGATAAGTTCTTAAAAACTCTTTTTAGTTTTTACTCTAAAATTAGAAAGTATTGAAAGGATTTAAGTACATGTGTATCATGAACTGACTTAAGTTTTGTAAATATGGCAATGGCTGCTATCATGTGGAGAATCAGAATTAACTGAAAGGGGACAAAGAAATAGTCACAGAGACTAGCTAGCATAATATGGACAATGAACCAGGTGATAGATTGATAATAGTTTGCAACAGAGTGATAACAAGTGAAGATGGTAATAAATGATTTAGAGTCTTGATATATTTTGAAGGTGGAACCTAAATTATTTGTTAATGAATTAGATACTAAGAGGTGGGTATGAGAGACATAGCGGAGTCAAGAATTACACTAGAGATGCCATTTATTAAGATTATTGAGAAAAGGAGACTCTAGAAACAGAATGTTTTTGGGTGGATAATCATGAGCTCAGATTGTATCATGTTAAGTTTGAATATCCATTTGATATTCAATAGGGATGTAAAGTAGTCAGAAGGGCAAGTAAAGATTCTGTAGTTAATGGGAAACATATAGGCAGAAATATACATTACAGTATATAAATGTAATACAATATATAAATATAAATGGTTGGTAAAGATTTAAAATGAAAGGAGCTCTTCAAGGAAGCAGTGTGGAATGAAAGGAACCGAGGTCCTAAGGCAGTCCAATATTTAATGGTGAAAGAAAATGAGCAGAAACATGTTAAGAAGACTGAAAAAGAAAATCTAGAAAGAGGCCAAAAGAACATGATATCCTTGAAGTTAGTTGAAAACTGTGGATTTAAGCAGGAGAATGAAAAATTATAACATATACAATAGGTTAAATAAAAAGAAGATTTAGTATTGAACTTTAGATTTAGCAATATAGAGGTTATTGGTGATCTTGAAGTAAGAGAAGTTTGTGGGATGATGGCAGACAAAGCCTGATGGGAGGTGGTTCAATGGAGAATAGGAAGAGAAGAATTAAAAATAGTGTGTATTGAAAACTCTTTAAAAAGTTGTTTTTTTGTTTTTTGGTTTTTGTTTTTTTAGAAAGGGGAGAAAAATGATACAGTATCTGAAAGCAAAAGTGGTATTAGGAAAGGGCTAGGGATTGTGTTACATTCAGAGATATAATGATATATGAAGTTCAGGTCTATTCTCAGTGAATGTAGGGCTCTAACATCTAATTACTGTTCAGGGGAAAGTTATATCTTTGTAAAGGTAATAATATAATCAGCCAAACATTTAAGTAAAAGTATCTAACAGTCTGTGCCCAGAATGGAACACTTGATATGGGGAATTGGAAAAGGGTCAGTTTCAAAGACTTTATGGAAGAGGTAAATCAGTAGTTAAGCCTTGACATCTCAGTCAACATGAACAAATGGAAAGAAAGAGTTGTACTGGTATTTTTTCTCTAAAATTATTACAAGATATTAAAATTTGTAGTCTCAAATCTGACAAATTCTAAAAGACAGTAATCATTTCTCTTGCTATCAACATTATATGTAAATTGCCCAGTGTGATTTACCCGAGGTTCAGCATATGTCATTCCACCAGACAGACTGAAGCCGCAGGCGCTGAGCACGTTTGTACAAAGCCAGTTTGCAATGAAAAGATGCCAGCTCTCTCCAATGAGCCAGGCCTAGAATCGCAAGCTGAAACCAGCACTTGAAGTTAATCTTAGAGTCATTAACTTAACTTACTTACCCCATTAGTTAAAGGATTTCTGTTAAATTGACTTTACAGACATTTTATTAAGACATTTGACCAATTTAAATCATATCTTCTACATTGCCCAATTCCTACTCTAGCAAAAGAGCTGCTTCAAAATATTGACAGAGGGAATTAACTTTTTGTCACAAGACATACCACCAATTGGGAAACACACTGCTGCTTGGATTTGCTGGGTGAAGGAATAGTTTATTTTGGGATAAACTAAGATTAAGATGTGAATGGTCACATCTGATGATTAAAAAAAGCTTACTATCTGGCCTTTGCATAAGTAGAATAAGTATCTGTCTGGATTGTATGATTTTGGTGGCATTGGTTAGTTTATTTATCCAAATTCTCATTTGCCCCCTTCCAATGATATTGTCAAAGACTAAAATGACCACCATGCACATTGTTCCTTATAAGTTCCATAATTTACCTGGTCAAATCTCATTGAGCATGGCATCATACCTTTGCCATAGTTGGGTGTGAATGGGTTGACTCCATCTTCATGAAAAAAAAAAAAAAACCTCGAACCCTGTGTCTATTGAGTAGCAATTATGTGATCCACATATAAAGTAAGAAACTCGTAGGGCAGTTATTGCCCTCAGTTAACAATCTGCATGAAAACAGCACTAACATAAATTTAGCATACAATCTATAGGATCTTATAAGGTGAAAAGAGGTATTGCATACAGATTTCTATAAATTATGAGTTAACATAATAGGAACTACCAGTTGGAACTACTGGAGTGATTTCAGCTGCCAAACTGGTGATGAGGATCAAATTAATAATAAGAAAACCTTTATACTAATGATGTAGCTATCTTTATGCAAATGATCTGTGAAGATGAATATTACAACAATATTTTTGTTTTATGAAAGATTTTTCTCACTTGCCCACCTTTATTGCAATATTCAATTTTAAAAATAGCAGGACAAAACAAACAAGAATTTTAAGAACATGCTTCTAGGTCAACATGCCTTTTCTGCATCTGAATTCTAAGCTGAACTAACTCTCTAAAAGAAAGACATTCTAAGCTTTCTGGGACAGGTGTTAAATACTAGATCAGGTTATTTCAGTTCTCACAAAGTTTGAATTGATATACCATAGATACCTTTCAGAATACTAGCACCACATGCATAAAGGAGCTTGCATAGTCTTTGCGGCATTTACATGAGTAAATTAAAAGTCATCCCACAGTGGAAGATGGAGAGAACAGTGTTGTGAATTCAGGGAAATTTGATTTTCCTTTTCACTACTGATTGAAGAAATAGTGAAAAATAATGTCATTACTTAAAACTTAGATGGCCTTGTTATTACAATTGTGACCTAATTACTTTTCTTCATAAATAATAAATTAGATATTGATATCCTCATTTTATTAAAAGGAAAAAAACTGTAACTGAGTGATTAAGATATATTTTTGATTTTTGGAGAAAGAATTCACTTCCAAGTGGCAATTATTGTTTCTGATCTCATTTCTTCTTTAATGAACAAGAAAAATGAGTATTAAAAATATTATGTACTTTGGGACCTTCTTGTTTCTTGTGTTTTTATGATTAAGCCCCCCGCCACCATTTTTTTTTTTTGACAATGGTGTGCATACTTCAGCAATCATCTATAGTGAGTCAACTGCCAGGCTGCCACAACTATTAAATCATATTTATTGCCTATGTCTTAAATGGAGGTTCTTTTAGTCAAGGCAGGGGAAATAATAGTTATGTTAATGTATAAAGTAAATATATCTAAAATTTTCATATAAACAAGCAAATTGTTATCCTCTACTATCATTTCTTTGCAATGTAGTACACATGAAGAAAATCTCTCTTCTATTTTTGACTCCTGCATTTGGGAACTGTTTGTCTAACATTGCTCTTACACACTTCAGAGTAAGGGTCTCATCTGTTTTTTTAATTAAGGAAATATTTGGTTTGTGAGCATTAAGTATGTGTAATCTAAACCAGCTAGCACTGGCAAAGAGAGAGAGAGAGAGAGAGAGAGAGAGAGAGAGAGAGAGAGAGAGAGAGAGAGAGATTGAAGAAAGGAAGGAAGGAAGGAAGGAAGGAAGGAAGGAAGGAAGGAAGGAAGGAAGGAAGGAAGGAAGGAAGGAAGGAAGGAAGAAAATAAAAGAAAGAAAAGAGAAATGGAGGAAAAAATAAAGAAAAGAAAGAGGAAAAGATGAAAAGATGAAAGGGGGGAAGTATAAAACTAAGAGAAAGAACTTGTTAAGCATCTGTCAAGTTCACAAGACAAGGTAAGGCAAAAGCCTCACCTGATTAAACCTATAAATATAAGAACCACTTTCAGATGTGGTGGACAGTGCATTACTTAGATAAACAGTGAAAAGAAGAAAAAACCAGAAGTGCTCCTTGCGGTCCTTGTCCCACACCCTGAAAAGAACCACATGAAGTAAAAGTTTCCTGCTACACAAATTAAAGTATATTAACTAAAGAGTCAAATCTAGACTGTAGCTAAATAGTTTTTAATTCTTCAACTCTGTTTTAAGGAGAGTAAAATGGAAAAAACCCAAGAGGTGATGAGAAAGCATTTCATGACAACCACCAAGGGAAATTAGGAGGGCAAGTAGAAGATACCCTCTTATGAACTCCTTACAACCCACCATTATTTCCTGTCCATGGAGGATCATGCAATGTTCCCTTAGAGCCAATTAGTAGTGGTTCAAGCCTAGTAGGGCACATACAGGGCCAGTTTTTTCCATATGAAAATCAAGGTTGTGATAAGGTTTACTTTAATGAGTGAAAGTCTATAGACTAAAAGTAAAGATCTATTATCTTTTTCATATTCATTCACTTTTATTCATTCAATGAAAAATATGGAATAATTTACTGAGCTTATATGATGCCAAACACAGTGCTTAATATTGGAAAAACAAAGATGAACAAGATGTGTTACCTTTTCATCAAAAAGAAAAGTGATGATGAAGGTGGTTTTGAAACTATATAATAGTGTTATGACAGAATTGTATATTGAGAGTTGAGGGATGATGATGCAAGTCAGTTATTTCACGGCAGAAGGGTTCATAGTCAAGGAAATGCATACTGTTTAAATCTTGAAAGATGGAATACTGACTCTAGTTTAAAAAGGTAAATAGGAACAAAATTCCAGACAAAGGCTACCAGTAGAAAAAGGACACAATGGCATAAATCCAAAAATTTTTAGTCATTCAATGTGACTGAAATTTAGAATGTTTGACAGGGAAAGACAGAGTAGACAGAGACATAAGGTGGGGGCAAGGGAACATCGAGTTGGTGTACAATTATGATAGTTCTTATATGCCTTAGGTTCTTAGGCTCTTATTGTGAAGGTTTTAAGTAGCCATGAAAGATACTGAATAGGGGGGTGATGTATTTTGACATAAGTGGCACATTTTGCACATCACTGGTCATGGTATGCAAAATGGTTCAGAGAAGTTTACCTTGGGGTCCAAAAGTAAATTAGAAAATTTTAAATGAAGACAAAATGTAAAGTATGAGAATCACGAATTAAAAGGGAGATACTGCAAACTAAACGTGAACTTCATAAGGAGGCAGGTTGAAGAATATTGTGATTCATACATAAAAAAAAAATACTTCTCTTTTTGACTCCTATAGTTTGGGACTTGTTTTTCTGTAATTGCTTTTAAAATTAACAGTTTAATTTACTTTTTCATTTATGAAATAAATGCTTGTGTAATACAGTGCCGTAGTGACACTCATTTGCCTTTGGGTTTAATTTACATTGATGGCCTATTTGCCTGTTTTTACAGGAACTGAATTAGGTTGTCCATGTATAACACATAGTAAATTTAATGAGGTTCAGACCTGTCTCCCAAAGCTACCACTGTGTAAAAAGTGTTTCACTTGGGAAATTAGAATCTCTGTGCCACCTTCATTAATCTGCAAGGGGGATTTGTTGTCTTTTGCATTACATATCTACAAGTGAAAACAGGACAACAAATAGTGATCTATCAGTTCCCAAAACAATTTCCACTGAATCATTTATGATTGTTCCCCATTTCTATTTACTTCACATGGAAATGCAAAGCAAAAGTCTACCCACATTAAAGTCCTCAGGGCCTCTTTCAGAAATTCAAATGCTTTTCAGAAACTATTTTTCATAAATAGATGTGGAAAGATAAAATCTATAAATCCAAGGAAAACAATCCTAGATAGTTAATTACTGGGTAAAGAAAAAGCAAATATGACCTGGAAATCTGATGAAGAAAAGTTCTTTATTAATGGTTTTTATTCTTATATAACTTTAAGTCTCTCTCATATACTTTATCCTTTGGGATCTCACAAAAACCCTATTAAGACAACTCAGCCAAGCCATCTCTGAGAGGTTAAGAAATTTGCCTAAGCGTAGTACCTAAAAGAACATACTTCCTTATAAGCTCTCAGTGTTCATGAGGGATTGAAGTAACTACAAAATGAAAGGAGTATAAGTGACTATTCTCTTACACAGACTAAAAAGTCTAATTATAAAAAATTGTACTATACTAAAAAGAAAGAATGTCATGGTAGATAGGTGTATAAACTCAGGCATGTCCTATGAGCAAACCCACACAATCCAGCAAGAGGCAGACAATTGATCATGATTGTATAAGTCTATACACACAGAAAAAGAAGGTCTAGAAGACAATGAAGAAAGTTGGAGTAGTGGTTTGCAGGCAATTGACAAAATTAAATTTGTTTTCATTTTTTCTCTCTAACTCCAACTATATTCCTCCCCTGAGATATAGAAGGGAAATTCTTCTTTGGCTAGTCTCTTGCTTTATATCTTTTTCAAAGCAGAACCTGGCTAAGGGCCATTTCGGGCATAAAACTTGTTTGCATTGGAATGAGTCAATCCTACATGCACCAAATTTATCAAACATAGTGCTAATTATTTTGCATTATCTTATTTACCATCATTTTTAAATGTTTTATGTCCCTGTTTTTAGATAAAATGAAAAGTCAACCAGTGAAATCTTCATGTTCAAATTCACATGATATTAGCTTTTTAAATGAAAAAAAAAATGGGATTCACCTCAGTCATTAGAACTTCCAAGTCTGGTTCTTTTGCCTAAATATATGTCCTCCAAATTCAGTTAAAATCAAACAAGGTGGGTATATTTGTAATAATGAAATGAATTAATATGATATGGGGTTAGTTTTGCCAGGCAGGCCACTACTAATTATTAAAGTCTATTTGTGCAGAATTAGCTAAAAAGGCTAAAATGAGTTCTTGATACCTGTCGTGTTGGCATCTGTAGTATTGTTTCAGATTGTGGCACTTTCACTAATAATTTTCACACTTGGAAGAAACACTTTCTAAGCCAATGGAAACCATGTGTATTTTCTTTAGATAATAGGTATGAGCTTGAATATTCACAATTTTATGCCTGACAATCACCTGTCTTAATGTAAACATCAAAAATAGGCAACAAAAATGTACTACTCACATTCACAATCTTCTTTGAGAACACTTACCTGTTCTTTGTAGCTAGTTGGACACAGGAAGTAACCAAAAATTCAAAGTATATCACATTGTTTAATGCTTTGCCTCAGTATACTTTTAATGCATTGCTTCTGCCATTATCTCACTGGAGTTTTCCATAGAAAATTTCTCAGCTCTCTGAATATGTTCATTCTTCACGAGTATGCCCTATAGTCATGCCTTTCTCCTAGTTATAGCTTGGTCTCCTCTAACAGCACTGATAGGGCTTCAAGTTTAAACACCTCTCCTAACATGCTCCCTTTTCCTGCTAATGTGACATGTGGCCCGCTGCCTCCCTGATAGTATTAAAACAGACTCTCATATTTTAGCTTGAGTAAATGACGGCTTCAGGATTCATTAGCTATTCTTGGAACACTGGCTTGAGGTTTATGCTATTAACATCTTCTTGTCTGCCCTTACCAACATTAAAATGGCATTGCCATTTTATTTCTGTCAAACTTTATTGTCAAAACTTTATTGTATTTTCAGACAAATTCTTTCCATAGATCAAACCCAGAGAAAACATTGCTTTTGTTTAGTTTCTGCTCAGCTCAAACTTTTTGCTGCAGTGCTGAGAGACAGGCAGCCACAATCTTTCAAAACATTTCATATATATACTGTTACCAGTCTCTGACATGCAAAACTGTTAAAAATCTCAGCATTTACACCCTGGGGAAGTGCCGCTAGACTGGAAGGCATGAAGTTATTGAGAATTCACAATTCATTTCTCTGAAATGCCAAGAATAAGGCTGTTAATTCTCACAAAGCATAGAGGCATGCCCTCCAAGGAGCAGGGGGTGAGAGAACACTCGAAATGGAAGCTTGGAGAGATGAACCACACAACATCATTTCAGCTTCAACCCAGGCAGAAAGACATGCACTCCATGATTTTGTTCTATATCATTGCCAACCACTTCATCATTATTCTATATTGCCTAAACAGTTGTAGATTGATATTGGGTATTTAAATGTAAATCTTCATTTTTTTGTTTCGTAACTTGAGGGAAAAATAATACATGCTTATCGTGAAAGATGCAAAAAACATCAAGTACAAAGAAATAAACTGGAAAACATAACCTGCATTTCTTTTAGTTAGTTAGCCAAGTGCTGGAAGTCTTCACTTATAAAATTTTTCCTTTTTATTATTACCACACCAATCTTTTTCTCATTAACTTCTGCCTAGACTATTGCAATTCCTTTCTAATTTATCTTTCTCCAACTTTTTCAGTCACCAGTCCCAAAACCTGTGTATAGTCTACACAAATACCACTATTATTATTCAGCTCTTCAATATATACCCTTAAAATTATTTTCTGTTTGTAATAGATAATATCTATACTCCATTTAAAAATTTCTACCTTCCCAACTGCCTCTTATTTTTAATAGAATCATTTTAATTATATATCTATTAATTTCTTTGTATATTTGATTCTGTATCTTACCTTTTCTCATCTCCCCTTAGTCCAATCACTTCTAGAATTGTTTCAATTTTCTCTATTTCTACTAAACTATAAAACTTTTTAAAATAAAGTGTAGATTAAAACAACAATGAGATATTATTAACATTAGAAAGCTTAAATTAAGCTGAACATATTGTGTATTGGCTTGAATGCACAAGTTAAACTCTCATATACTCTTGGTAGATGTAAAATATGCAACCGCTTTGCAAAATTGTTTAAAAAGTTTCTTTAAATATTAAACTTACACCTTTATTAAAACCTAGCCATTTCACTTCTAGATATTTACCCAAGAAAAATGAAAATATCTGCCTATGCAAAGACTTGTAATGAATGGTCATGAAAGATTTAATTGTAATAGCAAAAAGCTAGAAACAACCCAAATATCCAACAATAGGTAAATGGATTAACAAATGTTGGTAACATCCATGGTGATATGGAAAATACTCAGTAATATAAAGGAATAAACTATTGATACATATCATAACATAAATAAATATCAAAATAATTATGTGAAAAAAGACAAATCCCACAAAAAGAAACTGAACTATAAGATTTCATTTATTGCAATTATTATAAAAATTAAACTTATATCTAGTGAAAGAAAGCAAATAAGTGTTGCCTGAAGGATGCAGGGTAGAGATTGATGGGGAGGAATTGAAGAGAGAGATTCTGAAAGGACATGTGAACATTTTAAGAGTAAAAATACATTTATTATTTTTATTTCAATGATGGTTTTATGGGTATTTATGTATGTCAAAACTCATTGAAATGAATATTTTATATACATTTGTATGCTAGTATATAAATATAATAAATGCATGCAATTATTATATGGTTTTTATACCTTAACAAAAACAAAAATCAGTTAAAATTAAAACTAGGAAAAATCAGTTTCTTATTTATAACTCAGCAACTTTACTGACCCAATGAATAGAAGAACAGAGAGAGAATAAGACACAGAGGCAGGCAGCCTTTCAAATAGGTTAAATATTTTAAGCTCATTAACTTATGAAGGCTGAGAGTCCATACATAGGGAATCTTTCCAAATGACCAGGATCTAGGAAACACATTAGATGGAACAACCTGCTGTTGAAACTAAGGACCAAATGCAGAACAGTTTTAGTGTTTTTGGCTTTACTGGATGCCAGAAAAGAGATGAGTCCTGCCAGCTGGGACAGAGAGCAATTTCAGAGTTCTTAACTCACACAGCTGGACTTGGAGCCAAGTGGTGGTGCCAATAGCCAATCAGTATTTTAGCGCCATGACAGTGTATCTGGGCCACATTGCAAGCTATATCTGGACTGCCTTATCCAAGACTACCTTAGTCATTGCATGAAAGGTGCTTGCCTTTATTATCCCTAATAGAAGGCTATTGGCAGGCATTATTCTTAGAGAATGGATTACTTCAAACCCCATCAGACTTTTAAAAGGCTTCTCATATCACCACTTATACATGGTTACTGTCATAAATAAATGTGTAGTATCAAAACTAAGATATCAGACAAGACTGGAAAGTTGTGAACGAGTATGGAGTTGTAGGCATACTTGAGGCCTTGCAGGTACTTCCCTTCAAGATACCCTACAAGTCTACCTATACAAATTGTACATGTCTAAAATTCTACCTCTATCATAAAGCTTTTCCAGAATAATCTTCTTTGTTTTCCATATATGATTGCACATTGTTTTGATTCTATTGATCTCAATTACAAACCTCAAAAATGATATCTTCCTTCTTTGAACTCCCCCCAAACTGTATTATCTGTATTATTCATGTTACTTCATTATATTCATCTTACTATGTTATTTAGATGGGGAGACTATATTTTGCTCACAAGACAAATGAGGTTAAAAGAGGTAGAGATTATAATGTTACAAGAAATGTGTCCTCAAATATTATTTTTTGTTCTTAAGATAAGAGATAAAGGAGGAGGTAGAGAGAGAGAGAGAGAGTGGGAAAGAGAGAGAGAGAGAAAGAATGAGAGAGAGATGGAGAGAGAGAGAGAGAGAGAGAGAGAGAGAGAGAGAGGGGTGACAAAGGAAATTTAAAAAATTAATTTCTGGGATTGATTACTATAATTCTAATCACTCACAATATTTGAAATTATATTTGTTCTTTCATGGTTTCTTTATTAAATTTCTATACACTGTCTGGGCTTTGTATTCCAACCATAAAATCATTAAGTCAATTAGTAATCAATCAGTAAAAAAACAATTTATTAATTCTGTAAAATCTATATGTCTCAACTGTTTCCCTCTGTAATACCTCAACTCCACATGGGGAAGGACAAAGCTGCTGATCTATTTTCATGATATTTTTCTCTTTCTCCCATTATTTTTTCTTATTGTCTACTTGCCTGACTTATTTTTTTTTTACTTCCTTTCTTCTTGCTTCTCTCTCTTCTGTTTTTCCTCTTTTTTTTTCCTCCTGTATTTTTTTCACTCATATTATGGGTTAAATTATGTCTTTCCAAAAATTTATACATTAAAAATTCTAACCTCCAGTATCACAGAATGGAACCTTACTTGAAAATGAGGTAATTAAGCATGTAATTAATTAAGGTGAAGTCATATTGAAGTACAGCGGGCCTATAATCCAATATGGCTGGTATCTTTATAAGAAAAGGAAAAGGCAGAGATGCAGCAGGAAGATAATCATATGAAGACTAAGAAAGAGACTGAAGTAATTTTACTACAAGCAAAGGAATATTAGAGCTACCAGAAGCTGGAAAACGTAAGGAAGAAGACTCTTGATTTTTAAAAAAAAATAACGTGGTCCTGCTACTCCTTGATTTCAAACTTCTATTCCCTAGAACTATGAAAGAATATAGTTTTTTTTTTAAGCCACAAAGTTTCTGGTAGTCTGTTAGAGCTGCCTTAAAAATAAATACAATACATTCTGAATGATTCCCTTGTTCTCTCTTATTTCCCCTTCCCTTTTTCCTCTACCAGTTTTTATCCCTCCTTAGTTTAATTCCAGTATCATATATATATAATTTTTCTATCTTCTCAATTTATTGTTTTGACAGTCCATAAAACCTACAGTTACTTGGAAATACGGTTGCCTCCTGGGCACTAGATTAAGAAGTTAACCCATAATAGAATGAAATAGAGATATATAATCCACCTTCTAGAAAAAAAAAAAGTTTCTGTAACTCCATGGTGTGATGGTAAATGTGTTGCATCATTTATAAATTTTATTTTTAAAAACAACTACCTATAAAGAGCAAAAGATAAGCTAGTAAATTAGTAATTTCTATATTTGATCCTTTATTTTGTCCTAAAGAGAGCAACAGCTATCATAGAAAAATGCAAAGATAATTAAAAGAAGTTAAGTTTGGATTTTGAGCCTATATGACTCAGGTTCTAACAATTCTATAATGATTTCAGTGACTTTCAAGAATACTCTTATTGAATAAGAGGGTCAAATAAGAAGTCCCTCTCATGTATATTCCCCCTCAACAATAATTTAGCTTTATATGCCAAGGGACCAGTTGTCTTGCCTACCTGTGCATTGGGTAATAGGTATACAGACCTCTATAACCTATGCTGGATTTATCTTAGACATTTAGAACACAGTTTTCATACCTTGTACTATTTTTGGTTTCATGTCTTTTGCAAAGAAAAGGCATAGTTTGGAGTAGAGGTTGCAAGGAAGCAGTAAAATAGAACAATCTTTATACTCTGCTTTGATCTGAGACGGTGGGCTGAGTGAGGTTTAAACAAAGGAACCCTCTATGTTATTTTGATTAACATACTAGAATTTTTTATCAGCATTTGAGAGACCATTGTCCAGCTAATGAGAAAACACAACTTTTATTGTAATTTGCTTGTAAGACTTGTTTTGTTCTTATTCTATCATGGGGACTCTACCAAAACATGATCGATTATGGGAAAAGTTTAAGAATTCTTGGATCTGTAGCTAATTAATAATTATAAATGCACACCAGTTTCATTCAAACGTTGAGGGGCTGTTTAGCCAATAAAATTTTAAGCAATCTAAACTTAATTTAAAAAGGCTGTTTTAGAGAAGGGGTTGCCTGAAGGGTTGGTGTATCATATATCAAATTTCAGCATCATTGCTGTATGGATGTATATGCATCAGGACTATCTATCCTTCTATTATTAAGACATATTTTCTTGGAATTTATTACTTAGTTCCCATTATAAGTGTATATAACAGGGAGTGACTATGCTGGCTATATGCCCCATGTAGTTCTGTGATAGGCTTTTTTTTTTTTAATTTTTAATGGGGTAAAAAAAAAAACCTGATTTCTGTTTAAGACTTGGCATTTGATGCAGCTTGATAACAGGCAGGTAAAAATGCAATGATTATGGGTGTGCAAATATTCTAGCTCAGGGCTAGCCTCAAGTGTGTCCCTCCAGAAGCTTTGAATTTATAGTCCTCTTATCCCTTTCCAACCAGGAAGTGTCACTATGCTCTGTAAAGAGCATAGTCTCCAGAGAAGAGAAGAGTGCACAAGTTAACCTAATCAGCTTAGTACTCTTAAGTGTGGCATTAGTTGCGGAAGATCCCGGACAGTGCAAAAATATTTTTATTAAAAATATTAATGTTTCCTATAATTGCTTATTTTTAACAGCTATGAACAATTTGATTAAAAGAGAGTAAACAGAAATATAAGCAACACTCTCAGTAAGTTAATAATGCGTTATTTCTTCTTCATATTAAAGTAGATATACAATTACAATTTTAGATTTTTATTAAATAAAAGAATCAATATCACAAAGCAGATGGTATTTAATAAAGTAAATCAAATTCAGAGAAAAGATTAATTATTTGTGTCATTTAATAAAAAATTACTTTATGTATTGAGACTATTATTTTGCCAATTTAGTAGTCATTTTCTAAACAATTTTTAAGAAGGGAAACAGTCATAAAAATTTATTTTGCTCAAGCTATTCAATAAATTTTATTTGAAATGAAGGGTGGTAGGTGACATGGGTTTAAATTTATAGATTTCTAACTAACTAATCCAATATAATTTATTTGTTTTTCTGAAATTTTTATAGTTAGAAAGCATATATAAACAATTATGGAAACACAGATTTCCTAAACAACTCATCATGATCAAAAGATTGTATGTCACACTTGTAATAACTGTTTGTTGGTATTAATGCCAATGAAATTTCTTAAAAGCTTTTCAATTTGGCTTCTGTATCTATAACCATGGGCTTCTCTAAGCATACTGGACGTCAAAAAATAATTATAAGCAATAACTAAAGGTTTATCCCCTAAAATTGTTAAGCAAATAAAAGCAACAAGTGACAGATAGAAATGTGAAGAGAGAAAAGTTGAAATTTAACTGTCAGCAGGCCCAATAAAAAAACCATGTCAAAAAAGAAAAATTCTCTCAGAGCTGACACAATGAGGGAACTTTTAATGATGTTTCATTTGCAAAGTCAAAACTCTTAATCTTCTATTCAAAAAATAACAGGATAAAAAGAAAGAATATTCTCTTGTTGCCTTCTCTTTAAAGCAAGCATATATTTTAAGTAAAAATGTTCAAATCAGATTTTGTCATTGACCACAAATAATTTACAATATATACATTAAATAGAAGGTTACTTAATTTTACATGCCACTGTTACTGTGGATTCCTTTTCATTTGACATTGTGCTAGAATTGTTAGCACTATTTGCCTAGAACACCCCCTTTTAATCTTTTTAAAGATTTTTTTTCTGTCACTTATTAATAGGGACAAGGGAAGAAAACAGGATGCAAGACAATGTATCCCTGCCAGAAATCAAGTTATAATGAATGAGGTGTCTTTACAAAGAATATTTCTATAAATAAAAGCTGTGAGGGTCTGCCATAAAATATCCAAAGGTGTTGGAAACCCAGTAAACAGATTATATAAAGCTGTCCTCCAAAATAGCTACAGTCTTTGGAAATGTCAAGTTCAATCTATGTCAGCATTTTCTGCAATACCTGCATGAAGAATAAACTTTCAGAAAGTATGAAAAATAAATACTTAGCATTTCTAGCTGATTTTGAAATTGTCTATGTGATTTTGCCTAAATTGCTAAATAGTCTATAAGCATTTTTCTAATGTGTTTTTACAGAATGATTTAGAAGCCTTCTATAGCTAGAATCACAGATCTGGGTTTTAAAGTGACTATATAAAAGTTATTTTTCACAATGTCTATAACAGGTTAATTAAATGATTATTCAACATAATCGAGGTCTCCTGGGCCCTGAATGTTTCTTCTATTCTGTAAATCACTTCTGTCCATTTTTTGAAATCACAATGTGAAGTCTTCAGGGGTCGTTTAAAGATTTTAAAGTGAGACAGATCTAGATTGAAATTTAGTCTTTACTACATGCAAACTGTGTAATTTTAAAGGCATTCAATTTATTTTCTCCTTTCAGGTTTTTCATTAGCAAAATGGAAAAAAATACATATCATCATCACAAAGATTAAATAAAACTTTGTGTATAGATTATCATACAGCATATGTTCATCATGTGACATATTTCTTGTTTCTTTAATTTGCGTGTGTGTAGGCATAATTGTGGTAAGCATTTGATATAAAAGATTTCTAATTTTACAATGAGAACTATACAGCTGGTTTTCAGAGGGACATCACTGTGGCAAATTTATGAGACCACCTCTGAGAGACCAGAGGCAAGGGCTTCTTGAGGGCCCAAAGATGTGGAAGCTCAGTTTCAGAGAACTGCTAACAAAAGATCTATATATAAGTGAAATAGAATAGATCCTCTGTCCAGTGAAATCTTTCTTTCTAAGAACTTGTGTGGGACAATGATGTATACTTATGGGATATTTAGTTATGATTGTGTTAATGAAATGAGACAGGAATCTATGATTTGAATATTTTAATATTATTCTCTATTAGCTGTTGTAGGCAACTCCATACTAATGTGTTACCTCTATCTGGGATTGGCATCCCCTAAATAAGGTTTTACACTGACCCCTGGGTCAGTGCACTCTCCTGAAGAATATGTAAACACACTATGTGACTTTCCTTTTATAAGCTGTATTTCAGATTTTTCTTGTCGGATCAAGCTTTCTTAGATATATTCTTAAGTATTCTTATCCTATTATCCTATGAAGACACCACTTGTGTCATTATATTGTGATTCCTCATAATATAAATTTGGCTTTTTCCTGATGATTAGTGAATTAAGCACTTTCTCATCTATTTGTAAACCATTTAAATACCATACTTTATAAAGTATCTGTTCTATACTACCACATCGAGATTTATTTTATTGAAGTATACAGAACCGATCCTTATTCTAAAAATATTTAAAGCAGCTTTAAAATATACAGTGGCATTTAATAAACAATATGCAGTGAAGTAGGTAAAGAAATTAAAGGCAGAATAAGCACAGATTATTACATGAAACTGAAAGCAAGTTTAACAACTTAAATATATATGTTACATTCCAATGTTCCATGTAAAGGCAGACTATAAATTCAGATCTGAATTCTAGCAACCAGAGCAAAGCTGAAAACTTTATCATGCACAATTCAGTATCTATAACATAAAAATGGCCACCTATTGTTTAGAAATACAGTTACTCTAATACTGAGATTTGGAAATGTTTATGAGAACAAAGGATGGAAACCGGCTGGGTCTCACACACAGATTTGTTTGGCTTGGTTTTTTAGCACAGTATTTTACAAATTTTTGAATACATGATCAATGTTTAAACATCAAAGTACTTATATACCAAATTCTGGTTTCCAAATTTCTCTTTACAAAATGGTTGGACACAACATGCCTTTGTGCCTACACAGAGCCAAGTGGTCATCCCTTAGAATGTGTGTTCTCTGTTTTATAATGGTTCACCTCAATTCCTAGTGTCAGATGTCACTCATAATCATTCTTGCACTGCTTGAATTTATTTTTTATTTAGTGATTTTCTGCCATTTTATGAAGTGCATTTACCTTGTTTCTATTTCCAGCCAATCTCTGCAGGCATCCAAGTTTGTAGCCCTAGAGAAATAGATCAGAGGTATATACATTAGTTAAGCCTTCCGAAACTTTATTTCTCAGAGAAACAATGCACTATGAGATACTCTACTTTTGATTTTGTCGCTAACCATAAGAGTAAAGCATAGAAAATCCCAAGAGGTTAATAATCTGAAATTCATTTATGCTTTATTTTGACATGTATTACCTGTAGATTTTCTGAAAATACTATGCCTTCCAAATTATTTTCTGTTTGTTAATTGTGAGATTCAAGTGCAAACATCAAAATAATGCAGAAACAAGAATGACATTATTAATGTAGAGAAATCTATCTAAATTTTTTTTCAAGGTGCTTGAAAACCACTGATACTCATATGAATAATTAAAACCTGATGATATAGTACAAAGTATTTCAGATTATAATGTGATATTGTACTACAAGTTTAGATTAATAGAAATTATGTGATTGGATTTTAAATTTACATTTAAATATTTTAAATATAACATACATTTATAAATTGTGCAACTCATAAGAGTACAGCTCAATAAAATTTGCAAGTAAAAACATTGATGTAATTTTCATCATTGAGATTAAATATAGAATCCAAATCCTCCCTCATTCGTTCTGCCAATCATTAGCCTACCCACCTCACCCCCATACAAATGATTACTACTCCCTTAACTTTTATTGCTATAGGTTAGTTTTGTCTCTTAATTTTGTATAAGCAAAATTATACTGTATAGAACTTTATATAAAACTTCATTAATTCAACATGATTAGAAGATTAATCTATTTTTCCATATTAAAAATAGTTTGTACTTCCTTATTGCTATGTAATATTTCATTAAGTATACAAAAATTCATTTATGTATTTTACTACAGGTGAATGTTTGAATTATTTCTAGTTTTTACTATTATCAATTGTGCTTCTATGAATAAATCTGAATATTTCTGTTACATGGTAGGAGATACTGGGTAATAGTGTTTATTTGTATACTACTTTAGTAGATATTGACAGTTTTCCAGAATAGTTTAATCAACTTAAGCTCCCACCAGCAGTGTAGGGAAGTCACAATTACCTCCACGTTCTCACCAATACTTGCTATTAGCCACTTCTTTTCCCTAAAAAAAGTAACCCTTCTGAGATGTTGACTAGGACTACATCGAATTGAAGAATTAACTTGGTGAGAATTGATGTCTTTATAAGATCGTATCTTCTGATGAATAAACATGGTATATCCTTATATTAATTCACATCTTCTTTAATTTTTAAATTATTTTTGGCTTCTATTTTTCAACATAGATATTTGTTCTTGGCTATTTAATATTTTTAATATAACACTAAATACTATATTTTAATTAAATTTTATTACATATTATTTTATGCTGATATATACATAAATACTTTAAAATTACATTTACCTTGTATCTAACTACTTGATAAAATTCTTTATTAATTTTAATAATGTTGAAAAAAGTGATATTAATGAGTTTCTTTCTGTAGCTTTTGATCACAGAGAAAAACCTCTCAACATTAACCATTAAGGACAATGTTTGCTGTAGGCATTTTTGTATATAGCCTTTATTAGAATAAAGGCATTATATTCTACTGATAACTTATCCACTTGATAAATGTCAGATTTTATTGTTATTATTTTTTGCATCTGGAGATAATAGTTTTTAATCTTTTATTTTAGCTAATGTTATAAAATGTATTTATTTAATTTCCATTATTAACACATCCCTACATTGTCATATTATCTTTTCTCTTCTTTTATAGCAATTCATATTGTGTTATATATTTTAAAGCCTTCTATTAGATGCATATAAATTTACAATAGTTATGTATTCCTTGTGGATTGACTTTATATCACCATAAATATCTATTTGTATAGATTTAAGTAAGCTCTATTTGTAATGATTTCAATTACTTGATAAATAATCCAATCCATTATTATTTATTCTTATACTTTCAAACTTTATAGATTTGCTATCTACTTCCCTTAGATTTAATAATTTAACTGTGATGTGCTTAGGTAATATTTTATTTTGGTGTTGTAGAACACTTTGAATGTATGTCTTCATGTCTATTGCTTACTTTGACAAATTTTCAGCATTATTTTTAAATAATACTTTTATTCTGTTCTTTTGAACTTTTTTTTAGGGGTTTCAATTAATACATATGTAGAATGTCTTACCATTTTACATATGTCTTTTATGCTTTCTTTTTCTTCTTCTTCTTCCTCCTATTTCTCATTCTCCTTTTTCTTCTTCTTTTAAAATGTTTATTCCCTTTTAACTATAGCTAGAATAGCTTTACTAAGCTTTTTTCTACTTTATTAATCTTCCCTTTGATTTTTTCTTATCTGTTGTAAACTTAGATATTGAGTTGTTAATTTATGTTATTTATCTATTTTAAATTCTAAAATCCTGTATAATTCTTTTTTAGGTTACACTTCTCTAATTTAATTCTCTTACTTGCCATATATTTGATTATATATTTTAATCAAAACTATACTTTCAAAGGTGCACTGTTTTAATGTTTTAAACAGCTTTATTGACATATAATAAACTCTAAATGTGAAAAGTATATAGCTTGATATAATTTAATCAAAGTTTACAAAAATATACAATTAGATATACACATTTGTGACATCAACATCATAATCAAGATAATCAACATATAAGTGATTCCAAAAGTTTCTGAGACACTGATGTTTGGGAAATACCATTGCTCTACTTTCTGTTACTATAAATTGATTTTCATATTCTAAACATTTATAAAAATAGAATTACAAATTATGTATTTTGTGGGCTATCTTTTTAAACTTAGCATTATTATTTTTAGATTTATTCTTGTTGTTTCATGTTTCAATAGTTCGATAATTTTTTGTATCAATGAGTAATATTTTATTGTATGGCCAAGTTGTTTACCTATTCACCATTTGATGATTATTTGGGATGTTTTCTATCTTTAGCTATTGCAAATGTAAATATAAATATAAATATTTAAAATATTTGCATATAATTCTGTTTCTTTTAAGAACATTTGCTTTCTTTCCACTTGGGTAAATGTCTAGGAGTAAAATGACTTGATCATATAGTAGATGTATGTATAAAAGTTTTTAAGAAAAATCCAAATTGTATGTTTTCATTAGCAATGTATGAGATTCAGTGACTCTACATATTTGCCAATTCTTGATATAATTAGTCTTTTTTAATTTTAGCCAGTCTAAAAGCTGTGTGGTTTTGAATTTCAATTGCCAAAATACAATAATATTTAACATCTTTTCATGTGCTTATTTACCATTCACACATCTTCTCTGATAAAGTGCCTATTCCAATATTTTCCCCATCTCTTATTTAAAACTATTTAGTTACTGAGTTAAGGAAGGTTGTTGTAGAAGATCGATATATATTCAATTTTATTTCTATAGACTGTCAATGAAAACTTCATATTTAAATATTTTTTAAATGTCATATACTATCACATCACAAACTATGAAATAGTGAAGTATAAAAACTGAAAAAAGTTGTGCAAATATGTATACCAAAGGTTATAAAACAGTACAAAAAAAACACAAAAGGTTATAAAACAGTACTAAAAGAAAATTAAAAGATGGAGGGATATATCACATTCAAGACTTGAAAAAATCAATATTGTCTAGGTGTCAATATTCTTCAAACAGATATACAGAATTATGCAATCTCAATTTAAATGCTGGTAAGTTTTATTTTTATTGATTTATTTTTTTGTTTTAGGGGAAAAATTAGCTACCTCATTCTAAACTTCATGTGAAAATGTTAATGGCCTAGAATAGCCAAAATAACTTTGAAAAATAAGGGCAAAGCAGAAAGACTAACACTGTTTGATTGCAAGACTTATTATAAAGATATAGTAATGAATTACGTGCGTTTTTTTTCTATAAAGACTGACAAATAGATCAATGTAACAAAATGGAGAAATCAGAATAGACCCACGAATATATGGACAGCTGGTTTCCACAAAGGTGCAAAGACAATTAAATAGAGAAATGACAGTGTTTTCAAGTGATACTGGAACATATATTTAAAAAAACATAATCTTGAATTCACAATTCTTACCATGTATAAACATTAACTCAAAATATATCATATACTTAAATATCAACTCTAAAACTCTAAATCTTCCAGAAGTTAGCATAGGAGAAAATCTTTGTGATCTAGGCTTAGGCAAAGATTTCTTAAACAATACATCAAAAACACAAACCATAAAAGAATTAATTGGACTTTATCAAACAAAATAGTTTGTTCTTTGAAAGATACTATTAAGTAATTGAAAGGACAAGCCACTGATTAGTAAAAAATATTTGCAAATCATGTCTCTAATTTGAAATAATCTAGAATACATTAAAATCTCTCAAATCTTGATTAAGTCTTTATCTGGTTCTAATTTTAATATCTGAATCATCTATAGGTTTTATTTCAGTCAACTGGCCTGGTCTACTGTTAATATTTGGTAATTTTATGGTATTCAAAAATTGTGTCTATAAACTTACAGAGACTCTATATTACCTTCCTTTGAGAGGATTTATTTTTGTTTGGCAGGCAGTTATAACAGAAACAGACAACCCAAAATGCAAAGAAATTTAGTTTTAGGAAAGCTTATAGCCTTTTTTGAGGCTTTTCTATTTGTTTGCTCTCTTTCCTGTGGTGTGGACTTTTAGTAGTCACAATGTGAAGACTAAAATATTCATCAGATCCCCTTATTTTTGCTTAGCCCTGAACTCTAATTATTCTTCACTCTAGTGATATGAGACTACCAAAATTATTACTTATATTTTTAACTTTTAATCTAAAATTATAAGTAATCTAGCCGTATCATCATTCACAGGTTAAAAACCAGCAAGTATCTTAAATGCTAAAGTGTTAGAGTATGTTGGGCTCACCTTAATACATTTTTATACTATCTGAGATATTCGTCCTTCAAATTCTGCATGTGTTGGTTTCAACTCTTATATCTTCAAATAGTCATTTTGTAAAATTAATTTTATATAGCTTTTATATGTGTTGATAAACTGATATTGGTCTGATAGAAGCTACTCTATTATTGATAGAAGTATATGTGTCTTATTTGGTTATTTAATGATGTAAAGCCATGAAATATAGAAAAGAAAATTACACACAATTTTCTCCAAAGAGTTCTGATCAATTCACAGAATCCATTTCATCAATCTTTACCATACCCTTGTCAACCCTGGTAACTCATTAACTATCTAAAGGTCACCCAACAAACCCATCAAAGGTCCAGAAATAGAAAATGAACATTCAGTCCCATGAAATGTTCCTCATGGGGACATGAAAGCTCAGTCTCCAAAGATACATAGACTACTGATGTCTGATATAAAAATTACATCCTCATTCAGGAAGTATTAAATATTTCCATCAGTGACCTATTTGTATCATTTTCTGTGCTCTGTATCCTCTGTAAAAAAGGAAAGAGAGCATTTTAGTTTTAGATTTTGCTAAAAGGTGTGACTAGTATTATTTCTCAATTCATTTTTATTCTTAATTCTTTTTTCTATTTATAACAGTAAATGTAAAAGGGCAAAGAGTTCTCTGATTTCTGAATATCCTTACCAGGAACTTGTGTAAAATGAAAACCTGATCCTATATTTGTTAAATCTTAGGTTAAAACTAAGGAAGAAATTAATCCATAATTCCAACATGTCACAGAGATAACCAGCTATTTATTCAAAAAAGTACTTATTTAATATATACTATGTAAATCACTATTCTTAATGCTAGGGGCATAGCACTGTACATAAGACAAAAATCTTAAATACATAAAACATACATTCTTGTGGAAAATGGTGAAAATGACCACATCAATATATAATATATGTCAAGAAGTAATAAATGCTATGGAGAAAATAAGCAGAACAAGGTACAGAGAAGAGCAGAAATGCCATTTTAGATAAGGTGAGGAGTCAAGGCCTTTCTGAAAAACTGACTTTTGAACAGAGATTTTAATAAAGTTAGGGTTGTAGAAGAACCATGTGAATTTCTGTAGAAGTACATTCCAGGCATGGAGGATAAAAAGTAGAAAGACTGAAAAACGAGACATATTTTTGGAATGTCTGAGGAAAAGCAAACAAGTTTGTAGCTAGAGTGTACTGAGTGAAGTTGAGTTGTTAAGAAATGAGATAGAATATAAAGTAAAAGACAAAATCAAGTACAAACTAATATGTCTTGGTTCATAAAAACATAAGTATAATGAGAAACCATTGGATGGTGACTCAGGTGAGAAACATAAAAGGTAAAGGGATAAGAGAAGAAACAGAGAGACCAATTTAGAAGCACTAATGAAGTTAGGAGATAATGGTGACTTGGACTAAAATTGAGAAGAGGGGAAACGATGAAAAATGGAGGGATTCCAGTTTTTGGACAAGCAAATGATTGAATAATGGTGTCATTTATTGAGGGAAGAGGACTGAGAGAAAGGCAGATTTAGGGAAGGATATTATGATCATCTTTAGCCCAGATTCTTCACCTGCTTGGAACTCATTAATATAAAAGACAGTTGGTAAAACTCCATACTGCCTACTGATTACTTCTCCATTTGGTGTTATTTCTTCTCTAAGAACCCAAGTAATATGTGAGATCAAGTAAAGCTTTAAGATGACATATGTGAATCAAAAGGAAAGTGGAAAAGGCAAGTCATTGGATGAGAAAGGCAAGAATATTTCAGCCAAAAGAAAATTTAAGCTTAATTAAAATCAAAAGTGCACTTTTCTGATTGGTATACTGTATTGATAGATAAATAATTCAAATTGATTGTTCAACCAGTGCTCAGTTTTTTTCTATAAGCTCTGGACCTATTTTTGAATAAATGCAAAGAACCTCTTCATTCATTCTCATTATTATATACTTTTCTTATCCTCACCCCTCCGCAAAACCTACAAGGCCAGATGCTGAAAGAAGGGACCAGAATAAATATAAGCATATATAAGAATATTATTTACTTTCCACTTACTAACCTTTTTGAGACCTGACACCAAAGATTGAAATGGCCTATATGTAGGTGATCATGAAAATTTATCCACTGTAATTTTTTATTAATACACTGGGTGAATCACTATCATCAGCTATTATTACAGTACCAGTCAGGCAAAGGCATATCAGCAATGATGCCAAGTATCTTAGGGTATAATCAATCCCACAAGATTCTGTTCAATGGAAATGTTCTCTCACTGTTATCTCCTTTTCTTTGGTAACTCCTTTAATCACTATAAGTCTTAAGACTTCCAAAAAGCATATAGTTGAAAAAGCATATAATTGATTATAGTTGCTGTATTGCATCTTCACAGTAAGTACTACAATTTAATCTTCCTGGTAATTAGTTGTGAAGATGTTTTCTAAACATTAAATCTGGTATGTAGTTCTTGGACTGAAATATTAAAGTTTAATAGCTTACCATGCATTTTCAAATATAAGCATATTATACATTTCTTTTTTTCCTTTGTAAGAGTTTGTAAAAATCTGCCACCTAATCTACATTTTTATTTTATTTTTTTTGTACTGCATAAGGAGCTACATATTTTACAAAATAATTGGAGCCAAAAAAGGCCCTATACCTTTTCTACAAAACATCTGAAAATTTATTATCTGAGAATTTCAAAACATATTATTGTCACAAAATTTCCTATATTGGGTTAGGTTATTTTTTAACTTTGTTGATTCATTCTACTAACCTGATCAACATGAAAGTTTTTAAAGATCTATGCTCATATTGGTCACATATGTACATAGTTCTTTTGCAGGTACAAAATACAGCAGAAAATTAAAAAAACAAAAACAAAAAACAGATGCTGGGAAAAAAAATGGTGTAGTTGATAGAGGCTCTGTTCATCCCTCCAGAGACCAAATCAGAGTTGTGACAGAAATAAGGAGCAAACAACGAGAAAACTCACCTGGGATGTAGATGAACAAATCACACAACTAGGGAGAAATCTAAAAAAAAAACCCCTGCAATGGCAGAAGGTAGGATGGTGCAAGGACTCGGGGCTGCCTGGTCCAGAGTGGCTGAATAGGACAAAGGCTGGGGCAGTGGCAGTGGCAACTGCAGACGCCTCTTAATGGGGCCGCATCTATGAGCAGACTTTCACTGTTATGGACCTACTATCGCTGAGCACCAGTGCCGGTTTGGCTGCACAGGGGCACCAGGGACTTACCAGGGGAGACTTGCTTTGTCCAGAAGTGCCAGTGGTATCCATTATTCCCCCGTTGAGACCTTCCCCGTTCCACAGTGCAGATTGCAGCAGGGCAGGAGAGACATCATCAAACTGGATAATAGAGGTCGCTCCACCCAGAGAATTTATCAAAACTCCACCTCCCTCAACTCACAGCCCCACTCAAGCCACATCCAGGTGTGTCCCTGCTTAGGTGCCCCTTGTTGAGCTGCACCTAGACTTACACTGGTAGCAGTTAGCCTCAGTTTCTGGTGTGGCCTTCTAAGGCAACTACAAGCACAGCATCTGGATTGGTTGCTGAATCTTAACAGGTGGCCCTAGAAGGGCAGAGGCTAGGTCTAAACTGGGCCTGCAGCTGACCCCCTCTCTGTGTCACTAATAAGCTGCACTAATAAGACTTCACTTTTTTTTTAGTACATAGAAATAGACACAGAAAGGCAGCCAAAATGGGAAGATAAAGAAACAGAAAATATATGAGAGAACAGAACAAAGATTCTGGAGTCAAGCAACCTAACAGATGCAGAGTTCAAACTACTGGTTATAAAGTTGCTCAGTGAACTTGAGAGAAGAGCAGAAAAATTCAGTGAAAATTTTAACAAAGAGATTAAAAAACATAAAAATGGAAATGGAAATCATAAAAGAGAGTCAGAAATGAAGAACACATTGTCTGAGAAGTATATTAAATGAAATAAACAAAGTGAATAAAGAAGAGGATAAAATGATCTATATAGAGGATGAAAAATCCAAGGACATTCAACCAGAATGGCAAGAAAAAAAGATGCCAAGAATATAATAAAATTTAAGGAGCCTATGGGACACTATTAAAAGTAAAAATATCCATGTCATTGGAGTATCTGAAGGAAAGCAAGATGTTGAAGAGCTATTTGAAGAAATAATGATGGAAAACTTTCATAACCTGGTGAAGGAACTAGACATACAACCCCAGGAAGCTCAGAGAATTCCAAAAGAGATCAACCCAAAGGGGCCCACACTAAGACACATCATAATTAAAAAGTCAAAGATTAAATACAAAGAGAGAATCTTAAAAGCAACAAGAGAAAAGCAGCTATCTACAAGAGAGTCCCGTAAAATTGGCAGCTGATTTCTCAAAACTATGCAGAACAAAGGACTTGGGCCAAAATATTTGACATAATGAAAACCCAGGATCTATAATGAAGAATACTTTATCCAGCAAAGCTATCATTTAGAGGTGAAGGACAGATAAAGAGTTTCCCAGACAAAAATAAGCTAAAGGAATTTATCATCATTAAGCCAGTTTTACAGAAAATGGTGAAGGGACCTCTTTAAAAATAATGTATAAAAAACAGGAATAAATAATGTTAATAACTACATTGCTACCAAAAAGTACCTCAAATTGACAAGAACCAAGTGCTCCAACCAAAAGATAGTGTGGCTGAATGGATAAGAAAATGACTCCTACATATACTGCCTACAAGAGACTCACTTCTGAATTAAAAGACACATACGGACTAAAAAGAAGGGAATGGAAAAGGATATTGCCTTGATGGACCTAGAGGGTATTGAGTTGAATAAAATAGGTTCGATAGAGAAATATTTCATGATTTCACATATATGTGGAATCTAAAGAAAAAAATCAACAACAAAAGTGGAAATAAACCCTTAGATACAGAGAATATTTAAAGGAATACTAGATGGGAGGGAGGTTGGGGGAACAATAAAAAGGCAAAGAAATTAACAGGCACAAATAGATAGTTGCAGAATAGACATGGAGATGTAGAGTATATCATGGGAAGATGGTTAATAATATAATAAATATATAAGGAGGAAAAGGGGTACTAGATTTAGTGGAGTGATCATTTTGTGAGTTATGTGGACCTCTGATCACTATGCTATACAACTGCAACTGGTATATTATTGTATACCAACTATAATTGAAAAAAGTTCATTGAATTATACAATGTAAATACAAACAACTAATTGTCTTTTATATTTCAATAAAAACAAAAAACAAAAAAATAAATAAAAATAAAAATTAAAAAACAAACAAAAAAAACAACCAATCTTCATTTGTCCTCAAAAATTGACAAAACTCTCTATTCTTAATTGCCACTAAATATTTACAATTTCTTTCAATGGTGTATCTAGAATATAAGCTGCACTTTAAAATTATTGTGTAGTTCAAATATAAAAATAAGGTAAAATAATACTTCCAGCTGGTGTATCAATGATTGAAGAAAGATTAATTAATTGGTCTTGGAAAACAGAGTGATTAAAGTCAAAACATAAGAGTGGGCCTAGATTTTTTAAGGTTCTACTCGATACTGATTAAACTATCAAATTCTTTCAAAACATAAAGCTATAAAATTAGAAGGAATTAAACTAAAATAAGATGTATTTCCCGGAGACCACAAAAAACTGCTGCCTCAGTAGGCCAGCCTGATCATTTGCACAGTTGACAATATGTTCTTCTGCTTTAAATATACACCTGGAAAAAGCCAACAAGAAGCATGGCAGAGCAATTCCAGGGCTCTTCCACTCACCAGATAACCGAGAACAAGATGAAGAAAAATTATAATTAAAAAAAAAACATGACAGGTTATCAAAAATTCTGCGTGCTTGCTATGCTGAAGTATTTGATAGAAATATATTAATTGGATGTTTTGGTACTGAGTAAGGAGTTACAGATTTCCTAAACAACTGGGGACAAAAAAGAAGACACTATAACATTTCTACAAAATACCAACTTTACCACCTGAGAATTTTAAAGCATATTGCTATCACAAAATTGTGATATTCTCGTTAGAGACTTAGTTAGAAGCATTGTAAATTATAAAGAAAATGTTAAATCACCTTGGTCCTCAAAGAATATGTAGAATCTGGTCATCCACTTAGATCTGGTAATAAACCACTTTTCTCTGACTCATAAAAAAGAGATGGTTGCTAGATTTGCTCTGTATTTGAAGCTTTTAAAGAAAGAAGAGGCTTTACAGAGATATTGATTGTAGACAATACCTCATTATAATTTAATGACTAGGAAACGAAGAGATGTATTTTAAATCATTTTCCAACTGATATCTAATTTACATATCTTAATCTTGCATTTATTGCTTTATAAAAATGTGTTATGTAAATTAGACTTTGGCAAAAAAAAAAAAAAAAAGGATCCTCTCCTAATTATTGACCAAAATAATGTTATTGCCTTTTTGATATTATTGTTTTGTTTTACTATTGTAAACTATTATTACTCTTAATAATAGCTCACTGGAGAAAGACATCAGTATGGCATAAGAACCAAACTATTAATTCACATAGACAGACAGATTAAAAAATATAAATTCAAAGTTGGCAGCTACCCCAGCCATTAGACTTCATCGGTATTTCCATCAAATATTTCATCTTTAGTGGAAATATATATTAAAAAATATTGGATCAACAATATGGAGAATATCACTACCAGTTCACCATAGGTTTATCACATAAATCATATAAATTTTTCTTCTTTTATTTTTTAGAACATTAGCATTGACAAATTAGATCTGCATATCATAATTGCATAGATTCATTTTTTTTGTTAATACAGTTATATAGTTTTCAGGTCTACATTACAATTTGATATCTGTATATTCTAGTGCATGTTTACTACCCAAAGTCGTTTCCTTAAGCTACCATATATTTGATCCCCTTTACTCACTTTACCCTCCCCCTACCACCTAAATTTGACCCCCTTAATCCCATCTACCTCCCTGATCCTCCCCAACCCCCTACCCTCTGGTAACCACTAGTCCATTATCCATGTCTATGAGTCTCTGTTTGTCCTGTTTATTTGTTGCTTTTAGATTTATATCCCACATATAAGTGATATCATGTGACTTTCAATTTTTCAGTCTGGCTTATTATGCTTAGCATGATTATCTCAAGGTCCATCCATGTTGTCGCAAATGGCAGTATTTCATCTCTTCTTATGGATGAGTAATATTTCATTCTATATATGTACCACTGCTTCTTTAGCCAATCATCACAAGACACTCTGGTTGCTTCCACGTCTTGGCCATGTCTTGAATAATGCTGCTATGAACATTGGGTGCAAATATCTTTTTAGATATGGGTTTTCAAGTCTTTGGGGTAAATACCCAGTAGAAGGATTGCTGGATCATATGGTAGATCAATTCTTAGTTTTTTGAGGAAGCTCTATACTGTTTTTCATAGTGGCTGTACCAATTTGCAGTCCCACCAACAGTGTATGAGGGTTCCTATTTCTCTGCATCCTCTCCAACATTTGTTATACTTGTCCTATTGATTATAGCTATTTAACAGGTGTGAGATGGTATCTCATGGTGGTTTTGATTTGCATTTCCCTAGTAGCTAGCAATGTTGAGCATCTTTTCAAATATCTATTGGCCATTTGTATATTCCCTAGGGAGAAGTATCTGTTCAGGTCTTCTACCTATTTTTTAATTGGATCATTTGTTTTGTTATTGTTATTGAGTTCTTTGTGTATTTTGGATATTAGGCCCTTATCAGAGGCGTACCTTGCAAATATATTTTCCCATTTGTATGGTTCTATCTTTACCTTGTTGACAATTTCTTTAGCTGAGTAGAGCTTTTTAGTTTGATGTAGTCCCATTCATTTGTTTTAGCTTTTATTCTCTTGCTTTTGAGGTTAAATTCATAAACTCCTTTTTAGTCTAAGGTCCTTGAGTTTAGTTCCTATGTTTTCTTCTATGCATTTTATTGATTCCAGTCCTTAACCCATTTTGAGTTAACTTTGGTGTGTGGCAATAGACAACAATCTAGTTTCATTTTTTTGCAGGAGGCCTTCCCGTTTTCCCAGCACCCTTTATGGAAGAACCTTTCCTTTCTCCATTGTATGTTTTGGGCTTTTCTTTTTTTTCTAAAATTATTTGCCCATATAAATTGGGTTTATTTCTGGACTCTCAGTTCTGTTCCACTGATCTGTTTTGCTGCCAATATCATGCCATTTTGATTATTGTTGCTTTGTAGTATAATTGGAAGTCAGGCAAAGCAATGTCTCCAGCTTTGCTTTTTTTTCTCAGGATGGTTTTGGAAATTCAGGGTTTTTTGCGCTTCCATACCAATCTGATGATTTTTTGTTCTATTTCTTTGAAAAATGCTTATGGGATTTTGATAGAGATTGTATTAAATATGTATAATGCTTTAGGTAATATTGTCATTTTAACTATGTTGATTCTTCCAATCTAAGAACACAGAATATGTTTTCATTTCTTTGTAACTTCTTCGATTTTTTTAATAGGGTCTTGTAGTTTTCATTATATAAGTCTTTCACATCTTTCATTAAATTTATTCCTAACTATTTTATTCTTTTTGGTGCAATTGCAAAAGAAATTATTTTTCTTCTTTTTCTGACACTTCATTATTATAGTATAGGAATGCTATGGATTTTTGAACATTGATTTTGTATCCAGAAACTTTACTGTATTTGCTTATTGTTTCTAGTAGTGCTCTTGTGGAGTCTTTAGGGTTTTCTATATACAGAATCATGTCCTCTGCAAATAGTGACAGTTTGACTTCTTTGTTTTTTACTTGGATACCTTTTATATCTTTCTTTTGTCTGCACTTGCTAAGACCTCTGATGTTATTTTGAATAACAGTGGTGATAGTGGACAGCTTTGTTTTGTTTCTGACCTTAGAGGAAAGATTTTTAGTTTTTCCCCATTAAGTATAATGTTGGCTGAGAGCTGGTCACAAATGGCCTTTATTATGTTAAGGTATTTTCCTTCTATACTGATTTTGTTAAACATTTTGATCATAAATGGATGCTGTATGATGTCAAAGGCTATTTTTGCATCAATGAATTTATTTTTCCCCCCTACAGAGTTCTCAATGCTATGCTTTGGTCATTGGTAAAATTTAGGTATTTTTAATGTAGTCATTAACTACATAACTATACTGAAAATGGGCATTTAAAATGACCAGCACAGGTCTGAACCAAGAAAAGTACCACACTGATCAAAAAAATATATATTGAGAATGACATTGTTGGATTATGTTTCTCACTTTGAGAGACTGGAAGCTGATGAGAGATCTAGATTCCTATTGGTAGGTGCACAGGAATGAAGAACTAGCTTTAATACAAAACTCATAGTTTTGAAGTCTGGCTCTTCAAAAATATAAATTATTATTTTACAATATATACAGAAATCAACTCACTTCACACCTCCCTTCCTAGTTCTGAAGGAAATGTGAGTGCATCTAGTTTTCTCCCATTTGCAATTTATCCCCAAAGCTACTAATGTTGTCTGGCTTCTTTTCAAATTCAATGTTTCACTGTAGCCCATTTTCATCTGAATCCGTACTTTGTCAAATGATTCATCAGCCCTTAAGGTTGGACTTCTCCATAGATATGATGATATAAACTCAGGATGAGGTCCAAATATAGATGAAATCTGATGAGCATAAGCCCCAGGAGGTCCACCCTCATTCTCAACCAAGCCCTGTTTTTTTTTTTTTCATTTCTTAATGAATAGAAGGTAAAGATAAGATGAAATACAAACTTGCTCTTTTAGAAAAGACTGTTGGTGCTCACTCTCACCTACAATTTTAACAGGTCTCTTTCTGCAACCAGTGTTGATTTATTCATCTTTTTCTAAGATGTAATACATTTGCAAAGACTCAATTAACCTCTCAGAGAATGATAGGTAGTTCTTCTCTTGTCTTATGGCATTGCTCTATTTGACCGTTTTACTGTTCACAAACATTTTAGTTTGTTCTCATCTTTATCAGTTTACCTCACTCTTAGATTTTTCCCTGAGATCCTCTTTTCTTCAATTGTATAAAGCCATCATTTTAGATATTCTATCAGAGTACTTTCCTACAGTTGCCTTAAAATCCTCCTTTCCTCTGGAAGAAATAGAGGATGGAAAGCGTAAAGAAAGTATGAGAGTCTACATTTTGTCAGAAATTGCCTACCTTCACAAACTGGAAAGGTGAATATTTCTATTTTGTAGAGCTAAAAATTCAGAGATATTACATAGCTTACTTGAAAGAGCTCCAAAGGGTAGGTAGGTATCTTAACTACAGCTAGAAGCTGAGTTTAAATCATAAGTCTGTGGCTTATCACATTCTTTCCTAATTTTGAGTTCTATATGAATTCTAGAAGATCATCTCATTAAAGGCTGGTACTTGGGGTTGATCACAAAAGTATTTAATAAAGGTTTTAATTAATTAGTGCCCCAGCTTAAAACTAGTCTTAAACAAGACTAGTTTTACACTTAAGTTATATCAGCCTACAAGCTCTAATTTGAGAGTTAGCTACAGCATCATGTAGTACATTGGAGTCCTTTCTTACCTGCACCCATGCTTATTTGAAAACAGCTGACTCTATTCCACTCATATGTGTGGGCTATAATAATTCAGGCTAAATTAAGCCAGTTATAATATCTCATCTCCGTGGCCATGATGATGGTCTTCTGATGGGCTCTTAAACCAGGACATGATAAATAGAATACTCTTCTGGGACATTTTTGCTAGTGTCATGCAAATACCCCTCTCATCTCTTGGGTCATGAAATTTGAACTGGTCATATTCCCTGGCTTTTGGTAAAAGCTCCTAGATTTAATACCATTGTATACCATTTTAAAAAACATTTGAGGAAACATTAAGAAAAATATAGCTGCCAGTTCACCATGAGAATTCAACAGAGGTAAAAAATCAGGGGAGGGTGATGTGAATAAAATAATAGGAGAGAAAGAAATAGAGAAAACAAAACTCATACTTTGGTTCTATGAATTTAATGATCCTTGGAGATCCATCTTGTACTTTTTTGATATGTGATCCAAAAAGTAATTTTTTTCTAAAGGAATTTTATTGGGCTTCCAATATGCTATATTTTTACCCAAAGATCTAGAATATACACACCACCCAAAATTAATTCTATGACTATTTATATTCCTATCACCAATCGACTTTGTGGTTAAGGTGCTGAAAGCTAAGATAAAGTACAAAAATGTATTACATCACTTGAAAGTGTTAAACATCAATTCACCATGACATGATAATCTGTCCCTGTAGCATACTGAAAAAAATACTCATCTTGGTATATGGCACCTAGACTTGGATAGGAACTCTGCTGGTAACCTGTGTAATATATGTTACTTTGTCCTTTAATTTCTACATATACAAAATGACAAGACCTGTCCTAAATCAACTCTAGCATCTCTTCTTGTTCTAAAATTCTATTACTCTGTAACATAGAATGCTTTATAGATAAGCTTTAACCACTTAACAACATTCACATACATCCTAAAAAGGTAGCCTGAGGAATAAGAGAAAGACAGGGCTTTTACTAAACCATAGGTTGGTACCAATCTAGTGAGCACAAACAGTCCAGTTTCCATGCTTCAGTGAGGATAGCATAGTATATCACAGGAAGGTAAGGACCTTAGAGGAGGAGATGGAGGAACTCTTGAAGAATAAGATATGCCCTGTGGATGTTTTAGTATGAGATATGTCCACATCTATGGGGTTCTGGAATTGAAGGTAAGTAAAAAGGCTGTTCAATGCATATGTGAGGTAGATAATGACTTTGTAATTTTCACTGAAGCATACCTATTTGGGGAATTGGTTCTCACCAGGTGACTGATCACAAGTTGTATTTTCTCAAATCTAAAAACTTATATAGCATAATCATCCTTTGAATAATGAACACATGGAAGCATATTCTTGTCCTCTTAGGTTATTCATATTTTAATAAAGTATTATATACACTTCAGTGTGGAATGGTTTTGATAGTACTTAATATTGTATCAAACACTTTCATTACTATTACAGCATACTTCAAATTAGGTACCTAAAACTCATTAAGACATATGGCTGGGCGCAGTGTTTTCTGTGCGGTAAATGAAAAAAGAACTGACTTTGGAGGAGGGCAAATTTGATTCCCAGCTCTACTATATATTGTTTTGTAAATTTGCGCAAGGTCTTAGTAACTCTAAACCTACTTTCTCATATGCAATGTGTAGATAATAATTACAACCACATAAGGCTGCTGTGAGCAATAATTCAGATGCCTTATGTGAAGCACTTGGCATATAATAGATGCTCCAACATGTTGATTTTTTTCTAAATAGTCTAATCTAGTTTAATGAATAAAGCATGTTATTGGTTTATTCTTAATTTTATTGAGGTAATGCCATAATTTTTTTCTTAATTTTTTTAGTAAAGTCATTAAGTCATTCCTAACTTTTCTTAATTCCTTGTGTCAATCATATTGTTTAGATCATGTAAATATTTTATTGGGATATAATTAATAGTTAACTTTAAATTAGTTTCATATGTATAACATAATGATTTGATATTAGTATATTTTGTGAAATAATATCACATTCTGGTTAACATTCTTCATCACATATACTTAGAATTTTGTTTTGTCTTGTGATAAAAATGTTTAAGATCTACTCTCCTAGCAACTTTCATATACAGTACAGTATTATTAACTATACAACACCAGGCTGTATACCTCATGGCTTATTTTTTTAAACTGGAAGCTAGCATCTTTTGACCCTCTTCATATACTTCATTTACCCATACTCTCATTTCTGACAACTACCAACATGTTCTCTATATTTATATTTTTAAGTTGTCCCCCAGATTTTAGGAATAGCATGAGCAACAAAACATAATTAGACATTCAGTAAGGTGTTTCTTCTGATATACTTTTAACTGAAATAGTCCCTAGCCTTCTAGAAAACTCAGAGAGATACAATAGCTAAGGATAATTCTCCTTTTCTCTGTACTGGTCAGAATCTAATTATTGGAGTATGTTGGTCATTGATCTTTCCACTTTAGGAAAGAAACAGATAACCACACCAAAAAGCTATTATTCTAATTTAACAGGATAGAAAACTGGTGAAAGTTTTGAAAAGTTGAATTAGTTACTCTGAAAAAGTGATGATTAGTATAAGTCCTAAACAATCTTTTAATTATGTTGTAGTTCAATCTAAGTAAAATATTGATTAGGTTTTCTTCCTTTAACCAAGCACAGAAACAGGAACCAACTATCATTATGCCAAAGAGAATTTGAAGCTTGATAGTTACATACACTTATGATAGCAAGAGTGATTAATTCTTAATTAATCACAGAAATCATAGCACTTCATACATAGCACTTTGGTAATGATTACAAAAATATTGTTACTTTTGTTGTATGCTTCTGTTTTCAGAACACTTTTGTACAAATTCTTATGTAATTCTAATCACAAACCTATGAAATGTTAGATTATTTCTCTCTTCTTAAACAGTAGGATTAACTGGTTTACTTAATGTGATAAAGATTTAAATTCAGATTTGAAATCTGCTTTCAAATCCTACTGTTAGAAATTTGGGGGACTTTGGGGGAATGGTATACTGTACACACACTGGCTTTTCTTCAGTTATGACTCATCTGGGTTAATAAGATCTTTAGCACCTGGGGTCGGCAGGGTTGGTGCCCTATTCAGTAGCAAGTAGGCCAGAAGCAAAGGCTTCACCTGGTAGCTTCTGACAAGTACAGAATCTTACTTAAATCTAGGAACATAATACGCATTATAGCAATACCTCCACAAAATTTGTTTACAAATTAGTTTTAGAAGCTGACTTTCGAAGCTGGAACTATAGGTATTGGAGAGCTTAGGGAACCACATCAGGTTGTTCCATGATGAGGAACACAAAATCACTCATCCTGAGAAGTGCTTGACCCTAGAGATTCTTGAGATGAGGATGCATAACCCCCAGGAAGCTGAGGAGAAGGTTAAAAGTTGAACTGATTTCTCTTTTTCTTAGGTTTTAAGGGCTTGAAATGATATGACAGCATAAGACAAACCTTTGGTATTTTGACAGAATACTTATACCCTAGCTGTTCCCCTCAGCTATCCCACAGAGTTAAAAACCATGGTGCCATCTAGCCCTTGGAAAACTGCCTCCATCTATGGTGTTTTATATCTGAGCACTCATGCTCACTAAGTAGCCAAAGGAAAAAATATGCCTAAAATTTCTTTCAGCCTTTCATAAAACAGAGCCCAGCAGACAGATAACACTTAATACAGGTCTCAAATGAAATAGAAACATGTGTGTCAGGAGCACTGCTAGGCATATTAAGAAGGAAATGACAAATTGAATTAAAAAAATATAAAAGAGCACTCTATGTTTAAAAAGAAAAATAAGTATCATATTACATTTCAATATGAAGTATAAATATTTTGAGTGCATTCAGAATTTACCTAATTTCTACAGAAACTAGTGTTAAGAACCAAAAATCTGACATCTTCCTCATTATAAATGAATCAGCTCCTCTCACCACTTTGTCTTATGTATTGATTTTATGTTAAAATTATTATTTTTGTAATTTTTATTATTTATGTAAAAGAATCTCTGAATATCTCTTTTGTGGAATTTGTGATCTATTTACCATTCAATAATTTCCATTCCACATAAGTACTAAACTCTAGTTATATTTTCCCACATTGATATAATGTCAATTATTATAAGAACATGCTTTGGAGATGCCAACTCGTGTAACAATTTGTTTGATCTTCCTATTCTTCCCAGTGTTTTCAAGAAATTATTTTCCTTCAGGAGCAATAAAGAATTCTATACTGCAAAGTTGGCCCACAAAATATATTCAGTCTTTCCCCCATTTGATTTCTGCTAAAGGTAAAATCTCATCATTATATTTAAAATAAATGAGTGACCAACCCTGATTTAATGTGTTCCCCTTCCTTTAAAGTAAGTTCTTTCTAATAGATGTTAGTGATTTAACCTAAAACTATTTTTGAGAATTTAACAGCATCTAAGATCAGTGGAAGAAATATTTTAGATTATTGGATTTTTCATCTCTCTTCCCATTGAGGGAGTAATTTCCTTTGCATGTACAGCCAACTCTGAAAAGGCACATTCTTTTGATTTCTTATTACATAAAGAACTTGTATCCAACCTAAGTGACTTTTCGCTTAATATATCTGATATATTCTTAATTGTTAAAAATCATGTTAATTAAAGAGTTCACAAACTGGATGAAATGCAATCATCTCATAATATTGTAAGTTTTACTATGATGTTTTTATATTTTCAGCTAATCATGTAATAATTTTGAATAAAACCACAGTTAAACATAACTTTCAGAATTACATGATTTAAGCTAATGTTTAGATTAAATCTAATAGACTGATAATGCATCAATGTCTCTAATAAAAGATAAAAATAATTTTTGTTTTAATTTTTTAATGTCATCACATATTTGACCCCTTTAATCCCATCTACACTCCCCCCCACCACCCTCTGGTAACCACTAATCTATTGTCTATGTCCACGAGTCTATATTTGTTCTGTTTGTTGCTTTTAGGTTTATATCCCACATATAAATGTTATCATGTGATTTTCAACTTCTTCACTTTGGTTTATTTTACTTAGCATGATTAAAGATATAAATAAATCTAGCATCTTAATTTTTTTTAATTTTAAAATTTTTGTTACCTTTTTCCCTTGATTATAAGATTCACATTTCTCTACATGTTATTTTAATTGAAACTATCAAAATAATTCTTAATATATGAGGGTTTTGTCTATTTTTTACTTCAATGCTTCTGAAACTTCAAGTGCTGTCTGTAACTGCAAAGTCATTGGTATTAACTCCTTGATTCTTAAAACCATATAGCATCATAGAACCAAATCCATTTCCAATACAATCTCTTTTCTTAGATATTCTTCTCCATGATCTCTGCAGTATTGCGTCTGGAATACCCATCACATCACACAGAAAGGAGTTTGAAGCTACAAGTACTGGAAGCTTAAGGAACCACATCAGGTTGTCCCATGATGAAGCATGGTGCCTCCTGAATGCCAATCTCTTGGAGATGAAATTTTGTCTTTGTGAATTCCAGTCAAATGGAGGGAAGAAAAAAGTTCAAGCCATTTTCATCATCTATCTGACTAGGCTCCTACACCTGTTTCTGAAAGCATGAAGAACTAAGGAGAAAGGGTAAAGAACCACAGGAAAGAGAAAAAACAAAGTAGAATTCAACCAAATTGTACTAAAAAAGTTTATTCTGGACATAGTACAAGTACCTGGGTACTTTTAAATTTAAAGAACATTTGAACTGTGAATTGAGTAAAAAAATTCCCATAAGAAGAGAAATAGAGTTAGAATAAGTGCAATATTTTATTCCTATGCCTTAAAAATGCTAACTGCCTCTTATCTGGGGCTTAACTTCTAGAAAAACCTCACAGGATAAGCAAAAATTTATGTAAAAAGTTGTTTAATGCCTTGTAAGGTCACAATATTTGTACTTCATGATGTTTATGACAATATAGAAATATTGCTAAATTTGTAACTTATTTTTTATTGTTATACTTGCATGGAATTTAAATTTTTTTATACATTTGTCTTATCTCTGAGTCTTTAAGAGGAGAAGTACAGAAGTTAAATGACTTTGTTACCACAAAGCTGGATTATAGAATATTTTAGGATTTTCCATGTCTTTCAGGTCTTAAACCTCAAAATCTCCATTCTTTCTACATGTCACTCATCTAAACCTCCATGTACAGGCTAAGAAGCTAGAGGATGGTGAGTTCTGAAGATAATCCTCTAATATCTGCTACTTACAGGGAGAGAGAAACCTGCCTGGCACACCTGGGTATACACAAATATAGGAATTAGAGCAAAAAGAATGAAAAAAGTCAATCTGTAAGAGGCACCAGAAAGTTCTCACTCCATTTCCTAAAGTAAAATCATTTCAGCAGAAAGGAACGCTGGCCTAGGGAGGCAAGGATTTTGTAAATCAGTATTTTCCCCAAACTTGGCTGAAGATTGGAATCACCTGGATTCGTGCTACAGTACAAGTTGCCAGTTCTCTCCCTAGAAATTTTGCTTCAGGAGATGTGTTGGGACTATGAAAATTTTTTAATGTATATATATTTTTTCTTATTGCTTTACTAATGTGTCACATAATTCTTAGAGCCAGACAAGTTTTTTAATCACTACTCCATTAATAAGAGGAAAAGGCCCACTAGTGGCAATAGAATGAAAACAAACACCTGTTCAGTTCCATTTTTTGCAAGATTGTTGAGCTCTCTATTTTTTTTTTATAAATTATATCCTCATTTTACAGATAAAGCAACTGAGGTACAGAGAAATTAAATCAGCTCAAGGTGTCACAGCAAGGAATTAACAGAACAGAAACTTACATTGTCTCTGTCCATCTTCTTCTGTCTTCTAGATATGCTTTAGGTTGTGTCATAATTAATTGCCTTCACAAAATTAAAGAAGAAAAACACTAGTAGGTGTAAGTGATTTTCCTTTTAGTTGTCAAATTGTAATGTTTTAGCTTCATGAACACACCTAGATCGTAAATTGAAAGCTCCTGTAGCCTTAGAATGAAACTCAGAAATATCGAATATCAGCGGAAAGGTCTCATTGTGTATATTGAAAATTCTATCATCCATTTCCATGCCGAACTGAAGCAGTGTGATTTTCTAGCTGGCAGGCCATTTATCACTCCCCACCAGCCATCAATAATTGATTGGGGAGATTAGATTCAGCACAATGCAGATTAGATTGTTTTATCAATGTGGAGTACAGTTTGTGTCAAAATGTGGTAACCCTTGAATCTCTCTGCTTATTTGTCTCTGTCTGAAGAGTGTCACTTATTTCTATCATACCAGAAGAGAAAGGATGAAATGGGCAGAAGGAAAACTAACTAGCTAATTTTGTTTATGTCAACGCCCCTAAAATTACTTGCTCCTCACCATTTGTGTTTCTCTTTCTCTTACTTAAAAACAAAAATAACAAAAGTATGGTTTAGGTTAAGGAGCTAATCCTACAGGCATTTTAATACAAAGCCTCCAAACCATCTCATATTTTCAGGAAGAAGATGCAGATTCTCAGCCTGGTTCCTTCTCCCTTCAGGAATATCTCCTATCTTCCTTAATTTTTGTATCTACAAAATCTTGGTTGCAGAGCAGCAAACAAACTCTCCAGCTTTTGTGCTGACCCTAAAGATAAGTGAGTGAACAGACCATTTGGTTTAAAGCCTGACAGCAGAGAAACGGGAAATAAAAGCAATTAACATAAGCCTGCTGCAATTATCAGGGACTCTTGACGATTCTTCTCTGTGATGCTTCAGGGTTTACTGGTCCTAATTTCTTTCTATGTACACACACACACACACACACACACACACACACACACGTACATATATATACATATATATGTATGTATATATATATTTCTGTCTCTGCTTTTACTCTGTATTAAGAGACAGTTCTTTCCTTTTTATGGTGCTTCTCTGAAACAAAAGCCTGGAGATTCCATTAACACAGAACAGTATGGATCCTGCCTTTGTCTCAAGTGTTCAATTTGCTGTTCTGAGGCATAAGTTGGAGACAGAATGAGAATAACTAACATTAAGGATCTGAGATGTGCCAGACAAACATTTTTTTCCTCATGGAATAACTAATTAATTCCTCATAGTAGTTCAAGGAGGTATATACTTTATTTTAATCTTCTCCAAGTTACAAATGATTAATTTGAATATGAACAAGGTCAGTGTAGACCTAGAACCTGCACTCTCTTTTAAGACTGGACATTTCTTCTCCCGCTCCTCTGATAGCTCTAGCGGACCTTTTCTCCATACTGAAGGATTATCTCTTAACATTTCTTCTCACTTTGCCAAGTTTCATGATTACATTAAGAGAGAAGTCCTTGACATTAATTACAAAGTAATATAGTTTTTCTTTTCCCCAGAGACTTGATTTTACCCCATATGTCTGTGTGTGTCATAATAGGAATCAATTGGTGTGGGGTTGGGGCTGGTAGTCTCTTGAAAACAAACTTTTTAGACATATTTCTGTCCTCTTTCCCTTACACATCTTTCCAGTTTCCCTTACTTTTCATGATGAGAATGGCTGAGAGGTGCTGAGATAATCACTACCAGCACCAATATCAACAAGCTCAGATCAGTGCTAGCTATCTGCCTTCAATAATATCATTTTCTCCCTAGCTCAGCAAAA